>CM056194.1:188418333-189018333 GCA_029692085.1 Gymnothorax javanicus | reverse complement strand
CCATACCCTTACCTGTACCACACAGGAGGGGGGATGTAACATGAGGTCACACAGGGATGTATATACCCATACCCTTACCTGTGCCACACAGGAGGGGAAGCATGAGGTTACACAGGGATGTATATACCCATACCCTTACCTGTACCACACAGGAGGGGAAACATGAGGTCACACAGGGATGTATATACCCATACCCTTACCTGTAGCACACAGGAGGGGAAGCATGAGGTTACACAGGGATGTATATACCCATACCCTTACCTGTACCACACAGGAGGGGAAACATGAGGGGGCTGCACACATAACGATAATCCTTGCCTGTTTTAATCAACGAGCTATGTACGAATTCGGTCAAGAAGAGGGACTCTGCACACTACAGCTCCCGATATCCTTATCTTCCAAGATTTCGCAAAAACTCACACGATCAAACGTGACTTCGACGTAATTTCCCCTTTCCTGGGCACAAGATTTTTGTGAGTCCAGTGCAAGCTTTCTAGCGTTAACGCAAAACAAAGCTGTCTCCAGCTGTCCGTCAGGGCTCTTTTAAAGTAGGGATTCAAAGAAAATAAGTACCCATAAAATTGGTCTGTTATGGCAATTTTATGATATGAAGGTATTCACTCATATAACAAGAGAAAAAAGTTTCATGCTACTTGATATTCGCTTTCCAAATGTTGTTCTTCTTCGACCGTAACCAGTCCACCGACAGGCTTATTTTCCGTGACGTCACATACGGGTTGTGTACTCTGAAAGTACCCAGATGTTCTGTATATATAATACAGTGAACACTGTGAAAATTGTTTTAAATTTTGTTTTTGAAGCCTGACGAGTCAGAACTCTTTATAGATTTCTTCCAGATCTCCCAGTAGTTCATCGTTTTAAATCCAATGTTTAAATCTTTTTTTTAAGCTAATGTCGCATAAAGGTGATTTCTTTCATCGATGCATATTAGTTATGCTGCTTATTTTGGTTCCTTCCGTGCTGCAAAAAGTCTGGTTGCCATGCTGGCTATACGCTTTACACGTACATGTTGTCTAGTTTAGAAAAAAAATTATGTTTTTATTGGAGTCATGCTTCCGCTCCGCGGAAGGTTGGATAAGCCAATGCTCTGGGCTACAAAAAAGATGAACACGATCAAGTGGACCCTGCTGAAAATTCCAGCTTTAATCAGCCTAAACTGGTCAAGCTGGTTTAAGCTGTGTTTTGGACAGTTTTAGTTGGTCGACCAGCCCTTCACCAGCTGACAATACCAGCTTAACCAGCTTTGACCACCTTCATCAAGCTATAGAGACCAGCTTGAAACATCTAGACCAGCTATGACCAGCTAATGGTGTTGAAAACACAGCCCAGACCATCTTAAACCAGCTTAGCACTCTAGCTGGTCTTAGCTGACTGACATAGAAATATGGAGTGACGAGGTCGATGCCATTTAGAACACAATCGTACCCCTCAAATATCTCCACCCAATACCTCAAAAGCAGCCTGAATCGCCCGCCTGTACTTCTCATGCACTCAAGCTCAATTTCAGGTCTTCATTGCTTTTTATAGTAGTTGTATCTCTTCCCATGGTTCTTTCTTCAACTTCTGCTCCTTCCTCTTCCATGATCGCCAAAACGAAACAAAACCTCAAATCTAATAACGTTAGATAGTTACAGTATACGCAATAGAAAGATCTGACGACAGGCAGCTGCAAGTGCATGAACAATATGTAATCCTGCGCAAATTAAGAGAGAGAATACATTCTAAAAATCTTCCTTTCTTGTTTTGTCGTCGCTCTTATCAAGTCTACTCATCGAAAAAATATCATCATAAATTAAGGTATCAGTCCTTCCCCGTATTTACACATGACTTCCGTCAGATCGTTTAGCCTAGATATGTTCATATTAATCTTCAATGTAGGCTACTATATAGAAAAAATATGAGATAAAAAAACGACAGATGAATGTTTCTCCATAATAATTTATTCATCTCAAGTAAAGTACGACACAATTTGAACCTTGAATAACAAAATATAAAGTTTAGAGAGAGACGTACACCGCACGCAAATCAACAGAGCAGAGCTTGCAAAACCCGTATGTGACATCACCCAAAACGGGCCTCTTTCCTAGCATCACAGAAGTATTCACGCTCGACAAAGTACTGTCGTTTCGTGCGTGGTTCCATTTTCTCGTATCGATAATGTTACGGAATGACATTACATTGCATTCTTTGCGTTCTAAGCTTTCCACTGATGTCGAAATTGCCATATTTAAGTTTTTCCTTTGAATCCCTACTTTAACGTTAGCAGGTTTGTTTCGCCAAAATGCCAGATAGTTGTTGTGCTATAGTCTGAGCTGTGTGGCGGCTCTAACATAACTAACATTAGGGGTGAAGGTAAATGAATAACAGCTACTAACTCGGAAGTGTCGGAGATGGCTGCGGTATTGCAACAAAGTTTCAATATTTCAGCAGCTCGTTTATGAGCAACGCTGCCACTTGTAGCAGTAATTTAGCTTGAAAACAAAACTAGCTATACTTGATGTAACGCCCTGTAGGATCATCCCCGAACACCCGATAATATCCAACATGTTGGATATTATCGGGGAGGTAGGTCCCGATCAGTTCGCGAGGGGCCGAATTCGGATCTGTAACCTCCGCACACAAACAGATAACTGGGCCGAACATCACGGCTGAATTCGGATTGTTCCCCGATTTTCGGCAAGACCAGTTCGGGGCAAAATCTGACCCGAATTTCCTGTAGTGTGCACCCAGCCTTACACAGGGATGTATATACCCAGGGAAGATACGAGAATATATACACAGCTTTCCTAAAGGGTTCAGCACACGTCTGTGTGTTTTCTTATTAATGCCAGTATGTGTAAATATTTCAGTGTGTATATGCAAATGAGCTAGTGAGAATATGCCAGCGAGTCAGCATGGTATCAGCGCTGACTAAAGCAGCACCTGGAGATCTGCTGCCCAGCACAGATTAATTTCATCACTGATTTGGCTCAAGTGATTCGACTGACCTGGAGCGCAACAAGGGCTCCATCTGTTGAGTGAGGTGGGCTTTGTTATGGTTGGAGTGAAACTCCACAGGAACATGGTTAACTATCACCGGTATACAGGAATGTGCCGAAATAAGTATGCGTGTGTGAATAAGTGGGCGTGTGAGCACACACGTATAGTGATTGCAGATGTGTGTGTGTGCACGTGTGTGCGCGTTGTCATGACTTGAAAATCACAACAAAGAAAACCAGCAATGACAACTGAAACAAATTTATTCTTCACTGATTAGGGAAAAAAAACTTTTACAAATAATCCACTGTTTAATCATATAATAACACTCTAATGCCACTATGTAACTCTGTTGCCAAAACAAAAACTCTGCCCCTACTGACCAAAATCACAGCATTTATATAGACTGACAACATTCTGGAAAGATCCACAGGATTCCTGGGTAATCCCACCCCCTCCAGGCAGGAAGATGCCAGAAGCTTCTAGAAAGCACTAGTCTATTTCATCACAAAGAAGTGGTATTGCATCAGATCATGTTTTTCTACAGACATACCACCAGAGGGTGCTAAATGATAACCAAAATAAACAAATCACTGACCAGTCATAATGGGCATTTAAAAAGTGTCTAACAAATCTCCATTTACAAATGATATACAGTGCTGTACACAAAATACTCATACATAACAGCGTGCGTGTGTGTGTGCCCACGTGAAACTATCTGTACTCCAGACTAGGCTGTTGCGGTCCACCGGTGCATTGAAAACACCGGTGCTTCTTAACCACCGACACTGTTGGTTTAAAAAGCTTATACGCCAAAAACACTGCGGGTGCAAAATGGGGCTTTGCCCCTTCAGTTGTATTTTCTGCTCCCCTAGTTTATGTTTTATGCACCCTATAGGAAAACAGCAAAATATCAGCTGAGGCTACGCACGGGACAAGGCTTCCCATGGCTCTGAAACACCGCGCTGTCACTTCAGTTCCCTGGACAGCGCTAATTGTTGTGCGCTGTCAAATAGATTTGAACCTCGCAGCACGCTGTATGTGATGCGATTAAAAAAAAAAAAAAAAAAAAAAAAAAATCAAATGGTTAAACCCGGTTACCGGTAACACCCAAGCGAGCCTGTTAGGAAGTAGTTGGGGGAACCCCAGATGCAGGAACAAAAAGTGTTCATTGAAAACACACAAAACACTAAAGGAGAAAGGTAGGCAAACAGGCCAGAAACAAAACACCGTGCACATGCACTGAACGAATGGGAGAAACTAAGGTACACTGCCCAAGGCAGAGGGAAACCGAAGTACTCACTCAATGAGTGGCTAAACTAGAAAACAAAAACTTGACCTAACTAGACTGACGGAAACACTGGGAGACTTAACAGGGAGATAAGACGTGGACGCAGCAAAAAATACACAAGGCTCAGGAATCGCACAAAGGAAATACTCGGGAAGGCACAGGAGCTGAGATTTCACAATGTAGCGCAAAGCCAACAAAGTTCCGTCTGAGGATTTCTTCTCTCCTGCCCACAGATATACACACAGGAGGAGACGGGGACTCGGAAGGCAATCTCAGAAGGAAGCAGAAACACATGGGATTAATAAACAAATTAACGTGAACCGGGGTAACAATCATGACTCGAGACGAGACGCTGAGACCATCAATCAAACTAGACAGTTTAGATTAAGGTAATCTAAACGTGACGAGTAAAAAGCACCACGAGAGAAGCAAAGGAAAGCATAGCTTTAAACGCAGTTAATCAGGGAAAGCTTAGGCAGGAATTACTAAAGCTAGAAACGCTCGCACTCGCTAATGAGTCAATTAGGTTAATACTACAATCACCCTCAAATAAGTGCTGGTTAGTATGGGTTAGTAATTATCCTATCAGAGAACGCATTCACTCAGTTTAGCGAGACCCAGAATTAAGCACAAGTGGAAGTAATGAATGAAATACCACAGCCGATTCCGAATGAGGAAACGTGATTGGGCAACGAGACGCAGGCATGCTTGAGGCTGTCAAACGACATCACAGGAGTTTGGGCAAGAGTGAATCAATCCTCAGACGGCGGAAATGAAGCTGAAAAATAAAGCGAAAGTAATGCTGCATTTGGTAACGCGTCCCACGAGCCGTGTTTTCGAGACAGGACTGGTGAATTCCGTTCTTTTGACCTCACAACCTCACTGTCCGAATGATCCTTCCTCGTACCTTTGACTTAATTCACGACACAACTCGTGTTTACGAGTGTTACCGAATGCAGCATTAGGCACGGGGGAAAAAGCAGAAGCACAAATATAAAAGTAATTAGCACAATGACAAGACAGCACACATGAGGCAGAACCATAACAGAGCCAGCTTGCTAACATGTTTATAACCTCACAGAGGAGCCAGCCCAGGTGCATATGCGATGCTGTAGGTAGTTATTTTATTGTTTTTAGCAGTCATCTCTTGGTGATTAGAATCGTTCATATCGTTGATGAGCTAAAATAACTCTGGATCCAGTATGCTGTCTAACGTCACTTGGCCGGGAATCGGGCAATACGCGAGCTAGACTTTGTAAGAAATCATATTGCGCAATGCAGCCAACCGTTCAACTGGCTACATTAGACATAACTGAGGTCATAAAGTCATAAACTTTATGTCATAAAGTTCGCTATATCGGTGTTTTCTTCCAGACCTATTTCGATGACAAGCTAACTTTACATATTTCGGCTAAGCGATGACATTCGGAATCCGATTGTCGCTCGTTAGCTGGCTAGCTACCGAGCCAGCTTTTCTCACGTTAAAGTTTCTAAGCAGATTACATCATGCCATTACAAAATCCGTCACCATCTGGCTGCATGTTTTATATTAGGGAAGAGGCTGTTTGCACCGCAGCGCTTTGACGCGGAAGTTCATAGAGTGGGGCGGATTATAAAATGAAATCTCTTGTCCGCCACGCCGCGGTGCTTCTCTGGTCCGCTCCACTGCGGGACAGATAGCCGATATCTTTACCCCAATTCACGCCACGGCGGGGCGAAAAGCCACTTCCTTCGTATCTAGTGTTACGAATGCCTGTGCTGGGTGGCATGAAGGAATCATGTTCAAAGCAGAATAGCTACTGGTTTGCAGCTACACCTGGTATTGCAAGCAGAAGTCCACTGGGGAAAAAATACTATGTTCACGTATGCATCAAAGATGCCGTTGATGTAATTCTGCCTCCGCAAAAACATATGCATCGATTGTTTTTTTGTTTTTTTTAAATTTTATTTTAATATTATTATGCAAATGTGAACAATAGCTAGCTGCAACTACCTGATATAAGAAAGCATCAGGAGTTCCAGGGCCAATCAATGGTTCACTGCTGCTCAAACGAAAAATAACATAAAATTTAAAATAAAATTAACCCAAAAAGTACTAATGAAAACGACATTTAAATGCCTGCAGGCCAGACACGGAGATCCTCTCAACAACCTGCTCAGGGAGGCTGTTCCATATTTTAACACTATGGTGGAGGAAACTTCTATCTAAAGTTTGGGTTTTTGCATCGGGCAAGGAAACCGCATGCATTAGCATGGAAAAGCTTAGACGGTTAGTTCGATGCTGTGGAATAGGAGGACATCCAGAAGATCTTGTGGGCACTGGCCGGTGTGCATGATCTTGGCGGTGGGAAAGGCTGGGGACGGAGAGCTCAGAACGTGCAGCGGTTGCATCAACTCCAGTGATCTCTAAAGCCCTCTTCTGGATGTTGTCCAGTTGGCTGAGGGTAGTTGCTGATGCATTAATCCTGCTTAAAGATGCGTACTCCATTACACTGCAGACCTGTGCTCTGTAAACAGTAGCCTTGCCTTTAGAGTCCAGTTGGCCAGAGACTCTCCGTAATGCGCCAAGTCTTTGCCCTGCTTTCTTGCTGATGGATTGAAGATGTTTGGTCCACAGCAGCTTGCTGTCCACTGTGACTCCTAATATTTTCATGTTTTCATTTGCAGCGAGCCTGGAGTTAACGAAATTAAGGTTGAGTTCCGATGGCCTTCTTTTTCTTGATAAGATCATGGTCTTGCATTTGGTTAGTTCAAATGTAACCTTCCATCTGGCTGCCCATGACCCTATTCTGGCCAGATCTCTATTGAGGCTTGCTGACACTTGGTTGGCATCTTTCTGCGAGTGGATGGGAGCATACAGTGTGACACCATCCGCGCAGAGGTACAGATCATCCTCACATAACTCGACAAGATCGTCAATGTAGATGGAGAATAGGAGAGGGCCGAGTACAGAGCCCTGAGGTACAGAAGCGTTGATGGAGGACGCTGTTGATGCTTGCCCTGCCGTTACCACTGAGATGGATCTGTCTGAAAGATAGCTCAGAATCCATGTCAATGCTTTTCCTGTTACACCCTTGGATTTGAGTTTTGAGATGAGTCCGTTGTGCCAGTAACTAACTAGTGAAGGCAAAATGGCAAAAAAATTTCACTTGCTTACCTTCGAGTGTTATTCACATTGAGTTGCATCTGAGGCTTTCCACATGCCTTAATCCATCGCAAACACTTTTCCAACTGTGTTTTGTCTTTATTTTTGTTGTTTTTAGCAGTCATCTCTTGATAGTTAGAATCGTTCATAAAGTCTATTATTTTGCATCTTGTAGGCCTACGTTCCAAGTGTTCTGATTCCCCAAATAGCGCGAGGAGACTCAGGTATAATACTGGCTTCATCACTGTTGTGAAATAAATGCATCATTTGATTTTGAAACAGTAGCTGTTGTTTTGAAGTCTTTCAGATGCTTTTACATGGTTGAATCAATTAATTTAAGCAAATCCTACGACCAGAATGATTTTAGGTGGTGACTGGACAATGTGCCCCAAATATTTCTATTTCATGTTATTGCCATGACGCGCTAGCACGTGGTAAAGGTGGGGAATCGTTCGCGTAGTCAAGGTGCCACTATATCGCCACCTGCAGGCAGCATGGAAACACACAGAAAACTGAATTTTTTCCCCATAAAAACAGTGCCAAAATTAGTAACTATTAGAGAATAATAAATAGTGGCCTAATAACCGGTGCATCTGGTTGTACCGGTCTTTTTTTTTTCGGTTTTGGTGGGCGGAGTTTTTTTTTTTTTTTTGCACCGCAACAGCCTGCTCCAGACCTCCTCCCTCCAGGTTAGCAACTGTTCCCTAGAAGCTACAGCAAGTTACCGCTTCCCTGATTTGCATGTCAGTAAGAGTTGTGTAAAGGAAGCTGTACATCAGGCACAGAAGTTTCTCCATCAGAGCAGCTGCTGTGGAAAGCGAACAGGACAGCTAACAGAGGAAACAGCTCAAACTGTCCAATCAGATGCTGCTATGGCACCCAGCCAGAGCTAAGTGATGGCCGTGTAATTTAATGATTTTTATGGAGTAACTGATTATTTATTAATGCATACATCACAAATTTAACTACTGAGATGATGAATCATCATCAAATTCAGAAAATAAATCAAAGCAATTCTATTTAGCTGCTACCAAATGTCCTTTTATGGCATAATGCCATGGAATTAATTAGCTCCAAATGTTCCAGCGATGCGGAAATGAAGCAGTAAATTGGAGTACTACAGCACTAGATGTTGTTGTAAGAACATTACAGGAATCAGCACAGTATACATACAGCCATCTGCTGCAGCCACTGACTGTGACCACAGCGAAAGCACTGATGACTGAGACTGAGAAAATCAGACCCTGTCTGAGGCATCGAGAGACTGTAAGACACACACACACACACACACACACACACACAAACTCTGCTGGAGACAAGACACTGAGGTGCAGTCTGAAAATCTCAGACACAGAAACACACTTCAATCACAGACAAACTGTGTGAGACAGCAAGAGGCTAAGATGCTGTCTGAGACATGGAGAGATTGTCTGAGATCCAAAAAATAGGACCAAGGGTCCTGTAGCTTACCGGCAAGCAGTCTTTCAGCAATGATACAAGTTATGAAAATTTCATGTGAAGTTTGACATGTGAATCAATGAAAATCAATGTCAAGGTCACTAAATAAAAGTTCACATACATTTATAAGACCTTCTGTAATACAATCCTAAGCTCTGAAGCAGATTTGGTGAAACAAGTCATTAAAATATGTCAAAATGTATTCAATGTCAATTATGAACTTTAAAGGCCACAGAATGTCAAGTTGTGGTCAGCAAATAGACTTCATATATGACTTTCTAAATGTCTCTATACAAACCTTGGCTCAATCTGTGACCATTTTGGTGATACAAGTCATTGTAATTTCACTGTGGCGTTTGACCCTCAAAGGTCACTGACAGTCAAGTTGAATGTCACCAAATGAAAGTTCATATGTGACTTCCTAGATGTCAGTAACACAAACTTAGGCTCCATCTGTGACCGTTTTAGTGATACAAGTAATTGAATTTTCACTAGGTCACATTTGACCTTTGAAGGTCAATACAAAGGTCACCAAATGAAAGTTCATATATGACTTCATATATGTCTGTAATACAAACCTAGACTCCATCTGTGACCGTTTTGGCAAGACAAGTTATTGTAATTGTATTATGTCAAGTTTGACCTTAAAATGTCATCAACAGTCAAGCTGAATGTCACCAAATGAAAGTTCATATGTGACTTCCTATGTCAGTAACACAAACCTAGGCTCCATCTGTGACCTTTTCAGTGATAAAAGCCATTGAATTTTCTCTAGGTCAAGTTAGACCTTTGAAGGTCAATATGAAGGTCACCAATTGAAAGTTCATACATGACTTCCTAAACGTCTCCAATACAAACCTACACTCAATCTGTAACGATTTTGCTGATATAAGTCATTGAAATTTCACTGTATAGTTTGGCCGTTGAAGGTTACTGAAGGTCAAGTTCAAGGTCACCCAATGAAACTTCATACATGACTTCCTATATGGCCACAATACAAACCTAAGCTCTATCTGTAATAGTTTTGGTGATAGAAGTAATTGAAATTTCACTGTGAAGTTTGACCTTTGAAGGTCGCCGAAGGTCAAGTTCAAGGCCACCAAATGAAAGTTCATACATGACTTCCTATACGTGTTCGAAACACATATGTTCCCAATCTTCAATATTTTCAAGCCTAGAAACCTTTGAAAATTGTAACATTTTGCTTGACCTGAAGTTTGACCTTGCAATGTCATCTGAGGTCAACTTTAACACAGCCAAAATATAGGTCATATATGACTTCCTATATGTCGATAATACAAACTTAATCTCTATCAGCAACCATTTGGCCTCCACAGGCCATCTTGCATATTCATAAAGTACAGCGCCCCCAATAGACCCACTTCCGTCGATTCAATCAAAATGGCGCTCGCACTGTACATTGACGGTACCAAGGTAAGTTGACTGCCTGATTTAGAAAAAAATTTATCAAGCAGTTTTTGAGAAAATTTTTTTTTTTAAATTTCTCAGTCCTATCTTTAACACTGGAGCCAAAATTTCAAGGGCCCATAAAACATACAAAAATGATTCAATCAAAAATCTGAGAAAAACGGCCGGAGATATGGTCTAGTAGTATGTTATTGCTAATTTACACGAAAATTCATCAGGCCAAAAAAAAAGGTAAAAAATGTTCCGGACGACGGACGCCACACCACGACAATAGCTTATCGGCCCATAGGGCCGGGAAGCTAAAAACAGTCAGAGACAGAGACACCATCTGAGACACTGTCTGAGACACAGAGAAACAGCCTGAGACACAGAAACACTGTCAGAGACACAAAGAGATTGTCTGAGACACAGAGACGCTGTTTGAGACAGAAACTGAGGCACAGAGATGCTGATGCACAGACACTCTGTCAGAGACACAAAGATGCTGTTTGAGACACAGAGACGCTGTCTGAGGCACTGAGATTGTGCTACACTGGAAGCATTTTGATAAAGGAAAGGCGAGCAAAGATATACATTTTTATTGTATATAGATATAAAGATTACCATCAACAAAACAATCATCATCACCCAATGCAGCCAATGGGACCAGATTTTAGATAAAAATTTAAGGAATCCGGGGAAATTATCCTCCTTAATGCAAAACTCTGATGACTTGCAGCTGTCTCAGCTTCTGTGACCCTCCTTTACCTCCCTGTAAACACTTGGAGACCTTTGGAGTGACACGGCTTTTCTGTAACTCCAATAACAAAGCAGCAGCACCAAAGCAAGTCCATTTTTGAACCATAAAAATATTTATTTTGCATTTTTTTGCTCCAGATTCAGACAGATGAGAAGGGTGACTGATTATGTTTTAAATATTTGCTTTATATGAATATGTGAAATTGCCCGAGAGAGAGAATGAGACGGGACGAGTATAAGGGCCTCAGTCACCGTATTTAATCTAAAACGCGTCAGAACGAAGCGCAAGCAAATTCAGACCTCCAGTTATTTTTATATCGCTGCCTCAGCAGTGTGATGCATTATGGGTAATATAAAGACAGCAGCTGTGACCCCAAAGCGAGGGCATTTTCATCATCATCACTGTTGTCATGGATACAGGCACCACGGCTTAAGCGCAGTCCCCCGGCCTGTATGAGCTACTACTCACAATGGAACAATGGCTTTTACGCAACTGCAATTAAGACTTCTAGCGCTGAAATACATTTTCAAAATATTTGTAAATTAAATTATCTAGTGCTCCTGCAGGGGATCTCTTTTAAACAAGTTGCCACATGATAGGTTTTCAACAGCTTTGAATTTGATATCTTACATCAGTGAGCAACAGCATTTGTATTCAGAGCACTAAGGGTTAAATTGAGCGCTTTTGAGTGCAAACGTTCATGAGGGAACAACACAATCAGCCTGTGGGCTATTCCCCGCCAACGATGACTGAGTGAGCTGCATATTTCATGATGCTTCAATTTGCCTCACAACTCCAGCAAAACAGTATCAATGTGCATTACAAATGACAAAGAATTACAGTAATATTCTGTACTGAGCAAAACTTCAAACGTCCAACAGTGCAGTGATAAATTGACAGCTTTTATGGTGCTAATGGGCTGACATTAGTCAGTTTGTACCATCGTCTGGCCTACCAAAGAAAACGGCCAATCTGTTACAGAAGTTTGTCAGATTTCTACTTTTTTCAGAGAACCAGCAACACACAATTGAAAACTCATTTAGTTCGTCTCTGGGTTTGTTACAGGCCGTGCGATTTTTTTGAGTTTGGTTCTGGTGAAAATGTATCGACTTCAAAGTGTTGTGGTGCGAAGTTTGGCGGGAATGTGGCATGTTTTCGATTTTGTGTTGCTGGTTATGTGAAAAAGGTAGACATCTGACAAAATTTTGTTACAGCTTGGCCGTTTTCTTTGGAAGGCCTGATAAAGGCTGTGAATTTATCAGTACGTTCCTCTCTCCTTCTGTTTTGTTCAGCACCTGATTCAGCCGAATTTGCAGCAAGATGCGCAGAGAAACCTTTTTTCACCATTTTTTAAAAAATAAAACTCTTTGGTCACCAGGGAAAGCTCAGTTTAGCCCAGGCACACAGCACGCAGGTGAAACGAGCTCTATATTGTGTTACAAAAGCACTGAACATTTGCGCCTGAAGGAGACCTGCAGCCACATGGAGTCGCCGGGGTAACTGCAGCGGACGGGCTAAGCTAAGCTAACGCAGCGTGACAGACACAGAGTCACAGCTCTGCGAACACAAGGTCAGCCTCGTCACATTTCCAGGACTGTGTTTCACTGCCACACAGACTGTGCAGGTTACTGTCAGGAGAGCCGAACAGATCTCAGACTCAGGGGAACAGCACTGCTGGGTCACCCCCTTCACTGAAGCACTCTCTCTTCATCGGAGAGTCGGAAGAGTGACGTACAGGCTTCCCCGAGAGGTAAAGTTTCACAGGAAATCCTGCTATATGGTACATAATAGCTATTGAAAGCAAAAAATATCGGAGGATCATAAGAACAGAAACACTCCCACTAAAATCCCCGTACTTTGTGTGCTAGTGTACTAACCACACGATTAATTTTGGGTTAAAGTACACAAGTATGAGAGGTCAGACAACACTGCACAACAATTTGTGTCCCCACGGGCAACCCCGCCCATTTCCACCTGTCCGTCATCAGTGACATCATCCAGCGCCCCTCATATCCTGGCTCATCTCACCTGTCACTCACACAGTGACATCATCCTGGCCCCACCCTCATCTAACCTGTCACAGTGGCATCATCCTGACCCCTCCCTCATCTCACCTGTCACTCACCCAGTGACATCATCCTGGCCCCTCCCTCATCTCGCCTGTCACTCACCCAGTGACATCATCCTGACCCCTCCCTCATCTCACCTGTCACTCACCCAGTGACATCATCCTGACCCCTCCCTCATTTTGCCTGTCACTCACACAATGACATCACAAGTGTGCTTAAAATAACAGGGGGCCAAGTGTAGCACAGCAGTGTTCTAACCTTCATTTAGAGACAAGCAAGGACAGAATCAACATGAAATTAAACTCTGCTGATGATGTTCGCCTGTTGGCAGTGTGGTGAGCTGGTAGATGCTCAATAGTGCGGTTTGCTAGCTAGTTATTGCTGGATAGATTGTGTGAGATGGAGAGATGGCACAGAGGTGTGGAACAGCAGAGCTGTGCTTGTAGACGGCAGTGTTTGCGCGTGAGCTAGCCTAACCTCTCTGTAACGGCCTTTCTATTCATTTCCGACTCAGTAAGTTTTAGGCCGTGGATGAATGACTAGCGGCAGTTTTATACGCAATCACAACTTGACACTTAATTCTTACAGCCCAGAAAATCCATATTTCATTTATTATGTAGTTTTCATTTTCAAAGATAGTTTCACAATTTCCAAAGAATTCCAAGTAAATAACTGATCAAATTTACAACTCCAAAATGTCCAAACTAAAAGGTGAAGTGTAAGTGGTCAAAAAATCGTTTCCCACCACTGTCAATACATCCCACATTTGCGGTCTAACTGAGCTCCTCCATATCGTCACTGTGAGGTATATAAACCCCAATTACCGTAAATACCAACATGTGCACCCTACAAAATTAGCCAATTGCCATAGTGACCCTAATACAGGTAACCTTAATATGTACATATACTGCAATACAATGCAAATCCATAAAAAATGTTATACTATATTCAAATTACACTACACTAAATACACTAGACGATATACACGATTCAAATGGCTGCAACGCTCTCAAACTCCGCTGGAGGGACCTGCTGTCACGAGCTGTGGCGTGTTCCAGCCACAATTACAAACTCAAAATGTTAACTGGTTGCAAAATGTAGGTATTCATTTCGTATTTACGCTCCTATGCCACATTATCACATGGTACACATGCTGTAGAGACTGAAAACGCCATGTTTAAATTGCACAACAGGGTCTACAGGCTAAATAACAAAACTCAAAGTGAATGAGGGTGAAATTTCTGTGAACGACAAAGACGAGAAGAGTTCGCCAGAATTGATACCCTGACACAACGGGTTTTCTCCAACAGCGAGCTGTGACCCACAATAGACCGATGAGAGTGTGTTCGGCCAGGGTTAGAATGAGTCTATAGTGCACCAGGCTCTTGCTGCACACAGGTGTGTGTGACAGGTCTCTGAAGGGGTTACAGGTGTGTGTGACAGGTCTCTGAGGAGTTTACAGGTGTGTGTGTGTGTGTGTGTGTGTGTGTGTGACAGGTCTCTGAGGAGTTTAAGAACATAACAGACCTGCAGAAGCCGGACGCATTACGAGCGCCAACAAACACAAACAGATCTTAATTCACTGTGTAAGACCCTGAGGAAAAGCCACTGATTGGACGACTCTCGTTCAGCATGATTTATGTTTACTGCTCTGAAAAATGGCATCAATTTAAATGCACAATTGCAGCCCAGAGGCCCTTTGGCATAGTTCTGTGCAGAATATATGACTGACAGGACCATTTCTCCATCTGTTACACAACTTACACCTGCAGCTCATTTAAACACTGTCCTAATGAGTGACTCACAATAGAAGAGAATACAACAGAATAGGATCTGAGATGCTACCACATGGCTAAATTAGTCTGTTTGGATTCTGACATGTTTTTAAACTTACAGTGACAACTGTTGTATTACTTTGCAATTCATTCATAACTTTTGATCATAAATGTAGGCCAGAAATCAGGTGTTTTATCTTTATACAGAATGAAAACCTTCATAACTCTTCCTCAGGAAAATCTCTCCTGCTGAGCTGTAAACATCTTCAGCAGCTCCTGTGTGATCCTAGCCTATCAGCTTATTTCCCTTAGAAAGCCCCACAGAGCGACAGAAACATTCATTTATAAAACATCAGAGCAGTAGGAACAGTCAGATGTGAAACATAAAACGGTGTATAAGTATCTGTACAGTGAATCTGCATCAAAAGGTCTGTGATGCCCACATGGTTCAAAGGTTGTGGATGTGAACACCGTCAGACTAAAGTCAGCACACTCTGCCTCGATGTGCTGTACCTCATTTTAAATTCAGACATGCAGGAATCCAAAGCAATAAAGACACTTCTCACTGTCGCTGGCAGAATATTTACTGACCACACTGCCAGGCTGCCTCTACAAGCAACAGTACCAATACAGACGAGCACTTCATCAGCACTGACGGTCACACCAATGCCCTGAGCGAGAGAAATCAGGCTCACTGAGGAGGGTAAAGTTAAAATGGTCCTTCAACATCACACACACATACAGTAATCCGCGGCAGCGCAGCTGTGTGTCGCCACAGGACTGCAGCTCCATCATCACACACAGAGACAGAAAAACCCACAACTCCCCATAATCCAGATCAGCTCAAAGACAAACTCCATTCCCTCACCTCTCAGTTTTCCCAGAATTCCTCCAGAGGAGCCCGGGTCCAGTTTCACCTCACAGTCATCTGTGTAACGGGAAAACAAGACGAATCATTTAAAGACAGAGATAAAAACACAAACCACCAAGGGGGGATTTCACAAAGCAGGATTAGGTTAGCTGGATAATGATACAAATTAAAATCCTGAACAGCTCTCTATAACTCCATGCTGCAGACCGAGCAGAGTTTGAGGGTTCGGTTCTCGAAATGTCTGTCACAACATTTATCCATAAAATTAGGACATCAATTCATCATTTAACTGCACTGGCAGCATCCACAGTGCAACACAGCGACAGCTCTGACGCCAAGGAATTGCCAGTTCTGCGTCAGCTCTACGCCGAGGGGCATCTGAACCGCCGATGGGTGCAAGTGAGTGAGGGGGTGAGTGTGTCAGAGAGTGAGTGAGGGGGTGAGTGAAAGAGTGAGTGACTGAAGGAGTGAGTGAGGGGGTGAGTGTGTGAGTGAGTGAGAGAGCGAGTGAAAGAGTGAGTGAGCGAGTGAGTGAAGGGGTGAGTGAGTGAGTGACTGAGCAAGCGACGAGTGAGAGAGTGAGTGAGTGAGTGAGTGAGTGAGTGAGTGAGAGTCGCACAGGATGAGTTCCTGTCCCTAACCTGATGTACGCAGGGCGACTGTTCGCCCCCCCACAACGATTGGGCCTTGTTGGTTGGTTCCTTATAAAATTTGTGAGAAAGCGGACGATTCTTCACAAGTCGTATTTGTTTGCTCGCTTAACTCCTCAGTTAGATTCCTGGCCCATCACCAGAAGCACATCAGACACTCCGCTGCGATTTTGTCAGGTGTCCAAAGGTGAATTCGTCAGTTGCAGAGCAACAATCACGAGAGAACAGATGGGACCTGTGTTTCCACTGGTCCACTTCTCATCACAAAAATAGTGCAAATGCCACAATATTAGGCACAGTCTCCTCATCATCTCATATTTAAACAGAAACATAACACGTTGCTGAACACCCCTCGGCCTGTGCACATCTATGGGTCAGAGAGTTACCGCACCAAAATGGACGAAGCTGCCATCAATAGTTACTGAGTACTGGGCCAGACAAAATTTCCTGCATCAAGGACACAGCGCTAAGGTCAAAGGACTAATCCAGCCAAACACCTGACGTTGCACATCTATGGGTCACAGCGAGTTACCATACCAAATTTGACGAAGCTACGACCAATAGTTACTTTGTACTTAGCTGGACAAGATTTCCACGATGAAGCTCACAGCGCTAAGGTTAAAGGTCAAATCCAGCAAAAAACCTGACATTGCACATCTAGGGGTCATAGAGAGTTACCAAACTAAATTTGGTGAAGCTGCGATCATTAGTTGCTGAGTTCAGACCCAGACAAGATTTCCACGATGAAGCTCACAGCGCTAAGGTCAAAGGTCAAATCCAGCAAAAAACCTGACGTTGCACATCTATGGGTCATAGTGAGTTACCACACCAAATTTGGTGAAGCTGCAATCATTAGTTGCTGAGTACTGAACTGGAAAAAGTCATAGACAGACGACAGACGACGGACGACAGACAGACAGACACGCAGGTGACGACAATACCCCTCTGGCCAAAGTTTGGCCGAGGGTTAAAAAACATTAATTAAAAACAACTCACTTGATTCATATATAAACATGTCTCCTGTGTGCACACTGCCCCAGTTCAATGCAGTTCAATAAGCTTTATTGGTATGAATGTAACAAAGACAACATTGCCAAAGTTTCAAGTAATACGATTTATAAAATCAAGAAAATGGCAGATAACACTCGTGTGTGTGAGTGTGTGTTTACTGTGTGTGCGTGTGCGTTAATGAAAGACTGAAACCGCAGCTGCTAGTCAGTCTCAAGGCAGAGCTCTAGACCCTCAGGCCACTGATTGGTTGGTGAGTGTTGGATTTAATTTCTGTATCATGATTGGACATTTGATCTCAGGAGGGGAGTTGTAACTCCATCAGCGGTGGATCTGTGACACCTGAGGAGCAAGGCAGCGGAGAAGGGCCCAGACACCAGGTAAGGGCCCAGGCTACAAGTAAGGGCCCGGGCCCCAGGTAAGAGCCCAGACTAGAGGTAAGGCCCAGGCCCCAGGTAAGGGCCCAGACTAGAGGTAAGGGCCCAGGCTTCAGGTAAGGGCCCAGGCCCCAGGTAAGGGCCCAGACTAGAGGTAAGGGCCCAGGCCCCAGGTAAGGGCCCAGGCTCCAGGTAAGGGCCCAGGCCCCAGGTAAGGGTCCAGGCTTCAGGTAAGGGCCCAGGCTCCAGGTAAGGGCCCAGGCCCCAGGTAAGGGTCCAGGCTTCAGGTAAGGGTCCAGGCTTCAGGTAAGGGCCCAGGCTCCAGGTAAGGGCCCAGGCCCCAGGTAAGGGTCCAGGCCCCAGGTAAGGGCCCAGGCCCCAGGTAAGGGTCCAGGCCCCAGGTAGGGCCCAGGCCCCAGGCTTCAGGTCCAGGCCCCAGGTAAGGGCCCAGGCCCCAGGTAAGGGCCCAGGCTCCAGGTAAGGGGTCCAGGCTCCAGATAAGGGCCCAGGCCCCAGGTCAGGTAAGGGCCCAGGCCCCAGGTAAGCAGGTAAGGGCCCCAGGTAAGGGCCCAGGCCCCAGGTAAGCAGGTAAGGGCCCAGGCCCCAGGTAAGGGTCATCAGTTAATTAAGAAGCCATTAATGAGGACAGCGGAGATGTTTGTCTGATTTAATTCAGTGTTGATTGACAGGTCATTTCATTTTGTTTCAATGGACACTGGTGATCGACTGTAATTACAGAAAAGGACGCTGTTCCACAAATCACGGCCCTCGAGGGCTGAGAACTGCTGCTTTTAAACGCTCCATCTACCTGGCAGTCAGGTGTGAAGCCAGTCTGGCCAATCAGCACTGCTAATTGTTTAGTTAATTACCCAGGAGGAGAGAATTTGAGGTCCATATTTGCAGATGCCCGGTGCAGCGCCCATGTTTCTGCAAAACTAATGCACAACTTCACACTACCAGGTGTCAGCTATGTTAAGCTATTACAAGCTAGTTTTTTTTCACAACCCCATTTCCAAAAAAGTTGGGATAATGTCTAAATAGAATAGAAAAAAAAAAAAAAAAAAAAAAAAATCCTATCAAATGTTGTAACAGGTAATTTCTTTTTTCTGAAAAACATATGCTCATTTTGAATTTGAAGGCGCCAACAAGTTTCAAAAAGCTGAAAAGGGGGCATTTTCAGCACTTCAGCACCTCTGCTTTTAACACTCTGAAAAGTGTTCGGTACAGAAGAGACCAAATGCTGAGGTTTTCCCATTCCTGCATGATGAAGGATTTCAGCTGCTCAATTTTGTAGCCTCCTTCAGCATATTTTTTGGGTGACAGGTCTGGACTGCAGACAGGCCAGTTTAGCACCCCGACTCTTACAACAACATGGCTCTATAGTGTAATACATGCAGAATGTGTTCAGCATCGTCCTTCTGAAATAAGGAAGGTTTTCTCTGAAAAAGAAGTCAGTATACGCTGCAGTATGAGTTGCTCCAAAATCTATATGTATAACTAGATAACTCGTTCGCCACAGGGACCGAGTCGTTTATCTCCCCGATCCCCAAATTTCAGACAAAATGGCCGGTGGCAGCCATATTGGACGTCTGAAATTGACGAAAATCGGTCTTGAGCATTGTCATATATGTACATATCTTCACCAGTGTAAAATTTGAAAACATTCCTGTAATAATTGTGGCTTCCAGAGCCCGGAACATAAAATCTCTGCGGCGGCGGAACGAAACCATAGTATCTCCCGACTATCGTCGTCGGGGAGATACAATTAAACATTAATGGTGTCCAAACAAACGTGCAAATTATCCATGCCTTGTGGACAAATGCACCCCTTACTACTACTCTGAACAGCAACAGACAGTTCAGATCATGGATGGATAAATGGATAGATGGATGGAGAGATGAGTGAATTGACGGATGGATGTCGGGGGCGCGTACCTCCGTAGACCTTGGCCCGGCGCCAGCGTATGGCCGCTCCGATGGCGATGACCAGCAGCAGGGGGATCAGCAGCAGTGTGGTGATGACGGCCGGAGACACACCCTCAGAGCTCCGCAGGGGCCGGCCTTCAGGCTTCACCAGGGCCCGCACCGCTGTGGGGCCAGGGGCCACAGGAGGGGGCGCCCCCTGCTGCTGAGGGCCTGATTTCAGGGCATGGCCTTCTTGGATGGGCCCTTTGAGGTGAGGCTTCAGCTGCGTTTGGACAAACGTCTCTGTCTCTGCGTGTGTGTGTGTGTGTGTGTGTGTGTGTGTGTGTGTGTGTGTGTGTGCGTGTGCGGTGTTTGTGTGTGTGTGTGTGTGTGTGTGTGCGTGTGTGTGTGTGCGTGTGTGTGTGTGTGTGTGTGTGTGTGTGTGTGTGTGTGTGTGTGTGTGTGCGTGTGTGTGCGTGTGTGTGTGTGTGTGTGTGTGTGTGTGTGTGTGTGTGTGTGTGTGTGTGTGTGTGTGCGTGTGCGGGGGGAGAGGGAGAGAAAGAGAGATTTTTCCATCACACAAATAATTTTCGCAGTAAGGAGATCTTCAGTAAAACTAAGGCGAAGTGGGACGTCCGGCTCCAGAGGGTTTGAGAGAAACGCAGTTTCGTCTGATGGTTGCTCATGAATTGAAAGCACGCAGAACATCCTCTTTAGTAATTTAGTGATGCCCGTTTGGTTAATGTGATTCCAGAGGATCTCTGCCGCAGCGGAGTGAGTCTGTACGGCCCTCAGAGGAGAGGACGCTGCAGTGAGGAGGCTGGGCTGCGTTTCATTTCCTAAATTTAGTGAATTAGCAGCAGAATTTCCCCACCGGCTCCTGCCAGAATCACATAATGGGCGGACGGGTGCTGCACAGACTGTGTACATTTGTAGGAAACATTTACTCTAGCACAGAGAGATATAAAAACAGATGTCAGGAGTCAGAGACGCATTAGAGGCGTCCAGGGAAGCTGGACTCTGGGTCTCACAGTCTTCACACAGAAATATTCTAGCAGATTTTCCAGAATATTCCATTTCAACACTTCCTGTCCCAGCGTTGTGCCACTGATGGCCTTTTCAAAAGGCAAGGAGAAGCAAAATGCCCTTAATTCAAATTACATCCGCAGCAAATCTGCACCGATGCAAATGAGGCCATTCTGTGTAATTTCATAAGTGACCCCTTTTTTCAAACTTCGAGCCACTGCACAAGAACATCATGACTGACTCACAGACAGTGACTGACACATTTTCCAAAGAGAGAATCTAATCTTCACAATCACTGACTTACAGGGTAAAAAAGAGCTGAGAACTTTGAGAAGCTCATCTAACCCCGAGTGCTGGTGTTCAGAGTATAATCACAGTGTTAATAGGACAGACACACAAGCGCAGATCAGCTCAATGAATAACATTAAGTAAATCAAACACACGCACGCGCACGCAAAAACACACACCACACACACACGCACGCACGCACACACACACTCGTGTACACACACACACACAGTCACAGTCACACTCGTGTACACACACACGCACGCACGCACACACGCACGCACACACACACGCGCGCACACAGCCCAGCGAGGCGCATCAGACACACTGAGCTGGAGTCTCGGGTCTTGGAGACTGTACAGTCCCTCTCGCTCCTTATTTCCCCGGAGACCCTGTATCTGTGTGAAATGTGCCCGATCTGCTCAACACATCACTCCTCTCAAGGACGATTCTGCGCGACTGCGGCTCGGTCCAGAGAAAACCGCTCACTGCTGTACAAATCCTTCAGCTCTAATAGATACAGAACATTAAAGGTGACAAAACACCTCCAGGAACACATGCAGTCGCAAATTCAGCTGCTCGACGGGGCGCGACGGTCCTCTGGAGGATCGAAGAGGGAGACCTAACGCGCAGCGGTAAAAGCATCCTCCATCCCTCCTCCTCTCTCTCTGCAGTCACTCAATCACTCACTCACTCAATCACTCATTCATTTCTGATGAATGCTGCACGATGTAGAGTTATCTTAACCCTGAGAGCACTAAACATGACTAAAGACGCTCAGTGATATAAAATATCAAATTCAAAGCTATTGAAAACCAACTATGTGGCGACTTGTTTAAAGAGCTCCCGCAGGGGAGCTCTTTTAAACAAGATGCCATATGATAGGTTTTCAACAGCTCAAAATATTCACATTTACAGTTCTTTCAAAATTATTTCAGGGCTCTAAGGGTTAAAGGTCCACAAGGAGACTGACTGGTTGTCATGGCACCCAGAACCACAGAGGAAGCCGAGCTCCGATTGAATGTTACACCCGTGACATATTTAAAAGGCATGGAACATATTCACTTCCAAACTATAACATGATAATGTGGTGTTTAATTATATTCATTCCTGATAACACACCCAGTTACCAGATCATCCCAATGGCACAGGATCATTTCAACGTCCACAGACTGGAGACATCGTCCCTTAAAATAACCAAGTGTGCAGGATATTTAGCCTGGAATATATTCTAAAACAACTCTGCTGCTGAGGCGAAACTGTGATGTACAGTCGCCCAGCTTCTCTGTGCACCGTCACCTCTGAACTGACCGCTCTTGCCTGTATGTGTCACTGTAAACATTATAAGTGCGATTCTGGGCCTGACCCCCGACATCTGTGTCTCCTGACCCCTGACACCTGTGTGTCCTGACCCCTGACATCTGTGTGTCCTGACCCCTGACACTTGTGTGTCCTGACCCCCGACATCTGTGTGTCCTGACCCCTGACATCTGTGCGTCCTGACCCCCGACATCTGTGCTGTGTGTCCTGACCCCTGACATCTGTGTGTCCTGACCCCCTGACATCTGTGTCCTGTCCTGACCCCTGATCTGTGCGTCCTGACCCCTGTGTGTCCTGACCCCTGACATCTGTGCGTCCTGACCCCTGACACTTGTGTGTCCTGACCCCCGACACCTGTGTGTCCTGACCCCCGACATCTGTGTGTCCTGACCCCCGATCTGTGTGTCTCCCCTGACATCTGTGTGTCCTGACATCTGTGTGTCCTGACCCCTGACACCTGTGTGTGTCCTGACCCCTGACATCTGTGCGTCCTGACCCCCTGACACTTGTGTGTCCTGACCCCCGACACCTGTGTGTCCTGACCCCCACCTGTGTGTCCCTGACCCCCCCGACATCTGTGTGTCCTGACCCCTGACACCTGTGTGTCCTGACCCCTGACATCTGTGTGTCCTGACCCCCGACACCTGTGTGTCCTGACCCCCTGACACCTGTGTGTCCTGACCCCTGACATCTGTGTGTCCTGACCCCCCGACACCTGTGTGTCCTGACCCCCCGACACTTGTGTGTCCTGACCCCCGACACCTGTGTGTCCTGACCCCTGACACCTGTGTGTCCTGACCCCTGACATCTGTGTGTCCTGACCCCCCGACATCTGTGTGTCCCCTGACCCCCCCCCTGACATCTGTGTGTCCTGACCCCCGACATCTGTGTGTCCTGACCCCCCGACATCTGTGTGTCCTGACCCCCCTGTGACACCTGTGTGTCCTGACCCCTGACACCTGTGTGTCCTGACCCCTGACACCTGTGTGTCCTGACCCCTGACACCTGTGTGTCCTGACCCCCGACATCTGTGTGTCCTGACCCCCGACATCTGTGTGTCCTGACCCCCGACATCTGTGTGTCCCTGACCCCCGACATCTGTGTGTCCTGACCCCCGACATCTGTGTGTCCCTGACCCCCGACATCTGTGTGTCCTGACCCCCGACACCTGTGTGTCCTGACCCCAGACACCTGTGTGTCCTGACCCCCGACACCTGTGTGTCCTGACCCCTGACACCTGTGTGTCCTGACCCCTGACACCTGTGTGTCCTGACCCCCGACACTGACCCCCGACATCTGTGTGTCCTGACCCCCGACATCTGTGTGTCCTGACCCCCGACACCTGTGTGTCCTGACCCCCGACATCTGTGTGTCCTGACCCCCGACATCTGTGTGTCCTGACCCCCGACACCTGTGTGTCCTGACCCCTGACATCTGTGTGTCCTGACCCCCGACATCTGTGTGTCCTGACCCCCGACACCTGTGTGTCCTGACCCCCCTGACATCTGTGTGTCCTGACCCCCGACACCTGTGTGTCCTGTCCATCTGTGTGTCCTGACCCCCCGACATCTGTGTGTCCTGACCCCCGACATCTGTGTGTCCTGACCCCCCGACACCTGTGTGTCCTGACCCCCGACATCTGTGTCCTGCCCCCGACCCCCTGACCCCTGACACCTGTGTGCGTCCTGACCCCCTGACACCTGTGTGTCCTGACCCCTGACATCTGTGTGTGTCCCTGTGTGTCCTGACCCCATCTGTCCTGACCCCCGTCACCTGTGTGTCCTGACCCCTGACATCTGTGTGTCCTGACCCCTGACACCTGTGTGTCCTGACCCCTGACATCTGTGTGTGTCACTTGTGTGTCCCCCCCCCCGACATCTGTGTGTCCTGACCCCCGACACCTGTGTGTCCTGACCCCCGACATCTGTGTGTCCTGACCCCCGACACCTGTGTGTCCTGACCCCTGACATCTGTGTGTCCTGACCCCTGACACCTGTGTGTCCTGACCCCTGACATCTGTGTGTCCTGACCCCTGACACCTGTGTGTCCTGACCCCCGACACCTGTGTGTCCTGACCCCCGACATCTGTGTGTCCTGACCCCCGACATCTGTGTGTCCTGACCCCCGACACCTGTGTGTCCTGACCCCTGACATCTGTGCGTCCTGACCCCTGACACCTGTGTGTCCTGACCCCTGACACCTGTGTGTCCTGACCCCTGACACCTGTGTGTCCTGACCCCTGACACCTGTGTGTCCCCCGACATCTGACCCCCCCGACATCTGTGTGTCCTGACCCCCCCACATCTGTGTCCTGACCCCCGACACCTGTGTGTCCTGACCCCTGACATCTGTGTGTCCTGACCCTGACACCTGTGTGTCCTGACCCCTGACACCTGTGTGTCCTGACCCCCGACATCTGTGTGTCCTGACCCCCGACATCTGTGTGTCCTGACCCCCGACATCTGTGTGTCCTGACCCCCGACATCTGTGTGTCCTGACCCCCGACACCTGTGTGTCCTGACCCCCGACATCTGTGTGTCCTGACCCCCGACACCTGTGTGTCCTGACCCCCCTGACACCTGTGTGTCCTGACCCCCCCGATATCTGTGTGTCCTGACCCCTGACACCTGTGTGTCCTGACCCCTGACATCTGTGCGTCCTGACCCCTGACACCTGTGTGTCCTGACCCCTGACATCTGTGCGTCCTGACCCCCGACAATTGTGTGTCCTGACCCCCGACACCTGTGTGTCCTGACCCCCGACACCTGTGTGTCCCCCCGACCCCCCACATCTGTGTGTCCTGACCCCCCACATCTGTGTGTCCTGACCCCCCACACCTGTGTGTCCTGACCCCCCACATCTGTGTGTCCTGACTCCTGACCCAGGAAGCAAATGGACATCAGAGGGAGGTGTGTAAGGACAGGATGCTGCATTAGCTGGGCTTGAGAGAAACAGCCCAACATTAACACCAGAACAAACCCTTCACAGTGTGGGGCTTAAATGCTCAGGCCAGGACTCAACACTGGTCTTACATGTTTCCTCGACAGCAGAAGATTATGCAGGTAAACAGCATCAGAGATAATCATTGTTTTATAAAAGGGAAAAAAGGAGAAACCTTCACAATGTCGGTATCAAAAGTTTAGGACTGTGGTGCCTGTATGGAGTGCAGCGTTTTTACAGCCGTAACACCACACACACACACACACACACACACACGGTGAAACATTACACGGCATTTACACACATACACGCCCTCGCGCGCACACACACACACACACACACACACACACACACACACACACACACACACACACACACAGCACTTACACACACACCAGTCTCTGTTCTTCAGCGTAATGTAAAACACATGGATTAAGTGCATTTAAAATATCTTGCTAAATCGCTGATGCGCGTGAAATCACAGATTAGTGCTGCTGCTCTGGGCTACAGAAGGGCCGTTCTGTTTATTTTTCTTCACAGAATAATTCAAGAATAATAACACACAGAGGAAAAAATACCTTCAATTTCCTGTACTTCGATTCCGCCTTTCTTCACCGAACGGTGCTCAGCTTCTAAAGGAGAAAGATAATTGCACAAGTATTCAGGTCAAAAATATTTATTTACACTTCCTAATATAACCTGTTAAACAGCGTGCGCAAAGGCACAAAAACACATTTATCATGCACTGACACAGCCTGATAATGGGAATGAGCTCAACCCTCATGAAAGAGAAACTTTCATCTTACAAACAAGTGCCAGAATGCTCCAGATCAATGCTTGGCTTAAAGAGGACAACAGAAGTACAGGTAACGAGTCCCCGGAACAAGGAAATCCTTTCACACAGCAGGAGGCTAAAGGCCGCGCAGCTGTGGGTCAGAAGGTCAGCACTGTGGGGGGAGTTTACGGACCAGGACTGAAGCCCCAGCCTTACGTACTGCCGTCCGTTCATTTCACCAGCTCCGTTTCCATCAACACACACACACACACACTCCCTATACACACAAATGTACGCAAGCATGCACACATGCACACACTCTCCCTATGCAGTTACCGGTTGGCTAATTTGAATAATTACACAGGCACTTTCCCTGCGTGTGGACAGACCCGACAGGCGCTGACAGAATCCCTGCCTCTCTCTGCAGCACTGCAAACCCAAAAATATAACGGGATTTAATTGAGGAAAGCATTACACACATTCTTTCTCTTTGCATTAATGAGTAAAAGCAGTGTCTGTTCTTTCAAAATATTGTGACTTACAACCACATATAAGCAGGCTAGCAGAATTAATCCATCCACCCATTCTCTACACCGCTTCTTCCTCATGAGGGTCGCGGGGGAGCTGGAGCCTATCCCCACTGACTCTGGGCGAAAGGCAGGGACACACCCTGTACAGCTCGCCGATCCGTCGCAGGGCGCGACACACCATTCAAACACCATTCACTCACACACTCATACCTATGGGCAATTTAGAGTCTCTGATTAGCCTGACATGCATGTGTTTGGACTGTGGGAGGAAACCGGAGTATCCAGAGGAGACCCACGCGAACGCGAGGAGAACATGCAAACTCCAACACAGAGAGGCCCCAGGCTGGATTCGAAAACTCGACCTTCTTGCTGTGAGGCTAGCCACTGCACCCCCTGAGATTCGGTTCAGTAAATAAAATCACACAGCTGAGGGAGCATTAGGGGTTAATGAACAACATCAGCGAGTTCTGCCAACTCAATTAGTTCATGTGAGATGTGACCAGAGCATTTGTATGGGGAAACTCAGGAGTTACAGAAAATGGGTCATTCCATATGAAATCACCCAAAATGGGGGGTGCTCCCAGCTTGATGGTTTCAGAATTGCTTCATTTGGTGATATTTTGTTGCCTGTGATGAGCAAATCAAATCGCAGGTGGTTTCAAGTTGATATCTCGTTCCGTTCTCATTTTATGGGCCCCCGAAAAGGGGGCGTGGCCCATGTTAACCCTCTGGTCACAGTTTGTGACCATTTTCAAAGGGTTATAACCGATGAACTAATAAGGATACAAATTTCATTCTTTCAGGATATGTTTATTCTGTCTACTAGTCTGCAACAAACCTTTTAATATAGTGGTTAACCCTTTGAGTGCTTTGCAATTAACCCTAAACATTGAAATTTGGTGCCGAACATGTCGATTTCAAATGAAATATTATGCAAGTAACCTTAGAATGTTTCCTTTGCCATTTACATTGTTGATAGTATACCTGATGGAGTTTCAACTGAAGGTAAAAACATCTTTCTATCTTCATCCAATTTGGAGAAACATTAACCCCTTTTCAGCTAAATACCGAAACAGTGCACTTTTTGACCCTCATTTTGACCATGTGGGCCTGTTTTGATTTTCAAAAAGTTGGCCTCAAAAGAAAGCTTATTCAAAGAACATCAAAATGCAACATAATCAAACTTGGAACAAATACTCCTACTTGGAAAAATAAGACCCCTTTTAAGGGCTATTTGCACATCGGCACAACTACTCTCAGTGTACAGGTAAATGTACAATAATGTACAGGGAATACTGAACTCCACTCATTTATTTCTACTTTCAGTTGCATGCTCTTCGATCATTTGCAGCCTGTGTCATTTTCTTGTATTTGTTTTCCCAGTAATTTCAAGATAATTTGATAGACCAGGGGGGTATTCCACAAAGCTGGCTAACTGAGTAAGCCTGGCTTTTTCACAAAGTAAAACCTGGAAACTATTCAAATCTGGAACATGGACTGAAATAAATACAGCTTTCCGGGTTTTACTTTGTGCAAAACCCAGGCTTACTCACTTAGCCAGCTTTGTGGAATACCCCCCAGGCAGAATTGTTACTAATGTGGATGAAACCCTTCAAACCGTACCTGCCCCTTCATGCCCTTTATTTGTGAAAAGGGAATTGGGTAACTTTAACTGCTTGAGCCTGGTTTCCTTCTCTCTTGTGCTCAAGATTTCGATCATAAATACTGCCTGTAGATGTCAGCATAAAGGTGGTAGGTGGATCCCCTTAGTAGGCCTGCATGGTTTCTGAAAACAATGGCTGAACCATCATCTTCTTCCGAATCTAATCCCCCATGCACTGTTGGCATTGTGAATGAGTCCCTGTCCATTTATGTACATTTACCTGTACACTGAGAGTAGTTGTGCCGATGTGCAAATAGCACTTAAAAGGGGTCTTATTTTCCAAGTAGGAGTATTTGTTCCAAGTTTGATTATGTTGCATTTTGATGTTCTTCGAATAAGCTTTCATTTGAGGCCAACTTTTTTAAAATCAAAACAGGCCCACATGGTCAAAATGAGGGTCAAAAAGAGCACCGTTTCGGTAATCAGCTGAAAAGGGGTTAATGTTCCTCCTAATTGGATGAAGATAAAAAAATGTTTTTACCTTCATTTGAAACTCCATCAGGTATATCAGGTATATATCAACAATGTAAATGGCAAAGGGGACATTCTAAGGATACTTGCATAATATTTCATTTGAAATCGACATGTTCGGCACCAAATTTCAATGTTTAGAGGTTAATTGCAAAGCACTCAAAGGGTTAACCACTGTATTAAAAGGTTTGTTGCAGACTAGTAGACAGAATAAACATATCCTGAAAGAATGAAATTTGTATCCTTATTAGTTCATCGGTTATAACCCTTTGAAAATGGTCACAAACTGTGACCAGAGGGTTAACATGGGCCACGCCCCTTTTTTCGGGGGCCCATAAAATGAGAACGGAACGAGATATCAACTTGAAACCACCTGCGATTTGATTTGCTCATCACAGGCAACAAAATATCACCAAATGAAGCAATTCTGAAACCATCAAGCTGGGAGCACCCCCCATTTTGGGTGATTTCATATGGAATGACCCAAATGAAAATGAAAATTATATGACATGCACATCCCAAAAATCTCTGGTGCGAGATCAAAAAAGAGAAATGCAAATACAAAAAGCTAAAGTGATCCGCAAACCAACTAAAAAAGCTCCCGTCAAAAAGCCATTTATTAAGGCAACGTTTTGAGCCTGTAGGCTCTTCTTCAGAGACAGGAAATACAAGTGAGGACATCCTCTTAAATACCAACGAGTCAATGCCACAACAGTCAGTGCAATAATAAACTCAGGAGTTTAACAGTTACCACATAATGTCAGTGCCGGCCTGTACTTATCCTCACGAATAAGAAGCCACATGCAGGAGTCTGCACTCTATAAATATGGGCCCATCTGTCAGTCCATCCGTCTGTATGTCCACAGTACAGCCATTTAAAATGCTGCCTCTGGCTCCGTTTACCCAAACACAGCCGGTCGGAGAGCGACAGAGGGATCTCTCCTGCACAGCTAACCTCATACAAACTTATACACACACATACACATCACACACAGGACTGAGTGAAACAGCTAAATTACCACCTGATTGAAATTCATGCAGCTGAAGCTCCAGGAGACCTCAGCACATCAAGTCTGTTTGTCCTCCTGAAGGCAAAGCAAACTCACTGGACTACACTGTACTACTTAATCCTGTACTACACTCTGCTCCTCACGTCACTGCACCATTTAATCCTGTACTACACTATACTCCTCACATCACTGCGTCCAGTTCAATCCTGTACTACACACTGCTCCTCATGTCACTGCGCCGTTTATTCATGTACTACACTCTGCTCCTCACATCGCTGCGCCGTTTAATCCTGTACTACACTATACTCCTCACATCACTGCGTCCAGTTTAATCCTGTACTACACTATACTCCTCACGTCACTGCGTCCAGTTTAATCCTGTACTACACACTGCTCCTCATGTCACTGCGCCGTTTATTCATGTACTACACTCTGCTCCTCACATCGCTGCGCCGTTTAATCCTGTACTACACTCTGCTCCTCACATCACTGCGCCCAGTTCAATCCTGTACTACATTCTGCTCCTCATGTCACTGAGCTCAGTTTAATCCTGTACTACACTGTGCTACTCACATCACTGCGCCCAGTTTAATCCTGTACTACACACTGCTCCTCACGTCACTGCGCCCAGTTTAATCCTGTACTACACTCTGCTCCTCACGTCACAGCGCCCAGTTTAATCCTGTACTACACACTGCTCCTCATGTCACTGCACCGTTTATTCATGTACTACACTCTGCTCCTCACGTCGCTGCGCCGTTTAATCCTGGACTACACTCTGCTCCTCACATCACTGCGCCCAGTTCAATCCTGTACTACATTCTGCTCCTCATGTCACTGAGCTCAGTTTAATCCTGTACTACACTGTGCTACTCACATCACTGCGCCCAGTTTAATCCTGTACTACACACTGCTCCTCACGTCACTGCGCCCAGTTTAATCCTGTACTACACTCTGCTCCTCACGTCACAGTGCCCAGTTTAATCCTGTACTACACTCTGCTCCTCACGTCACTGTGCCCAGTTTAATCCTGTACTATACTCTGCCCCTCACGTCACTGTGCCCAGTTTAATCCTGTACTACACACTGCTCCTCACATCACTGCGCCCAGTTTAATCCTGTACTACACTCTGCTCCTCACGTCACTGCACCCAGTTTAATCCTGTACTACACTCTGCTCCTCACGTCACTGCACCCAGTTTAATCCTGTACTATACTCTGCCCCTCACGTCACTGCGCCCAGTTTAATCCTGTGTTGGGTTCACTTTGGATTATTTTTCTTGAAAAAGCACTTAATTAGCCCCTATTATGTATGGATAGATTAAGTTTGGGTCTAGCATTGCATAAAGGTCCAACTCTTTCACCCATCCGAAAAAAATGATAAACAGACATGATACAGAAATCACTGTACACTGTGCTAAAGGGATATCATTGCATCCCCATTCCCAATCAATAGCAGCCACACTATCATGGAGTCATCGCCTGTTCATCTCATATTCAGTAAAAACCCGACTGCCGGAGATAATTCTGTCACTTGAGTTCCTGCTGGTGAAGGATTATGGGATCAGAATCAGAGGAGATCCCGGTGTGATCCTGTGCAGGTCAGCTCACACTGCTGTTCCTGCAAACTTCAAGTCTCTGTGCTGAACTGGGTTTGCTCCATTACAACCCCGTACATTTTCCAGTGTTCAACTTCCTAATCCCTAAAACACACATTATAACCATTGTGTGTTCATGTTATGCGCCATGAGTCACTATCCGCTTCCGTCTGTCGGGCTTCTAAATTTTATATGGAATGAGGTTGCTGAAGGATAACAGGAAACAGTACACATTTCCTGTTTCCTGTTGACAAGCTGAAGCCGAATAACATTATTTCACACTTAATCGTTTGTGCTATTCTGTAGCGATAATTAGTACATACTTGAATTAAAGGTGTGCGGAAATGCTGAGTAAGACTCAGCTGAAAGTGTCAGTAGGAAAGTTTAACAGTAAAGAGATTTCTCATCACATTAAACTCTTCAGTTACTCATCATGCTGGCACGCAGCCAATGAGAATAAAACAGACAGAGGTGTGGAGCCTTTGCTGACAGAGACTTAGGGTGCTTTCACACTAGGGACTTGGGCACGGATCCGAGTACACTTGACCCCAAAGTCCAGTTCATTTGGTAAGTGTGAACACAAGCGTACCGTGCTTGGGCACGGCACGCAAGTACGGTGGGAAGAGGTGGACTCGGGCACGATTCATCCATACTCGTACCAAATGTGGCAGCGACCATACTTGAGCAGGGAAGATTAGTGTTACAGCTCTTTTGTTCAAACAAATGCAGCGGCGAAAAGATACCTCCATTCAAACGAATAAATTAAATGCTTGCTCGAAATGTAGGCGGGCAAAAACATACAATCACAACTGGATACTACACACAAAAACACAGAGATTTCTGGAATGATTCGTGAGTATTCACATTCGTGTGGTTATCACAGAACAATAGAACAGTGCCGTGACAATCTAACGAAAATGCAGCTGCAATATTTCAAAGTGCGGGACGCAGTGTTAAAGTCTGGTGCTCAAGATACCAGAAAGATACATTTTCGTGGTATAAGGCAGTGGACAGCATAACCAGCCAAAAACACAAGGGCGAAAGAATTCCGTATTCAACATCCATCAATATCCAATGTAATCAGTACTTTTTCGGCTTACCTTGATGTTTGGGTAGTGAGAGAAAGATTGAGGTGTGTAAAAACATCAAGCGTCCAGTCTAGAAAATTTCAAGTTTAATTTCTCGTGTTGCTATATGTGGTAATCCATGTTACTGATCACACACTGGGTTGCTATAGGGCACACGCAGCATATGCATTTGCGATAATAATATTCGATATTAGCATTCTAAACCCCCTTCTCACTAATAAAACCCTCCAAAATATATTGGCGCCTCCTTTAAAAATCATACCGGCAAATAAAAAGCCGAAAAAAAAGTGGAGGTTGGATACGAAATTCTTTCCATGCAAGGGTCTTCTTTCTATATATTTCCCCATTTAAAACCACCCAGGTGCATTCCGCAACGCGCTGTTTCGGTATTTTGACATGTGCAAGTGTAGTCGGGAACGGTATGATATTACTAGTGTGAAAGCTGAACAGCGGGGGGAGGGGGGACAATCATACTGTGACACAGTATGGAACAATCGTACCTAGTGTGAAAATGCCATTAAATGTGGAGAAATCTCAGGACTGTCCCAGACACAGAGGGTTATATACTGAGAACAGTCAGGCTTATTCCAGGATAGAGTTACCACACACACACACACGCACACAAACACACACACGCACGCACAAACACACAGGCGCGCGCGCACACAAACACACAGAAGGAGACAGGCTTGAGAGAACTCTGTAGTATCTCATGCAGTTCGATCACCCGACTGAACACTTATGGTCTCTGAAGGCAAAGCTTTACTCACTTTCAGAGGATACAAACTTTACGACTCTGTCTGCGGCCGCATAGCCCACGAAAACGCTCCCGTCTCTGGTGACGACGATGTCGTGCGGCATTTTAAATTCCTGGGCAAACAGAGAGAGCAGACGAAGGGTCAAATCTTCACTGCCATGAACTGACGGACTGTAGTGCACATTTAGCCCAGACCTGGACACTTAAACCCCACCTGGACAATCCAGGCTCACAATGTCTGAAAAGTCCCTCCCAACATTTAGCTCAGAATCGCTGGATTTACTAATGAGAACAACCCCGTCAGCCAGGAGGTGGAGCTAATGAGTGACATCTGCTAGCTGAGCTCATGGACAGAAGCGCCCTGATATAAACCCACCTGAAATATTCACCCCTAATGTAAACCCACACCCTGGAATATTTTTCCAATATAAACCCACCTGAAATATTCACCCAATATAAACCCACCACCTGAAATATTCACCCAATATAAACCCACCACCTGAAATATTCACCCAATATAAACCCACCACCTGAAATAATCACCCAATATAAACCCACCACCTGAAATATTCACCCAATATAAACCCACCCACCCAATATAAACCCACCACCTGAAATATTCACCCAATATAAACCCACCTGAAATAATCACCCAATATAAACCCACCTGAAATAATCACCCAATATAAACCCACCACCTGAAATATTCACCCAATATAAACCCACCTGAAATAATCACCCAATATAAACCCACCTGAAATAATCACCCAATATAAACCCACCTGAAATAATCACCCAATATAAACCCACCACCTGAAATATTCACCCAATATAAACCCACCACCTGAAATATTCACCCAATATAAACCCACCTGAAATATTCACACAATATAAACCCACACCCTGAAATATTCACCCAATATAAACCCACACCCTGAAATACTTACCCAATATAAACCCACACCCTGCAATATTCACAAGTTATAAACCCAAAGTGATTTTCATGGGGTGCAGGCTCTAAATGTCCATTTAACCCAGACAGGCACAGAATGTTCAAGAAGGCATGCCTGGAAGGGAGTGTTAAGAACTTTAAATTTTGAACAAAGGGTAATTAAGGTCTTTAGGAGACCATGCTGTGGGGGCAACCAACATGATGTAGATTTTAACAGAGGTGCATCCATTTAGTGAGCCAGCAAACAAGAACATGAATGAACATCTCTGATCACCTGTTCCTGTCACAATCGTGCAGCACGTTACCCGATTAGTTCTGTAGCCCTTCACTCCCATAGCACGGTAATGGAAAAAACCTGCCGGTTAGTGCTACACCATAACAGTTTGGTTGAAGAAGCAGCCCAACCAATTAGCACTATTCTAGCAAAGCCCATAAACTCAACAGCTGCCTCTGCAAGACACTGAAGCAAGCAGATCATTGAAAAAGGCCGACCTGTGTCTCTGGTCTGAAGGAGTCCAGGATCTCCTTGGTTGAATAATTAATGACAAATCCCTGTGGAGATGACTGGCCAACAGGGGGCGCTCCATTCACTGCATAAATCAGACCACCTGAAAGCACACATTTACATAAGAGATGCACAGCGAAAGGCTGATCCACTGAATCTACATAACTGCCAGATACATGCAGCACTTCTCAGATATAACGGCACCCATAAGTACTGGAGCCAGTAAAATGTCCTTTTGTTTAGGCTCTGTAAACCAGCAAACTAAATGACATGATAAATATGATATTATCCTCTCAACTTAACTCCCATATTAAAGTGCTGACTGTTCTTGAACCATTTTCAACACAGGCATAATCATGGTTATTTCTGACAGGTGACACACAGCAGATTGCTCTCGAATGGTGAGAATTACTGAAAATATCAGTCAAAGCGAGTAACAGAAGTGGAAATGTATGTTTCTGTCAGGTGGGAAACAGATTCTGTGTTTTCCTCTGGCCATGGCTTAGTGAACAATCCTCAGCAGCCAAGAGAAACACCGCAGCAACAGCAAGAAGCCTGACCAGCTGCAAGTTCAAATATTATGACACTGTAACCAAAAATTAATATTTTACAAACATAAACCAGGTAATGTGAGCATGTTTTTCATCATACAATTCTGGAGACTCTCAACTCCTCTGTCCTCCTCGCTGTCGTCACATTCAGTTCTCCAGAAATTATTCACAAACTTTTGCTTTGTTGAGAAACCCCCCAGGCAAAAACAAATCAGTTTTTCATTCTAAAATCTAATTTCTTGGTTACCATTTGCATCCTTCTTCTGGAAGTTCTAGACCACTAGCAGTCCGTGTATATTAAAGAATTTGATGAGTTTAATGAATTTCAGTGAGGGCTGATTGGCTAAAACAGTGTTCAATGAGAACAGAAGACAGTGGTTAGTGGGAAGGCTTACTTTGTTCCTAAAGGGCTACCGAACAATCTACGTCCCTGTAACGGTTTATCATAGTGAAATTTACAAACACTACTGTTCCTACATTGAAGTAGTTCCAATGATGTTTGCCCTGGTCTGTTTTTTTTTTTTTTTTGCAGAATATAAGTTTTAATGGGTTTTGATCACTGGACCACCAAAGAGGCAATAACAGTGATACCAACATTTTTGGACAGATCTATTCAATGCTGGACAATCAAAGCTGAGGGACTGCATTGTCAGGCTGAGAATCATTATGAAAGTATTTGGAATACTATTTAAGCTACAGTATTAGCATCCTAAAATGACTTACACAGAATGTTAGTCATCACACATTCAAACAATATACAGCTTTCTAACGCAGCACAGTACTCAGCCATAGAAATATTATGGTTAAAGAGTTAAAGCGTCAGCTTTGACGTGAGCCTGTTTACATCCGCGCTGACAGATCTCCTGAGGAATTAGACCTTTTTTCACATTGGGGCCGCCAAAATTCTTCAGCGTCTATCCTCTCTCTTTATAAACTAAGGGAGGCTTGAAAACTTTTTAGGGTAATCTATTTCAATATGGTGTTGTGCAATTCAGTATGGTGAAGTACATTTTAGGAAGGTATGGTATATTTCAGAATTGTATAATAGATTTCAGTGTGGTGTAGTTTACTTCAGTGCTTTATAGTGCATTTCAGTACAGTGTAATATATTTCAGTGGAATATAGTATATTTCGGGACAGTCTAGAGAGTTTCATGACAGAGCAGTGGATGTCAGTGTGCTGTAGTTTAATTCAGTAGGGAAAAGTATATTTTGGGATGGCGTAGTAGATTTCAGTATGACATAATTTACCTCAGGAAAGAGTAGTGCATTTCAGTACGGGCTCAAACATTTAAGTTTGGTGTAGTATATAGCAGGATGGTGAAGTTTATTTCATAAAGGTGTAGTGTATTTCAGTAAGGTGAAGTATATTACAGGATGGTATAGTTCATTTTAGTATGCTGTAGTTTTCAGTTTTGAATAGTTTATATCAGGACGACGCAGTATATTTCATTGTGGTGTAATACATTTCAGTAGAAAGTAGAACATTCAGTATGGTGGAATAGATTTAAATATAATGCAAAGTATTTCAGTTTGGCGTAGTATATTTCAGGACAATATAGTAAATTTCATGATGATGTAGTATATATTTCAGTATCGTGCAGCATATTTCTGTAAACTGAAGCAGATTTCACTTTGGTGCAGTACATTCAGGACGGTGTAGTGTATTTCATTTTGGTGCAGCATATTTCAGTGCAGTATGGTGTATTTCAGTAAGGTGCAGCGTTTTTCAGTGCAGTATGGTGTATTTCAGTAAGGTGCAGTGTATTTCAGTGCAGTATGGTGTATTTCAGTAAGGTGCAGTGTATTTCAGTGCAGTATGGTGTATTTCAGTAAGGTGCAGCATATTTCAGCGCAGCATGGTGTATTTCAGTAAGGTGCAGCCTAATTCAGTACAATATGGTGTATTTCAGTAAGGTGCAGCGTATTTCAGTGCAGTATGGTGTATTTCAGTAAGGTGAAGCGTATTGTAGTGCAGTATGGTGTATTTCAATAAGGTGCAGCATATTTCAGTGCAGCATGGTGTATTTCAGTAAGGTGCAGCCTAATTCAGTACAATATGGTGTATTTCAGTAAGGTGCAGCGTATTTCAGTGCAGTATGGTGTATTTCAGTAAGGTGCAGCATATTTCAGCGCAGCATGGTGTATTTCAGTAAGGTGCAGCCTAATTCAGTACAATATGGTGTATTTCAGTAAGGTGCAGCGTATTTCAGTGCAGTATGGTGTATTTCAGTAAGGTGCAGCGTATTTCAGTGCAGTATGGTGTATTTCAATAAGGTGCAGCGTATTTCAGTACAGTATGGTGTATTTCAGTAAGGTGTACTATATTTCAGTACGGTGTAATATACGTCAGTTTGGTGTTGTGCATTTCGGTACAGTGTAGTATACCTCAGTTTGGTGTAGTATATTTCATGATGGTGTAGTGAATTTCAGCACGGTGAAGTGCATTTCAGTACAGGGCAGCGTATTTCAGTGCAGAACGTCTATTGCCGCAGGGCAGCCCCCGGCTCCAGTTTGAAGCGGAAACGCTTTGGTGTCGGAGGGAAAAGGAGACCTCCAGCTGACCTACTTTACACAGCAGAAATCACTTCTCAGTTCCTTTTCCAGCAAAGACTCATCTGAGTCGTGATTTGAAGGTTGTCTGCATCTTTGATTATAATAATTGTTTAATGATTTCATCAAGGAAGCTGGAAGCTGATGGAACAGAGGTACGACTGCAATTCATCTTCAAGGGCTAAACTGACAGAGAAATCGCAGCAGTACAGAACATTTTATCCTGATTTAGAATCGGCCAATAGGACAACATAAGGCCGTAATATTGATCTTCTTTTATCTCAATTAGAGCAAGCAGGGGCATTATCAGGCATTTTAACTGTTCAGAAAAAACAAATCTATACTGGTGTCAGCATAAAACATTAATTAAAAACACAAGCATCTCTCAGTGGCTCCCCATCATTTGCAGCCGTCGCGCTGACACTCCTGTAATGTGGTACTGCATCATCATCAGCAGGAAACAGGAGGAACGCAGGACCGAAGTGAAGCTCAGGCCGCAGTGTGTGCTGTGCGTAACCAGAGTCACTCCGCACTGTGTCACACCTGGACAAGCTAATTTTAGCAACTTCTGCAAATCTTAAACAATATTCTATCGGTTATATAATGTTTTATACATTAATGGGTGAGTATATGGCCGAAGAATAGATGAGATCTCATTTTTGCATAAAGATTTTGTGAGGCGAAGCAGGTAAAAATGCAGCGCACTAGTAGTATGATCGTTTCTGAGAGATTAATACACCATTTAAAATGACTTTAGTATGAAATAGTGTCAGGACGGTGGTAAATGTGATCAGGTGATCTCAGCGATAGGCACTGCCGAAGCCTGCGGCTGCCCTGATTAAATCGAGGATACAGCAGCCCCTCTGTCACACTCACCTCGGTCAGGAGAGTACGCCACGGCGAACACCTCGTCCCCAAACACATCCTTCCTTATCTCCTTGACGAATTCCCCAGATTCAGCCAGAAAACACTGGATCCGTCCGTTCTCACGGTCGGCCACACAAATCTCCCGCTTGTCCGGGAGGAAGGCAAGGCTGTGCGGGACTCTGAACTGGATCCGCTTCCGTCGGTCTGACGACCCTGAGGCAGAAATACACAGGAGTATGACATGAACACAACGCACACTGTCACACATGTTCAGTCTATGTTCCTCCTCGTGGAAATGCAGCTCGAATATCTGACTGTGTTCATAATCAACTGCAGAGAACACCGGAAGCCCCAGTTTTCATTCTGGGTGACTTCAACCGATGCAAACTTGAACCGTCACCCCCCGGATTTGATCACTACGTCAAATGTGGTACTCGAGAGGACAAGGTGCTAGACAAATGTTACGGAAACATAAAAATGGAAATGATCGAAACCCCCACTATCAAATTCAGACCACAACACAATTTATCTTATTCCAACCTACAAAACTGTTTTTAAGAGCAGCAAACCTCAGACTACATTCATTTTTGAATGGTCACAGGACTGCACAGAGACACTCAAGGGGTCCTTTCTCTGTACAAATTGGGACATATTTCATGACTTGGGTATTGATGAGGCTGCTGAAACAATTACTGATTATATTAAATTCTGTGTCAACTGGGTAGTCACTGAAAAGGAAATCATAGCATATCCTAACAACAAGCCCTATATAACTAGGGAGATTAAGGACTGTGTTAATCGTAAGAAACTGGCTTTTATAAATAACGACAGGATGAGCGTAAAATCCGTACAGAATGAACTTAATCAAATGTTGAGAGATGCAAGGAGGAAACACAAGGACACTATTGAACAGAATTTTATTTCCATGAACTCTAAAAAGCCATGGGACTCTGTGAAAGCTGCCACTAATATGACCTCTCACTCAAAGCCTCTCATAATTAATAATGAACTAGAAATGGCAAATGATCTTAAGGATTTTTTCCTAAGGTTTGATAAACAGGATTTCTCTTCTGAATTTAATAATGTACTACAGTCTATTACAGCTACTGATGCCTACCCAAGGCCAGTAGTTGATCCTCTCAAAATACAGTCACTATTCAGTCAGGTGTGTAAGAGTAAAGCCACAGGCCCTGATGGTATTTCAGCTCTTCTCTTAAAGACCTTTGCCGAAGAGCTTCCTCCAGCTTGGTGCCCAATTTTCCAGCAGTCTATAGATTCACATACTGTCCCTGCCGTCCGGGAAAAAATCCACCATTATTCCCATACCAAAGAAATCCTGCCCCACTGAAAATAACAACGATAGACCGGTGGCATTAACCTCAACTGTTACGAAATGCTTCGAAAAATATATGGTGTCAATATTGAAAACGGAGATTAGTTCTGAACCTACAGACAGGGGAGGGGCACTGATGATGCAATCACTGGTATCACTCACCTTGCCCTGAAGCATCTTGAAGCTCCTGGGGCCGATGCGTGTGCGCCTTTATTCATTGATTTTAGCTCCGCTTTTAACTCACTGCAACCATACTTACGGATAAAGAAAATGAACCAGATGAATGTAAGTCCCTTCATCATCAAATGCTTCTACTCTTTTTTTAACTGATAGAACTCTGAGTGTCAGAGTCAACAACACGCTCTCTGACTCCAAATCCACCAGCGCTGGCGCACCCCAAGGCTGCGTTAGCTCACCAGTGCTTTTTACTTCGTACACAAATGATTGCATCCGCAGCCACCCAGATAATTTTATTTTTAAATTGCCTGATGACACTGCCATCCTGAGCCTGCAGTATCAGCACACTATTATTATTAATCATCATATTATTCTGAAATACAGAGCTTTGTTAGGTGCTGTGACAAAAATCACTTCACTATAAACGCAAAAAAGACAGGAAATGGTGCTGGACCCGAAATCAGTGGGGGATCATACTCCACTGTGTATCCATGGCGAAAAAATCAGCCAACTTAACTCTTACAGGTGTCTTGGTATCTACCTTGATAATCTTTAGTTGGCAGGTTCATGTTGATTATCTGTGTTCTCGTCTCCAGCAAAGACTGTATTTTCTGTGTAGACTCAGGGTGTTTGGTGTCAATCAGAATATTTTTTATTTTATCAAGCTGTGTTAGAGAGCATCCATAGGTATGGGATGTGGGCTTGGTACGGTCACCTCCCTGTCCAGCTGAAATCAAAGATTGCTCGTCTGATTCCATCTGCTATGAAGGTGATTGGGAGGTCTGAAAAGCTCCTGTCGCAGTCCATCTATGAGCAGTCTGTGCTCAGACAGGCAGAGAGTGTTATCTGACCAGGCTCATGTCCTCCATGCTGAATACAAGCTTCAACCATCAGGTAGATGCTACAGAGTCCCCACTTGCAGGCTGAACCGCTTTAGGAATTCATTTGTGCTCACCTCAGTAAGAATTCTAAATGCCCCCAAGGCCAAAAAAAAAAAGGCAACAGTGTTACTGATCACGATCCAGGTGTAGTACGGCAGGCGTGGGTGTGTGTGGGTTTATTGCACCGTTTCTATTCTCACAGAGACTAGGCTACTTGTATGTTGTGGGATATATGTGGCCTGTGGCCTATATTTATATTGTTATCTGTATTGCATTTGCATATTGTATTTTGCATTCGTATTGTATTGTTATTTATTTTATGTAAAGCCGCTATATGTGACCGCTCTGGAGTCCAAGACAAATTTCCCTTTGGGGACAATTAAGTGCATCTTATCTTATCTTACACAATACTGGGATATTACACAACTATAGACTTCAGTTATCGGTGAATCCCAAGATTTATCCATCTTGGACAAGTGTTATTCACTGGGGGACAGACAGGTGATATATCACTTGTCCAAGGTGGATAAATCATTGGATTCACCGATAACTGAGGTCAATAACTGTTTTATCATATGACCCCACTCGAAAATATAAAATAACAGAAGGGCAGAAACTATAATATAAAGCTCCTCAAAGGGACGAAGCGACACAAAATACAGACTCCGTCAGGAGCTCCAGCAGGGAAGCCTAATATATTTTTAGATCGAGGTTGTCAGATTGTTATATTCACCTCTCGCGCACTATCCCGTGATGAATATCACTGTTTACCATGACCGGTGGAGCTCCCTCAACCAAGCGGGAGAGAGCGAATCCTTACGTCATATAACAAAGTTATTTCTGCAGTCCTATGACAGCTTCAATAAAATGGCTATTACATGCTGAGTGATGACACTTTTACGGATGAAAAGCGGTACATTTTTGACTGTTAAGGGCCTCTATCCTTTTCCTCATCTCTTTCCATCCTTTCAGAAATTTAGTGACATCGACGAATCTTCACTTTAATTTCTTGATTCATCTCGCAATCTTACAAAAAAAGAATCAGTAAAATCCTGCTCAGCAATCTGATGCCAGCCAACATGATTCAGACGTGATGCTGATATGAATCAGATGCAATTCAGACAATTCAGACGCGCTTAAGACACAATTCAGATGGGATTCAGACGTGATTCGATTCAGAAACAATTTAGACATGATTCAGATGCGATTCAGATGTGATTCAAAAGTGATCCAGACGCGATTCAGATGTGATTCAGATGCGTTTAAGACGATTCAGATGCGATTCAGATGTGATTCAGACATGATTCAGATACGATTCAAGACACAATTCAGATGTGATTCAGACGCGTTTAAGACATGATTAAAGGAGGAGACAGCACCTGAGCAAAGTATATTTCAGCGGAAAGTAGAATTCTTGAAGTGTCTAAAACCTATAGTTTTATCAATTTTAATTTGGTAATGATTCAGTGCGACGCATTTTTTAACTGGAAAGTCTTCAAATCGGCGTCAATACCAGGGGGCAGATATTTTTACTTGGGGAATCTGAAGCTGCGTTTGGAATGCACACTTGTCCGCTCGCTCACTCACTCTCTAGATTGTTTTCAATGTAGAACATTCACTACATAGTGCCCTATATAGTAGGTGAGTGTGCATTTCGAACGCATTATCCAATCAAACGCCAGTGCCGCGGTGCTTGTGCGTCAGTTATTCTCTTACGTGAAGTCAGTTGTTCTCTTCCCTTTCATCCGGGCCATGGAGTAGTTCAAAGGGCCTTCAGTAAGCTCTCCCTTTACGGCTTGGCTTCCCGCAAGCTGTTTTTATTTAAGCTGGCCTGATTAACAATCAAACAATTTATCGACTGAGCAACCAAGACCCCAATACATGACCTATAATTAGAAATGGTAGGGAAAAGTGAATTCCCATTGCCTACATTTATATAATTGATATGGCATTGTAAATCCAAAACTTTCGCTGACATTATAGCATTTATTTTCGCCGTCCTTGGGATTGTCACACAGCTGTGCAACCTTACAGCGCCCTTTAGCCATGACAATATTCAAAATAAAGAACGGATTCCCGCAGCCTCGCAAACTGACTTCCGCAAATCTGTGCTCCTTAACGAGCGCTGAAATTATGAAGATATATTGATATTTTACTCGTCATTTATGCGCAAAAGACGCCTCATAATTTTGTGGTCAGGTGCAATGCATAACAATGCAATCAAAAGTAAATTAGACTGTCGTCAGTTTTTACCAATTAGTCTGAGCAACTGCGGCTAATCGGGAGATGTAAACTGCGAAAGGTTAAGGTTATTAAGCATTTTTAAAGGAGAGGTTTCCGAAGATCAAATTCAAAATCAGAAGATGCCCCAAGTAAAAATGTCTGCCCCCTGGTATTGAAGCCAATTTGAAGACCCGCTGGTTTAAAAATGCGTCGCACTGGATCATTACCAAATTAAAATTAATAAAACTATGTTTTAGACACTTCAAGAATTCTACTTTCTGCTGAAATATACTTTGCCGAAGTGCGGTCTCCTCCTTTAAGACGCAATTCAGATGTGATTCAGGCGTGATTCAGATGCAATTCATACGCAAATCACCCCCTCCGAAAAAGAGCCATATGTCAGGTGCTCAGGGGCAGTGTAGCACATAGTACAGCACACCGACACTGACACCAGGCTGATGCATTACAATGAGCCCACAGTATTATCAGGGCTAACGGAGACCCTGTCACACACCGTCCCACAGTTATATCACAGCCGTCATCATACCGCTGTGTATGTGGGGACACTGTGGCTTCAGACCAGGATCTGCACACCTCTGAGTCCAGACAGAGAGGACCTACAGGCCTGATGATGCCCTCCTCCGCACTAACGCTCTGAAATGGCACAGAGGCCAAACTCCCACAGAGATCTGTGCTCACACACCTGCTTCTACACACAGCCATAATATCTGTGCACATCACACCAAGGCGCAGAGGAAGTGCTCCTGCAGATTATTTTTATGACCTCGGCACAACCTGCTACAGCAGCAATATAAGAAATTTGATTATAGCCAGATGCCAGACAGATAAAAAAAACATTGAATACAGCAAAATCTGCAGGAAATATGCCATAGAGATACCAGTATCTTCCCTGGAATTACACAGCTACTTTGTGAGGTAACAATAATTTATGAGCAGGAAGAAAAAGTACCGCGAGTCGAGTGTGATGACGATGTAAGGGCAGAGCCAAGGAGCTTCTCTGTTGCAACACAGCAAATCACACACCATCAACAATGAAAAAGCTGGAACCCATAGAAAATAAATTTCCTTCAATGAGAGACACTGCAGAATGAGATACAGTAAATGAGAGTTACTGCAGAATTGGAGATACAGTAAATGAGAGATAATGCAGAATTGGAGATGCTGTAAATGAGAGATACTGCAGAATGAGAAACAGTAAATGAGAGATACTGCAGAATTGGAGAAACTGTAAATGAGAGGTACTGCAGAATGTGATACTGTAAATGAGAGATACTGCAGAATTGGAGATACTATAAATGAGAGATACTGCAGAATTGGAGATACTGTAAATGAGAGATACTGCAGAATGTGATACTGTAAATGAGAGATACTGCAGAATTGGAGATACAGTAAAAGAGAGATACTGCAGAATTGGAGATACAGTAAATGAGAGATACTGCAGAATGAGAAACAGTAAATGAGAGATACTGCAGAATTGGAGATACTGTAAATGAGAGATACTGCAGAATTGGAGATACAGTAAATGAGAGATACTGCAGAATTGGAGATACAGTAAATGAGAGATACTGCAGAATTGGAGATACAGTAAATGAGAGATACTGCAGAATGAGAAACAGTAAATGAGAGATACTGCAGAATTGGAGATACTGTAAATGAGAGATACTGCAGAATGTGATACTGTAAATGAGAGATACTGCAGAATTGGAGATACAGTAAATGAGAGATACTGCAGAATTGGAGATACTGTAAATGAGAGATACTGCAGAATGTGATACTGTAAATGAGAGATACTGCAGAATTGGAAGTACTGTAAATGAGAGATACTGCAGAATTGGAGATACAGTAAATGAGAGATACTGCAGAATGAGAAACAGTAAATGAGAGATACTGCAGAATGAGAAACAGTAAATGAGAGATACTGCAGAATTGGAGATACAGTAAATGAGAGACACTGCAGAATTGGAGATGCTGTAAATGAGAGATACTGCAGAATTGGAGATGCAGTAAATGAGAGATACTGCAGAATTGGAGATGCAGTAAATGAGAGACACTGAAGAATGAGATGCTGTAAATGAGAGATACTGCAGAATTGGAAATAAAGTAAATGAGAGATACTGCAGAATTGGAGATACAGTAAATGAGAGATACTGAAGAATGAGATGCTGTAAATGAGAGATACTGCAGAATTGGAGATGCAGTAAATGAGAGATACTGCAGAATTGGAGATACAGTAAACGAGATACTGCAGAATGAGATACTGTAAATGAGAGATACTGCAGAATGAGATACAGTAATTTAGAGATACTGCAGAATTGGAGATACAGTAAATGAGAGATACTGCAGAATTGGAGACACAGTAAATGAGAGATACTGCAGAATTGGAGATACTGTAAATGAGAGATACTGCAGAATTGGAGATACTGTAAATGAGAGATACTGCAGAATTGGAGATACTGTAAATGAAAGATGCTGCAAGAAGTTAATTCTATAAGTTCTCATTTGGAATGGTGAGACCTTTATTACTGTGTTTTGTATTTGTCAGAGTCTCCTGTAGGACCGGATATAACCTTTAGGGCGTACGATCGTCTCAGAGACTCCTGCAGTTCTGTGTGTGGCCTGTACGGTGCATAATAGTCACTGGCTCTGGCAGGAAGGGTGTAAAATAGTCCCAGGATGAAACATCCTGCAGCAACAGGAGCCTCATGCAGTAAAACTCGGGGCGACAGAGGTGCGTTTACCTGCTCCCCACTGCGACAGGTACTTCCCCTCAGGAGAGAATTTCAGGATTCGAGCGTTGCAGTACCCGTCCGACACGTACACCTCTCCAGTTAGCGGGTCCACGGCCACGTCGGTGGGCTGGCAGAAGTGGGCCGTGTCACTTCCTGGCTGGAAGGCCCGTCCCAGGACGGCCAGCGGCTTCTCCGCGCCGTCGCTCCCGAGTTTAAACACCTTCAGACCAGCGAAAGCGTCAGCTGTCGAACTGACCATTCACAAGAAGCCCACATAATGCTCCTCTTTCACCCTTAGAGTGCTATAGGCAATTATAGTTGCCCAATGATGTAAAATATCCAAGTCAGATGCTGTTGAGAACCTGTCATGTGGCAACTTGTTTAAAAAAGCTCCCGCAGGGGAGCTTTTTTTTAAACAAGTTGCCACATGATAGGTTTTCAACAGCTCAGGGTAATTACATTTGTAATTCCTTGAAATTTCATTCAGCACTCTTGGGGTTAAACTTTAAACCACAGAGTGAACAAACCCAAAGGATACAGCATATCTGTGTTTCTCTCCCACATACACAGAGTAAATCAAAGAGTAATTTCTACACTCCTTTTTGTTTTGCAACCCAGGAAATGAAATTAAACAGATGAGCGATACAAGCACAAACTCACAGCTCTAATTTCAGGGAATTTACATCCAGATTCAGTGATTTTCTCAAGAATTACAGCAGTTTTAAAAAATTGCTCATTAGCAAAAGCAATATCAATTTCGTGGAAAAAAGTCAAAGTTACTCGAAGTTTCATTAATAAATATCCCCAAAATAGGCAGGATTCAAACTTGAAAACATTGCTTTATAAGTAAAGGACTTAGATAAGCGAATATATTTTCAAACGAGCCAAAACATGTGTTCATCTTATGCGAGCGATTGTTTCAGGAAGAGAGTCACTCTTAAATGGCGAATCAGCAGCTGCCCAATCCTGAGGCCCCGCCCTGAGGGAGGAGTGCAGTCACCTGGTGCAGTGCCACGTCTGTCACCCAGTAGTTATTTTCCTTGTCTGTGGTGATTCCGTGCGGCAAGTAGAACCTTTCAAACACACACAAACACACACACAGGAATGAAATGTTCCTGGAGAACAGTTTCAGGTGACACACAAAGACAGCGCCAGAGGGAAATATAATGGCGGTAAACGCTCTTTAAACGCTCCACTGGCGACTGAGAGCAGGACTGTTACTGGGGCGTGTTTCCCAGGGCGCTGTCTGATTCAGGAGACTGACTTCGCCCCTTCAGTACCTGAGACATAAAATCACAGACAGATACACTATTATGGCAAAAGTATGTGGACACTCTTTGGCCCAGAGCTGTTTACCACAGTACAGGCAGGGTGTCTGAGTGACTGAGTAAAAATCCTGGCGCTTCAGCACACGATGATGTCAGACGGCCACATCCCATTTCCTGTCTCTGCGTGGCAGTGCCTCCATACGCATCATTCATCAGAGCAGAATAAATTAACTCAGCTGCACAAAGCCCTGACATCAACCTCATGAACAGCCTTCTGGGTGGGCTGGAGGGATAAGTGTCCAGATTTTACTGGGAAACCCACCCCTAACGCTCCACAGAGGACCCCCAGGCTGTTACAGCAGCTATTGGGAGACGAACTCTGCACCAGTGCCCGTGTGTGTGTTTGCAGTGACATGTAGGATGATTTTAGTGCGAACGAGTAAAGAATAAGAGAGAGTGAGCTCACATGTTCCGGCCGGAGGCTTTGAGCACGCTCCCTTTGGCTGGGTCAACCGACAAGATGGTGGACTGCTGTATGGGGCCCAGCGTCTGCTGCTGGTACACGAACTGGGTATCAAAGGAGCTGCGGAGAGAGAGAAAGAGAGAGAGAGAGGGGGATGGGGAGAGAGATTGAGGGAGAGAGGGAGGGGGGAAAGAATGAGAGAGAGAGAGGGGGAGGGAGAGAGAGGGAGAGAGAGGGGAGGTAGAGAGAGGGGGGAAAGAGAGTGAGAGAGGGGGAGGGAGAAAGAGAGAGGGAGAGAGAGGGAGAGAGGGGGAGGGAGAGAGGGAGGGGGAGAGGGAGAGAGAGGGGAGAGAGAGGGGAGAGAGATGGAGAGAGAGTTTGAGGGAGAGAGGCGGAGGGAGAGAGAGAGGGATATAGAGAGAGGGAGAGAGAGGGAGAATGGAAATAAAAAGGTTAAATGACTCTAAAACAGGCTGCATGAATCAATACACTCCCAGCAATGAAATTCCCTTTTACAAACACATCTGAGATCGCGCGTACGGATGCACTTCCTTTGTGCAGATTATTAGGCGCGTGGAGCACAGAAACCCAACCATTGTGTTACACAACAACCAAATAACCAAACAACCGTGAAATATCAATACTACACACCAGCCTACAGGGAGCCAATTTCAGTCAAGGAGTTTATTTGCACAGAAATCTGAGTAAATGACAGTGGATTCTGCAGAAGAAGCTCAATCTGTAGATTCAATTCCAAGGAAATGTAACCACCTGAAGCCCAAGCTTCAATCAAACCAATCACAGCCTGAGAACTGCTGAGGCTCCACCCTCCCGTTACCTGGGAGACAGGTGTGAAGACAGTCAGGCCAAAGAGAAGCACTAACTCTTTATATAATTACCCCTGGTGCAAATAAAGGTCAGCGTTTGATCAGGAATTGAGGGCCAGATCAGAGAATAAATAGTCTAAAAAATTTTTGAAGTGAATATTTGACACATGGCTGCTCAATCAGAGTTGGGGGAAGAAAAAAGATTTTCGGGTTTTGCGCATAAAATTTCAAAAAGAGTTTGCGTTGGACAAAGCAACTACAGCTCCATACAGCACACACGGAGGAAAAGGGGTGAATGAGACTGCATAAACACCAGGGCTCACAGTGAGGCAGACAACTGACGCAGAGGTCAGAGGTGAGTTATGAGACAGGAGGGTCAGTGCTGTCAGGTCAGTGTCACTGACACAGCCGTTTCCTCCTAACACAGGGCACTGCTGCATGCGGATCAGCTCCTAATCCATGACAGCCAGCACCTCACCACACACAAATATCACCCGCCTCGCCAAGCCTGGCGAGCACAATGCATAACTCACTCTCAACACACCAGCAGCAATGCACCTGCAGCACAGAGTGAGAGATTTTTTTAATAAACTCAACTTTTAACGTAATCCGCTCAGGTCAGGTGTCGACCTGGCTTAGGCCTGTAGATACACACACTGGAGGGACAAAACATGTTGCGGGACGCACAACAATATCAAGGGTCGAGAAATATTGAGATAGAACTTCTGCATCCAAAACCCACCCACCTCCTCACAATCCGTTCCAAACGCCCACGCTCAGTTCCAAATCGAGATTCCCCCATGGTAGAGCCGCATGGGGAATCATGTCGAGTGAAGAAAACAGGAAGCAAGCAGTAAAAATTACTTTTCCTTTCCCAGCAGAGTGCCTAAAATACCACTGCCTCCTCCGCACGCCCACACCAATCCCAAGGGACAGGGATCCGCATTCACCAAGCAAGCAGCAAATCAGCTCCATGGGGCCCAGTGACAATGATCTGATGGGCACCATTCAGGGCAGGAAGATCCAGTAATGAGATGATGGGCACCATTCAGGGCAGGAAGATCCAGTAATGAGAGGATGGGCACTAATCAGGGCAGGAGGATCCAGTAATGAGATCATGGGCACTAATCAGGGCAGGAGGATCCAGTAATGAGAGGATGGGCACTAATCAGGGCAGGAGGATCCAGTAATGAGAGGATGGGCACCAATCAGGGCAGGAGGATCCAGTAATGAGGCAATGGGCACCAATCAGGGCAGGAGGATCCAGTAATGAGATGATGGCCACTAATCAGGGCAGGAGGATCCAGTAATGAGAGGATGGGCACCAATCAGGGCAGGAGGATCCAGTAATGAGGCGATGGGCACCAATCAGGGCAGGAGGATCCAGTAATGAGAGGATGGGCACCAATCAGGGCAGGAGGATCCAGTAATGAGATCATGGGCACCAATCAGGGCAGGAGGATCCAGTAATGAGATCATGAGATGACACAATCAGGGCAGAAGGATCCAGTAATGAGGCGATGGGCACCAATCAGGGCAGGAGGATCCAGTAATGAGATGATGGGCACCAATCAGGCAGGAGGATCCAGTAATGAGATCATGGGCACCAATCAGGGCAGGAGGATCCAGTAATGAGATGATGAGCACCAGTAATGAGGCACAATCAGGAGGATCCAGTAATGAGATGATGGGCACCAATCAGGGCAGGAGGATCCAGTAATGAGAGGATGGGCACCAATCAGGGCAGGAGGATCCAGTAATGAGAGGATGGGCACCAATCAGGGCAGGAGGATCCAGTAATGAGGCGATGGGCACCAATCAGGGCAGGAGGATCCAGTAATGAGATGATGGGCACTAATCAGGGCAGGAGGATCCAGTAATGAGATTATGGGCACCAAACAGGGCAGGAGGATCCAGTAATGAGGCGATGGGCACCAATCAGGGCAGGAAGATCCAGTAATGAGAGGATGGGCACCAATCAGGGCAGGAGGATCCAGTAATGAGATCATGGGCACTAATCAGGGCAGGAGGATCCAGTAATGAGATGATGGGCACCAATCAGGGCAGGAGGATCCAGTAATGAGGCGATGGGCACCAATCAGGGCAGGAGGATCCAGTAATGAGATCATGGGCACCAATCAGGGCAGGAGGATCCAGTAATGAGATGATGGGCACCAATCAGGGCAGGAGGATCCAGTAATGAGATCACGGGCACTAATAAGGGAAGGAGAATCCATAAATGAGATGATGGGCACCAATCAGGGCAGGAGGATCCAGTAATGAGATGAAGAGCACCAATTAGGGCAGGAGGATCCAGTAATGAAATCACGGGCACTAATAAGGGAAGGAGAATCCAGAAATGAGATGATGGGCACCAATCAGGGCAGGAGGATCCAGTAATGAGATGATGAGCACCAATCAGGGCAGGAGGATCCAGTAATGAGATGATGGGCACCAATCAGGGCAGGAGGATCCAGTAATGAGGCGATGGGCACCAATCAGGGCAGGAGGATCCAGTAATGAGGCGATGGGCACCAATCAGGGCAGGAGGATCCAGTAATGAGAGGATGGGCAGGAGGATCCAAATCAGGGATGGGCACCAATCAGGAGGATCCAGTAATGAGATGATGGGCACCAATCAGGGCAGGAGGATCCAGTAATGAGATCATGGGCACCAATCAGGGCAGGAGGATCCAGTAATGAGATGATGGGCACCAATCAGGGCAGGAGGATCCAGTAATGAGAGGATGGGCACCAATCAGGGCAGGAGGATCCAGTAATGAGATGATCATGGGAGGACCAATCAGGATGCAGGAGGATCCAGTAATGAGATCAAGGGCACCAATCAGGGCAGGAGGATCCAGTAATGAGAGGATGGGCACCAATCAGGGCAGGAGGATCCAGTAATGAGATGATGGGCATCAGGGCAGGAGGATCCAGTAATGAGGCGATGGGCACCAATCAGGGCAGGAGGATCCAGTAATGAGATGATGGGCACCAATCAGGGCAGGAGGATCCAGTAATGAGATGATGGGCACCAATCAGGGCAGGAGGATCCAGTAATGAGATGATGGGCACCAATCAGGGCAGGAGGATCCAGTAATGAGATCATGGGCACTAATCAGGGCAGGAGGATCCAGTAATGAGATGATGGGCACCAATCAGGGCAGGAGGATCCAGTAATGAGATGATGGGCACCAATCAGGGCAGGAGGATCCAGTAATGAGAGGATGGGCACCAATCAGGGCAGGAGGATCCAGTAAGGGCACCAATAAGGAGGATCCAGTAATGGGCACTAATCAGGGCAGGAGGATCCAGTAATGAGAGGATGGGCACCAATCAGGGCAGGAGGATCCAGTAATGAGATGATGGGCACCAATCAGGGCAGGAGGATCCAGTAATGAGATCATGGGCACCAATCAGGGCAGGAGGATCCAGTAATGAGATGATGGGCACCAATCAGGGCAGGAGGATCCAGTAATGAGATCATGGGCACCAATCAGGGCAGGAGGATCCAGTAATGAGATGATGGGCACCAATCAGGGCAGGAGGATCCAGAGATGATGGGCACTGAATGAGAGGATGGGCACCAATCAGGGCAGGAGGATCCAGTAATGAGATGATGGGCACCAATCAGGGCAGGAGGATCCAGTAATGAGATGATGGGCACCAATCAGGGCAGGAGGATCCAGTAATGAGATGATGGGCACCAATCAGGGCAGGAGGATCCAGTAATGAGAGGATGGGCACCAATCAGGGCAGGAGGATCCAGTAATGAGATCATGGGCACCAATCAGGGCAGGAGGATCCAGTAATGAGATGATGGGCACCAATCAGGGCAGGAGGATCCAGTAATGAGATGATGGGCACCAATCAGGGGCAGGAGGATCCAGTAATGAGATCATGGGCACCAATCAGGGCAGGAGGATCCAGTAATGAGATGATGGGCACCAATCAGGGCAGGAGGATCCAGTAATGAGATGATGGGCACAGATCAGGGCAGGAGGATCCAGTAATGAGATCATGGGCACCAATCAGGGCAGGAGGATCCAGTAATGAGATCATGGGCACCAATCAGGGCAGGAGGAGAATCCAGTAATGAGATGATGGGCACCAATCAGGGCAGGAGGATCCAGTAATGAGATGATGGGCACCAATCAGGGCAGGAGGATCCAGTAATGAGATCACGGGCACCAATCAGGGCAGGAGAATCCAGTAATGAGATGATGGGCACTGATTGGGGCAGGAGGATCCAGTAATGAGATCATGGGCACCAATTAGGGCAGGAGGATCCAGTAATGAGATGATGGGATCAGGGCAGGAGGATCCAATTACTGATCAGGCAGGAGGATCCAGTAATGAGATCATGGGCACCAATTAGGGCAGGAGGATCCAGTAATGAGATGATGGGCACTGATCAGGGCAGGAGGATCCAGTAATGAGATGATGGGCACTGATCAGGGCAGGAGGATCCAGTAATGAGATCATGGGCACCAATTAGGGCAGGAGGATCCAGTAATGAGATGATGGGCACTGATCAGGGCAGGAGGATCTCTCAGCTCAAGAGTTTGCCATCTCCAGAGGTGATGATCATTCAGCCTCAGGTGCCAAAAGGCATATTTCTCCAATCAAAACCACAATTTTACTGTAGTAATGTCACATCATCTTGGACAGCACTTCTAATTTATAAATTTATTCCCACTGAACCAATTACACGACCAGGACTGTTGTCTCTTTTGGTCTCGGCTGCAAGAAAGATTCCTTCATTCTTTATTCCCTCATCGTTCCTCACTCACCCAGATCACAAGCTCGGGCGGCAAAAGAGGCCTCAGTCAAACACGGCATCCTCCATAACTGGTTTTCTGTTCCACTCAAAAGCTCCCATCACAATTTAAGTAGGTGGATAGCGGTCCCTGATAGTTGTTTTTCCAAAGATTCGCAACACTAGATCCAGCCACGCTCACTAGCTATCATCCAACCCAACTTCTAGGTGCGATGATCAGCGCTCTGATAGGTGACGATGCTCCGCAGGTTCACGCAGACAGAAAATCAGATCAGTTCAGCTGTTGGGCTCTCCAGCAAGGCCCCTAACGTTACTCCAGGAGGGACTGGCCCCGGCACAGTCTTGTCAGTTGGAGATTGCCAGGGGTAGAAACATCAGCTTAAAAACTTTCATGAACAACTAATTTGGAGAGAAAATCAATGAATGACTTCAGGAGGTAATTTGAACGATATGAGAGGGCGATCCTTCAGCAAGACGGCGGTAAATACAGCCGCGGTTTTGATAAATGTATGAAGAGAAAACGACTCTTCCCCCAACGCGCAACATCATCAATTCTGTTTTACCACCATCGTGTGATCCCCCATCCCCCACCCCCACCTCACACGCGCCTCTTACACACTCCACACAGTCCAAGGACACACATCCCGTGCGAAACGCCAAACGCCTCATTGCCCCGCCGTTCCACAGTTTCGGACAGGAGCATTAATATCGCGCCGCAAGAGTAAATGACAGAGGGCGCGGCCCACTGAAGCTGAGAATGGGTTGTTATATTAAATTACCCTTGTGAGATCAGGCTAATGACTGCGGTCAGCAGAACCAGACACAGATGCATGATGGGAAAACAAAGACTAATCATCACAGATTCATCTTGTTCTTGCTTTTTAATGGATAGTCGATGATTCAAAATTTAATCGGCTTTACAGTAATTTTTCAGAGGGAGGCAGTCAAACAGAACCACGAAAAGGCCACACAGCACTTGGTCAGACGCTTCACGAAACTATCCGGAAGGACCCACAGCTTGGCAAATTTTCTCCTAGATCATCTTTTCCAGCAAAAAGGGCTCCATTTGTTTTCCGTTTGAACATGTCATTTCCCTCGAATGGGAAAGTGTGAGCGCTTCATGCCGTAATGATTCATGTTGCAATTATCTGCACATGTGCATTTAATTCTGCTTCTTAAAATTCAGAGATTCTGTGGAAAAGGTCAGTGGGTATTGGATAATTAACCCCAGGGCGAGGGTGTAATTGGATGTTTAATGCACACACCAGACCGAGGCAGCGGGTTGAGCTGATTTAGAGAGAATTATAATGCACGCAATGCAACAAACACCATTAAATCCTTCTTTTACATTAGCATTGCACCCTAAGCCTTATGAAAACACATCACTGTGTTTCCAGGGCTTTCAATTTGATACAGAAAACAAAGCTCCTTTTATTGCAATTTGCATTTATTTTGGTGATGCATCCATCCTCCCATCCAGCCATCCACTATCTCACCCAATCTATCCCAGTTTAGGCCCTGGGAGGCTGGAGACCTTTCCGGAACACAATGGGTGAAAGGCAGGGACGCACACAGGACTGTTCATCAGGGATCACACACTGTGCACACACACACACACCCCTACGGGCGATTTAGTGTCCAATTAACTTGACGTGCAAGCTTTTGGACTGTGGGAGGAAAGCGGACAGAGGAGACCCATGCAAACATCCGCAGAACAAGCAAACTCCTCTCGTAAAAGAGCATGCTGGATTTGAAGCAAGGAAATTCTTAAGGTATATCCATGATTTTTGTAAAGTGCATATCAATTCATAAAAGACAGAAAAGTCATTTAACCCTGCTGGTTATGTCGTATCAATGTCAATACACACATTGAGAGGGTTGTGTCCTGATATTCTGACCATCTGGAGTGTGCGGTAAATGGAGGAAGCTGCCCAAATGAAAAACTGATCCCAATCACGGTGTGATGCTGTGACATGTGGGCAGAGCGATAGTGCCACATTCAGATAATCACTCGGGTGACCAATTAAAAGAAGTAATGCTTAAGATATGGGTGTAACGATTCTGAATCAATGTTTTTTTTAAAGCGTAGTAACACCACCTGCTACCATGGGGCAATCATCCGAGCATTCCCTTTGCCTTTATTAACCCCCGTGCTGTCCTGAACGAAAGTGCCTAACATCAAAGGGCATGGGAAATGCTTCCAGAAAAAACTTGACTGACATCAGTATTTTTCGGCTACGTGCTGAGAGGAGCCAAGCAAATAAAAACAAAATCGTCTCCTATTAACCAATTAGGTAACTCTAAGAAAAGTAAACCTGTTCCCATTTACTTTGCTTGATTAGCAATCAGATGGTGGATTAGTTAACTCTAAATTGAATGAGTAGAGCTGTTTATTAAGACAACTTGTTTGATTGCTGCATTTTGAAATTTAAAGGACCATAGAATAGCACAGATTTGCATGAACATGATTGCCATTGCCACGCCATTTCGTGAATCTCAGAATCGTTACACCCCTAGCTAAAGATCAATTAATTACCCTCTAAAAGCATTATGATTGGTCCAGGTCAGTCAGTCTTTGGTTACCCTTTATGGGATTCGTCAAGACTCATCTCAGCCATATCACACTGGCCAATCATATCAGACACAAGCACTTTAGAGGGCGCATTACTCACCCCATGTCCCAGCGGTGGTCCCCTCGGTGGAAGATGACCAGGTTGTCCAGTGAGTCGAGGGCGAGGCCTGACACCTGTCCCAGACTGAGCCGCACCTCGGGCCAATCGGCTAACTCTGTGAGGTGAAGGCCTGAGGAGAGGAGCGGAGAGCCAGTCCCTTCAGTCTCAGTGCATGAATGAGCCAGTCCATCTTCAGTCTCATCATCAACCGCCCATCATCATCATGAATGAGCTATCACCCATCATCCTAAATCCATCAACCGCCAATCATCATCTCCGCCCATCATCTCCCCGCCCATCATCCTCTATCGCCCCATCATCATCATCATCAACTGCCCATCATCATCTCCCACCACATCATCCTCTACCGCCCCATCATCATCTCCTGCCCATCATCATCTCCCGCCCATCATCCTCTACAGCCCCATCATCATCTCCGCCCATCATCATCATCAACCGCCCATCGTCATCTCCCCCATCATCATCATCATCATCAACCGCCCATCATCATCTCCCGCCCATCATCCTCTATCGCCCCATCATCATCAACTGCCCATCATCATCTATCGCCCCATCATCATCAACTGCCCATCATCATCATCATCATCATCATCATCATCATCATCAACTGCCCATCATCATCTCCCACCCCATCATCCTCATCCCATCATCCTCATCATCATCTCCTGCCCATCATCATCTCCCGCCCATCATCCTCATACCGCCCCATCATCATCAACCGCCCATCATCATCTCCCGCCCATCATCCTCTATCGCCCCATCATCATCAACCGCCCATCATCAACCACATCATCATCTCCGCCCATCATCCTCTACCGCCCCATCATCATCAACCGCCCATCATCATCCTCTATCATCAACCGCCCATCATCATCTCCCGCCCATCATCCTCTACCGCCCATCATCCCAACCGCCCCATCATCATCCTCTATCGCCCCATCATCATCAACTGCCCATCATCATCATCTCCGCCCATCATCCCATCACCGCCCCATCATCATCATCTCCCGCCCATCATCCTCTACCGCCCCATCATCATCAACTCATCATCTCCGCCCCATCATCCCCATCATCATCTCCCACCCCATCATCATCTCCCGCCCATCATCCTCTACCGCCCCATCATCATCTCCTGCCCATCATCATCTCCCATCATCCTCTATCGCCCATCATCATCTCCGCCCATCATCATCATCATCCTCTACCACCCCATCATCATCTCCCCCCATCATCATCTCCCGCCCATCATCCTCTACAGCCCATCATCATCTCCCGCCCATCATCCTCTACCGCCCATCATCATCAACCGCCCCATCGTCATCTCCCTCCCATCATCCTCTACCAGCCCATCATCATCTCCCGCCCATCATCCTCTACCGCCCATCATCTCCGGCCCATCATCCTCATCATCAACTGCCCATCATCATCTCCCGCCCATCATCCTCTACCGCCCCATCATCATCAACCGCCCCATCATCATCTATCGCCCATCATTCATCCTCTACCGCCCCATCATCATCTACCGCCCATCATCCTCTACAACTGCCCCCATCATCATCTCCCATCATCATCTCCCGCCCATCATCCTCTACCCCATCATCCTCATCTCCGCCCCATCATCATCAACCGCCCATCATCATCTCCCTCCCGTCATCCTCTACCACCCCATCATCATCAACCGCCCATCATCATCTCCCGCCCATCATCCTCTATCGCCCAATCATCATCAACAGCCGAACATCATCAACCATCAAGCATCATCTACCGCCCATCATCATCTCCCGCCCATCATCCTCTACCGCCCCATCATCATCAACCGCCCCATCATCATCATCTACCGCCCCATCATCATCAACCGCCCCATCATCTCCCCATCATCATCTCATCAACCGCCCATCATCATCTCCACCCATCCCCGCCCCATCATCCCATCATCATCATCTCCCGCCCATCATCATCCCCCATTATCATCCCATCATCCTCCCCATCATCATCATCAACCGCCCATCATCATCATCTCCCGCCCATCATCCTCTACCGCCCATCATCCTCATTCCCGCCCATCATCATCATCATCTACTCACCCCCTTCCGCCCATCACCATCTACTGCCCATCGTCATCTACCGCCCATCATCCTCTTCCGCCCATCATCATTTCCCGCCCATCATTCTCTTCTGCCCATCATCATCTACCGCCCAAAATCCTGTACCGCCCATCATCTAACCGCCCATCATCCTCTTCCGCCCATCATCCTCTACCGCCCATCATCTTCCACCCATCATCCTCTACCGCCCATCATCATCTCCGCCCATCATCCTCTTCCACCCATCATCATTTACCGCCCATCATCCTCTTCCGCCCATCATCCTCTCCCGCCCATCATCCTCTTCCGCCCATCATCCTCTACCGCCCATCATCCTCATCCTCTTCTGCCCATCATCATCTCCTGCCCATCATCTACCGTCCAACATCCTCTATTGCCCATCATCTAACGCCCATCATCCTCTACCGCCCATCATCATCTCCTGCCCATCATCTACCGTCCAACATCCTCTTATCGCCCATCATTTAACGGCCATCATCCGCTACCGCCCATCATCATCATCTCCTGCCCATCAGCCTCTACCGCCCATCGCCATCTTCCGCCCATAATCATCTACCGCCCATTTACTGTCCATCCAATACCCATTCATAACCAATTCATCATCGATCAAACACCCATCCATTATCATCTATTGCCCATTATCCATCAAACATCCACTCATAACCACTCAACAAACCATCCAGTATGCATCCTTTATCGTACGCCATTATTCTGCAGAGGGCAGAGCCGCACGCTTGGGCAGTTTGCCAATTCATCTCAGGGCACAGAAACCATTCTCTCACACATACAGACACACACACACACACAAGTCTGCGCAGCTCTCCTTGTTAGGACATTGCATGGACTTCTATTCATTATGAGCAGCCTAACCCTAACCCAAACCCTTACTCTAACCTTAACCTATCCCTAATTCTAACCTTACCCCTAACCCTTACCCGAACCTTAACCTATCCCTAATTCTAACCTTACCCCTAACCCTTACCCTAACCTTAACCTATCCCTAATTCTAACCTTACCCAAACCCTTACCCTAACCTTAACCTGTCCCTAATTCTAACCTTACCCCTAACCATAACTAAAAAAATCAAAATTTGTAGTTGTGAGGACCGGCCAAAATGTCCTCACTTCCCAAAAAAGACTTCACTTTGTTGGTTAAAAACTCATGCCGGTCCTCAGTACGTAATAAGTACAAGAACACACACACACGCACACATATAAACCAATGGGCAATTCACAGTCTCCAATTGCCCCAATATGCATGTTTTTGGACTGTGGGACGAATCCGGACTATCCGGATGAAACTCACTCAAACATGGGGAGAACACGCAAATTCCACACAGAAAGGCCACAGGCTAGATTTAGCTCAGGACCACAGCAAACAACTCACAAAATGCTAACATCAAACAGGATTTATAACTGTCTCTCACATGAATTTCCATCACACAGATATAGACATTACACGGATAGTCACGGGCTGCGGTCACACACTACTCAAGCCCCGCCAACAGAAGAAAGATCACAGAGATCACACAGCAGCCTGATTACACAGGCTCAATCAGCACAGCAGCCTGCTTACAGAGAGTCCCAGGCTCAATCAGCACAGCATCCTGACTCCAGCGAGTCACAGGCCCCATCAGCACAGCAGCCTGATTCCAGCGAGTCACAGGCCCCATCAGCACAGCAGCCTGACTCCAGCGAGTCACAGGCCCCATCAGCACAGCAGCCTGACTCCAGCGAGTCACAGGCCCCATCAGCACAGCAGCCTGATTCCAGCGAGTCACAGGCCCCATCAGCACAGCAGCCTGATTCCAGCGAGTCACAGGCTCCATCAGCACAGCAGCCTGATTCCAGCGAGTCACAGGCCCCATCAGCACACATTGAGAAACTAACAGGGTGGGCTGGGTTATAATTAAGATCTTTAAAATCCCGGAGTAAACAGCAGGCTGAACATGGTGTGGAAGGATGGCCTGCACACTGCAGAGAGACAGCAGGAAATGCTGGGTACCTGCCTCTTTCACACACCACTGATCCACACTCCGTCTCCCCATCTCAGCTTAATTTCACAAACCCCATCTGTTCCTGAGACTCCCAATTAGCCCTTAATGAAATTACCCGATACAACCAGTAAACGCTGCCATTACGGCCCATGTACATGGCCTAAGTATCAGTGATGCTTCGGTAAACTGCACACAAGGTAAAGTAGAACAAGCTGCCGCTGGGTCTACTTAAACAGCTCTGGATATCTACACCTCCCGCGATGGTCAAATACAGGCTGCCAGGTGTGTAGTACACACATACTGAGTCTTAATGTAGTACAGGGGAACTGGTGAAGCCTGTTCAGAGAGAGAATGGACTGTAGACTTCATGTGCATCAGCGAGACTGACAAGGTCCAATAACACAGTCGTCTGCCCCTCGTATTCAAGCTAAATCACAAGACTACATTCATCTGACACACAGACCCCAAGCCAAGAAGCAATCAAGCCATTAATCTGATTTTAAGAAAATGTGACAAACAAGCTGACACACCAGGCCACATCCTCAAACTCTTCAAGAAGAATGCAGTCTTATTTATAAACCGCGTCAAAAATCAACTCTCAGCGCTAAAGTCTTAAAGTCTGTCTTGAGTCTTAAGGTCTTAAACGCTGCCGTCTGGCACGAGGAATCTTGTCATCTGTTCTGAATTAACAGAAAAGCTCAATAGAAACATGGCAGCCCAGAATGCCACACCTCCCCATGCATTCAACATCGACACTTACCGAAGTGAAAAGGGAGCACACAGCCTGAACCGTGCAATACATCAACAAACCCAAAAACCCATTTAAACGGAAAGCACTAGAGCGCATATGGGCTCCGATAAGTGCTGCTGTAAACTCTGCAGTTCATTTCTTCCTGATGCCATCTACATTGTGTTCTGTTCTGTACGACTCCACTGTGCTTCACAGGGCTTAGAGTGAGAGAAAAACAAATAAAACTTCGGCCTATAACAATTATTATTGTACTGCTAAAGCACCAATAACTCCGCATTTATATGTGTCCTTTCTGTCGACACAGCGTAAAACCTGCAGAGAAATCCTATCAAAGTATATAGAGTACTAAAGTGATGACGTCACAGTTACTGAGCTTCTGGTGTCAGAAATAAAATCCCAGTGGGAATTTATAATGGGGTTTGGACACTTTATGGCATTGCTCGAACTCGTATTAATTTTATGAGCCGCCTCGCTCTGACATTAGCCTATGCGGGTATACAGTTACAAATTATTACATTAAATTTGCTGTTTATTGCCAAAAATGACATGCTTTCGCACTCGTAGTCCAGTCTGTAGTCCACTTTTGCGAACTACATATCCATTGCATAAGCGAGCGAGTTCCCTGTGATTTGTTCCGAGCCAATGGGGTACCTCAGTTTCAGCAAACATTCACAACACGACGGTCGCCGATCAGTGCCTTAAATTGCCGTTGTCTATGTCCGTGCATCCGTTACCACACAGGGGGCCACCATTTGCTAGCTACATGCTTAGAAATGAATGGATCACGATGAGTTATTTCGCCATTCAGGCAGCTAGCATTTAGCTACGCTAGCAAACCACCTAGCTAGCCAGCTAGTGAGCTTATTACATCTTGTGCACATTGCTAAATCAATAGAAAGAGTAAATGGTTAGTTTAATGTCCCTCACTGTCATTTAGCAAGCTCGCTAGCATTAAAATTAACCGACTATAAATGGCTAAGCAAGCAAAATCACTAGTCGCTAGCGAGCTAGTTAAGTCAATAAAAATGGTGAATAGCCATTATTTGGCTACTTAGCTAGCGTCGAACCGGGAACACTTCGCGAGTTGGCATTTACATATGGCCACCTAATAAGACATTAGTCACCTACCAAAGTCGGTAAACTAGCTTCCTGGCTAAGTTAGCCAGCTAAAAGTCAGTTTACTTGCTCGGCTTGCCTCACATGGTGAATATTAATTGCTAAAAACAGTGAATTGCGATAATTTCGGCACTTAACTAGCGTTAGATGAGCAAGCAGACCTGAATTAGCTACGTAGCTCGGTCAGTTATGCGTTAACAAAGCTGATTACCTCGTTCGCCTGCTAGCTAGCGAGTTTTTAACCAAACAAACGATGGCCAAAGATGCTTGGCTATTAAATTAAATTAAATTAGTCGTAAAACTTGATATGTAGCAAGTAAATATAACTAAGCATAGCGTAGAGTGGCTGACGAATTAACAGTCTCACCAAGCTAAGTAAACAAATAGCTATGGCAATTGGCAAGGTGCAGGTAATTTGTAACGCATTTTACACTCGTTTTGCCCGGCAATCAGGAGGATCATGGGACGTGTAGTTTTTAGACTACAAATAGGATTAGCATGGTGGCAAAAAATTTAAATGATTTAAATTATAGCAGACTCTGGTCGAGAAAAACAACATTTTTTGTTACTCAGAAATATGACGTAAAATCTCGAAATCGATGGAGGCTGGAAAACAATGGAAAGTGCTTCAAAAGTGAACTGAAAAAAACATCTATGGGTAAAATGAATGGGAAATTTTACTTCCGACACCAGCGTGACGTCATCACTTTAGTACTCTATAGAGAGGGGAGCTGAGGGTTAATCATGTAGCCATAAACATTTACCAACATATACTGCTTCTGCATGCAAATCAGTAAACATACAAAATAAAACCAGCGGGCATTCGGTAGAGCACACACCTCCACCAGGCCATATATCTGTTCTTTTGGTCGCAGAATATGTTCCAGATCACTTCCAAACTCTTCCAACTCTTCTTTGGACAACCACCTATCATCCTGCCAAATGTAGTGCCAAATCGTTCTCTTTTTGACTCATCCGGTCAGAAACATTACACAGACCCGCGTTAGACAGATATACTGTAATTCTTCCAGATCCAGAATCCATAATATGTTCCGGATCACCTCAAAAATCGAATGAACTCATCGTTGGAGGACCACCCATCATCCTACCAAATTTCATGCCAAACCGTACATAACTTTTTGAGACATAGTTATCCTGTTAACAGACAAACAAACAAACAAACGGGTGAAAATATAACCTCTTCGGCGGAGGTAATAAAATGGCGTTTCTGGGAGGCTGACGGACAGGAGCGAAGCCAGGGATTTTGGGCCCCAGGAGATCCTGTGCTGTAGAATATTTTCAGGGCCCCAGTCAGTCAGGACCCTGGGAATTACTCTAATCCCCCTGCCTGTGTGGAGATACTGCCGGTGACACTAATTATTATTCTTTTTAAAGCAACGTGTTACTTCGATTATTAGAAAAACATCATTACTGAAAGCCATTCCAGCAGAATCAAGTACAAGACCTTCGGCACAATGCAAGCCATTAGATGTCAGGGTAACTCTCGCTCCAATATTGCCATGGCAACCATGACAAGGGCCAGAGGACCAATATGCAGGATTCCTTCAGCAAAGAAATGGACAACACAGAAGAGACATGAAAAATATCTTTTCACAGGCAAAAGAAATGATTAAATGGAAACATTTGAAATGGTCGGTAATACAAACTACCGCATATCTACACCGTTTAATGTTAGGCTGTGTCCTTCACTCTTTCAGGCTGACGCCCAGTCAATCAAAGATCCGATCCTGGTCGATACTAGCCCAGAATTACCAAGCAAGCACAGCCGGTCCGCTGAGGAGACAGCGAGTCTTCAGGCAACATTTTCTGTCACTGACCAAAGCATGCCATAAAAGTTCATGTCATCAGACAGTCTATTTAAGCTCAAAAGCAGAATAACTTCAAATAAAACCAGAGAAAAGTTGTAATCATTCCAACTGGTGAATAAGGAGATACACACTACGGGCTTTAAAAACCAATAAGCGGTAATCTGCAATAACAGTAAACAGAAGAAGAGCCCACCCTCGGAGAGCACACACCACTGCACATGCGTTTGGAACTCCACCACTGTCATGCGGATTTCATGATGTACGGCGTTTTACTCCATCGTCCAACCCCGTAAAGGTGAAGAATCCTTCACAAAATTCCGGGATCCGTAACATGATAGGGATCACGCCCAAAATCATCAAAACCGCCCCTGGGATTGGCCAAGATGCTCCTCTGGTAATAACTTCCTAAAATCTGTCAATAACTTTTTCTGTAATGTTGCTAACAATTCACAAACCGAAGGTAAAACAAATGACAATGGTAATTAGCCTTACATAATTAGCATATCACACAAAACCGGCAGACCTTTTTCATCGCACTGATTCTCGTGGGATACTTAAGAAAACACCTCATAGGATCTCATAAAACCTGCTGAAAAAGAAGCCTTAACCAGAAACAAGAAAGACCCAGAGGACCCCTGTTGACATTAAAATGACCCATAATGCACTAGTCACCCACAAAACACTACAGCGTCCTTAAACATACTTCGCGAAAATTGTAGACTCAAGTTTCACTGCCAGTTTTTCAAGATTAAAAAAGCTGAATATCTGAAAAATGAAAAACGCACTTTGAGCACTTCCACACTAGCTGATAGAATTATTGCAGAGATGCAGTATTAAAATTTAGGCTTTTAATGAAACCTGAGAGTCCAAAAAAATTCAATACCTTCCAATCTCCTGCTTCATTTCTCTTTAAAAAAAAAAAAAAAAAAAAAAAAAAATTACAATAAAACTGCAAAACTGGTTCTGCAGTGATAAGTCAATCAGGTCTGCTGACCGATAAACACTGACAGTAAGGCCCATAGGGGAGAGAGACTGTATTCTCACTGTGTGTGTGTGTGTGTGTGTATATTTCTAACACACCGCACATGCTCTGTGTACAGGGAGAGTGGCTGTACACTGAATCACTTGGCGACGGGTTAGATTCCCACAGTGACCCTGCCGAGCAGTCAGTCGGACTCCAGCGCTGGGAGATATGAACAGGGTTGAGAGCTTCTATCTGAATTATTCATGGTAAGACGTCGGCAGGAGGAGGAATTAGAGTCGGAACAGGATCATCGAGCTCGAGTCGCTCTTCTGTGGCCAGAAAACACACGCAGGCCTCTGAAATAAAGCTCCTCTACACTTGTTGTAGTGCTGATAACAAAGTTTCCAAACTCGATCAATATAACAGAGGAGGCTGATCAAATTCAGCATCTCCACAGCGACACAAAATCCTCAACAGAAAAGTCGCCAGCGAGTCCTCGTGTCCTGACTGATTACCACCGCAGGCAAACTGCAGAACGATTAATATTGACAGCGTAAATACACTCTCGAGCAGGAATGAACAACTCTAGTCCGGGATCACCACTGCATCAGCAGGTTTTTGATCTGTTTCCGCTTGAGCGATCGTGTCGCTGATTGGCTAATGAGTCCACACACTTTCCCCTTTTCAAGGCCGTAATTGGCTGCCGATTGAAACCCTGCAGATATAGAGACCCTCTGGGCTGGAAATTGCATTTTAGCCCAGACAGACCATAAAGAGTCCATCCACCCCTCCATCCATTTTCGACCGCTAATCCGGGGCCGGGTCGCGGGGGTAACAGACCAAGCAGACAGGCCCCCTCCCCAGCCACTTCCTCCAGCTCTACCTGGGGGACCCCAAGCTGTTCCCAGGCCAGCCGGGAGATATAATCCCTCCAGCGTGTCCTGGGTCTGCCTTGGGGCTCCTCCCAGTTGGACATGCCCAGAAAACCTCTACAGGTAGGCGTCCAGGAAGCATCCGGACTAGATGCCCGAACCACCTCAACTGACTCCTCTCGATGCGGAGGAGCAGCGGTTCTACTCTGAGCTGCTCCCGGATGTCCGAGCTCCTCACCCCATCTCTAAGGGTTAGCCCAGCCACTCTATGGAGAGAGCTCATTTCGGCCTCTGTTCACGATCTTTTGGTCACCAACAACAACTCATGATCATAGGTGAAGGTTGGAACATAGATTGACCAGTAAATCGAGAGCTTCGCCTTTAAGACCCATTCCATGAGAGAGTGACACTTGGTGTGCAATTGACCCCCCTGAAATTGAATGAAACTTGGCACATGGGTAGATATGGGTGTCTCACAGAAAAAGCCAAATCTCTAGGTCCGTATCTCACTTTGCCTGCCGGTGGCGCCACCTGGAAGCCGCTAAAGTGGCTCAGTTTTGCTGTTGACACCATGTTTTACATCAAAGATCATGCCTTAAGGATACACAGTGCCAAATATGTTATACTTTTATCAAGACCTGTGACACTTCAAGTCTGGTTAGACATCAGTACCACATCAGCGCCAAGCTGGGTAACTACGTTCTTGAGCCGGAATTATTTGAGAAATAACAATAAAAATTGAAAATGGGAATGGGAATAAAATAAAATCCCAGACATATACGGATCCAGAAGGCTTTATTATGTGTTTAGCAGAGAACCAAGGCCTCAGATTTGGAGGTGCTGATCCTCATTCGGACCGCTTCACACTCAGCTGCGAGTCGCTCCAGTGTGCGCTGGAGGTCACAGCATGATGAAGCCAGCAGGACCACATCATCTGCAAACAGCAGAGATGTAATCCTCAGGCCACCAAACTGGACACTATCCAAACCTCGGCCATACCTTTGACATCATCAATAAAATAGGCGACAGTGCACACCCTTGGCAGAGTCCAACACCAACTGGAAACGAGTCTGACTTAATGCCAACACAACACTGGCTTTGGTTGTACGTGGAACGGATGGCTTGATCTAAAAGCCTCCAATAGTCCCACAGCACCCCCCCACAGGACACCTCGTGGGACACGGTCATAAGCCTTCGCCGAGTCCACAAAACACGTAGACTGGATGGGCAAACTCCCATGACCCCTCCAGCATCCGTGCGAGGGTAATCAGTTAGTCCACTGTTCCATAGCCAGAGCGGGCCTGCATGACTCCTCCTGAACCTGAGGTTCGACAGTCGGGTGGGAGGCTGAGCAGTGTCATCTCTCTGTAGACAGAGCACACCCTCCGGCCCCCCTTTTTAAAAATTGGAGTTTCCACACCGTTCTGCCAATCCATGGGTACTGTACCCGACATTCACAAGATGCTGAATAGGCGTGTCAACCATGATGGCCCAACAATATCCAGGGCCTTCAGCATCTCAGGGCGAATCTCACCCATCCCTGGTGACTCACCACTGCGGAGCTTGTCGACCACCTCAGTGACTTCCACCAGGGAAATGGGCCGAGACTCACACAAGTCTCCTCCAAGGAGGGTGCGTCGGCCAGATTCAGGAGTCCCTCAAAGTGCTCCATCCACCGCCAGACGATATCCTCAGGCCAGGTCAGCAGTTCCCCACCCCTGCTGAGAACAGCCTGAGCAAAGCCCTGCCGCCCCTTCCTGAGTCGCCTGACGCTTTGCCAGAACCTCTAACGCCACCCAGAAGTCCCTCACCAAAACCCCTCCAAACTCCTCCCAAACTCGAGTTTTTGCTTCTGCAACGAGCGCAGCTGCAGTCCCTCTAGCCTGTCGATACCGGTCTGCCGAGTCGGGTGTCCCCTGGGCCAACCAAAGCCCGAAGGCCACCTTCTTCAGCTTGAAGACAGTTTTGTCTGTTAACCCAGTTCACCATGGCTTCTGTAATTTAACATTCATTTTGAATGCAGTTTAAGCTGAAGTGACTCAAGGGATATACATTTATCAGTAGCTGTGGTGAAGGATGTGTCTTTGATGGAGACGGACCTGGACGACGATGGTGTGCGATGATGACTGGATGGGGAAAGACGTCATGCTTTTCCAAAATAAAAGTCGATTTTTAGGAAAACGGCAGCTGAATGCACATGCGGGTTCTCATGCAGCATCCATGACCAGAGAGTCGAGCGGCTCAGTGTCGAAGCTCCTGGACCCACCTTGTTTTGGCGCATTAGCCCCCGCGGCCGCATTGCTCGCCTGGAGGTCCGCGGCGCTCTTGCTTCCAGGAGGCCTGGCGGTGGACTCTAACTGATGAAACCTGTGAATTCTGTCCCTCACGAGCACTGTGTCCTGGCCGCCGTATCCTAGCCTGGGACTCGGGCCGGACGCCAACCAGCCACGGTCCTTCTTCTGGATAATGCTATCGATCTCCGCCACGAGATTGGACTGCCCTCGCCCCCCCATCGCGCTGGGGTTATACTTATGCACGTGCAAAATGTCATCCCTCTCACCGAGCAGCTTAGAGAGGAGGGAATAGAAGTCACCTGCACACGAGAGAAGAGAGGAGAGGGAGAGAGAGAGAGAGAGGAGAGGAAGACAAGCAGCAGGCTGTGTAAACAGGGTCGTACACAGGAAGGAGAGAGGAGATTCTGCACCGAGGTCTGCAGGCTGAAAGAGAAATCGTTAGGACAAAAAGAGATGTTAGAAAGAGAGAGGAAGAGAGGTCATAGAGAGAGGGGGGGAGAGAGATAGAGAGGGAAAACCAGAGAGAGGGGGAGAGAGAGCGAGAGATAAGACGGAACAGGATGACACAGGTGCTGTAACACACAGCGGATCCCTTGACTGATGGGCGACCTCTGGAGTGACCCGACCAGGGTCAGGGGTCAGGGATGACTGGAGGCAGTTTGGATTGGCTCTGGGGTTATTCATTTCTCCTAAAACACTTCCCAGGCCTCTCTCTCGGCAGCGGAGCACGACAGGTCTGCAGTGATATCTCAGCACCAGAGATGGATTTCCCCCTTGGCTATGATATTAACCTCTGCGCCCCTCACGGTCATACGTGACTGAGGTAGCAATGCCGGCTTGGTCCAGCGAAGCACAGCACGATAGTTTTTTCTGTGACACAGTCCCAAACTTGCTTTTGTCATAAAACACCCTACGGTGAACAATCAAATAAGCAGCAAATATCATTTTTCATCTCCAATACCACACAGCGAAGACGCAGTATGCTGGCGTGGACCAGCTGACATAGACATAAATTAGCATTTGCTACTGAAAGTACATTTCGCTTGGACACTGCAATGATAACCTAGTGCGTTAGCTTAGTACGTTAGCACCCGTGATTCAGGAGGCAATGTCACCGCCCCTCTCGGTGTCCTGTGTGGTCCCGAATCCACGGCACCAACTAATCAATCTCGTGGCAGGAAAAGGTCGAATCTTCGCCGCAGTGTCTCAGCTGAAAAGTGAAATGCTATCCCAGCGTTCCCTTGGGCCACCCAACCCTGGTCTTACAGTCCCACAGCTCTGAGATTCCCGAGCCGTCCGCTCGGAAGCAGCAAATCTGCCTACAGCATGTCACAGTCCAGTAAATATGAAAACAGGACTTAGAAACTTATTCTTCTCCCTGAAATAAAATACCAGCTTTTTTCGCATCCCCATTTACTGGACGGATGAAGACTGCTTACCAAACTGGTTATTCTGGAGTCAAATCATCTCACGTAAGGGTACAGTACTGGTCAAGAATTACTTTTAGGATTCTGTAGTGGCCTTACATTACTGTGTGTGTGCACGCGTGTGATTGTGCGTGCGTGCGTGCGTGCGAATGTATGTGCGAGTGTGAATGTGAGTGTGTGTGCGCGCAAGTGAGTGCGTGTGTGTGACTGAGTGTGTGTGCGTGCATGTACGTGTGTGTGTGAGTGTGTGTGTGTGTGTGTGCGCGCAAGTGAATGCGAGTGTGTGAGTGCGCGTGCATGTGAGTGTGTGTGTGTGTTTTTGTGTGTGTTTAGGAGTGTCAGCATGCATGTGCGTCTGTGTGAGTGTTTCTACGTGTTTGGGGGGGTGGACCCTGTAATTTCCCAGAATGCAACATGTACTGTGGGCTGACACGCATCACAGCGAGGAGGCGGGACCCTGAGGCACAAGATAATCAAAGTAAGAGCTGCTACACCTCTCTCCTTTATGAGTTACTTGCCATGATGTATGAGCCAAATCTGCCCTTTATTTACAGAGCCCATCCGTCACGGCCGCGCGGCAAACAAACCGAGACACCGGAGAGCCCCGCGGAGCGACAGGACCCGGATTTGTGTCCCAATAACAGCACAGGCAAATACAGCGCCGATTCATCAAAGCTGGCGACGCACAGGCCCAGGCAGCAAGCCAGCGATAACGAGCGGCCCGGGTTCTCCGCCATCGCGCTGCAGGTCCAGGGTGCACAGAGACGGGATGGAGCCGCGATACCAGCGGGCTTTAGAACAGTTTATCTGGGGGCGAAATTTTTTTTTCCCACCAGACTACTTAATACCAGCTTTATCTCATTAGCATACAGCCAATCAGCTTCTGCGCCTGCGGCACGTCACACTTGCAAAGATGGCAGCGGACAATGCAGTCATGACCGCAGGCAATATCCTTGCTTGCGTGCATTGTTCGCCGAATCTGGAGGACGTTGTTGAGTTAGCGGTAAGTTTAAATGACACTGACATGACATGTAACCAGTAAAGACTGTAACCGAGGAAAAGTTCCATGGAATAGCTGTCTTTTTTGAGATTTTCTTTTCGTATGAGCGATAAGCAAAATTTTCAATGCATTCGTCTGTATGAGGCCTAGTGCTTATCGCAGAACAGAAAAAAAAAGTTTCTTACAAAGCTGCATAGATGGCGTGCATGTTGATTAACCCTTTCACTACCAAGTCCAATCACTGCAGTCAGTAATTCAAATTCAAATGATTTTATTGCACTAATCAATACAGATTATGGGCAGTATGAGCAGCGCACCATGGCATAGGCCTGCAGTGAGTAACAGAATTGGCTCCAAGCACAGGTGTACAGGAATTAAGGAGAGACTTAAGTAGTTTTTCCTAAAAATGAAAAAGAAATATTTTTATGGAACGACCACTGATCACGTTGAGAATAGACTTGACATCTGATGTCTATACCCAGTGTAGACATTAAATAAAGACTACTTGACTAGTTAATTTTGCCTATTTATGGTTCACTAGTCACACTAATTAGTGAGAACAAAAGAACATTTTTGGGGCATCAATCAAGGAGAAAAAAAAAAAAAGAGTTTAAAAAACTACTAGAGGTTCACATATCCATCGTACACATACCACAGTCATGAACCAAAGTGCATATTGTTTGTTAAGATTTTTCGTAATTAGTGAAATAATTGATTATGTGTTTTAAGCCAGAATTGGGGTCCTTTCCTTCACTTTTGGTCCCATTTTCTCAGAAAATCAAAACTCTGCGTTTATACAAACATGCATCACAATAATGTTGAAACAGACACACTTTCAAAACAAGTGTTTGCCACTAACATGGCAATATCCCCCGCCGTCTGTACGATATGTGTTCGTACGGACGGACGGACGTACGGACGGAGCCCAATGCTATAGAAAATGTGTTATTTGGAATGAGAAAACTTGCACGAAAATTTCAAAGCAAATTGTGAAAATATTTTTCGTACACTCCCTTCTGCCACAATCGGGAATCGGGTTTCTTTGCGGTCTAATCAATTTACGTGCATGACGTGTTCATCGATCTGAGAAAATCAATGAAAATCATCGCAAGCAAACCTGGGTAATCAAAAAAAAAAAAAATATGCCAGGATGGAATTGAAATATTTTTGAGCAATGCATAATGCAGGAAAATGACTTGGAGAGAAACCAATTGAGCCATAGGTGGATGTCGATCATAAAGTTAAAATAAACAAAAAAAAAAAAACAGCATACCAGGTAACCTCCTACATAGAGGGTACGAGCCCATGTGCGTCCAAAGGTAAACAAAAGCATGTGCTCGTTTCTTATTGGCTGTATGCTAATGAGATAAAGCTGGTATTAAGAAGTCTGGTGGGGAAAAAAATTCACGGCCCGGGGGGGGCGAGTCCCCAGAAAACAGAAGAGTTTCGCTCCATATTTTCACCTGACACCATACGTGTATAATGACACGCCACATATTTACTGTAATCCAGGGTTCAACACAGTCATGAATGCTGACTCTGCTCTCCAGAGCATGATGTAAATTTAAATATTCAGATCAAATCTAAAAGCCCTACACTACAAAATCAGTGAATCATCCTAACAGCCATTAATAATGATTTAATAACATTTTATGCCAGATAACAGTAATATATGTGCATTCTAAGTTGGGAACTTCATGTTTAGGCAATAAAGAGAAATAAATGTGTATAAAATAAAGCTAAAAGAGCAAGAAAAGTTGCTACTCTGAATCTGACAGCATTTACTGTTGTGCTTTATTCATGGCCCTATATAAGCCGGTGGTCTTTCGATAGTGTCTGTGTCATGATCAAGGTCTCTCCCTACAGGCCAGGACAAGTCAATCTATGCAGAGTTTAAAGGAATAGACAACGGAATTTAACCCTCTATTAACCAAACCCATTTCCAATTGTGTAAAAATCATTTCCCTAGGCAAATATGTTGATTATGGGCCAATATTTGGAAGCATAGTTAAAAAAAAAAAAAAAAAAATTATTTTTTTTTTAATTTAAATTTATTTATTTATTTATTTATTTTTAATTTTAAAATTTTAACTTGACAGACCATTCAAGTTATTCCCAAATGTTTATTTGGCAATAAGAAACAAAACCAGCAGGGTGTCCAGGCTGTTAACCCTTTCACTTTATGTAGCAGATATGCTACGGTGGTTAACAATGGGTTAAGTATATGCATTGGTTGATAGCTTATAATATTGAGAGCCCATGAGAAAAATTTCAGGCATACTTAACCATTTATGAAAAAGTTGTGAGCGTTTTTGTGTATATGCTAGGCATTATGGGATTGAAGTGGGGCTTCGCTATCTTGCTCTGCACTTTGTGGTAGCTGACGAGGTGATTAAAACTCCACTGAATCTGAGAAGATGCATCGTATCATCTTACCAAGTATGCATTCACACACCGCACAAATTTAAAGGTAACCAATGTGTTCTTTTTTATATATAATTTAATAGATATGACCAAAACAAACAGGAATAAATAAATGTTTTCTCCGAGAAAGTTTGCAATCCCCCGAATATTGAATGTGAAAATAGTTTTTGCGACCTTCAAAAACCTTATTAGTAATCACGAGTATGCAAAATAATGTCACGCAGAAGCAGATGTGCGCGGTGGATGCAGAAATGAAGTCGGCCAACTGCAAAATGCTGCTGCAAAAGAAATATCTGACTGATTCGGCCCATAAAAGTGCTAGAAAAGGCCAGGAAGAGGATCAATTGAAAGCCAAGATAAATATAAAAGGTCAAAGTGATCGCTGGCAAACTTTTAAAGCCAGGTTTGGAGATATTTCAGATGAAGATGTGGCCAAACCTTTGCTGGATACGCAAGTAAACTTGATGTCTGGTGCAAAATGCCCGATTTCCCGGTTTCCTAGCACTTTCAGATCGTTAATGTACTTGAAATCGTCCCATGTTTGTAACTAGACATATTTACAGTAATGAATTTCTAATGCATAAACGTAATTTATTTACTAGCAGTCGAATCTGATGATTGATCTTACGTGACTTTTCATGCAAATCGCTCATGCATATTAAGTGGTAGGCACGTCAAAATGCCGCGGTCCAGCAGCCACAATGGCAGATCGTAACGGTTGAGTGATTGCTTTCCTTCGGAATTATCCTTGTTAGGGGTCGACGACGACATTAAAACTTACACACAAATCTTTTTACTGGACCAGCCAGGCAAATTATGCGGAAAAAAAAGTTGAGGATAAGGAACGAATTGGTTTCCTTTAAACGATCCAGTGGGAATACAGGTCGCTACTTTCATCGAACTTGCTAATCAAACTATTTAGCACAATAAAATTATTTGCGACTCAGTCAAAGCCTTATAACGCCTTGGTTTTCATGTAGCTTCGTAGCTAGCTAGCTGGCTATTGTAGACCTGAAGTGGAGGTATGCGCATGTTACTTCGGTGCAGTACACTTCAACAAAGCCAGAAACACAAAACTAAAATCGCTAGCATAACAACTGGTGAAATCGCGCCTTAGCTTGAATCGATAATCATTTTAACAGGCTAGCTAGCTAGCGCTCATCTCATCAGCTATCACGAGACCCCACTGCAATCATCTAATTCATAACGCGTACGTCATCATACTATGGGCCAAGATAACAGTCAAAGCGCCAAAAAAATGGTAGAGGAACAGATAGAGTCAAGGAAGAAAAAACGGGAGATGGCCAACAGCCATGTGTACATCGGTGCTGCTTTCGAGAGGTGGAGAAAACTAAAGGAGTCCAATGATCTAAAAAGTGATGTTCAGCTCGCCTTGCCGTTACTGGACAGGTCAGCTATGTTTTACTCTGTAGTAGTTAAGCAGTTTTATTAGTCTCTGGTAGTCCTGTTGGTGGTTTTTAATCCTGCTAATGGTAGTGCATACATGTTCAGTCATCATTTGTGGCCGACTTCAGCTTGATTAGCTGTGTAAAGACAGCAGCAAAACTTGTTAACTATTGTTATTTGTTCTGACAAAGGAAGGCTGTTGTCTAACTATGACGGCAATGGCATGTATTTATATGAGGTAAAAAATATAAAATATGTTTTTCAAGGGCTAGTCGAAGTGTTTTGTATTAACGATTGCGATTTTTTTCTGTGTCAACAATCTCCTCGCCATATTCAGGGATGCCATCGTGCCATTACCTGTTGGTGTGGCTAAGGGAAACTAGCTAGCTTTAGATAATACTTTCAAAAAGCCAGTCATACTGAAGTTTGTGTATGGATGTAATGTTTTGTTGGTCCATGTTTTCAGCATGGCTTACACAGGACAATCAGAGAGTGTTTGTTTATATTGTACTTATATTGTAACTGAGTCGCTGCCATGGGCGCTGCTTTCCATCTCTGCCTCTGTCGGAAACCAAGGCGCTTTCCTGTGCGGCTTGGGGATGGGGGGCGGGGACTGCTTACTTCGGTGACAAACAGGAAGCCAGCTAAAAGGACCAAACAAGTTATAGCGGCTTTAAGATAAGGGTTAGAATTAGGGGTAAATGGTTAGGCATTACGGGTTAGAGGTAAGGAGTGAGGGTTAGGGGTTACGTGTTAGGGGGTAAGAGGTTAGGCGTGAGGGTTAGGTGTTAGGCAGTAGGGGGGTTAGGGGTAAGGGTGAGGGGATAGGGGTAAGGTGTTAGGGGATAGGAGGTTAAGGGTTGGGGTAAGGGGTTAGGTGTGAGGGTTAGGCGTTAGGCAGTAGGGGGGTAAGGAGTTAGGGGTACGGGGTGAGGGGCTAGGGGTCAGGAGTGAGGGTTTTGGGCCAGAATAAAATTTTGGGAAGGATTTTTACCCTCAGGATTTGGATGTCACACCCAAGCCCTGCACAGGAGAGCCCAACTCTTCTGGAACATTCCGCTTGTCACACGAGCCTCAATAATGGCAGCGGGATCTCTGCCGACCACTGAAGCGCTCAGGTGCGAGTCCCATTCAGATGCAGCGCGTGTGATAATGGTATCTGCAGCAGCATCCGGACTCGTCCCGCGAGGCCACGCTAAATCACGCTACGCCACCCCATAACAACAGCAACACTGTCCGCACGGCCAGCCGACGCCCATCTGTCGATGCGAGGTACGCCACACACACTCAACACGGAACACGAGTTCCTGGCTCTCGGCAAAACTCACCCACCATAACCAGGGCACCGCTCCTCGCGAGCTCGACTCCGGAGCCAAGAAAACTTTCATCTTTTATTTTCTTTTAATTTCACCCAATGAACCCACTGCCTGTCCTGCCTGATTAAACTATCATTCGGAATGACCAGCCTAAACAAAGACTGAGCGAAATTTAACTGTAAACCCAAAAACCGTACGAGCATGGATTATATGCTATATCATCTGCATGTAATTGGCTCTACCCTGTGGCACAGTGATACAAACAGGAAATTCCGAAATCATGTCATTACCATGTCTTACAAAAAGCTGAGCAAGTATGAAGTTAGCCCGAATCACCCGAGACCTCAGAGGTTAAATACTCCGTTAATATTTGGCAATGATCATTACAGAGTAACGAGAAAAAGACTCATGCTCACATTTACGTCACGGGGCCTGAAATGGACAAAAATTACGGAGAACGAAAGCAGAAATGCTGTACAGAAACACGCAGGATGGGAATGACCGTCTGCTCGCCGATTCCTCAGAAATATCTCCGCAGATCAGCGTGAAAATCGGAGTAGCTTGTGATAAAAATAAATACCTTACAGAAACAAAGTTGTGTAATGACATGATTCCGAAGCAGAGAAAATTCACGATACATCCTTTATCTATAGGCAGACACTGTAGAATATTCCAGAATGCAGCCTGAGCGCTGTATCCACTCACATACACTAACACTCACTCGCTATAAAAATAACTCCTGTATTAATAACTCTAAAATCTCCGGCTATCTGAGGAGAATTCAGTGTCTGCGAGACATCTTCAGCTTTTATAATAAAGGTCGTCCCCCTAATCGTGCGGTTTTGCTTTGCTGGGATAAACCGTGAGGAGTGAGGCGTGATGCAGCTTATTTCTGCAATAACTCTGGGCTGCGGGAGAGAGTCGAGTCAGACCCAGTGCAGCCATTACACTGAGGGCCAGAGTGTGAGCCGTACAGCCAGAGTCTGAATCACCCACACAGTGCAGGACACACAGAGAGAACCAGCTCCTCATTACGCTCAAATATCATCTCTCGCCATCCACACGGCTCACTGGCGTAACAGACTTATAGACCGAGACATTACGCTACGGAGAAAAACGCGTGTTGGGTGTCAGTGACATACACTGCAGCCTAACGCTGTGACGTTATTGATCACTGTTATTGATCAGGATATAAGCCTAGGAAACGGAAGGTAATTAATTCCAGCCCCATGACATCACAGCAGGCCCCACCCACCCTACCACACCCTGCCCACTAAGCTCAGAGAACTTGAATCAGAGAGAGAGAGAGAGAGAGAGAGAGAGAGAGAGAGAGAGAGAGAGAGAGAGAGAGAGAGAGAGAGCGCACTGGGTTCCATCCCCTAGATAAAAATATTGAAAAATGCAATAAAGTGAAAGTAAATAAGCTGCAGCGAGGACAGATACAGGCAGTCGCTTTGTAAACAGGTTGATGTAAGACTGAGCCCATTTCTGATTGGACAGCAGGCCCAAACCCCTACCCCCCCCTCCGCAGTCACATGACACACAGAATCCCCGCCGACACGCCGCCTCACACACCATCGCCAGCACACTGTCACCATGGCAACAGGGCTTCCAAAAACACGCAACACTCCAGCCTCCCGCAGGAGCGTCCAAACCACCCTAAACATGTGTTTAGCAGAGCACCCCTAAAGCCCAGGGAAAACACCAGACCCAACACACTCATCGACATCATTACTCTTCCGTATTTTAATTTAACTGACATTCTCTGCTTCGTTCTGACAATTTACATGCATATGTTACATACATTTTAATTCTGTTTAACTCCATCAACCTTGATCATGAAAAAGAAATTCCATTCCTGATAGTACATTCTTGTACGTTTGCCAATATTTTGCTCTTATTCCATTGATTATCTTGCTTCTGTCAGATCCAGGTTTTTTTTTCTTTACAAAAATATATTTTTTCTTAATTAATAATTATTTTGAGGTCTCCAGACATTCTTCATAAATAAACAAACAAAATGGCTGCTGGAGAGTTGGTGGCCACTGGAATTTGTGCTTTTTGTGGATGTGTAATGGATGTGTAATAGATGTGCAAGGGATGTGTGATGATGTGTAATGGGTGTGGAACGGATGTGTAACAAACGTGTAACGGATGTGTAATGGGTGCGTAACAAATGGGTTGTGGATGTGTACCGGACGTGTGATGGATGTGTAACAGATGGGCGATGGATGTGTGATGAATGTGTAATGGTTGTGTAACGGATGTGTAACAGATGTGTGATGAATGTGTAACGGATGAGTAACGGATCTGTACTGGATGTGTAATGGATGTGTGATGATGTGTAACAGATGTGTGATGAATGTGTAACGGATGTGTGATGGATGTGTAATGGATGTATGACAGATGAGTAACGGATCTGTAATGGACGTGTAATGGATGTGTGATGATGTGTAATGAATGTGTAACAGATAGGATGATCTGTAATGGCTGTGTAATGGATGTGTAATAGATGAGTAACGGATGTGTGATGATGTGTAATAGATGTGTAACAGATCTATAATGGATGTGTAACAGATGGGTAATAGATGTGTGATGATGTGTAACGTGATGATCTGTAATGGATGTACAATGGATGTGTAACAGATGTGTGATGATGTGTATTGGATGTGTAACAGATGTGTGATGAATGTGTAACAGATGTGTAATGGATGTGTTACGGATCTGTAATGGATATGTAATGGATGTGTGATGATCTGTAATGGATGTGTAACAGATGAGTAACGGATGTGTAACAGATGTGTAATGGATGTGTAATGGATGACTCACCTTGCTCCAGCACCTGCTCCTCTTCTCTCTTTGGCTGAACCAATCCTGAGTCATCCTGAGGATCTTTGGAGAGGATGAAAAAAAATGTAAAAATGAATAAAGGCGAGAAAATGATGCAGCAAAGAGGATTTCAAAGCTCAGAACACTTCAGTGAAGGTTGTGCTGCTAATAATAAGCATGTTTTCAATGCCAGAACCAGTCTGTGAATAACCAACTAAACCTCCATCCCTTTCAAACACATCGAGTTACATTTCTAATGACTTCGCTTTAAAACAAAACAGTCAAGTTTGTGTGTTTGAGTCACTGTCAACCGTTTCCAGTTTCCTATACATTCCCTCCACACTCTTTCTCTGCTTCCCTCCCAAAACACACACAAGCAGACACACACATGACACACACTTTCTCTCCCCCTTGGTTACACACAAACATGCATGCGCTCACACACACGCACACACACACACTCAGTCACACACACACACGCACTCAAAAACACACTCACACACACACACACACACACACACACTCACACACACAGAAGAGAATGTAAAACTCACTGCTCATTGCAGAGCCTTTGGCAGCCATGTGATGCATGTGGGTGTGCATCATGGCCCTCATTTCGGGGCTGAGCGGAATCGGAACGTTTGCCTCTTTGGGGATATTTTTGAACAGTTCGCTCCGGCCGTTCTCCACGCAACTCATGTAGGGAATGTTATGCCGGCTATCCATGTAGTACATGATGTAGAAGTTACACATCTCATCCTCCGAGGTACCCCTGAGTAACAACACAAAATACAAAAGTCAGCAATAAACAGCCCCCCCCGTATATACCCCCGCACCAAAACAAAACCTTTTCATATAAATACTGTAATTACACCACAATTTAAAAATAAATAAAAAATTATTCATAAAAACACAATAATTATCCCCATATTAAGTAAAACAGCACTTAACATGTGCCCCACCCACAGTAACACGAACTACAGGCTCAAGTGAACCACAAACCCAGCCACGCTCATGTGGGAGTCGGGTACAAGGCTGAAATGAACAGCCAAACTAGGTTGTGTCCTGAAGATGTTCTTTGCAAAGTTTAATAAATTTTGATGGATATTTGTGACCGCTACCTGTTACAGGAAGTTAAAACAGGTGTCTGTAAGTGACTGAATGTCAAAGGTCACAGAACGCCCATTTTTCAGTATCCATCAAAACACATCATTCATATGTTGAGACAAATTTTTTTGTCACATTTGATCAACATTTGTTATCGCTAGAGGTTACAGGTAGCAGGTGGATGACAGAGGACAACAGACTTCATACCATCTTAATAACTCAAGCAGGTAAATGATCAGTAGAGTTTAAAACACTATCAATCCCATGATTCTCAATCCTCCAGCCTCCCAGCAGCATCTCTTCAGACACTCAGCGGAAGCACCTGAGAGCTACAGGAACGCGCACAGAGTTTCCCAGTGCTACTGGGCTGGGTTTACTGAACGTTATACTGCTCTTCTGCATGCAAAATGCTGCGTTATCCCCTTCGCAGTACTCCGTGATACACACAATACTGCTAATAGAGCCTGAGCTGCAGCTCTGTGCAGATCCCTGCCCATCTTCAGTAAACACGGTCCTGCTGCCGGCAGTCACTGCCCAAATAAACACCTGTGCATCTCGAGAGGACACCAGGGAGCAAAATCACAGGGTTAACATGTCCAAAATTCTGTGGACGCCAGAGTAAAAAGCCCCGGTGTGCAGAGGTGTACCGTCACTGAGGTGAGCAAAGGCTAAAATGAATGTGATTCACTTTGCAGTTTGTTGCATTACGGACCCTCTGATAACCATTCAGCCCCTCTTACAGGATCATTACAAACATCATTACAAAATCTCAGCACCTCAGAGACAATCACAAAATAATAATAGAACCACGATCCAGCACACAATATCTCCATAAATCAGACAGGTCCAGATAACCGCTGCAGTTCACTGAGAACAGAACTGACAAATTCCCTTTGAATCTGAATGTCCCACATCGCTAACGTTTGCACAATGTTATCTGAACGCAGTCACTGTGGAGGCAGTCTAAAGAGGCAGGAGATTGAGTAATCAATAACACTACATGGGCAATCGCACTGTCACTTAATCAATCGCACTCACACTGTCAGCACTGCAAACACAGTGGCCCATATTCAGAAAGCATCTCACTACAGTTCAGTGCTGATCCAGGATCAGATTCCCCTTATCAATGTCCTAATACAACCCATTATAATCTTAAAGGCAAACCTGATCCCAGACCAGAACTCTTCATTAGGAAGGAACATGGGCCAATCTTTCCCTGCAGAGTTTAATAAGGACAGACTTCAGTCACAGGACTTACATACAGCTCCACTCGTACAGAGACAGCTGTGGGACAGGGTTAGAAATCAGGCATCACTAAACGCTCCTGCTCCAATAAGGCTACAGTTGTGTCACCTTCACTATCTGAAGCGCTTGGTCCAATACAAGGACACAACTCAATACACCAGCATACCTTTTCATTGAGTCGGTTGGCTACAGCGGTGGCAGCACATACTTTTTTTAGTGCTGAGCCTTCTGATCAGAACACATCCATAATGCAGCGATCTACACGCTCATACAGTCACCTACAGTGGACGGAAGATCGTTAAAATGACGCGTCTTTATTTTTTGGAATTCGCTGGATGTAATCGGCTCGTTGTCGGCAGGCTGAGGCCTTCACAGGGGAATACGGGGGCGACGAAGATGCGTCATCATTCACTCGCCATGGCAACCAGGACAATGTGACCGGAGTGAGCGCGCGCGCGCACGCACCTGCTGCCAGGATCAGACATGATAAAACCCCTCTGATACTGAAATCACTGGTACCTGTGCAAAGGGCAATATCCTATAAACACTGACCAGCATCTTAAGAGAAGAGGTGTATGTGACCACATTAAACATGGCGGACGTGTCGATCGCCTCACGAGATACAGTCAGGCCCTAAAGCACGAGGACAGCAACACAGTTCTGAAGGGCCACAGTTTGCCGAGTTGCCCTCCAGAACTCCAGACTGAGCCTCCGCTTTCAGTTATGGGTGTTTACAATCAGATCAGTGAATCACGCATGTAGGAGTGACAAATCTGAACTGCGTCACCGTCAAAATACTCACTGACATCACTGTGTCTGTGTTCATTTTATCTCTGCCTGTGTGTGTTTGTTTATTTTTAAGGTTTGCACTCAATTTAACTGTGTCTGTGTTCATTTTAATATATTTCTGTATTGCTGTGTTATTTACTCAACAGCTACCTCTTCTCCCCCTTACTGCAGAGGCCTGTTGAGCTCAGCTCTAATGACTGCACTGTGCTAACGAATCCCCTGCACTAATGACTGCACTGTGCTAATGAATCCCCTGCACTAACGAATGCTCTGTACTAACGAACCCCCTGCACTAAAGAATCCCCTGTACTAACAAATCCTGTGCACTAACGAATCCCCTGTGCTAATGAATCCCCTGCGTTAACGAATCCCCTGCGCTAACGAATCCCGTGCGCTAATGAATCCCCTGCGCTAACGAATCCCCTGCACTAACAAATCCCCTGCGCTAACGAATCCCCTGCACTAATGAATGCACTGTGCTAATGAATCCCCTGCACTAATGAATGCACTATGCTAATGAATCCCCTGCGCTAACGAATCCCCTGCCCTTATGAATGCACTGTGCTAATGAATCCCCTGCGCCAACGAACCCCTGCACTAATGAATGCACTGTGCTAATGAATCCCCTGCGCTAACGAATGCACTGTGCTAATGAATCCCCTGCGCTAATGAATGCACTGTGCTAATGAATCCCCTGCACTAATGAATGCACTATGCTAATGAATCCCCTGCGCTAACGAATCCCCTGCACTAATGAATGCACTGTGCTGATGAATTCTCTTCGCTAATGAATCCCCTGCACTAATGACTGCACTGTGCTAATGTATCCCCTGCGCTAACGAATCCCCTGCACTAATGAATGCACTGTGCTGATGAATCCCCTGCGCTAACGAATCCCCTGCACTAATGACTGCACTGTGCTAATGAATCCCCTGCGCTAACGAATCTCCTGCACTAATGAATGCACTGTGCTGATGAATCCCCTGTGCTAACGAATCCCCTGCACTAATGAATGCACTGTGCTAATGAATCCCCTGCACTAATGACTGCACTGTGCTAATGTATCCCCTGTGCTAACGAATCCACTGCACTAATGAATGCGCTGTGCTAATGAATCCCCTGCACTAATGAATGCACTATGCTAATGAATCCCCTGCACTAATGAATGGACTATGCTAATGAATCCCCTGCGCTAACGAATCCCCTGCCCTGATGAATGCACTGTGCTAATGAATCCCCTGCACTAATGACTGCACTGTGCTAATGAATCCACTGCACTAATGAATGCGCTGTGCTAATGAATCCCCTGCACTAATGAATGCACTATGCTAATGAATCCCCTGCACTAATGAATGGACTATGCTAATGAATCCCCTGCACTAACGAATCCCCTGCCCTGATGAATGCACTGTGCTAGTGAATCCCCTGCGCTAACGAATCCCCTGCACTAATGAATGCACTGTGCTAATGAATCCCCAGCGCTAACGAATCTCCTGCACTAATGAGTGCACTGTGCTAATGAATCCCCTGCGCTAACGAATGCACTGTGCTAATGAATCCCCTATGCTAACGAATCCCCTGCACTAATGAATGCTCCGCTCCAGTGACAGCACTACAGCACTTCGGTCTCCAGAGCCACAGACCCTGCTCTGTTAGTCCAGCTCGCTGCCCGCTGTCATCCCGCCAAATTACCGCGCAGCGATAAGGGGCTCATTCCCGCCACAGTTCCATCGGCCAGAGTGTGGACACCAGCGACTCACCCGATGTACGTGGCGGAGGTTTTCCCCTCTCCAGTAAACACGCATCTGGCTGCCAGTTTGTCTCCGTATCGCACTTCCACTGGGCTGCCAGTCGAGTAAAATGCCTGAAATAAAGACATGCAGAGAACACAAATAATTAAATAAACAAACACTCAAACAAATAAACAAACACAGACAGGCCTGCCCATATAAAGAGGACAGCAAAGTCATTCCGCAGTAAATTTAGATGCAAGTCAAACAGTAAGAAACACAGAGATTTTATTTCAGTATTTAACGGGGTTTAAGGCAAAGGTTTTTCCCCACTTTGCCCAGTCGGGAAGAAACTGACCAAAATTGTCCCAACATCATCCATTATGACAAAATACCACTGACAGTAAGTGCACAAAAAACGCAACATCTCTGCAATTACATTAAAATAGATAATTTACCACACAGCGTAGTCTATAATACTGAAAAAGTAAATGTTATAAACCACTAAACAAAGCCTCAGATTTGACTTTGGAAGGGACTGAATTCAAAAAATATAGCTGCAGGCAGCAATTGCAGGGTCCAAGCAGCAGCGCACAGCAGGACTCTATGGTGTTCAGCAGCGGTGACCCCTAGTGATCAGCAATGGGCCAGCATGTCCTCAGTGCCAGTGCTGAAGTGTTACTGGTTTATAAAGGGCTAATCTCTCATAGCAACCACATTTCTTATTGAACCAGCATGATTCAAATTATGTCTTGTTCAGAATGAAGTGTTCTTCCATTTTTTAAAAACAATTTTCACAAAATTCTAAATTGGCAGTGTAAGTAGGTTCATATTAATGGTCCAACTAGCTTTTTGTCAATCTTGAGGACGGCCATATCCCAGTGCTTGTGTTTCAGGTCTGTACACCAAATGGTTCAGAAGTTATGGCCCTTTAGAATTCAAAATGTTTGACCTTGCCCTATGAGGCCACAATCTGATCAAACGGCACCATTTTCTTACATATCGCTGTGCTTACCATTCTGAACAAGCCTGCCAAATTTAATGAGCTTTCACCACTCCGATGAAGAACAACGAGCGTTTAAGTGATGATGATAGTGATGTAATTATTATTATCATTTTAATTATTATTTTTTAAATTATTATTTACTGTTTGGACCCCTAAATAAATCATCACTAATGTAATGACAGATATGGATAGTAACAAATAGCTAGCTAGCAAGTAATATAACCTGAAGCAGGGATGAGAAGAGTTTTATACTGCGCTTGATAAGCAACGCCAAACAGACTGGAATACACTGGATGGGGACCTTTCCTTGAGTGTCACTTGTTAAATTAGTGGGCAGCTATTTATTAGATTTACCAACAAGGTCTATTTTCCCTGGGCGGGACAGCAGTATAACTGAGGCATGTTCAGTAATTATATACATCACTAACTCAATTCCTGTTCAAACGCCCCTCACAATGGCTAATCGCACACATGCAAATCACAGTGAACAGCAACTGAGGATTGCAAAATTATTTGTCAGCTGCATTGCTGGACATTTTGTATAAATAAATCGTAGTTTCTACGGACAAATGACTAGCGAAATTTGTCGCGAGCACAGTCATTTCATGGATGAACAGAAAACAATCAGGGCAGGAGGGAGAGGATTGGAAAATTGAGTCCGTTCAGTCTGTATTAAAGTGAAAAACATGAGAAGCTTCAAGCGCCCCATACAATGGCCTAAACAACCATGCGCTTATCGAAGGAGCTAAACTGAATGCATTTAGCGTTGCGAGTTCCACACAGGATTACGCTGCTGCGTGAAATAGCACAGTGTCCACACAACACAGTAAATTTCGAGTGCGGTCTACATTACACTGGCTAAACAATGATTAGGAAACCACTGATTCATTGGGATGTAGCCGTGACCGCGCTCTCAGTGAGCGGCGGTTAAATGAATCCACTGCACAAACAGATTAAGCGATGGACGACTCTGGGTTAACTCAGTGGCGATGTGCGAACATTTTTCCTTCTAACAGTTGAGAAGTTCAAGCTGAAATATTTGGCGGCGCACTAATGCACCCCATTTAGCAGATGTGCAACCAAATTGCTTTTCCTGAGAGGATACAGCAATTTCCACCTAAAACGTGCGAATGTAAGCGCCCAGTTAAATGGTGTTTTCCCTTCATCTGAAGTCGCTCGCTCGTTGCACCCGCAGTCCTGCGATGGAGAGGCACTGGAGCGCACGCTGTGCTGATCTTTAAACACACTTCTGCAGCTCACAGCCGGATCCAACGCCTATTCCACTTTCCCCAACGCTGCCAAACGCTGGGTGCTAAAAACGCCTCGGCACATAAATGTCAGAGTCCCAATTTAAGCCGGTAGTTTTCTTTCATTTTCTCAGAAACAGAAGAAAAGCAGATTCTGCCGCCAAGACTGGAAACGGCACAAAAAGGCTTGCATTTCATTCAAGCGTTTATAGCCTATGCGTTTGTCACCACTTTCATGAGTTAGCTGGTTTGCAAATCTATCGCTCTTCATTGAAAGTAGTTCTAAAAATCAGCTGCCATCCAGTCTGAAAAGCGGGAGGAAGGAGGGACAGCTTGTTTAAATCGAGGAGTAGAGGGGAGCTGGAGCATGAGGGGGGGTTTAGTAATGCGACCAAGAGGAATCCTGGCGGATATACAGCAGGAAAATCCCTGATAACCACCATTCAACAAATGCTCTGAGTAACTGTGCAATAATGAGGGAATGATAGCAGCCAATCAGAACACAGAGGGCATGCCCAAACACTCGAGCGAGGAGTCCTCCCTCTCCTATGCAGAAAGGGCTAACTTATAGAGGAAAGGAAGGTGAGGGCACTGCTTTGGGTAATGAGGCTCACTGGGGCTCGGATATAACAGAGAGAGAAAGAGAATAATGTCCGTTCTGTCATTAAACTCTGTCATTCAAGACCAGAGCGAAAGGGGGATCCTGACACAACTGCAGACACCAGGAGGAGGAGGAGGGGAGAGAGACAGAGAGAGAGAGAGAGAGAGAGAGAGAGAGGAGAGAAAGATCCACTTTCACTGATGCAGCTCTCTTCCTGTCAAAAAAAAAAAAAAACCTTCTTTCCAGAAAAGTAAAGGGTACGAGGCGCAGCTATGACACATCCTTTATATTAACCGACACACAGATGATTTAGGACTCCAGAATACTGATAGTGGCCACGGGGAGGAGAGGATCGATGGAAATGTCATGTTATAAAACAACTCATGCCTGCATTCATGATGAAGTGACTCGCAAAAATCTGACAAACAAACACGCCCCCCTCGCAGAAAACTGCAAATGAGACCTCAGAACCCTGACTGCTGTCGACAGCTCACATCTCTATCGTAAGGAGGACAAGGGTGTGTGACCTTATACAAACAGGGCTGCTGTGGCGACCTTATCCAGACAGGGCCGCTGTGGCGACCTTATATAGAGAGGGCTTCCAGCAACGCCAATGCATACCTGACTCCACCAATCAAACCCTGAGGGTCTTCGCTAAAGACCTTGATTCGCAGACTCAGGTGGGTAACTGCGTGCGCAGAACAAAAGCTTTCATCCGAACTGACCCGCTCCAGATCACATTCTGCGATAGGGCTGATGACCCCCTTCCATAGTGCGAGTCTCTGAAGTGACTGTTGACATTTAGAGTAAAGAAAAACACTTTCTTCATCACAGCGTGTGGATCAGGCCAGGGCCAAAAACTCCTTTAACAGACCTGAGATCAGTGAACTGAACTGCATAGGATTACTATGCGTCAGAGGATGTCATGTTTATAAATATGCAAAACGGGGAACAAGAGCTCATTAAGTATTCAAGTACACCTGTGAAGCACTTACACATCTATGGTGAATACAGAAGCTACATTTCAGGAGTAAATGGACTGCTTTTATAAATGGTAAATGGACTGCATTTATATAGCACCTTTCTAGTCAGATGACACAAAGCGCTTTACAATTATGCCTCTCATTCACAATGATGGCGTAGGCTGCCATGCAAGGAGTGATGCAACAGAATATCTATGGTGAATACTAAAGCAACACTTCAGGAGTGATGCAACAGAATATCTATGGTGAATACAGAGGCAACATTTCAGGAGTGATGCAACAGAGTATCTATGGTGAATAAAGAAGCAACATTTCAGGAGTGATGCAACAGAATATCTATCGTGAATACAGAAGCTACATTTCAGGAGTGATGCAACAGAGTATCTATGGTGAATACAGAAGCTAAATTTCAGGAGTGATGCAACAGAGTATCTATGGTGAATAAAGAAGCAACATTTCAGGAGTGATGCAACAGAGTATCTATGGTGAATACAGAATCTAAATTTCTGGAGTGATGCAACAGAATATCTATGGTGAATACAGAAGCAACATTTCAGGAGTGATGCAACAGAATATCTATGGTGAATTCAGAAGACAGATTTCTGGAGTGATGCAACAGAATATCTATGGTGAATACAGAGGACACATTTCAGGAGTGATGCAACAGAATATCTATGGTGAATAAAGAAGCAACATTTCAGGAGTGATGCAACAGAATATCTATGGTGAATACAGAAGATACATTTCTGGAGTGACGCAACAGAATATCTATGGTGAATACAGAAGCTACATTTCTGGAGTGACGCAACAGAAGATCGATAGGAGGGGGTCTAACTCCACAGCTGCAGGCCGCAATGTCCACAAATATTCCTCCACAGCCAATCAGGGCCCATAGAAGTGCGTGAACCATCTGAGTTTTATCAAAGTGCAATTGTTTAAAAAATTACCATAGTGAGAATAATCCTAATCAGACTCAGACTTCAGACTCACAAAGCCCTGAAAGCTAAAATCACATAAAAATAGGACCAAGGGTCCTGTAGCTTACCGGCAAGCAATCTTACAGCGATGATACAAGTTATGAAAATTTCATGTGAAGTTTGACATTGGAATCAATGAAAATCAATGTCAAGGCCATTAAATAGGCATGGGCAATACAAATGAATAAAATGACAACATTTGTTGAGTTGCTGAGAAAAAAGTTTTTATTATTTTCTAATGATTTTTTGCAGGTAAGTACAGAAGACAAAGACGAAGAGTTTGCCACAAGTCCAACGCCTTTACAGGAAAGGGTCTCAGAGCCACAGGGTCCCAAAAATGGCTGATTTCGTCATTTATCAACAAAACCCATTGTGAAAATTGGGGGGTGAAGCCAGAGGGCATTTTCAAAAATGCAGTCTACTCAGAAATAAACCTGGCCAAATTATCCATTAGGGTACCCTAACAGAAATAATTGATGCTAAAGTCATCAACCCCTTTTCTGAAGTACAGCAGCACCCCCTAGGCCCTTTTTAATGGAAAATGCATTGAATTTCACCCAATTATGTTCAACAAACATTAGGTTTTGCGTTTATATTAAAAAATGGTATGAATGGGTTGCCTGTGAAGTTTTTTTTTTGGATCAATGGCCTGCAAAAATGTCAAAATTATCGGTGGGAGGGCAAACATTAACGCTTACTCGCCCATTACTATATAAAATGCAGTGAAGTCGCTGATGCCGGCAGTTGTTTGCCCTCCCACTGCTACGAAATGAATCAAACGTTCCCCTTCAATAACCCGTGGTGATAAAAAAAAAAAAAAACCTTTGCACTGTTTTTTATAATATCCATATACCCTCCTCCCACGATAGTTTCAATGAGCTACTGCGAATAATTCATAGTAAAACACAGTGACATGCAGTCGGAGGTTAGTTTGGCGAGGCAGAAACCTCCCTTTGCTTGATTAGCAATCAGGCGATTAACTAGTTTCAGAAGACTATTCGCAGAATGACGGGCCAGTTTAAGTTTCATGGCGTTATTACTCAGTACATCAAACCTGAAATGCTCACTAGACAGCAGATTTGCGTGTACTTGCTTCCAGGAAGCCGAAGCAATGTCATCAACAAATATTAAAACAGTTCGACTAATGCAGAGTTCAATGCTTAATCAATATACAATGTATTCTCCTTTAAATACGCTGTTACACCCAAACAAAAAAGAGGGCGCTTATTTTCAGTCTTCTTTCATAATCCGATTAACAAAATGTTTAAACGATATACAGAATTACCGAGAGCGAGAATTTTTCCTAATTCATTATTCAGATTTCCATCCTCACAGTCTCGAATTGAAGGGTATAAGTGAATGAATCTTGTGACCGGTGTTCGCGAGGTGGCATATTTTGATAGGTAGCAAAATTTGTCAGAACACTGGTAGGTTTTGAACGCTTAGGCTGGTTTATTCCTTGGTATATTTTACTGAAACTTCACAAATAGGGTCACAGGATGTTCTGTCAACTAACTATGTCGGCAAAAGTAAAAAATACACTCACCTTTCTTGCTATTGTTGAGAAAAAGTCACGGCGAACTCCCCGATTTAACTTCAACAACTTCTGTCGAACTTATTTCACATCCCTGGAGGTCTACTTTGGACGAATAGACTCGTAATTTCTCAAATTAGATGGCTGTAAGTCAATAAGGGCCGTAGCTGGGATATCACGTCAGCGCCGGGCTGTTTGAAATCTACCTCCAAAATGGATATTTTTGCCACGCCTTGCACTTGAAAGTTTGTAAACACGGTGCAAATTGAGGTCACGATTCATCCAACGGGCTTAATAATAGCTCTGTTCAAATCGCGTTATTGCCGTAATCACGCAGAGTTCATGTATGAAGTGCGGGTATCCTATTGAATAGGTTGCTTTTAATCAAAGCATGGTGTTCTTTTTGTATGAAAATGGTATTTACATCATTTTTTTATAAGTTTTCTGAGGCTTGTTTACCGCCCCAGTTCAGCTGTTACGCATTCCATTAGAGTTTATGCAGAGCGTTGCCCATGCCTACATTAAATAAAAGTTCACATACATTTATAAGACCTTCTGTAATACAATCCTAAGCTCTTAAGCGGTTTTGGTGATACAAGTCATTATAATATGTCAGTATGTATTCAATATGTCAATTGTGAACTTTAAAGGTCACAGACTCAAGTTGTGGTCAGCAAATGGACTTCATATATGACTTTCTAAATGTCTCTGTACAAACCTTGGCTCAATCTGTGACCATTTTGGTGATATAAGTCATTGTAATTTCACTGTCGAGTTTGACCCTCAAAGGTCACTGACAGTCAAGTTGAATGTCACCAAATGAAAGTTCATGTGTGACTTCCTAGATGTCAGTAACACAAACCTAGGCTCCATCTGTGACCATTTTAGTGACACAAGTCATTGAATTTTCACTAGGTCACATTTGACCTTTGAAGGTCAATTCGAAGGTCACCAAATGAAAGTTCATAGATGACTTCCTTTAACTCTCTAATATAAACCTAGACTCCATCTGTGACCGGTTTGGCAATACAAGTCATTGTAATTGTATTATGTCAAGTTTGACCTTCAAATGTCATCAACATTCAAGTTGAATGCCACCAAATGAAAGTTCATGTGTGACTTCCTAGATGTCAGTAACACAAACCTAGGCTCCATCTGTGAATGTTTTAGTGATACAAGTCACTGAATTTTCACTAGGTCACATTTGACCTTTGAGGGTCAATACGCAGGTCACCAAATGAAAGTTCATATATAACTTACTATAAGTCTCTAATACAAACCTTGACTCCATCTGTGACCGTTTTGGCAAGACAAGTCATTGTAATTGTATTATGTCAAGTTTGACCTTCAAATGTCATCAACAGTCAAGCTGAATGACACCAAAAGTTCATATGCGACTTCCTATGTCAGTAACGCAAACCTAGGCTCAATCTGTGACCTTTTCAGCGACAGAAGTCATTGAATTTTCTCTAGGTCAAGTTAGACCTTCCAAGGTCAATATGAAGGTCACCAAATGAAAGTTCATACATGACTTCCTATACATCTCCAATACAAACCTACACTCAATCTGTAACAATTTTGCTGATACAAGTCATTGAAATTTCACTGTATAGTTTGGCCGTTGAAGGTCACTGAAGGTCAAGTTCAAGGTCACCCAATGAAACTTCTTACATGACTTCCTACATGGCCACAATACAAACCTAAGCTCTATCTGTAGTAGTTTTGGTGATAGAAGTCATTAAAATTTCACTATGTGAAGTTTGACCTTCGAAGGTCACCGAAGGTCAAGTTCAAGGCCACCAAATCAAAGTTCATGTATGACTTCCTATACATCTCCAATACAAACCGAAACTATCTGTAACCATTTTGCTGATATAAGTCATTGAAATTTCACTGTGAAGTTTGGGCATTCAAGGTCACTGAAGGTCAAGTTCAATGTCACCAAATGAAACTTCATACATGACTTCCTATTTGCCCGCAATACAAACCTAAGCTCTATCTGCAATAGTTTTGGTGATAGAAGTCATTGAAATATCTCTATGTGAAGTTTGACCTTTGAAGGTCGCCGAAGGTCAAGTTCAAGGCCACCAAATGAAAGTTCATACATGACTTCCTATAGTGTTCAATGCACATATGTTCCCAATCTTCAATATTTTCAAGCCTAGAAACCTTTGAAAATTGTAACATTTTGCTTGACCTCAGGTTTGACCTTTCAAGGTCATCTGAGGTCAACTTTAACACAGCCAAAATATTGGTCATATATTACTTCCTATATGTCAGTAATACAAACTTAATCTCTATCAGCAACCATTTAGCTTCCACAGGCGATTTGGCCCATTCTCCATAATACCCAATGTTACAGTACAGCGCCCCCACTAGACCCACTTCCGTCGATTCAATTAAAATGGCGCTTGCACTGTACATTGACGGTACCAAGGTAAGTTGATTGCCTGATTTAGAAAAAAATTTATCACACAGTTTTTGAGAAATAATTTCTTAAAATTTCTCAGTCCTATCTTTAACATTGGTGCCAAAATTTCAAGGGCTCATAAAACGGACAAAAAAAATTCAATCAAAAATCTGAGAAAAATGCCTGGAGATATGGTTGAGTAGTATGTTATTGCAAATTTACACGGAAATTCATCCGGCCAAAAAAAAGATAGAAAATGTTCCCGACGACGGACGCCACGCCACGCCAATAGCTTATCGGCCCATAGGGCCGGGAAGCTAAAAACACAGCCATCCCCTCACTCTTACAAAAACACTCATCTAAAAACTCCCCGTGTGACTGAAATGTGATGAGGCCATATTTCTGCAGATGTGGGCTCTTCAAATTACAGGAGCAAAGGTAGAAATGTGTCTGATACGGCCGCGCAGAAGACACCGGCAGTGCTATTGGGATCATCAGAGTGAGGCTGTAATCCAACACTGTGCATTAACTGAGACTTTACCTGCTCAGTCTGACGCAGCTCCTGAACTCTGTGCTCTCACAATCAAGCATTCAACATTACCATTATTATTATAATCATCATCATCATCACTCACACAGATAGCAGAGACTCCTGCACACACAGCGCAGTGTTAGTGTAAGGAGTATAGTGGCAGTGTATGAGGCATCGGTCCATTAACCCTCATTCAATTTTTAGATCAAAATGTCTGCTTTTCGATTTATTTTCATTTTTGTTTTTCAAATGAAATGTTTTCAAATCTTATCGGAATGTTATTTGGGCAGCTTATTTCACAGAGTATTGAAACAATTCTGGCCTGAACCCAAGGCCAAGGGCAACAGTAGTCACAAAAAAAAAAAAAAAACGAGTCAATACTTATTATTGTTTTTAACAAGAATCTCCACAATGTTGCCTTATTTCCACAGAGAAACATATAAAAGACCACCCTTTAATTATGTAATCCCCCATAACCCACTAATACTGAACAGACCACCAACGCTAAACTCCATGAAAGGATTGCATTATAAATACTGATTAAGTAAACAAACAGCCTCATTCATCAGGTACTTTAATAAGAATGACGACAAAACACCAGCTCAACCTCTTTCCTTCATAACCAGAACGGAGCGGGAGGTGTGGCCATGCACAACGCAAATGCACATCCCTGGCAACAGTATCCATGGCAACAAGCATCATTGTGGTGGAGAGCAGGCAGATGACAGCTCCATAGAGCGTGGAGTACTCCATTTGGGGAGAAGATGGTGCTCTCGATCGGAACGCCTCTCAGACCGACGGCTGAGGCTAACACACTTAGCGTGGACACAAACACTGGTTATGTCACCTGACTTTTATCAGAGGCCCATCATTTTATCTTTTTTTTGGGTGTTCTGTATGAAAACAACATTCCTAAAAGACAGATTGCATCACACTCATAAAGTCCATAAGTATTCAGACACCAACCATCGTTGCCTATTTATATCCTAGAGTGCTCAGGGAAGTTAGTGAGATCATCTTTAAGCCGCTATCCGCCATCTTTAGACGGTCTTTAGAAACTGGAGAAATACCAAATGATTGGAAACAGGGTAATATAATACCAATATACGGTAAAGTATTACCGTACTGAGCCAGGTAATTACAGGCCAGTCAGTTTAACTTGCATTGCGTGCAAAATATTGGAATCTATCATAAAAGATGAGCTGGACTTATTTCTTGAACGTAAAAATATCTTGAGGGCTAGCCAACATGGTTTTCGTAAAGGAAGGTCATGCCTAACAAACCTTCTGGAATTTTTTGAAGAGGCCACCAAGACTTATGACCAGAGCAGGCTTATGACATCATATATTTGGATTTTCAGAAAGCATTTGACACAGTACCGCATAAGAGACTCATTTTTAAAATGAGCTCCATTGGAGTTACAGGAGGTATTCTGAAGTGGATTCAAAACTGGTTGCAGGACAGAATACAAAGAGTGGTGGTCAGTGGTATCTCATCTGAGCTAGGTATGGTGGGGAGTGGCGTCCCCCAGGGATCGGTGTTGGGACCCCTGCTGTTCCTCATCTACATTAATGACCTTGATAGGAATATTGAGAGCAGATTAGTGAAATTTGTAGATGATACTAAATTGGGAGGTTTGGCAAATAGTTTAGAGTCCACTAAAGTGATTCAGGATGATTTGGATAGAATCCAGAATTGGGCAGAAATGTGGCAAATGAAATTTAATGTAGCAAATGTAAAGTAGTACATGTAGGTAATAAAAACATTAGACGGGATTACTTCATGGGAGGTTTTAAACTGGAATGTGCTCCACAAGAGAAAGATCTAGGAGTGATTGTTGACCAAACCCTCACAGGCTCTAGCCATTGTGCCGTAGCAGTTAAAAAAAAGCCAATCGGATGCTGGGATACATTGCCAAAAGTATTGAGTTCAAATCCAAGGAGGTGATGCTTCTTTTGTACAACACATTTGTCAGACCACATCTAGAGTATTGTGTACAGTTCTGGGGACCATACTTTAAGAAAGACATAGAGGCTTTAGAGAAAGTTCAGAGAAGAGCCACTAAGCTAATTCGGGTATAAAAGATGAAAGCTATGAGAAGAGGCTGAAGATCCTTAATCTCTTTAGTCTTAGGAAAAGGAGACTAAGGGGTGATCTGATTGAGGTCTTTAAATACGTTAAAGGGATTAACAAAGTGAATTATGTAGGATTCCTTCAACCAAGTGTTGTTAGTAGAACTCGGGGGTCACAAATGGAAGCTGACCAAAGGAAATTTAGCACTGATATTCGAAATATTTCTTCACCCAAAGAGTAATTTCGGTGTGGAACAGCTTGCCTGACCATATTGTTGAGGCAGAGACCTTGGGAGTTTTCAAGGGCAGGCTTGACTTAAAGTTAGATACCATTGAGTCATTGAGTATCTGAAGTGATATATTCACGATAGTACAAAGAAACTGGCGAGCCTAGTTGGGCTGAACGGCCTGTTCTCGCCATTCATGTTATGTTATGTTATGTTATTTGGCAGCATACTTCAGGCACATCGATTTGAAAACGACACATATTGATAGATGTAATTTCCTGGTATTCGCATCAATATGATGTGAACCACTGTGTAGTAACTGCTGGTCTGTGTTAAAGTTGCCGAGCACTTGTACACACGGCACTGTAAAAACACCTGCTGACGCACCAGGTCTGCAGTACGCCCTGCCCTTACAGACAATAAATGTGGCTCACACCATCAGCTCATGCTCTGGGACTCTAGCATTGAGATGCACTGTTTACCACAGCTCTTCAAATTGAAGATGACTTTTTATATCGTCAAAAGCGGGTGCAAATTCAGCTTGACAACAGCTGTCAACAGCAATTTCCGGCCGCTACAGCCCCATCAGGAAGCACACACACTAATTACCTGCGGTAACTGGGGAGACTGCCGGCCAATCAGGGTCCACTTTCCATCTCGAACTCTGTAGCCACTCACTACCTGACCTGCAAGAAAATAAATGAATTATGCAAAGTAATTACATTAGATTAAGCAGCATTATAGTTATTTAGGAGGGGCTTTTATTTAAAGTGACTGATGGCTCATGAGATCACAGCAGCCAATCTACTCCACTGGAGCGTGTTGTTAAGGGCCTCACTCAGGGGCCCGACGGCTGCACTAATCTTACGGGGGCAAAACCTTCCAGAATACAGTCAGACACTTTGTGAAGCCACAGGCCGCCTCATTACACATGAGTGCAGAACCCGGTGAAAAAGGTTTCATCAGTACTGTACCTGGGTCACCGCTTACCGAGACTGTGGGTGTGAGTCCGGAATGCAAACGCATACATGGGGTAGGACCGGTACAAGCAGGCGATATCAGCATTGGTAACTACAGGACACAGAACAGATTTCAGAGGGTGATATCAGCATTGGTAACTACAGGAAACAGAACAGATTTCAGAGGGTGATATCAGCATTGGTAACTACAGGAAACAGAACAGATTTCAGAGGGTGATATCAGCATTTGTAACGACAGGAAACAACAGATTTCAGAGGGTGATATCAGCATTGGTAACTACAGGAAACAGAACAGATTTCAGAGGGTGATATCAGCATTGGTAACTACAGGAAACAGAACAGATTTCAGAGGGTGATATCAGCATTTGTAACGACAGGAAACAACAGATTTCAGAGGGTGATATCAGCATTGGTAACTACAGGAACAAAACAGATTTCAGAGGGTGATATCAGCATTAGTAAGGACAGGAAACAGAACAGATTTCAGAGGGTGATATCAGCATTGGTAACTACAGGAAACAACAGGTTTCAGCGGGTGATATCAGCATTGGTAATGACAGGAAACAGAACAGATTTCAGCTGGTGATATCAGCATTGGTAACTACAGGAAACAACATATTTCAGCTGGTGATATCAGCATTGGTAACTACAGGAAACAGAACAGATTTCAGATGGTGATATCAGCATTGGTAACTACAGGAAACAGAACAGATTTCAGATGGTGATATCAGCATTGGTAACTACAGGAAACAAAACAGATTTCAGAGGGTGATATCAGCATTGGTAACTGCAGGAAACAGAACAGATTTCAGATGGTGATGTCAGCATTGGTAACTACAGGAAACAGCAGATATCAGCTGGTGATATTAGCATTGGCAACTACAGGAAACAAAACAGATTTAAGATGGTGAAATCAGTGTGTAACTACAGGAAACAGGACATTACAGCTGTGGTACTAAATGCTAATAAATGCACACAGGGGCACACTTTTACAGCCATCATAACAGCAAATGATTAATTCAGGGAATAAATCAACTCACAAAGTGAACAATAAAACTGTTCACGTTACAAACACACACCATGGTAGAGGTAAAACACTTTGAAGGCCAGAGAGAAAAATGAGGCACCTCACTGTCACTGCTACTGAAAATGAAATATGAATATGAGGGTAATCATGGCAACCGAGCTCTGGCAGTGACACGCCCTGTTCCTGAGGGCAGAGCGGAGAGAGCGATAAGGAGATCAAACACACACACACACACATGTGTGCACGCACGCACGCACGCACGCACACACAGTATAATCCTGATCTCTCCCCCTCCCTTCGCTAACACACATAATCATTACAGAATCAACCTTTCCTTGAAAACACTCAGAGAGAACGGAGGCCTGTCGAGCTCACAGCCATTTCACACAGAGCCACACAGTGACAAAATGGAGGCAGATTTGGGCCCAAAACAAGCACCCTTCCCCAAGAGTTACACACGGAGACGGACCAGCTGAGCCGAAATGTGTAAGCACTGCAAAAATGTGATGCAGGTGGCTTAGTCCTGTATTGAGAAAAATCGTAATCCAATTCCTTCAAGTTCAGAGCACAAGCTTATTTTGAGTTACTATTTGCTTGGCTGGGGATATTTCCTGACCTGATCGCATCTCTAAACAACTCATTTAATAGGCACCACCTTCTGTAGTGCTCAGCAAACAAATACAACAGTGGCAGAAATTTCATTGTATTGGCACAATGACAATAATCAACTACTTGTAAATGCAACACTAAACTACAAGTTCAGTAAGATTTTGGATTTCTGCAGCAAACATGCAGTCAAACTCCTTTAAGTACAGTGGCAGTGAAAAGTTTGGACAAACCCTCATTTTTCAAGAAAAAACCTTTTGTCATTGAAGTTACAGAGGATTCGCATATTTCTCCCTCTAATTGGGCAGTGGTGTGGTTATGACATTACAACAGCAGACATCTGCAGAGCTGAGCTGCACTAGTGGTTGGCTTCTCCTGAAAGTTTCCTGTTTTGTTTCCTGTTAAAGTTTCCCAAACCAGACTGTTTTGTTTGGAAAATTACTTTGCCTCCATATTTTGCAAAGTATGGGTCCCTTACAAATACAAATACATGAAACACTATTCTATGTGAGTAAATTACAGAATTCTTACTTTATATTTTTACCTTTAGCCCCTTACTACATGCTGTTTTAAGTTACATACAGAACTTGAACCACTTACAACACAGGTAACTGGTGCTGTATGTCCTCATGTTAAAGATGATTGAGGAGGTCTCTGTTAGACTGTACCATTCTCTTTAGTTACACAGGTAACTGGTGCTGTATGTCCTCATGTTAAAGATGATAGAGGAGGTGTCTGTTAGACTGTACCATTCTCTTTAGTTACACAGGTAACTGGTGCTGTATGTCCTCATGTTAAAGATGATAGAGGAGGTGTCTGTTAGACTGTACCATTCTCTTTAGTTACACAGGTAACTGGTGCTGTATGTCCTCATGTTAAAGATGATAGAGGAGGTGTCTGTTAGACTGTACCATTCTCTTTAGTTACACAGGTAACTGGTGCTGTATGTCCTCATGTTAAAGATGATAGAGGAGGTGTCTGTTAGACTGTACCATTCTCTTTAGTTACACAGGTAACTGGTGCTGTATGTCCTCATGTTAAAGATGATAGAGGAGGTGTCTGTTAGACTGTACCATTCTCTTTAGTTACACAGGTAACTGGTGCTGTATGTCCTCATGTTAAAGATGATAGAGGAGGTCTCTGTTAGACTGTACCATTCTCTTTAGTTACACAGGTAACTGGTGCTGTATGTCCTTATGTTAAAGATGATAGAGGAGGTGTCTGTTTCTCTTTTAGTTACACAGGTAACTGGTGCTGTACTGTACTGTATGTCCTCATGTTAAAGATGATAGAGGAGGTGTCTGTTAGACTTTTCTCTTTAGTTACACAGGTAACTGGTGCTGTATGTCCTCATGTTAAAGATGATAGAGGAGGTGTCTGTTAGACTGTACCATTCCATTCTCTTTAGTTACACAGGTAACTGGTGCTGTATGTCCTCATGTTAAAGATGATAGAGGAGGTGTCTGTTAGACTGTACCATTCTCTTTAGTTACACAGGTAACTGGTGCTGCATGTCCTCATGTTAAAGATGATAGAGGAGGTGTCTGTTAGACTGTACCATTCTCTTTAGTTACACAGGTAACTGGTGCTGTATGTCCTCATGTTAAAGATGATAGAGGAGGTGTCTGTTAGACTGTACCATTCTCTTTAGTTACACAGGTAACTGGTGCTGTATGTCCTCATGTTAAAGATGATAGAGGAGGAGGTCTCTGTTAGTTACACAGGTACTGGTGCTGTATGTCCATTCTCTTTAGTTGTCCTCATGTTAAAGATGATAGAGGAGGTGTCTGTTACAGGTAACTGGTGCTGTATGTCCTCATGTTAAAGATGATAGAGGAGGTGTCTGTTAGACTGTACCATTCTCTTTAGTTACACAGGTAACTGGTGCTGTATGTCCTCATGTTAAAGATGATAGAGGAGGTGTCTGTTAGACTGTACCATTCTCTTTAGTTACACAGGTAACTGGTGCTGTATGTCCTCATGTTAAAGATGATAGAGGAGGTCTCTGTTAGACTGTACCATTCCTCTTTAGTTACACAGGTAACTGGTGCTGCATGTCCTTATGTTAAAGATGATAGAGGAGGTCTCTGTTAGACTGTATCATTCTATTTAGTTACACAGGTAACTGGTGCTGTATGTCCTCATGTTAAAGATGATAGAGGAGGTGTCTGTTAGACTGTACCATTCTCTTTAGTTAGTTACTGGTGCACCTCATGTAACTGGTGCTGCATGTCCTTATGTTAAAGATGATAGAGGAGGTGTCTGTTAGACTGTACCATTCTCTTTAAAGTTACACAGGTAACTGGTGCTGTATGTCCTCATGTTAAAGATGATAGAGGAGGTGTCTGTTAGACTGTACCATTCTCTTTAGTTACACAGGTAACTGGTGCTGTATGTCCTCATGTTAAAGATGATAGAGGAGGTCTCTGTTAGACTGTACCATTCTCTTTAGTTACACAGGTAACTGGTGCTGTATGTCCTCATGTTAAAGATGAAAGAGGAGGTCTCTGTTAGACTGTACCATTCTCTTTAGCGACTCTCCCTCCCATCTCTCTCACTTATGATGACGCAGCTCTCACCTTTGTTTCCAGGTGGGATGACTGTGTCCACCGACATCATCAGGTACATGCCAGCAATGAAGGGCTGTCTGTAACAGCACAGATAATAACATCATTATAGCCCAATACTGTTCATTACATCAAGGCATCACAAGCAGTAAGTACTGCACCAGATCTGTCTCAATACGTATCTTAAGTACTTTATCATGTTTACAGCAGGGGTTTCAATTATTTTCTGATTTACCCCAAATACCAATTATAACGGTAATATCTTTTAAAGATTACACTCCCAAAATATTCAACTGGTCCAGTTTGCAGGTGTTTAGACAGTATTGCACTTAAATCAAATTCAAATCGTCACAAAGCTGAAATTTAAAAGAAACAATTACCCAACTGCCAACTGAAGTAAATTAGCATCATGGTAGCATCATCAGTGGTTTTAAGAACTGAAGTCATTCTTTTAAACAATTTTTATTCAATTAGTTAATGTGCTGCTCACAGTCACTGCACACCAGTTCTGGACAGGGACCCACGGAGAGCACACAAGGGCCCCCAGGGGCCACTGGACTGCCTTCAGACAACCCCGGATTCAGGCACTGGTAACATTTCCACTGATCAAGTGTAGACCCAAATTTCAAAGAAAATACAGGGGAAGGTTCTTGTTTAATACAGCTCTTGCTGTGGGCTGGTGACCTGTCCAGTGGTACCTGTCCAGACCCTGCCCACTGTCACCGAGAGTCAGTGTGTTCAAGTGTGTGTTTAATATCGGGCGGGCGGATGGGTGGTGATTTTGTTTGTTTTTAGCAAAAGTCTGAAGGACAGGATTAATGGCGATGAACAGAGAGTAACATTAGTGCAGGCAGTTTGGTCATTAAAAGCCTGACTGTGTTAGCAGCTCTGGAACAGCAGGAAAACCACAGTCCAATTCAAGCTCTTTTAAAGGTGCATTTACATGCTTTTCCAGCACCTCACAGCTGTGCTAAATTACATATTTATCAAACCACTCAGTCCGATCGCAATTTAATCTGAAAGTTATGCATTTAACCCTTAGAGCGCTAAATGCAGCTATTGTTCCTCAATGATGTAAGATATCAAAATCAAAGCTGTTGAAAGTCTGTCATGTGACGCCACATGATAGGTTTTCAACAGCACAAGATAATTAAATTTATGTATTTATAAAATTTATTTCAGCACTCTCAGGGTTAATGTCACAATTTCAAGCAGTTTTGGTGACGTCCGGAAATATCCATCAGGATGAAAACAAACAATATAGGGATTTTAATGCTTCAAATTACAGCCAACAGACCACAGCAACAACACCGATCCCAAATCCCAAGCACTGCAGTCCCAGGCCAAATAAAGCATGACATTAGCATCTCTGTCCCAGTCCTCACAGAGAGCACCTCAATCACACTCAGACTGGGATTCGTACTGATGAAGGACGTGTTTAGCCCAGGAATCACAGCATCCTATAAATGACTTTGCCTTCGCAGCTGAGCACCATGAGTGGGCCATCAGTTCACCAGAGATCAACACGAGTTTCACCCATTCTGTGGTTTTCAGAAAGGCATGAACTCCTTACCGAACCCTCAGAACTTGAGTTCTAATGAGACTGAGCCGCACTGCAGGGTTCAGGACCTGATTACAGCACTGATCTCACTGCAGCTGCAGAGGGGACTGACCCTACAACCTTCTGAGACCGAGTGAGACAGGTTACAGCACAAGGCTATGGGCCAACTTACAGCATCACATTAGCTCTCAAATAATACACCAGAGTGAGAGTGTGTGGGGGTGTGTGTGTGTGTGTGTGTGTATGTGGGACAGAGAGAGAGAGAGAGAGAGAGAGAGGTGTGTGTGTGTGTGAGAGAGTGAGTGTGTGTGAGAGAGAGAGTGAGTGTGTGTGTGTGTGTGTGTGTGTGTGTGTGTGTGTGTGTGTGTGTGTGTGTGTGTGTGTGTGTGAGTGAGTGAGTGAGTGTGTGCACGCTCCTGATGTTTCTGGCTCCGCCAAGCAGCACCCACAGCCGCAGCTCCAGAGCGGCAGTCATGATGACAGATGGATTATGGGTAATTACGGCTCCCGGAGGTTCAGCTGTATTAATGTGGCGGAGTCTGGCACTGGGGCAGCTCTGGGGCAGCAGTGTTTAAACACGCACCTCCACACTCTCCACCCGCCGCCTCTCATCCACCCGCCACCCCTTAATCCACCCGCCAGCCCCCTCATCCACCCGCCTCTCATCCCCACCCCTTAATCCACCCGCCACCCCCCTCATCCACCCGCCACCCCTTAATCCATCTCATCCACCCGCCACCCCCTCATCCATCCACCCGCCACCCCCCTCATCCATCCACCCGCCCCCCCTCATCCACCCGCCAGCCCCCTCATCCACCCGCCACCCCTTAATCCCCACCACCCGCCACCCCCCTCATCCACCCGCCACCCCCTCATCCAATCCCACCCACCCCACCCCTTTATCCACCCGCCACCCCCTCATCCACCCGCCAGCCCCCATCCATCCACCCGCCACCCCTCATCCACCCCCCACCCCCCCCTCATCCACCCCCCCCCCCCTCATCCCCCCACCCCCCCCCCCCTCATCCACCCGCCAGCCCCCTCATCCACCCGCCACCCCCCCATCCATCCACCCGCCATCCCTCATCCACCCTTAATCCACCCGCCACCCCCTCATCCACCCGCCACCCCCCCTCATCCACCGCCAGCCCCCATCCACCGCCAGCCCCTCATCCACCACCAGCCCCCTCATCCACCCGCCACCCCCTCATCCACCCGCCACCCCCCTCATCCACCCGCCACCCCCTCATCCACCCGCCACCCCCCCCATCCACCCCCCCCCCCCCTCCACCCCCACCCCCCCCCTCATCCACCGCCACCCCCCTAATCCACCCGCCACCTCTCATCCCCTTAATCCACCCGCCACCCCCCATCCACCCCTCATCCCCCCATCCACCCGCCAGCCCCCCCATCCACCCGCCAGCCCCTCATCCACCCGCCAGCCCCCTCATCCACCGCCACCCCTCATCCACCCCACCCTCCCCCCCCCACCCGCCACCCCCCCTCATCCACCCGCCACCCCCTAATCCACCCGCCACCCCCTCATCCACCCGCCACCCCCTCATCCACCCCCCCCCCTCATCCACCCCCCCCCCATCCACCCCCCCCCCTCATCCACCCGCCAGCCCCCTCATCCACCCGCCACCCCCCTCATCCACCCCCCCCTCATCCACCCGCCACCCCCCTCATCCACCCGCCAGCCCCCTCATCCACCCGCCACCCCCCTCATCCACCCGCCACCCCCTCATCCACCCGCAGCCCCCTCATCCACCCACCCCCTCATCCACCCGCCACCCCCCTCATCCACCCATCCACCCCCACCACCGCCACCCCCTCATCCACCCGCCAGCCCCTCATCCCCCCCCCACCCCTCTCATCCACCCCCCCCTCATCCACCCGCCAGCCCCTCATCCACCGCCACCCCCTCATCCACCGCCACCCCTCATCCACCCACCACCCCCCCTCATCCACCCCCCACCCCCCCATCCACCCGCCACCCCCCTCATCCACCCGCCACCCCCTCATCCACCCGCCACCCCCTTATCCACCGCCACCCCCCCTCATCCACCCGCCACCCCTTAATCCACCCGCCACCCCCTCATCCACCCCCCTCATCCACCCGCCACCCCCCTCATCCACCCGCCACCCCCCATCCCCCCGCCAGCCCCCCTTCATCCACCCGCCACCCCTATCCACCCCCCCTCATCCACCGCCACCCCCTTCATCCACCACCACCCCTCATCCACCGCCACCCCCTCATCCACCCGCCACCCCTTCATCCACCCGCCACCCCCTCATCCACCCGCCACCCCCTCATCCACCCGCCACCCCCCTCATCCACCACCCCTTCATCCACCCCTCATCACCCCCCTCATCCACCACCCCCCCATCCACCCGCCAGCCCTCATCCACCCCCCACCCCTTCATCCACCCACCAGCCCCTCATCCACCCCACCACCCCCATCCATCCCACCTTTATCCCCCCCTCATCCCCGCCACCTTCATCCCCCGCCACCCCCTCCATCCACCCGCCCCCTTCATCCACCCACCCCAATCCCCCCCCCCCCACCACCCCCACCCCTTCATCCACCCGCCCCCCTTCATCCACCGCCAGCCCCTCATCCACCCCACACCCCTTCATCCACCCGCCACCCCTCATCCACCAGCCACCCCCTCATCATCCACCCCTTAATCCACCACCCCTCATCCACCCCACCCCCCCTTCATCCACCAGCCACCCCCCTCATCCACCATCCCCCCATCCATCCACCACCCCTCATCCACCGCCACCCCCTCATCCACCACCACCCCTTCATCCACCGCCACCCCTCATCCACCGCCAGCCCCTCATCCACCCGCCACCCCCTTCATCCACCCACCACCCCTTCATCCACCAGCCACCCCCTCATCCACCGCCACCCCTCATCCACCCGCCAGCCCCCCATCCATCCACCCCTTCATCCACCCACCCCCCTCATCCACCCGCCACCCCTTCATCCACCCGCCACCCCTTCATCCACCCGCCACCCCCTCATCCACCCGCCACCCCCCCATCCACCCGCCACCCCTTCATCCACCCGCCAGCCCCCTCATCCACCCGCCACCCCCCTTCATCCACCCGCCACCCCCTTCATCCACCATCCACCCGCCACCCCCTTCATCCACCCGCCACCCCCTCATCCCTCATCCACCACCGCCAGCCCCCTCATCCACCCCCCCCCCCCACCCGCCACCCCCTCATCCACCCGCCACCCTTAATCCACCGCCCAGCCCCTCATCCACCACACCCCTTAATCCCCCGCCACATCCATCCCTGCCACCCCCCCCCATCCACCCGCCACCCCTTAATCCACCAGCCACCCCCTCATCCACCGCCACCCCCCCTCATCCACCCGCCACCCCCCCTCATCCACCCGCCACCCCCTCATCCACCCGCCACCCCCCTCATCCACCCGCCACCCCCCTCATCCACCCGCCAGCCCCCATCCACCCGCCAGCCCCCTCATCCACCCGCCAGCCCCTCATCCACCCGCCAGCCCCTCATCCACCCGCCACCCCTTCATCCACCCGCCACCCCCTCATCCACCAGCCAGCCCCGTCATCCACCAGCCAGCCCCTCATATTCCAGCCACCCCCCTCATCCACCCGCACCCCTTAATCCACCCGCCACCCCCCTCATTTACCCTCTTCATGCCAGCCTCTTTATCCACCCACTGGCCCATGTAACTTCATCCATAAATTGGCTGCATTTTCACTCCCGGAAATAGAACTCCTTCACTCTGAAACACTCCTCCTGCTCTCTCAACAGCACGCAAAACAAAACAAAAAAACCTTCATTCATCTCAGTGAGTGACGCTAATCAAACAAAGGTTACCATGGATACATAACAATAACAATGCAATCAATTAATGCATCAACACTGACTAAACCCCGCCCTTCAGCGGTGAGCGAACAGGAAGCTGATTAAAAAGAAAAGCTGGAAAGGCTGCAAACTTCTCGCAGCGGATTGTTTCTCACCTGCAGCTAATGGGCGAGCAGCACAGGCAGTGGGGACCTTCAACATTTCACCCGTTTTTCACACACAAGCCAATTAAAACGCCTCACCATCTGCGTGAGCCTGTTCTATTCAACATAATATCAACACTATAACTTATAGCATGAAGTTAGCGAGCAGCCAGCGCGTTTTCAAATACTAAATTCTACAGGAGTAAAGGTGTATCCAGACAGCTGCTAAGGCACCGTACAGAGTCCAGCTCCCTTCTCATTGGCTGCAACATGAGGCCAATTCCATTTCCACTAATGTGGCTCCAGGTTTCCGTTTAACAAGCACTCGTACCCATACAGCCACGTCACATCCAGAGCCACAGTGTTTTGCTTCAGTCGACAGGATTTGTCGTAAAGAACAGAATCTTAAGCGAGGGGGTGGTGCTGAGTGGTGGACAGCAGTGAGAGAGACGTGATTGGTCATTGGGAAATAACAGTGGATGAGGCTGTAGCTCTAACAGCTGACTCCATTTATGACACCTTTGCAGGCAGATGGGCGGGGCAACGATCCATCACACATCGCAGAAAAAACACAGCTGGAAAGGATGGTCGTATCCTTCCGAAAGTACAGTTACCCACGGGAACCTCCTATTCTTCTTCTGAAATAAAACACTGGTGTGGAGTCTCCTTGGTGACGGCAGACCTGGTCTGATCTGAGGGTCGGGCGAGAGGCAGTGAAGACAGGAGCGAATCATAAGCGCCTGGGATGAGCCCATAATCTCAGCTGATGAGACAGCCGTGATAATGAGGACAGCCTGTGGCCTTTATCTGTCCCTCATTAATCACCTCAATCCACTCCCTGCCTCATACATGACGACCCAGGAAATAAAAAAATTTAAGCCAGTAATGGTGGGGATACTTACGGTTTGGAAGTCATTCTTAAGGTTAATCCTGAGCAGTCTCTATGGTGATCTGAAAACAGACAGTGGCTTCCATTAGCATCATCTCACAGACCACAAACACACAGCCCCATTAGCTAGAGCCACATCTGATCTAAAGACTCATTTGTACCCCTATACCAGGCATACAGATCACCAGCCATCTTTCCACTAAAGTAAGCACCATAGATATCCTGTAAATGTCAATTAGAAGCGGCGCCAGAACCCATATATTTAGCCGACTCAGACACAAAATGTCAGCGTGTCACTACCTTCCGGGGAGTGTAATTACTGTCAGACCGGCGACCCGAGAGAGAGAGAGAGAGAGAGAGAGAGAGAGGGGGGGGGAGAGAGGGAGAGAGGGAGAGAGAGGAGAGAGAGAGAAAATCCCGAGTCAGGACTGCAGTCCCTCAGGATATAACATGCGTTCCCCCCCCGCCCGATGGACAGATGACTCTCGCAGGTCAGACACAGCCTGTGAGCTGTAACTGTGAGACGGAGGATGTATAAAAGCAGCGGAATGAGGAGACGGACTCTGGGCTCCACAGGAGGAACGGGGGATGGGGTGACGGATTGATCTAATCTCTCCCGTCCGTCGTCTCTGCGCTTCGTCTGAGCGATGTCTACCCCGGGGGGCGGGGCCTGGGATGCCAGAGACGTCCCCACGGCCACTCACTCCATTAAAATGACAACCAGGAGCATTATGGGTAATGGCCCAGGATACAGCACCAGGAGACACTGGCTGTGATTGAGATCCAGCACTTACGATTCCATTAGTGATCGCGGGCGAAAGCAGGTGGTGGAATACAGCGTGTGACCAACAGGACATTTACCAGGAAGCAAAAGACACTGGATGACATTCCACACAAGCCGAATCTCACAGTGCACAGCCACAGCGGTGTTTACAGCCAACTGCATCCCACAATGCAACGCCCTCACAAATAACACCCCAGAGGTTTCAATAACCTGGTGGTCATGTGACTGTCGCACATGACAACATGGCTGTCGCATACAGGTTTCTACATACTACAACAGAACATACAACAACAGAAAATAGTATGAAGTATAAAGTACATACTGGTGTAGCATGCAGTATGAACAAAACAAGTGTTCAGCTCCAAACACTGCCACTACTCGCCATGTCAAAGCTTGGACATGATCGCACAGCTCATCAGCCCACCTACCAGAGGGGCAGAGCAGAGCAGCGTGTGATGTGTGTGGAACAGTCTATGGGAATGTGATCATGTCTAAAGCTGTCTGCCAGAACCCATGAATAAAAAATAAACAAGGCAACATTGTCACCAATATCCCCCGCCACGGTAAGAATGGTCACGGGAGATTCCATATTCCCATTGCAACATCCATACGCCCAGTTCAGAGTCAAGGGCCATAACTCTGTAAAAATAAATTTCTCAGAATCAATTGTCGAGCTCATTCAATAGGGTCATTAGTACTGGCCACACACAAAATTTCACCCATGAAGGTGCAAGAGTTGCCGAGAAAACTTGTCCCCATTGCAAATCCCATCCAGCAAGTCGACGAACAGAAACAAGGACCATAACTCCGTAAAAATACATTTCTCGGAATCAACTGTCAAACTCATTCAATAGGATCATTAGTACTGGTCACCCACAGAATTTCATCCACGTAGGTGCAATTGTTGCCGAGAGAAGTTGTCCCCATTGCAACACCCATACACTTAAGTCCACGAACAGAGTCAAAGGCCATAACTCTGTAAAAATGAATTTCTCGGAATCAATTGTCGAACTCATTCAGTAGGGTCATCAGTACTGGCCACACACAAAATTTCATTCACGTAGGAGCAGTAGTTCCCGAGAAAACTTGTCCCCATTGAACCCGGACGGACGGACGGACAGACAGACAAGCGCCATTCCAATATCCCTCGATCCACTTCGTGGAGGGATAATAATTTAAAGTTTCAGCAGAGGAACGCTACCCTTGTTAAAAAAAAAAAAAAAAAAAAAGCATTAAAAATGGCCACTAGCTTCTTGTTTTAGGCCAGTAAACGGTAGCAGTTGCTTCCTGGTTTTGGGCCTATAAACTGTAGAAGGTCTTCCCTGGTTTTACGCCAGTAAACTGTCGCTGTCACTCTCAGGTTTTAGGCCTGAAACTGTACCAGTCCTCAGGAGACGCTACATTTCTTCAGTGAAGCATGAGCCTTTGGCCTCTACGTTTTCAGAGTGGAGGACATTTTGCTACTTGGTCCCTTGTGAGTGAAATCCATTTGCATAGTAAACCACAGCAGTGCTTGATTGAGCCGAGAGGTAAACACGGACACTTGCGGTGAAGAGAAAATCATCTGCGTTCAATAGCGTCCATCCATTAACATCACATTTGAGCATTTAAGAAAATGAGTCCACAATGAATACATCATTCTCTCAAAATCCTCCACTTTACACGACTCTGCAGCCTGGTTTCGGTAGTAAATGATAATTACCGCAATTAAGCAGAACCATTCAGTATATGCGACAGGGAAGAATAATAAAACATTGAAATGAACATTTTTTAAAAAATCATTTTTACAGCCATTAAAGCAGAACACTTACCCCTGAAAGCAGCAATGTCTCCATAGTGAATTTGCAGCACAAAGTAAGTGATTCTGGAATCACCTCCAACTTTGAAGCCCACATCTAAGGGGAGAAGGGGGGGAATGAGAGGGGTATTTAAAGAACTGCCCAGAGGAGTGATGATGAGACGGCCCACTCCCCACGGAAGGCAATTATAGCCACTACAGACAAACCCTGCAGGTCCCATGTGATCCACATCTACTACACAGGCCTAATTGGACCTGAGGGAGAACTCTCACCTCGGGGTAACTTCGTGGGCGGGGCATTTCTCGCCCAAGCGTAGATGATCTTCCCTCCATCCTCACACGTGCCCGGGGTACCCCCACAGTCCCTGCCGAAGAAAACCAGGAACAGGGTTTACAATGCTCGTCAGCTGACGAACTCTTTGCTGTAAAATAAAACTCAAATAACAAATGATAAAACACCATTTTTACCTGCCAGAGGCCATTTTCCCCAAAGAACGTAACTATAAACGCAAGCCAAAGGTAGCAGGAGCGGTACAGAAGCATCAGTTATCTGTTCAGTCTCGAGACACATGATTGTGACAGTTAGAATTGAGCAGCATGTCATTTTATCTCAGGTTATATCCCTGTGTGAATAGTGATGACCTCGCCATGGACTGGGGAAATTTCCATGGTGTCTTCCTGCTTCTCACCTCAAGCATGCTGGGATAGGCAGCAGACCCTCACCAGGAATTAGCAGATTAGGTAATGCATGGATAGCTAGATGGAGGAATAGCGCTATTGTGCTATTAAGTGGCATCACCCTCGTGAAACACAGTAAATTCCGAATAAAGCCTCGGCATGACCATTTTCCTAGCTGTAAGCCAGATACACTCGAACACACTCCAGGCACAAATAAGCCAGGGCCACATGAGCAAGTTCTGCATGATCTTACAGTAATTTAGCAGGCATTGTATTACAGAAGCTCTCACCTTCAAGCTACAGCCGAACTGACACACGTTAACTCGCTTACAGATGATGTCAGCTCATGTCAAATCTCAGAAAACTGTTGTAATTTTTTCACTTCTAGAACAACATCACACACATCAAACTGCAGTAAAAGTGTACTGATGAAAACAACTGCGTCATTTGGCTCGAGCTGCTACCATCTGTCATGGCATCCTCTGATAGCGGTTATATAATAAACGCATAAGTACTGTGACGAGGGGCTGGGGCACATTGTTCCTAATTTCTCCACAGAGCTTAATTTTACACTGAAAAACCTCAGACTGATCAGTGGTCATATGGTGCGACTCATTTCAGGGGTCGAAATTAGCGGGAGTCCGAGCGCTTGAGACTACCAAAAATGACGTCGGACTACCAGACTGCGCCAACTCGGTTGTCCGGCGGGCTACCATGAAAATTCCCTAGCAACCTTGTTAAACATGTTAAATTCATTCGGTCAGTCAGCGACAACAGTCAGTCGACCCGTCGAACAAGTCAAAGTGCGAGCACGAAGTCATTTTACCTTCCGAAGTTCACTGATTGCGCATGCCAACACCTGCCAATTGCCTCGCGCAAAGCGCCACGGTAACACAGACTGCGCTATCCTAGTGTATACTGTTCTATCAGTGATGACAGTCCGGAACAGCCGCATCAAATGTTTTGGCGAATGTATCCATCGGCTGAACTGCGTGGGGTCCGTTGGGATTATTTTATTTTCAGGTTTGTTTTGACCCCTCGGCCAAATTTTGGCCAGAGGGGTATTGTCGTCACCTGAGTGTCTGCCTGTCTGTCTGTTGTCTGTCCATGACTTTGTCCGAGTCAGTACTCAGCAACTAATGATCGCAGCCTCACCAAATTTGGTATGGTAACTCACTATGACCCATAGATGTGCAACGTCAGGTTTTTTGCTGGATTTGACGTTTGCCCTTAGCGCTGTGACCTTCATCGCGGAAATCTTGTCCGGCCAAGTACAAAGTAACTATTGGTCGTAGCTTCGTCAAATTTGGTATGGTAACTCGCTGTGACCCATAGATGTGCAACGCCAGGTTTTTGGCTGGATTTGACCTTTGACCTTAGCGCTGTGACTTTGATGCAGGAAATCTTGTCCAGACCAGCACTCAGTAACTATTGATGGCAGCTTCGTCAATTTTGGTGCGGTAACTCCCTGATCCATAGATGTGCACAGGCCGAGGGGTGTTCAGCAACGCGTTATGTTTACAATATGCAGAAAGAAGAAGAAAACCATGGCATAGAAAGAATTCCATCTCCAACCTCCACTTTTCCGGCGTTTTATTTGCCAGTAAGATGTTAAAAGGCGGCGCCAATATATTTCGGGGGGGGTTTTATTATTGAGAAGGGGGTTTATTATTTTGGTGTTGAATATTAATATCGCGAATGCATATGCTACGCGTGCCCTAGAAACCCAGTGTGTGATCAGTAACATGGATTACCACATCTAGCAGCACGAAAAGTTAAACTCGAAATTTTCTTGACTGGAGACTTGATGGTTTCACACATCCAAATCTTTTCCTCGCTACCCAAACATCAAGGTAAGCCAAAAAAAGTACTGATTTTACTCGTTATTGGTGGAGGCTGAAAACGGAATTCTTTCACCCTTGCGTTTTTGGCCGATCGTGCTGTCCACTGCCTCATACCACGAAAATTTATCTTTTTCATAACTTGAGCTGCCAGACTTTTGCACTGCATCCCGCACTTTGTTATATCGCAGCCACATTTTCTTTAGTTTGTCACGGCACTGATCTATTGTTCTGTGATAACCACGCAAATGTAAATACTCAGGAATAATTCCATAAATCTGTGTTTTCCTTTGTAGTATCCAGTTGTGATTGTAGGTTTTCGTCCACCTAGATATCGAGCAAACGGCTGTTGAGAGCCGTAACACGTAACAGTGGAGTGACTTACATCTACTTAATAGTTGGATCGAAACCCCTGTAAGTTGAGTTAGTAGATGACGATGAAAACCCCTGTCAGTTGTTAAGTAGTTTATGATAAAAACCACTGTGTTTGTGATTAAAACAGTACAAAGTTATTGAAATAAAGTTCCACTTTTATTGTTCTAATTTCTTTATGAAGTCAGTTCATTGAACAACCGTAAACAGTTAAACGATGGGATGCAAACATGACAGTGAACATGGTAAAGCGACAAATTTAAGGAAACTGGGAGGACTACCAAAAATGTGGCAGAACTACCAAAGGTTACTAGGGTGGTTGTTCTGTTGACGACCAGGCAAAATTCCCTAAGGTATACCTCTGCATTAATTCCCTAAGGTATACCCCTGCATTAATTCCCTAAGGTATACCCCTGCCTTAATTCCCTAAGGTATACCTTGCATTAACTCCCTAAGGTATACCCCTGCCTTAATTCCCTAAGGTATACCACTGCATTAATTCCCTAAGGTATACCCCTGCATTAACTCCCTAAGGTATACCCCTGCCTCAATTCCCTAAGGTATACCTTGCATTAACTCCCTAAGGTATACCCCTGCCTTAATTCCCTAAGGTATACCCCTGCATTAATTCCCTAAGGTATACCCCTGCATTAACTCCCTAAGGTATACCCCTGCCTTAATTCCCTAAGGTATATCACTGCATTAATTCCCTAAGGTATACCCCTGCATTAATTCCCTAAGGTATACCCCTGCATTAATTCCCTAAGGTATATCCCTGCCTTAATTCCCTAAGGTATACCCCTGCATTAATTCCCTAAGCTATACCCCTGCCTTAATTCCCTAAGGTATACCCCTGCATTAATTCCCAAAGGTATACCTCTGCATTAACTCCCTAAGGTATACCTCTGCATTAACTCCCTAAGGTATACCCCTGCCTTAATTCCCTAAGGTATACCCCTGCATTAATTCCCTAAGGTATACCCCTGCATTAATTCCCTAAGCTATACCCCTGCATTAATTCCCTAAGGTATACCCCTGCATTAATTCCCTAAGGTATACCCCTGCATTAATTCCCTAAGGTATACCCCTGCCTTAATTCCCTAAGGTATACCCCTGCATTAATTCCCAAAGGTATACCCCTGCATTAACTCCCTAAGGTATACCCCTGCATTAATTCTGCATTAATTGCATTAATTCCCTAAGGTATACCCCTGCATTAATTCCCTAAGGTATACCCCTGCATTAATTCCCTAAGGTATACCCCTGCATTAATTCCCTAAGGTATACCCCTGCATTAATTCCCTAAGGTATACCCCTGCATTAATTCCCTAAGGTATACCCCTGCATTAATTCCCTAAGGTATACCCCTGCATTAATTCCCCTAAGGTATACCCCTGCATTAATTCCCCTAAGGTATACCCCTGCATTAATTCCCTAAGGTATACCCCTGCCTTAATTCCCTAAGGTTCCCCTATTAATTCCCTAAGGTATACCCCTGCATTAATTCCCCTGCATTAAAAGGTATACCCCTGCCTTAATTCCCTAAGGTATACCCCTGCATTAATTCCCTAAGGTTTCCCCTGCCTTAATTCCCTAAGGTATACCCCTGCCTTAATTCCCTAAGGTATACCCCTGCCTTAATTCCCTAAGGTATACCCCTGCCTTAATTCCCTAAGGTATACCCCTGCCTTAATTCCCTAAGGTATACCCCTGCTTTAATTCCCTAAGGTATACCCCTGCATTAATTCCCTAAGGTATACCCCTGCATTAATTCCCTAAGGTATACCCCTGCCTTAATTCCCTAAGGTATACCCCTGCCTTAATTCCCTAAGGTATACCCCTGCATTAATTACCTAAGGTATACCCCTGCCTTAATTCCCTAAGGTATACCCCTGCCTTAATTCCCTAAGGTATACCCCTAATTCCCTAAGGTATACCCCCCTTAATTCCCTAAGGTATACCCCTGCATTAATTCCCATACCTAATTAATTCCCTAAGGTATACCCCTGCCTTAATTCCCTAAGGTATACCCCTGCATTAATTCCCTAAGGTATACCCCTGCCTTAATTCCCTAAGGTATACCCCTGCATTAATTCCCTAAGGTATACCCCTGCATTAATTCCCTAAGGTATACCCCTGCATTAATTCCCTAAGGTTATTCCTACCCCCCCTGCATTAATTCCCCAAGGTATACCCTGCATTAATTCCCCAAGGTATACCCCTGCCTTAATTCCCCAAGGTATACCCCTGCCTTAATTCCCTAAGGTATACCCCTGCCTAAATTCCCTGAGGTATACCCCTGCCTTAATTCCCTAAGGTATACCTCTACCTTAATTCCCTAAGGTATACCCCTGCTTTAATTCCCTAAGGTATACCCCTGCATTAATTCCCTAAGGTATACCCCTGCCTTATTTCCCTAAGGTATACCCCTGCCTTAATTCCCTAAGGTATACCTCTGCATTAATTCCCTAAGGTATTCCCCTGCATTAATTCCCTAAGGCATCCCCTGCCTTAATTCCCTAAGGTATACCCCTGCATTAATTCCCTAAGGTATACTCCTGCATTAACTCCCTAAGGTATACCCCTGCATTAATTCCCTAAGGTATACCCCTGCATTAATTCCCTAAGGTATACCCCTGCATTAATTCTCCAAGGTATACCTCTGCATTAATTCCCTAAGGTATACCCCTGCATTTTCCAAACCCCCCCCCCCGCCCCCAATTCCCAGGTGTCCCTCTCTACATCAGGTTCATTGTGCGTCATTTCATACAAATCAGGTAATCTGGTGAGCAGCCTCTGGTTTTCCTGAAAAATTCCCCAAAATCCAATAAGAGTGATTTTTGGAAGTGTTTTTGGAGGCTTGAATCTTTCGAAATATAGCTGATAGACAGCTGAGACTGTGCACTGGCTAATTCTTGCCCTGCCTTTCTGGCGTCAGAATCTCTCTTACACAGCCCTAGAATTATCACCATCTTAATTTTCAATTTTGATTTGCAACAAAACAACAGATTATGATTTGATTTGGTGGCCCTGCTGGATCTGAAATACTTTCATATTTCATCAGTGGTATGTGTGGGCGCCAGCCAATCAGGAGAAGCTGTGAATGTCATGTGGCATTAACAAGGATTAACGGGGTAACAAACTTGCTTGAGCAGGTTTTTGACAGGTAAAAAGTCCCACCTTCATGGGGAAAGTTCTCAATATGAGGAAATATTCAGGGCCACAAAACTTTTACCACTAGAAGTTACACGTTATCTCAATTTTAAAACCCATCTTTAGTGGTCATCCCAAACCATTTTATCTGGATTGAAATGAAAAATCCTTTTTTCAATTATTGCACGTTTGGAAATCCTTCAGTAGTGCATATTATCATCAGTAAAACTGTCAACTTTTTTTCTGTCTTTTCTGATTGGTTGATCGAAATTTTTAAACTCCGTTCAGAGCTTCCTCCTCATGATTCCGCGGTTTCGCTGGCACAGTTGAGGCATCACCACACAACAGGCCGATGCCTTCATCTGATCAAACCATAACACTCTAACGTGTAACCCTGGCTGTTCTGAGTGGGATTTAAAATCTCCTTCGCAAAAATATCTTATCGTAAGCCAGAACAATCTGGAAGTCTAAAATATTCATAGATTCCAACAGTGTCTCTCAAACAGATGCAAAATGGAAATACCATTAAATAAATAATAGGGTTGGCAAAAAAGTTATTTTTATTTTCATTTAGGCTATGAATTGTTTATGGTTTAATTCAATGTCTCTCAAAGTGCTGAAATAAAACAGAAACTGCTAATGAAATAAACAGTAAAAATTTCACAACTTATAAATTGCAGCGCTGAGGAAGCATAAATGGCTCTCTATCGTAAAAGCGTACCCAACTCTCAGACCACGGGCACTAACTGTTTTTCAGTGCTGTCACATCATACACAATTAAACTAAACTAATTTTGCTATACTTTTGCCTGGGTAATTTTCTGCAATGTGAAGTTTTACGTGATGTAGTCGCATTCTGCTAATAAATTAAGTATGCAAAACATACAGATTTTATTTGATTAGTTGGCTCTAAATTTCTCTCATAGATTAGGCAAGTCAGACTGGCTACAGAGACAAAAGCATCAGTTCTCCCTCTGTTTGTCATCTCTGAGATAGCAGCAGGCTTCAGATTAAAGTTTGCATTAAACCTGAGGTTTCAGTGGGACTGCTGGCGATGTAATGGAAATGCACCTTTAAATACAGCTTCTAATTCAGTGGCCTACAAACAGCCTGTTTTGGTACGCAGTACTAATATATATAACTACTCAGTTTTAAATGTTCACCTATATAGCCCATAAAACAGGTTTGAGCACTGTTAAAATATAAAGTAGCCTGGTCTACCGTTTTCAAGTGGTTGGTCATGTTTGTTGGTCAACTGAGGTTTTGCGAAACATTGCAGGCAAAGTCCGCATTCCAATTTTATAGGTTATTTGCGACTAAAAGCAAATGCTGCCATGCACCAGATTTTTCGTTTAAGATTATGTTCCAAGGTTATATGGAAATGAGCAATTGAAGAGCCGAGTGCTAAAAGTGCTTTGTCACAAAAGGTCTATTTTGAGAAAATTTAGAAAATCAACTAAGGAGACTACGAAAGACATTACCCATCCTTACCTCACAATGTGTGAAAATGTGACCTAAGTACTTTTAGCACGAGACTCGACAATAACAGATGCCTATGTCACTAATCTTAACTGAAGGGCAAATCTTAGGCTATAATTAAAATGCACATTTGCATGCCTATAAGAAAGGCATAATGCAGGCACGAAAGGGGTGTTAACCCTTACAGCATTATAGGCAGCTATAGTTGCCCAAGGATGCAAGATATCAAAATCAGATGCTGTTGAAAACCGATCATGTGGTGATTTGTTTAAAAGAGCTCCCACAGATAGATTTTCAACAGCTCAGGATAATTACATTTTTAATTCCTTGAAAATTTATTCAGCTCTCTAAAGGTTAAACATGTTAGTGTTCCATTGATGAGAACGTTTACCATAAAATGTTGCTTTTATTAGCCTTGCAGAATTATTCACAATGTTGATATTACATTGACAGTATAACTTGGGGAGAATGAAGGCCTCGTGAAGAACTGTCACTGCCATACGTGCAGCATCCAGAATGGCTTATTCTACGGATATGGATTACGTGCAATTGATCGATCAAAACAAATTTTGGTTGACCAACAGCCCATCGACCAAATGATCGATCAGCCAACCAAATGGGGTAGGCCATTTCAAAATCTGTCCTTTGTGACATCACAAGGGGAGTGGATCACTCAGTATTGTAAAATAACTGATTAACCGGTTGGTTGAAGTTGATGAATCCTCCTTTCCTGTGGGCGGTTACTTCTCCAAATGATGTCACAAAGAAACAGATTTTGCATTAGCTTGTAATGCCTAATTGGCTGTACACCTGGTAACCTGATGGTGGTGTAGATTAAAGGTCCCCTGACATCAAACAACACTGTTTAAACTCATTTGAAAACAGTACAGCAGTTCTCAGTGCATTTTTCCAAATACAACCTCCAGGAGGAGTTTAAGCCACAGAGTATGCAGGCAAAGGAAAATAAATGGTATCAATGAAAACGGAGTCATTAGCCTTAATAGAAGAACATAAACGAGTGCGTGTCCCCCTCCTGTAAGTGCTGCGATCTGGAGCTGCGTGGGGTGCGTTAGTGTGTGGGAGACCCCGATACTGCTGTCACTACACAGAGAGAGAAAACACTGGGGTGTGTGAGAGCGCATGAGTATATACAACATGTGTATGTGTTTGTGTGCACACACTGTGTGTGTTTACTATATATTTGTGCGTCTGTGAGAGCGAAGAGTGTGTGTGAGCGTTCTACACTGTGAGCTAGGCTATACAACATGTATATGTGTATGAATGCAAGGGTATTCACTCTGTGTGTGTGCGTACATGCCTGCATGCATGTGTGTGTGTGGGAGTGGGAGAGTACACTGTGCACTGTATGAGAGTAGTGTGCATTCACGCACGTGTGTATTTGAAGGTCTGCGCCGGTGTGCGTGTGTGGGGAGAATAAATACTGTGTGTGTGTGTGTGTGTGTGTGTGTGTGTGTGTGTGTGTGTGTGTGTGTGTTTTGGTGCGTGTGCGTACGTATATGTGCGTCTGCGTACACACACATCAGCCACGGGAACACCCCCATCTTTGAAATGGCACCCGGTTGCCATAGGAACAGGCAGTTTATCATCGCTGAAGAGTGTGACTGAAAAGGAGTCCTTCTACATGACTGTAACGCTCAAATTAACGAGCCGATACTCAAGTATGAGCGGAGAGTAGGACCCATCTGTGTGGAGTCAACACTGCGAGAGTTACAGACAGAGCAACACCCATCATCCCTGCATGAGGTAAGGATTTCACAAGAACCAGTCTAAAGCTTGACCACTTTACTCAAGATACAGTTCTCAATTTTAAACCAGTTTCACAACAAAACCTAAAAGGGCACATTGAAAGAAGTGCATGGTCAAATATGAAGAGTAATTTCCTCTAGAGAACAGGGACTTAAATTTTGGAGTATGTTAAAAAACATGCACTCCTTGTTTAGAACCATTTAATGCATAAAAGAGAGATGTTTATTGCCTGTTATTCACAGTGCTGGAGAGAGGAGGGTGCAGCAAACATAACGGGCGCTGCCAGGGTTCAGGTGTCGACAGGGTCACGTACCAGTAACCGTGGTCAGAGTATGGCCGTCTGCAGCCGTAAAGCAGCATGTGATGCGCGGTGTCCATGGTGGCATGGGGAACGAAGTCCACTGCGAAAGAGAGAGAGAAAGGGAGAGGAGAGAGGAGAGAGCAATGCTGTGAAATCAGCCATTCTATCCTTCATAAACAGGGCAGCCAATCTCCAGCAGGTGAGATGATCAACTGATACTAAAGTGAGCAGTGATATGAGAGCGGCAATGAGATCAGTGATAAGAATACTGATAAGAGAGCAGTGATGAGAGCGGTAATAAGAGAGTGGCGATAAGAGAGCAGCGATACAGCAGTGATAAGAGAGCAGCGATAAGACAGCAGTGATAAGAGAGCAGGAATAAGAGAGCGGCAATAAGAGAACAGTGATAAGAGAGCAAGGATAAGAGAGTGGCAATAAGAGACCAGTGATAAGAGAGCAGTGATAAGAGAGCGGCAATAAGAGAGCGGTGATAAGCATGCAGTGAAAAGAGAGCAGCAATAAGAGAGCAGTAAAAAGAGAGTGGCGATAAGAGAGCAGTGATAAGAGAGCGGTGACAAGAGAGCAGTGCAAAGAGAGTGGTGATAAGTAAGCAGTGATAAGAGAGCGGCAATAAGAGCAGGAATAAGAGAGTGACGACAAGAGAGCAGTGATAAAAGAGCTGCGGTAAGTAAGCAGTGATAAGAGAGCAGGCATAAGAGTGGCGATAAGAGAGCAGTGATAAGTAAGCAGTGATAAGAGAGCAGGCATAAGAGAGCAGTGATAAGAGAGTGGTAATAAGAGAGCAAGGATAAGAGAGCTGCGGTAAGTAAGCAGTGATAAGAGAGCAGGCATAAGATAGTGGCGACAAGAGAGCAGTGAAAAAAGAGCTGCGGTAAGTAAGCAGTGATAACAGAGCAGGAATAAGAGAGCAGCGATTAGAGAGCGGCTCCACAAAACTATGGGCAACTCCGTTCCAAAAGCATTTGTCAGCATGTTCTGACAAAAGTGTGCGTTACAGAGAGAGTAAGAGATAGTGTGTGTGAGTGTGTGTGTGAGAGAGAGAGAGAGATGGAGGGAGAGGGAGGGGGAGAGCGAGAGAGAGCGAGAGACTCCAGACAGTACTATTGATCTAAGACTTGTTTTCAGAGTTTAGCCAAGTTCCAAGACTAAATTATACAAACCCAAAAGAAAACGGTGTCTGGGACAAACAGAGCGACTCCACTGTGAAAACAATAAAGATCCACAAGTGCAAAACTGTGCCAAAAATGTGCTTTTTCTGCATAATGAGTTTGGTTTATTAATTGATCAGCAAGCAGTACTTTAGAAATCTGTCCAAAATTGAGAACGGAGGGATAGAGGGGGTGAGAGAGAGAGAGAGAGAGAGATGAGAGCGAGAGAGAGACATTCACGCAGACAGATAGCCGATATTCTCCCCATATGTAAGCAGCAGCAGCTCTGGGCCAAAGCCTGGCTTCCCTGCACATCTCATCTGCAGCATGAATTATGCATGAGACCCTCTAAAGGAGAGAGAGAGAGAGAGAGAGAGAGAGAGAGAGAGTGTGTTTCTATTCATCTCAGCGTGAGATGTGTGTGTGTGCGTGTGTGTGTCTAGGGTGGTCATGTTTCTTTAATGTTGCATCGCTCTCATTCAAACTCCACATCTCCATTTAAAAATGACTACAGTCCGCATTTACTCATCATGGACATGGTAAAAATAAGTAAAAATAATGAATAAAGGACTGATAAATGATAAATGATAAATCGACGCCTGTGCTTCACAGTGTAGTGCAGTTGTATCCATCCTCAGCTGTAAATTCTTCCCTTTAATTAGCATTTCCTTGAATCAGGAGCAGAGTCTCGCAGGGGATCCCAGCTCTGTCCTGACTGCAGTGCCTCTCCATGCATTCACACTCTCAACTCCAATCCCTCTCAACAAATTTGCTTTAGATTCATTTTTGGCCGAGACGGCGAAACGATGGTCCTGTCTCTCCACGCCAGGCGAGGGAATACCAGCAGCCCCTGCGGCAAGACTGCAAAGCGACACACAGCTCCAGAGATCATCTCACACAGTCATACCTGCTGCAGGCAGCACCAATATGCAGGCAGACCTCCGTTCATCTGAGTGACTCACTACAGCAGACGTGAGAGAGACACTCTGTCAGGGACACACACCGCACCACCAAGGGTATACGGCAACTCCTCTGTCCCCGTCCCGCTCAGAGTTTGGGCGAGCTGAGGGGATTTCCCTCTTCCAGTAATTTAGCAGAGCTCCTGACTGTTCCAGCATGACAGCCAGAATTATCACTACAAAATCATCCTTAATATCAGATGAAAATTCAGCGCACAAACACCCTTAACATCGACTCAAAATTCAGCGCACAAACACCTTATACATCAGCTTAAAATTCACCAAACATCAGCTTCAAAATTCACTTTTACATCACAAACACCTTATAAGTCAACTCAAAATTCACCGCACAAACACCTTTTACATCAGCTCAAAATTCACCACACAAACACCTAATACATTAACTCAAAATTCACCGCACAAACACCTTTTAAATCTACTCAAAATTCACAACACAAATACCTTTTACAAACACCTTTAAACATCAGCTCAAAATTCACCACAAATTCAAAATTCCAAAATTTTTACAAAAACACCTTCAAAATTCACCGCACAAACACCTTTTTACATCAGCTCAAAATTCACCTACATCAACTCAAAATTCACCGCACAAACACCTTTACATCAACTCAAAATTCACCGCTAAAACACCTTTTACATCTGCTCAAAATTCAACAAACACCTAATACATTAACTTTTTACATCAGCTCAAAATCACAAATTCACAGCTCAAAATTCAAAAACACCTTTTTAATCAGCTCACCTTTTTACATCAGCTCAAAAATTTACATCAGCTCAAAATTCACAAACACCTTTTACATCAGCTCAAAATTCACCACAAACACACAAACTCAAACAAAATTCCTTTTTACATCAGCTCAAAATCAGCTCAAAATTCACAACACAAATACCTTTACATCAGCTCAAAATTCACCTTGACAAACACCTTTTACATCAGCTCAAAATTCACAACACAAACACCTTTTAAATTCAACTCAAATTCACAACAAACACCTTTTACATCAGCTCAAAATTCACAAAAATTCACTCAAAATTCACAAAACACCTTTTATCAGCTCAAAATTCAAAATCAGCCTTTTACAAACACATCATCAGCTCAAACACCTTTTACATCAGCTCAAAATTCACCACACAAACACCTTTTACATCAGCTCAAAATTCACAACACAAACACCTTTTACATCAGCTCAAAATTCACCGCACAAACACCTTTTACATCAGCTCAAAATTCACCGCACAAACACCTTTTACATCAGCTCAAAATTCACCGCACAAACACCTTTTACATCAGCTCAAAATTCACCGCACAAACACCTTATAATTCAGCTCAAAATTCACCACACAAACACCTTTTACATCAGCTCAAAATTCACCACACAAACACCTTTTACATCAGCTCAAAATTCACCACACAAACACCTTTTACATCAGCTCAAAATTCATCAGCTCAAAATTCACAACACAAACACCTTTTACATCAGCTCAAAATTCACAACACAAACACCTTTTACATCAGCTCAAAATTCACCACACAAACACCTTTTACATCAGCTCAAAATTCACCACACAAACACCTTTTACATCAGCTCAAAATTCACCGCAAACACCTTTTACATCAGCTCAAAAAATCACTCTTTTTTCTACCACACAAACACCTTTTTCATCAGCTCAAAATTCACTGCTCAAAATTTCAAACACAAATCACCTTTTACATCAGCTCAAAATTCACAACCTTTTACATCAAAGTTCAAAATTTACAACACAAACACCTTTTACATCAGCTCAAAATTCACCGCAAAAACACCTTTTTCACATCAGCTCAAAATTCACCAGCTCAAAATTCACAAACACCTTTTACATTAACTCAAAATTCACCATCAGTTCAAAATTTACAAAACACCTTTTACATCAGCTCAAAATTCACTGCACATCAGCTCAAAATTCACCTTTTTTTACATCAGCTCAAAATTCACATAAAAATTCACCACACAAACACCTTTTACATCAGCTCAAAATTCAAAAAATTCACCGCTACCTTTTACATCAGCTCAAAATTCACCACACATCAAACTTTTACAAAATTCACTGCACAAAAAATTCACACACAAATACCTTTTACATCAGCTCAAAATTCACCTTTTTACATCAGCTCAAATTCACCGCACAAACACCTTTAACATCAGCTCAAAATTCACAACACAAATTCACCACAAACAAACACCTTTTTACATCAGCTCAAAATTCACCAAACACCTTTTAAATCATCTCAAAATTCACTTTTACCTTTTATCAGTTCAAAACCTTTTACACCTTTTACATCAGCTCAAAATTCACCACATCAGCTTTCAAACACCTTTTTACATCAACTCAAAATTCACCACACAAACACCTTTACATCAGCTCAAAATTCACCACACAAACACCTTTTACATCAGCTCAAAATTCACCACACAAACACCTTATGTATCAGCTCAAAAACAGACTGAAGCCAGGAGCCAAACACCACTGCCTGACCTCAACAACACTTTTACTGGCTGAAATGAACACCAGGACCCACAGCAATGTTCTTAGATCTGACCAGAGGAGCAAACATCACACAGGCCGGAGAAAGACCAGCCCTCCATATGCAGGCCCACGGTTCTGGACGGAGATACTGGATTCTCAGGTGTCCACACACTTTAGTCCATGTAACACGCGGCAGAACTGCAGCTGTCTGTGGTTAGAAAAGCAGAGATAAACGAGAGAAATTCCCCGTCTGAGGAGAGAGAGTCCGAGAGCGCAGATTTTTAATCCGGAAGCGGTTACAGACGTGATCAATACCGGCTCCACATTCGCAATGTAAGAGTATTGACCCGTACAGTTCTATAAAAGGCTGCTCAGATTCAGCCAAAGTTTCTGTCAAAACTGGTGCTTCGATAATCCCGAGGTGCAGAGCTCCAGTCCTGCAGGCCTGATCCGCGCCCACATTTCTGTGTCAACCAGGTCCCTTCGATTCAGTTTCCCAACAGCTTCATCGGCTATAAATGCTTCACTCCAGAACGACAGCACAGCGAAATGTTTTGGACGCATCTGAAGTCTGAGGCTCATATGTATCAGCACCAGGTATGAAAGGAGTAGCAAACAATCAAGAGGAGAAGCTGTCACTGAATCCTGAGAGATCAGCCCCTGCTCACCACAGATTTAAGTCAGAACTATGACTGATCCCTGATCAGTCGCTCCCCACACTGATAGCCTGACTACACAAGGCAAACTGACCCAATTTTTCCACAAAACTTAATTACAGAAGCTGCCAAACGCACACACACACACGCACATACACGAGCACGCGCTTGCACACACGCACACAGCCATCAGCATCAGTACAGTAATCCTGTACAAGTCATTCAGAGAACGTAACCACAGACTGCTTTCTGCAGTAGAACAGCACTGCACGTTCCTGAGCGCGCTCAGTGTGAACGCAGGGTGAATTCCCTAAAAGATGCGGGAGGTCACACTGTCATAGGAAGGCATCACATTCAAGTGAGAAACATTGGGAGTGTGTGAACTGTGCCTGAGGGCGACAACGCACATCTCCTGCTTCATTTTACTGAGTGTGTGTGTGTGTGTATTCTGTGTCTGAATACAGAGGCTAGAACACACATCATTAAGTGAAACACTCCCGGTCTGGAGACAACTGCTATCAGATTCATCCAACGCCAGTCTGTGCAAGGGTGGGGGGAGGGAGAGAGAGAGAGAGAGAGAGAGATTTCACAGAAAGATGCAGATAAAGTAGCCAGAGTGACATGTAGTACTGCAGGATACAGCTCTGCTGTTCTCCTGTCCCTCCTTCACACACTCACACACACACACACACACACAAATGCACCCTCCTTTTTTTATATTTTATTCTCTGACTTTACATGCGGTTTCTGCAGTTTTATTCCAATAATGTTGTGACTGTTGCACACCAATTAACAAATCAAACTATTCTATTAGTTCAGAAGTGGAAAAACGTCATGAATAATGGAAAATCATTTACTCCTAGATAAGAAAATTTACAAAGAGGAGGAAGTTTTTATTTTTGCGTTTCATTTTTTAATTTACATTTAGTTTTATTGAAGAAAGAGGATTTGTTCACAGCCAGTACTGCTGGACTTGGAACAAACAGTGGCAATGGCATTAATGGAGTTGTCCGAGGAAATAACAGACGCTTTGGACAATGAGAAGTAAGTAGTAGAGATATTCACAGATTTATAAAAGGTATTTGACACTGTTGATCATAACATACACTTAAAAATATGGTAATCTTTGGTTTAAGAGGGGTTGTGTTAGACTGGATCAAAAGTAATATTGGAAAAAGGCAGCAATTTGTGGAATTTGGCGACAATAAATTAAACTGTTTGGACTTCACCTGAGGAGTACCACAGGGGTCCGTGCTAGGTCTGAAGCTTTATTTCACATATAAATATTGCAAGGCAACAATAATTCAGAAATTTTTGTTTGCAGATGCAACATTTTGTGTTCTGGGGATAACATACAGCAGCTTTTGGATGTAGTCACATCAGAAATGATTGAATTAAAATTGAGGATTAATATCAATAAATCATCTCTAAATTTGAATACAACTAATGTTATTTAGAATTCGCAAAATAAATACACAAGTCCCAGTAACTGTAGCTAACGATTGCAGAGTGGTTACCAAAGTAAACAAATCCAGCCACTACCCACATTAGACAAAGAGGAAAAGAGTCGTGCAACAAAGGGTTGAAATTTAACAAATATATGAAAATAAATTTCTGGTGTGATTTTAGAGCATAAATACTGCTGAAAACCTCATGCAAGATACATGAAAACAAATGTTATCAGAAAGAATCTCCACTCAGGAGAAACAGAAGGCATTTTGGACCAAAAGACACTGTACACTATCATCAGCTCATAAAACCCATTCTGAGCTACTGAGCGGAGGTCTGGGGAAACACGTCTAAGGCACCTTACAACCACTACACATAATGCAAAATAGAGGAATACGTAAAATAAACAACCAACACATTGTTCTTCAAACATACACATACTTTGAAATTGATGGATCGTGTCAAATTTAAGACAGCACAACAAATTTATAAGGCAAGAAAAAAAGTGTATTACGTGAGAAATGGCAAGAGTAATGTTTACACACAGTGGGGGGCAGTGTCCGCACCAAAGTCAAAAGCAGTGAATTTCAGTTAGAAGTGAGACTGTGGAGTCGCCTTAAGACATTAAACGTGCAGAAATGTCACGCAGTTCAAAAAAGAATGCACCAAAAAAAATCCTTGTAGTGTACGAGGAAGAGGGAGTGTAATTCCGATAATGTAACTGGTGCTCTAACCTTTACAATTTTTTTTTTTTTTTTTTTTTTTTAAACTAATTAGCGTTTGGACACAAGCAGATTGTGGGATTGTGCGTGTTATTGTTGAGTTGATTAACCAGTTGGAAGGTGGAGGAAGGAGCGGATGCTCCACCCCTTTCCCAACACGAAGCATCATTCATGCACACTGCTGATTGTATTTGTTTTTTTCTCCTTAACTTGAAGTTCATTTGTTTATTTCACATTTTTTAAACAATGTTTGAAATGAAGATTTGATTCATTCGTTCGTTCGTTCGTTCGTTCGTTCGTTAGAGCTTGTTCAAGCCCTATATTTTTATTTAAGGTGAACATGGTTCAAGACAGTAATAAATAAAATAAATCTTAAAACTGCTGATTTCTTTAAAAAGCTAAAAGGAATTGCTAAGATGTCTTGGTTGCTTTCCACTCAAACAAGAATTCCGCAGTGCAGCTGCAAGCTTGATCTGAGCTTCTGGTTCGTCCCGTTCTCTTCTCAGGCCATTACATGCTTTTCATCAGCACGTAACCACATAACGAGCCACAAAAAATAGGGCAGCACGTCCCCTCAGCGACTCCTAACAGAACCGCTTTAATGCAGTCACGTCACATCCCCACAGTGATGGTGACATCAGCATTAGAACATTCAGATAAGAACGTTCTTCAGACGTTATGACATCACAGGGGAACGAAATCTGCATCTGAGCTCCTACAAAAATGAAGGACCAAGTAAAAGCATTACAGAAATTATAAAAAAATTAAGGCCTGAGTTTGAGCATTACAGGCATTATAAAAAATAAAGGCCTGAGTTTGAGCATTACAGGCATTATAAAAAATTAAGGCCTGAGTTTGAGCATTACAGGCATTAAAAAAAATAAAAGGCCTGAGTTTGAGCATTACAGGCATTATAAAAATAAAAGCCTGAGTTTGAGCATTACAGGCATAAAAAATAAAGGCCTGAGTTTGAGCATTACAGGCATTATAAAAAATAAAGGCCTGAGTTTGAGCATTACAGGCATTATAAAAAATAAAAGCCTGAGTTTGAGCATTACAGGCATTATAAAAAATAAAGGCCTGAGTTTGAGCATTACAGGCATTATAAAAAAATAAAAGCCTGAGTTTGAGCATTACAGGCATTATAAAAAAAAAAGGCCTGAGTTTGAGCATTACAGGCATTATAAAAAAATAAAGGCCTGAGTTTGAGCATTACAGGCATTATAAAAAATAAAGGCCTGAGTTTGAGCATTACAGGCATTATAAAAAATAAAGGCCTGAGTTTGAGCATTACAGGCATTATAAAAAAATGAAGGCCTGAGTTTGAGCATGACAGGCATTATAAAAAATAAAGGCCTGAGTTTGAGCATTACAGGCATTATAAAAAAAATAAAGGCCTGAGTTTGAGCATTACAGGCATTATAAAAAAATCAAGGACTGAGTTTGAGCATTACAGGCTTTATAAAAAATAAAGGCCTGAGTTTGAGCATTACAGGCATTATAAAAAATAAAAGGCTGAGTTTGAGCATTACAGGCTTTATAAAAAATAAAGACCTGAGTTTGAGCATTAAAGGCTTTATAAAAAACATAAAGGACTGAGTTTGAGCATTACAGGCATTAAAAAAAATAAAGGCCTGAGTTTGAGCATTACAGGCATTAAAAAAAATAAAGGCCTGAGTTTGAACATTACAGGCATTATAAAAATAAAGGCCTGAGTTTGAGCATTACAGGCGTTATAAAAAATAAAAAGGCTGAGTTTGAGCATTACAGGCATTATAAAAAAATAAAGGCCTGAGTTTGAGCATTACAGGCATTATAAAATAATAAAGGGCTGAGTTTGAACATTACAGGCATTATAAAAAATAAAGGCCTGAGTTTGAGCATTACAGGCTTTATAAAAAAATAAAGGCCTGAGTTTGAGCATTACAGGCATTATAAAAATAAAGGCCTGAGTTTGAGCATTACAGGCATTATAAAAAAATAAAGGCCTGAGTTTGAGCATTACAGGCATTATAAAAAATCAAGGACTGAGTTTGAGCATTACAGGCTTTATAAAAAATAAAGGCCTGAGTTTGAGCATTACAGGCATTATAAAAAATAAAAGGCTGAGTTTGAGCATTACAGGCTTTATAAAAAATAAAGACCTGAGTTTGAGCATTAAAGGCTTTATAAAAAACATAAAGGACTGAGTTTGAGCATTACAGGCATTAAAAAAAATAAAGGCCTGAGTTTGAGCATTACAAGCATTATAAAATAATAAAGGGCTGAGTTTGAACATTACAGGCATTATAAAAATAAAGGACTGAGTTTGAGCATTACAGGCTTTATAAAAAATAAAGGCCTGAGTTTGAGCATTACAGGCGTTATAAAATAATAAAGGGCTGAGTTTGAACATTTCAGGCATTATAAAAATAAAGGACTGAGTTTGAGCATTACAGGCGTTATAAAAAATAAAGGACTGAGTTTGAGCATTACAGGCATTATAAAAAATAAAGGTCTGAGTTTGAGCATTACAGGCATTATAAAAAATAAAGGCCTGAGTTTGAGCATTACAGGCTTTATAAAAAATAAAGGCCTGAGTTTGAGCATCACAGGCATTATAAAATAATAAAGGGCTGAGTTTGAACATTACAGGCATTATAAAAAATAAAGGCCTGAGTTTGAGCATTACAGGCGTTATAAAAAAATAAAGGTCTGAGTTTGAGCATTACAGGCATTATAAAAAATAAAGGCCTGAGTTTGAGCATTACAGGCATTATAAAATAATAAAGGGCTGAGTTTGAACATTACAGGCATTATAAAAATAAAGGCCTGAGTTTGAGCATTACAGGCTTTATAAAAAATAAAGGTCTGAGTTTGAGCATTACAGGCATTATACAAATAAAGGCCTGAGTTTGAGCATTACAGGCATTATAAAAATAAAGGCCTCAGTTTGAGCATTACAGGAATTATAAAAAGTAAAAGGGCTGACTTTGAAAATTACAGGCATTATAAAAATAAAGCACTGAGTTTGAGCATTACAGGCTTTTTAAAAAATAAAGAACTGAGTTTAAGAATTAAAGGCTTTATAAAAATAAAGGCCTGAGTTTGAGCATTACAGGCATTATAAAAATCAAGGCCTGAGTTTGAACATTACAGGCAATAACAAAAATAAGGGTCTGAGTTTGAGCATAACAGGCTTTATAAAAAATAAAGGCCGGAGTTTAAGCATTACAAGCTTTATAAAAATCAAGGCCTGAGTTTGAGCATTACAGGCATTAACAAAAATAAGGGTCTGAGTTTGAGCATTACAGGCTTTATAAAAAATAAAGGACTGAGTTTGAGCATGACAGGCATTATAAAAAAATAAAGGCCTGAGTTTGAGCATTACAGGCATTATAAAAAATAAAGGCCTGAGTTTGAGCATTACAGGCATTATAAAAAATAAAGGTCTGAGTTTGAGCATTACAGGCATTATAAAAAATAAAGGCCTGAGTTTGAGCATTACAGGCATAAAAAATAAAGGACTGAGTTTGTGCATTACAGGCATTATAAAAATAAAGGACTGAGTTTGAGCATTACAGGCCTTATAAAAAATAAAGGTCTGAGTTTGAACATTACAGGCATTAACAAAAATAAGGGTCTGAGTTTGAGCATTACAGGCATCAACAAAAATAAGGGTCTGAGTTTGAGCATTACAGGCTTTATAAAAACTAAAGGCCTGAATTTGAGCATTACAGGCATTATAAAAAAAAAGGCCTGAGTTTGAGCATTACAGGCATTATAAAAAAAAGGTCTGAGTTTGAGCATAATAGCATAAAAAAAAAAAAGGTCTGAGTTTGAGTATTACAGGCATTATAAAAAATAAAGGACTGAGTTTGAGCATTACAGGCTTTATAAAAAAAAAGGACTGAGTTTGAGCATTACAGGCTTTATAAAAAATAAAGGCCTGAGTTTGAGCATTACAGGCATTATAAAAAATAAAGGCCTGAGTTTGAGCATTACAGGCATTATAAAAAATAAAGGTCTCAGTTTGAGCATTACAGGGATTATAAAAAAATAAAAGGCCTGAGTTTGAGCATTACAGACATTATAAAAAATAAAGGCCTGAGTTTGAGCATTACAGGCATTATAAAAAATAAAGGGCTGAGTTTGAACATTGCAGCCATTATAAAAATAAAGGACTGAGTTTGAGCATTACAGGCATTATAAAAAATAAAGGCCTGAGTTTGAGCATTACAGGCATTATAAAAAATAAAGGGCTGAGTTTGAACATTACAGGCATTATAAAAATAAAGGTCTGAGTTTGAGCATTACAGGCATTATAAAAATAAAGGCCTGAGTTTGAGCATTACAGGCATTATAAAAAAAATAAAGGCCTGAGTTTGAGCATTACAGACATTATAAAAAATTAAGGCCTGAGTTTGAGCATTACAGGCATTATAAAAATAAAGGTCTCAGTTTGAGCATTACAGGGATTATAAAAAAATAAAGGCCTGAGTTTGAGCATTACAGGCATTATAAAAAATACAGGCCTGAGTTTGAGCATTACAGGCATTATAAAAAATAAAGGTCTCAGTTTGAGCATTACAGGGATTATAAAAAATAAAGGCCTGAGTTTGAGCATTACAGGCATTATAAAAAAATAAAGGCCTGAGTTTGAGCATTACAGGCATTATAAAAAATAAAGGACCGAGTTTGAGCATTACAGGCATTATAAAAAATAAAGGGCTGAGTTTGAACATTACAGGCATTATAAAAAATAAAGGCCTGAGTTTGAGCATTACAGGCATTATAAAAAATAAAGGTCTCAGTTTGAGCATTACAGGGATTATAAAAAAATAAAGGCCTGAGTTTGAGCATTACAGACATTATAAAAAATAAAGGCCTGAGTTTGAGCATTACAGGCATTATAAAAAATAAAGGACTGAGTTTGAGCATTACAGGGATTATAAAAAAATAAAGGCCTGAGTTTGAGCATTACAGGCATTATAAAAAATAAAGGCCTGAGTTTGAGCATTACAGGCATTATAAAAAATAAAGGCCTGAGTTTTATAAAAAATAAAGGCCTGAGTTTGGGCATTACAGGCATTATAAAAAATAAGGACTGAGTTTCAGCATTACGGCATTATAAAAATAAAGGCTTTTCATTTGAGCATTACAGGCATTATAAAAATAAAGGTCTGAGTTTGAGCATTACAGGCATTATAAAAAAATAAAGGCCTGAGTTTGAGCATTACAGGCATTATAAAAAATAAAGGCCTGAGTTTGAGCATTACAGGCATTATAAAAAATCAAGGACTGAGTTTGAGCATTACAGGCATTTTTATAAAGTATTTAGCGGCAAACAAAGATTTCATTCTCATAACTCCTGAATATTTTGCAGTTTTGCTCATTCCTTGCCGAGAAGCCGACGGACCTGAAACTATCCAGCAATTTCACTACAGAGCCCCAGACTCACTGCAGTGAAAATACGGCAGAATTCGCTCTCAGCAGCATCTAGTACAGCCATAAGGGGAGGAGAGAACCTTATATACGGGGGAGAGAACCTTATATTTCAGAGGATGAAGCATCTGCTCCCAGAGAAAATTGGGACAAACCATTTCTCCATCACAGGAAGCCAAACCTGAGAGCCTGAGGACCCAGGGGGCCCTCCCTCACACCTCCCCTCACACCCCCCCCTCCTCTCCTCTCACACCTCCCTCCTCCCTCCCTCCCTCCCCCCTCACACCTCCCTCCCTCCTCTCCCTCACACACCTCCCCTCCCTCCTCTCCCTCACACACCTCCCTCCCTCCTCTCCCCTCAAACACTGCCCTCCCTCCCCCCTCTCCCACACCCTCCCCCCTCCTCTCCCCCCCCCCTCCCTCCCTCCCCTCCCTCCCTCCCCTCCCTCCCTCCCTCCTCCCCTCCCACCCTCCCCCTCCTCTCCCTCCCTCACACCCTCCCCTCCCTCCTCTCCCTCACACACCTCCCTCCCTCCTCTCCCTCACACACCCCCTCCCTCCCTCCTCCCCCTCCCACCTCCCCCCTCCTCCCTCCCCTCCCACCTCCCTCCCTCCTCTCCCTCACACACCTCCCTCCCTCCTCTCCCTCACACACCTCCCTCCCCTCCTCTCCCTCAAACACTCCCCCTCCTCTCCCTCACACACCTCCCTCCCTCCTCTCCCTCACACACCTCCCTCCCTCCTCTCCCCCTCCCTCCTCTCCCTCCCCTCCCCTCCTCCCCCCTCACACCCCTCACCCCTCCCTCCCTCTCCCCCCCTCAAACACTCCCTCCCTCCTCTCCCTCCCCCCCCTCCCTCCCTCCCTCCTCTCCCTCACACACCTCCCTCCCTCCCCTCTCCCTCACACACCTCCCCCCTCCCCTCTCCCCCTCCTCACACACCCCCCCCTCCCCTCCCCTCACACACTCCCTCCCTCCTCCCCCTCCCCCACTCCCTCCCCTCCTTCCTCCCTCCCTCCCCTCCCCCCCCCTCCCCCCCCTCCTCCCCCCTCCCCCTCCCCCTCCCCTCCCTCCTCCCTCCCTCCCTCTCCCTCCCCTCCCCCTCCCCTCTCCCCCCCTCCCTCCCCCCCCCCTCCCCCCCCTCTCCCTCCCCCTCCCTCCCCCCCCCTCCCTCCCTCCCTCCCCTCCCTCCCTCCCCCCCTCCCCCCCCCCCCCCTCCCCCCTCCCCCCTCCCCCCCCTCCCTCCCTCCCCTCCCCCCTCCCTCCCCTCCCTCCCCCTCCCTCCCCCCCACACCTCCCCCCTCCCTCCTCTCCCTCACACACCTCCCTCCCTCCCTTCCCTCCCCCCCACACACCCCCCCTCCCTCCCTCCCTCCCCTCCCCACACCTCCCCCCTCCCTCCCTCCCCTCCCCCACCTCCCCCTCCTCCCTCCTCTCCCTCACACCTCCCTCCCTCCTTCCTCTCCCTCCCCCTCCCCCCCCTTCCTCTCCCTCCCCCTCCCTCCCCTCCCTCCCCTCCCCTCCCCCCCTCACCCCCCTCCCTCCCTCCCCCCCCTCCCCCCCCTCCCTCCCTCCCTCCCCCACCCCTCCCCTCCCCCCCCCCACCTCCCCTCCCTCCCTCCCTCACACCCCTCCCTCCCCCCCCCTCCCTCCCCCCTCCCACACCCCTCCTTCCCCTCCCTCCCCCTCCCCTCCCCCACTCCCCACCTCCCTTCCCACACCCCTCCCCTCCCTCCCCCCTCTCCCTCACACAACTCCCTCCCCTCACTCCCTCCCTCCTCTCCCTCCCACACACCTCCCTCCCCTCCCCCCTCACACACCCCCTCCCCTCCCTCCCTCCCTCCACCCCCCCCCCTCCCCCCCCTCCCTCACACACCTCCCTCCCTTCCTCTCCCTCACACACCTCTTTCCCTCTGCCTCGTCTCCCTTGTTTCATCTGTCCATCACAGACGAGGACAGTCATCTCAAATGTGTGTCATAGTGAGCAACACTTCTAGAGTAAGTCTAATGTAGTCATGAATACATATGACAGCCTGGGTAGGTAAGCTTTAAAATATAGGTCACTTGCTCAACCAGACTGTAGCCATGGTAACAGCGTCCAGTCAATACTAAGTTTTACCCATTTTCTCAAAGGTGAGCCCCGAGTGTGCGGTTAGCCTGGCTTATCTTTACTTCTGTTCTGTTTGGCTAGATCTCCCAAACACTCATTGGCTTTTATGAAGTCTTTTTTGTATATTTGTTAGAAAATTAATGATTATTTGATGCTTTGTTTCTTTAATTTAAACAAGTGGCACCATACATTATGCCATCCATTAAACAAGGGAGAATTGAGCGCAAGACACTGGGAAATACTCCAAGCCCTTTTATTAAAACGGTTTAAAAAGGCATCTGATTGGCTGATGCGTCCAGTGACTTCCCATTGGATAAACCCCAATTTGCGCCCACAAAATGAGACAACAACAACGAGATTCCCCCGGCATGAAACATCAACTGCATTTTCCCAGGGGAGTGGGTGGAATTTCTCCAATTCCCACTGGTTTAAGAATGCTGACCAGCTGCCAGCTCGGGAAACAAGACGGTCCGTTTGGAAAAGCTCTCAGAAATATTAACACCAGCATCATGAGCAGGATCATGTAAAAACACTGTAGTTATGTGACACTGTTGGTCTCTGACGGTGCTTAAAATCGCTGCGGAGCCCTTTTCACTCACTACAAAACATTTTACTGTAGCGAATTTAACAAACCATTACTTACTATTACATTATGAACCAAATACTCAGCTCTCCCAGAATCAAATTAAGGTTCATACAATAAAACTGCATTTATGGCGAAAGCTCTTAATTGCACTGAGAGTGATGAATGTGTGAATGGATTTTACTCGATTCTTTAATTAGAGCTTTAAAAATATCCAGCCTTTCCTGCATCAGCAGAGCAGCACCAGCACATCGGAGTCCTCATTACAGTCCTAACCAGAGGTGGCGCTCTACTCCAAACACACACACACACAATGAGAGAAACCAACTCAAATCTCACATCACACAGACACACAGACACACACACACACAACAAGAGAAACAAACTCAAATCTCACATCATACACACAAAAACAGCAGACTCAAAACAGCAAACGTCACAAACCACAATTTGACGACTGTCTCAAATCACAGCGACTGTCACAAAACCTAACATAGGCATGGGCAATACAAATGAATAAAATGACAACATTTCTTGAGTTGCTGGGAACAAAGTTTTTATTATTTTCTAATGATTTTTTGCTAGTAAGTACAGAAGACACAGACGAAGAGTTTGCCACAAGTCCAACGCCTTTACAGGAAAGGGTCTCTGAGCCACAGGGTCCCAAAAATGGCTGATTTCGGCATTTTTCAACAAAACCCATTGTGAAAATTGGGGGGTGAAGCCTGAGGGCATTTTCTAAAGTACAGTCTATTCAGAAATAAACCAGGCCAAATTATCCATTAGGGTACCTTTACAGAAATAATTGATGCTAAAGTCATCAACCCCTTTTCTGAAGTACAGCAGCGCCTCCTAGGCCCTTTTTAATGGAAAATGCATTGAATTTCACCCAATTATGTTCAACATTAGGTTTTGCATTGATATTTAAAAATGGTATGAATGGGTTGCCTGTGAAGTTTTTTTTTGGATCAATGGCCTGCAAAAATGTCAAAATTATCGGTGGGAGGGCAAACATTAACGCTACTCGCCCATTACTATATAAAATGCAGTGAAGTCGCTGATGCCGGCAGTTGTTTGCCCTCCCACTGCTATGAAACGTTCCCCCTTCAATAACCCGTGGCGATTTAAAAAAAAAAAAAAAAAAAAAAACATTGCACTGTTTTTATAATGTCCATATACCCTCCTCCCATGATAGTTTCAATGAGCTACTGCGAATAATTCATAGTAAAACACAGTGACGTGCAGTCAGAGGTTAGTTTGGCGCGGCAGAAACCTCCCCTTTGCTTGATTAGCAATCAGAAGATTAACTAGTTTAGTAAGACTATTCGGCAGAATGACGGGCCAGTTTAAGTTTCATGGCGTTATTACTCAGTACATCGAACCTGAAATGTTCACTAGACAGCAGATTTGCGCGTGCTTTGCTTCCAGGAAGCCGAAGCAATGTCATCAACAAATATTAAAACAGTTCGACTTATGCAGAGTTCAATGCTTAATCAATATACAATGTATTCTCCTTTAAATACGCGCTTTTACACCCAAACAAAAAGAGGGCGCTTATTTTCAGTCTTCTTTCATAATACGATTAACAAAATGTTTAAACGATATACAGAATTACCGTGAGCCGAGAATTTTTCCTAATTGATTATTCAGATTTCCATCCTTGCAGTCTCGAATTGAAGCGTATAAGTGAATGAATCTTGTGACCGGTGTTCGCGAGGTGGCATAGGTAGCAAAATTTGTCAGAACACTGGTAGGCTTTGAACGCCTAGCGCTGGTTTATTCCTTGGTATATTTTACTGAAACTTCACAAATAGGGTCACAGGATATTCTGTCAACTAACTATGTAGGTTGACAGTAAAAATACACTCACCTTTCTTGCTATTGTTAAGAAGAAGTCACGGCGAACTTCATGACGAACTTCAACAACTTCTGTCAACTTATTTCACATCCCTGGAGGTCTAGAGTGGACGAACACACTCGTAATTTCTCAAATTAGATGGCTGTAAGGCAATAAGGGCCGTAGCTGGGATATCACGTCCAGCGCGGGCTGTCTGAAATCTACCTCCAAAATGGATATTTTTGCCACGCCGTGCACTTGAAAGTTTGTAAACACGGTGCAAATTGAGGTCACGATTCATCCAACGGGCAAATAATAGCTCTGTTCAAATCGCGTTATTGGCCGTAATCGCCCAAAGTTCATGTATGAAATGCGGGTATCCTATTGAAAAGGCTGCTTTTAATCAAAGCATGGTGTTCTTTTTGTATGAAAATGGTATTTACATCATTTTTTTTTATAAGTTTTCTGAGGCTTGTTTACCGCCCCAGTTCAGCTGTTACGCATTCCATTAGAGTTTATGCAGAGCGTTGCCCTAACATAACGAAATGACAAAACGCAACTTAGCAACTCTCACAAAATGCAGCATAATGACCATCACAAAACACAACATCAGTCATAAAACACAGCGAACATCGCAAAATGCAACAGAACGACAGTCACAATTCGCGGCGATCGTCAGAATACGCAGAAACACAAGGTTGCAGAAGACAAGCTGCTACACGGCTGCTTCCATCACATTTTCCTCCATCCTCCCACCGTTGTGTTTTTCCAAAAGAGGAATCCAGGGTTTATACGGTGCAGACCATAAGTATCGGGACAGAGACACTTTTTATCGTACATGGCTCAGTACTTCAGCTCACTGGATTTAAAAACAGTGAATATGAGGATAATAAATTCAGAGACAGGCAGCTCTACAGTCCTTGAATTTACATCCATATCAGTCCGACCTTGAAGAATCCAAAACGCTTTTATACGCTGTCCAAATATTTACGGACAGCACGACAGGTCAGCACCATGCAGCTGAGCAGCACAGAGGCAGAAAGGACAGACTCTGGGACCGTCACAAGGATGTACGACCAGTTTAATCTGGTGCTTTTCTTGGCTTTTTAACGGGACACAGGGTCTGACACACATGATTTAAGGGGCCTAGAAACGCTTCCTTCTTTATTACCCAGCCAAAGATCGAGCCTGCGGTAACCCCACAGGACAGGGACAACCTCCACACGGCCCTCGGCCCTCACACACGGCGAGCCTCACACACAGCCCTCAGCCCTCACACACACGTCCCTCGGCCCTCACACACACGGCCCTCACACACGGCGAGCCTCACACACAGCCCTCAGCCCTCACACATGGGGCCCTCGGCCCTCACACATGGCAAGCCTCACACACTGCCCTTGGCCTTCACACACGGCGAACCTCACACACGGCCCTTGGCCCTCACACACGGCGAGGCTTACACATGGCCCTCGGCCCTCACACACGGCGAGCCTCACACACGGCCCTCGGCCCTCACACACGACGAGCCTCACACACAGCCCTCACACACGGGGCCCTCGGCCCCTCACACACCCCCCCCACGCGGCGAGCCTCACACACAGCCCTCACACATGGGGCCCTCAGCCCTCACACATGGGGCCCTCGGCCCTCACACATGGCAAGCCTCACACACTGCCCTTGGCCTTCACACACGGCGAACCTCACACACTGCCCTTGGCCCTCACACACGGGGCCCTCGGCCCTCACACAGTGCAAGCCTCACACACGGCCCTCGGCCCTCACACAGTGCAAGCCTCACACACGGCCCTCGGCCCTCACACACGGCTCTCGACCCTCACACACACGGCCCTCGGCCCTCACACACGGGGCCCTCGGCCCTCACACACGGTGAGCCTCTCAAACACAGCCCTCGGCCCTCACAGACGACAGCCTAAATGGAGAAGGGATTTAGGGAATTGGAGTTCCGTCCGACTGTTCAGCTGGGACCCCACCGAACCCAGGAGAGCTGGCGTCTCATGTCAGCAGGAGTTCACCAGACGCCCTGATCATCAGGGCTCATGTAGATAAGAGGAGCTCCAAAGATCACCATACGGGCCACTCCGTTACTACAGGCTCATAGACTTGACTGACAGATGTTTATTTCCTGAAGCTCGTCTGACAGTAAAACCACTGCCGAACCCTCGCGCTTCTGAGCTCAAAGTTTCGTCATGTTTTTGGAGATGGATGACCCCAGGGACACACACCTCCAGCGCACCACGACAATCTGCTCCGTTACATACTCACCCAGAAAATAAGCCAAGACCACAGAGTTTTACTTCTTTAAATCCACTATTCTTTTTTTTTTTTTTTTTAAATTAACAAAACTGAACACAGGGCGTTCTGACCCAAGCACAAAACAATGTCTCATCCCAGAGTCACCGCAGTTGGAGAGAGAGAGAGAGAGAGCGAGAGCGAGAGCGAGAGCGAGAGCGAGAGCGAGAGCGAGAGCGAGAGAGAGAGAGAGAGAGAGAGAGAGAGAGAGAGAGGACTGACGAGCCGGCATTTGATTGGATACTCACCAATAAAAGACTCCCTCTCCGTGGGCACGGGGACGGCCACACACAAGTACGACTCCGACTGTAAGGACAGGAGAGAGTGCATCAGAGACCCCGTAACGATCCGCTGTTTAATTACAGTCGGGAGAGCAGAGATTTCTCAAACACACCCCGTCAGCCCAGGGAGTTCAGTAATTATTCTGTCAGATGGAGAACTTCAGCGCGCAGCCCATACATCCATCAACCCATTCATGACAAAAGCCACTTAATATTGCGCGTGTACCGATATGTCTTATAAAACTGCTTATACAGCTGACAAACCTGTCATGGAAACCCAAGAATGCCCATCAAATACATGAGAATCCACAGAAAATACACTGTGACTTCCCTCATGACAATCAGTGAATTCATTCATGCATGTATCTGTCAATCTGCTTAAGTTTTTCATTTCAAAAATGCACATCTGTGCTCATGAAATATTTTGAGCCCAACGTCAACCCTCAGAGCGCTGAAATACATTTTTTTGTAAATATAAATTTAATTATCTTGTGCTTTTGAAAACCTATCATGTGGCGACTTGTTTAAAAGTCTTTTAAACAAGTCGCCACATGATAGGTTTTCAGCAGCTTTGATTTTGATATCTTGCATCGTTGAGCAACAATAGCTGCATTCAGCGCTCTAAGGGTTAAGAGAAACCGTACTCGAGCATCAGTCGCTTGTTGCATGGTAAAGCATCTCAGCAGGGGCTCGGTCATACTGCATCCCTGCAATCTGACTCCTCCCGCATTTTATGGCTTTTTAAAATTAACTTATCAGTTAGCGATACGCCAAAGCTGGAAGAGACTGGGTTTCCCTCAAATTCAACCCCCCCAAAAAAAAAAAAAAAAAAAATCTCATGGGCATTGGGCCTGTGCAAATCGCATTGCAGGATTGGCACTTCATTGCATCACATATCGGGACTGGCCTCAGGCCTCGTGCTGTAATTATGCATTTGGCCAAAACTGTGTAAACCCACTGCATCTTACATCGAGATACGTATCGCACAGAACTGTGAACTGTGATATGTACTGCACTGCACTGCACTGGTTTGTACATTATACTCCACTGAATTGTCTATTGGACTGAACTGTACTGAAATGCGCAATGAGATATATATTGTACACTACTGCACTGTGTATTGGGAAATATATTGTTCAAAACTGCATTGCATGTAAGAATAAGTATTAAACAGTGTATTCGAATGTATACAGTTAAATACAGTATTGTGTCTTGCTTTGGGATGTATATAATTCAATACAGCACTGTGTGCTGGGATATGTACAGGGCTATGCATTTGCAGCAGGATATACAATGTTCTGAAATGCTTCGTGTATTTATTTCCATACTGTAAATCACTGAACAGTGTATTGGGCTATGTGCTGAGGTGTGTATTGAGATATGTATTATACATTGCTGTACTTTGTACTGGGTTGTGCATTAGCCCCGGATATGCACTGTATCGTTCACACATTCGCACTTATCTTGAGAGATTTAACAGCACCCCTCCCCAATACTCACACACGCCCACAAAATTAACCCTTAAGATGCTGTAATAAATTTTCAAACTCTTAAAAATGTAAATATGTTGAGCTCTTGAAAACCTATCATGAGGCGACTTGTTGAAAAGAGCTCCCCTGCGGGAGTCGCCACAAGATGGGTTTTCAGCAGCTTTGATTTTATGTCATTATATCAGCGAGCAGAAAATGCTGTTTTTAGAGCTTTAAGGGTTAAACCTCGATTTGCTCAAAGCAGACAGGAGCCCAACAGACACGTGTGCCCACACACACACACACACACACACACACACAGGGCTGGTCCACATCTGCTGTATGGGGACGGAGCGTCAGAGGCCAGCATCAGAGGCTAACACCAGCTGCCTTAAGATCCAGCCCTCGGTGGTCATATTCTAATGCTGACACAGCGCGACCTCTGACCTTACGCAACACTGGGTGAAGACAGACATAAATGTATGTCGTAACAGGAGAGAAGAGGATACACTTAATCCTGAAACACACTTAATCCTGCAACAGTCTCCACACAGGGCTTGTCGCAACTAGCAGCTTTTATTGTCGACCATTTCCTTAGGAAAGCAAAACACCTCGGCTTTGCTACACTGCAACACACCTGCCCCTGATCGGCTGTGACCACAGCACACAGAGTGTAAATCAGGCTGCCCAACCCTGATCCCAGGATCTACTATCCGAAATGTTTTCACATTTTAAGCCATTTTTGGCTGATCTAACAATCAGGATTACTGCACATGCTCAGGCCTTACATCCTAACACAGTGAATCTGCTTGACTGCAAGTCGTGATCTGATTCCATCGTTGCAAATCTGTCTTCGTTTTGCATTGTGTTTTATATTTAATTGACTCCAGCAGTATGCTTTTTATGTTTAGGAGTTTTCTATGGAAATTCAAGGATTCAAAGCACTACTTTAAGCTTTAGCCATGGGCTACAAGAATGTAAACTGGTTGCCATTACAATAATCATAAGAAAAATACCTTCCAGATTCTGACTTGCCGTTGAGCAGATTTACTCCGCTCCAAGTTGTGAGCATGTGCAGTAATCATGACACAGCTCCTTTAATTTCCAGCTAAACGAGATCGCTGACTGTTGAATGAGGCGTGTTTTGTTGAGGCTAAAGTGAAAACCAGCTGAATGTTAGATCTCGGGGAACAGGGCTGGGCAGGTTTGGTGTAAAGTTTTTATTGTTTGAGAGGGTAGCATGCACTAAAAAAAAAAGAAAAATAATGCATGTTGGCTGACATTAATTTCATAAACATGACAGAATGTCATTCCCTAGAGTACAGCACAGTAAAAGGCCCACAGCAAATTCAACTCAGACAGTTTGAACCAAATTTATTTGTGAGACGAGTAGATTTAATACTGAACATCTCACTGAGTGTGGTGGTTTCTCTTTGTTTTGTGTGCATCAGAAAGCAGGGAGAGAGTGAAGTGTGATGTGAGGGCTGTAAATGGAGGAATCATTCATAAATACGACAGGAAGTGATGTTGCAGGAGGCCCTGTAATTGCTTATATATGGCTGGTAGCTTTTAGCTGCAATTTACCCTTCCATTTGCTGCCAAACAGTACATTAGCATAAGCAGCCCAATGACATTCATTTCCATGAGAGGGCAAAACCCAGAAAGGCCCACTGCTAACCACTGTGAGCCGCTAATCAGTGCGAACCGCTAACCAGTGTGAGCTGCTAACTACTGTGAGGCGCTAACCAGTGCAAGCTGCTAGCCAGTGTGAGCCGCTAACTACTGTGAAGTGCTAACCAGTGCGAGCCGCTAACCAGTGTGAGCCGCTAATCAGTAGGCTGCTAACTACTGTGAGGTGCTAACCAGTGTGAGCCAGTAATCCGTGTGAGCCGCTAACCAGTAGGCTGCTAACTACTGTGAGGTGCTAACCAGTGTGAGCCGGTAATCAGTGTGAGCTGCTAACCAGCGTGAGCCGCTTACCACTGTGAGGCACTAACCAGTGTGAGCCGCTGATCAGTGTGAACCGCTAATCAGTGTGAGCCGCTAACCAGTAGGCTGCTAACTACTGTAAGGTGCTAACCAGTGTGAGCCGGTAATCAGTGTGAGCCGCTAACCACTGTGAGGTGCTAACCAGTGTGAGCCGGTAATCAGTGTGAGCTGCTAACCAGCGTGAGCCGCTAACCACTGTGAGGCGCTAACCAGTGTGAGCCGCTGATCAGTGTGAACGCTAACCAGTGTGAGCCGCTAACCAGCTGCTAACCACTGTGAGGCGCTAACCAGAGTGAGCCGCAAACCAGCTCCTCTCTGCCACTGCTGAAACAGCATGTCTCCGCTCCCCCGAGTGACAGTGCACGATAGATACAGTGACAACAAAGAGACAAAATGAAACAGTTTAAACTGAATTGCAAAATAATCAGATCATTTAAATTTGGTTATTTTGTCCGACCCAAACACTTCTGCACCATTGCAGAGGAAAAGCCAGCAAACCGCAAGTGCAACATCACCCGTTACTCATGTTTATTCTCCTGACACGAGCAGAGCAGCCGGACCTGATGTAGAGCCCTGCTCACCTGCCTCTGGGCACACACACTCCTCTTGCACATCGCGCATTTCATCTCTCTGTTTAAAGTGGTATTTTATCACGCCATCTCTGAGCACTTACAGCTGCTCCTGTTCCTCGTACAGACGCCGCTGTGTAAATAAAGTTTTATCATTATTACAGACCGCACCGCGCCACAGGAGACGCTGCAGAGGATTACAGGAGAGCGCATCTCTCGGTGAAGACTAACCTTACACAGTGAAGGCCTGCTGCAGTGTTCGCAGAAAATGTTCTCGTAATTTCACTGCAACACTCTGTCAATGTTACAACACCGCCACAGAGCTGCAGCCCCTGTAATGTTTTGATCTGGCGGGGCAGGCAGACAGATATTCCCCTGAATCGATAGTGAGATCCAGTCGATTCCGTTCAGGCCCAGCTGAAGCCCAACTGCAGGCCGCTGATTACACATCCTACACGGTAATGGCCCACACGTACCAATGCCCACCAATTAAAGCATTGAAAATCCCATCACTGTTTAAATACTTATGACAGCCAGTGTAGCCAAATCATAGCTCAAAATATGCAGGAACCCATTACTGACACGTCACAAAATCAGCACGAATACCCCAGCATCAGGGGCAGATGATGCGCTGGGGCAGAACAGAGCTCCAGGCGCTGCTGTTCCATCATTTCATTTTACATTTCAACGGACTTCTCCAAAAACCAGACCTCAGTCGTGCCTCTCAACACCAGCACTGCAGGGCAGGCAAACCGAGCTCAGAGTCGGGTCTAATCAGGGTCCGATTTACACCTGAGACACGAGGCGCCCAAAATCCCACCCCAATCAGGGACATCATCCAATCGCCCATCAGACAGCGGAGAAAACGGCAGCAGCAGTGCTGGATCTGAATGTCCCTCATCTGTCCGTCTATCCATCCATCCGCTCTGAGGGACACACCCCACACAGCTCACCAGCCCATCACACGAGTCCAGCCTCCGCAGCCACTCAAATCCATTAGCCTTCAGCATTACATTTCCATGATCATGTGACAGGGCAGTCGCCTCGCTCAACATATTCACTGGTGCCACTCAAAGCTCTGACACACAGGGCACTAGTCAGCCATTTTGGCTCTGTGTCAGCAGCTGCTCGTCACGTTACTGGGACTCGGACCGCAGCGCAATTAAAAACGACGGAGAACTTTTCAAATGATAACACTGAACAATTCTGATTTCCAGTGGCCGAGAGCAGAGAAGAGGTTTGACTGAAACCAGGATAAAAGCCAACAGTTACAGAGCAGCACGGCAACACCCACCAGCCATAACATTATGACCACTGAGAGCTGACGTGAGTAACACTGATTATCTCGTTATAATGGTGCTGGTGAGTTGGCAAGATATATTACGCAGCAAGAGAATATTTTGTCCTCGAAGTTGATATGATGGACGCATGAAAAATGGGCAAGAGTCCGAATGTGAGTGACTTTGACGGGACAAACTGTGACGGCCGGACGACTCGGTCAGAGCAACTCCAGACCTGCAGCTCTCGGGGGGGTCCCAGTCCGCAGAGGTCAGTACCGTCCAAAGAAGGTCTGAGAAACACAGGTAAACTGGCGACAGGATCATCGGCAGCTGAAGCTCTCTGATGCGTGAGGGGAGCGAAGGCCGGTTCGTGAGGTCCGATCCCGCAGAGGAGCTACTGCAGCTCAAACTGCTGAAAAGGTTCTTGCTGGTTCTGACAGAAAGGTGTCAGGACACACAGTGCATCACAGGTTACTGTATCTGAGGCTGTAGCTGCAGACCCGTCACTGAGCCATGCCGACCCCTGTCCACCGCCGAGAGCGCCTACAGTGGGCATCAGAACCGGACCAAGGAGCAATGGAAGAAGGTGGCCTGGTCTGACGAATCACGTTTCCTTTCACATCATGTGGATGACCAGGTGAGTGTGTGTCGCTTACCTGGGGAAGACACGGCACCAGGATGCACTATGGGAAAAAGGCAGGCCAGCGGAGGCAGTGTGATGCTCTGGGTAACGTTCTGCTGGGAAACCTTGGTCCTGACATTCATGTGGATGTTACTGTGAAAGATGCCACCAGCCAAAACACAGCTGCAGACCAGTTCACCCCTTCATGGAAACAGTATTTCCTAACGGCAGTGGCCTCTTTCAGCAGGATAATGCACCTGCCGCACTGCAGAAATGGCTCAGGAATGATTTGAGGAACAACTATGGCGTTGATTTGGCCTCTGAATTCCCCAGATCTCAGTGCAGTCGAGCATCTGTGGGATAAGCTGGAGACACAAGCCCGATCCAAGGAGGCTCCACTCGTAACTCAGTGGACATTAAGGATCTGCTGCTAACGTCTTGATACCAGATACTACAGCACACCTTCAGAGGTCCAGTGGGGTCCATGCCTCTACGGCTCAGGGCTGTTTTGGAGGGGAAAATGAGACTCACGATATATGAGGCAGGTGGTCATAATGTTATGGTTGATCAGTGTACAAGCTCTACAAATGCCAGTCTAGTGTGGCAGCAGCGAGGAGAATATCCACAAGTACTACGCAGAAACAAAGCCTTGGATAGGAGGTCAACGCTCATAATTTCCAACTTCACCGAAGATATTATTTCAAAACACCTTCACTATAACTGCTGAAAGAACACTTGTGGCACTAATGCAATTCCAATTCCCTGTCTTACCATAACCTCCAGAGTCCCACAGTCCCCAATGCAATTAACCTCCTCAACAGGACACCAGGATTAATGCTGGCAGGCTCTGCATTCTCCTCTGCAGCAATATTTCATGAAACGCCACGAGGACAGTGTTTTCTGCGATAAATAATCTATTTATAATGCTTCTGTGATGAGAGCAAGGACAAATTACAAGCCTTCTATGGACAGCACAGTTCAGCATCATTATTCCTCCATGATTTACTGTTGGGGCAGAATGACCGGGAGACGCCGCTGGCTGGTCTGCATGAGTTTGATCGGGTCTCCCAGAGCAGACAGGGGAGAGCTGGGCCCTCACAGTGACAGCCAGTGAATCAGGCCGTATTGAGAAGAGTTACCTAATCATTTCAGTGCGCACACAACCTGCACATCTTTTCAACACATCAATACCAATAGCTACTGACAGCATTAATTATCACCACTGATTATCATGGATCCCTGGTAAGTCATTGGTGTAAACATTATGAATTACGCTCCTACCATAAGGCAGTATAACGGCAGCAATGATGACACAAGGAAAGCATCATTAGCAGCACATTAGCCATATTTCCTTCAGTTTTTTTTGTTTATGGAGGACGAAACAGGCTCCACAATGCCTTAAGAGTTGTTGCACAGTCACGAACATCACAGCACTACATGAAATATAAGGCCAACTGAAGATGAGGAGGAATTTGAGAGCCAGTCAGACCTGCTGCTTTTGTAACAATCAGAGTGTTCTTTTCACAACTACATTTCCCTCATTTTAACATTATTTTAGAATCTGTAGTCCACATGTATAGTCATTAATCAAACCTCAACATAAACCTTGAATTCTGCCACACTCATTTGTGTTTGGCAACATACATGCAATATTTTATGGCCTTTAATAGTAAAGTACTGAAATTCCGTTCTCATTTTGTGACTACAATGGGGGTGTACACCAGTCATATGTTGTTGTGCCACATAGAGATTGCAGGGCGTAAAATTATTTTTTTTCTGGGAATACTGAAGGTTATGGGGCAACACTTCAGAAATAACAACAATGCAACAATAGGCGCTCCCGTAAAACTAACATCCTGAGCCAGTGTGAGGACATTCATCAGTGAGCAGAACATTCCCTTCACATTTCAGCAAGCTGGTCCACTTTAGTTCCTGTTTTTTACTGCGATGTTACACACGCATAATCCTTTCAGTAGAGTTATCAGTGCGCGCGAGCCCGTGATGAATCATTGGCCGATGACTCACAGCCCGACACCCAGAATAATAATAGCACGCGCTCTCTCTCTCCTCGAAACACATCGCGCAAATTCCGTGCGCCAACGAAATCACATAAAAAAGGGTAGGGTCAAGGATGCAGGGAATGGATTCACAATTAAAAATACATCTCCGCTCTCGTCACTATTGGCTCAACACAAACACAAACGCACGCGTTTGTGGAGCCACCTCCTCCGCATGCGAGGAGCTCAAATGCACTGCTCCAAAGCACAGAGAAGCAGAGATGGAGAGCCTTATCTGAAACAGCCATATTAGTGAGGGCTAAATACAGGATATATACAAGCAGAGGGTACTTATCGACTGAGCATATTCATATCATTAAACACAGGATACAAAAACACTCAGTACAATATCAAACTAGAGAACTCTGTCGCCACAGGGACCGAGTCGTGTATCTCCCCGATCCCCATGAGAGATCGCTTGCAAATTTTTACAGCCGCAATGTTACTGTTTTTACTCTTGCTATGACATGAATCTGTATCCCTGTACATGTATATATATGTAAATGTGGCTCAAAATGAGCATAAAACACAAAATCTGCAAAAAAAAAAAAAAAAAAAATTTCGACAAAATGGCCGCCTGCGGCCATATTGAGTGTCAGAAATTGCCGAGAATTGATCTTGAGCATTGCAAAATAAACATCTTTGACTATGCAAATTCAGAGAAAAACCCTATAAACTTTGAAGCCTCCAGAGCCTGGAATAGAAAATCTCTGCGGCAGCGGACCCGGAACTAAACCATAGTATCTCCCGACTATCGTCGTCGGGGAGATGCAACTAACCCTAGATCATCCTTTCTGAAACATATGTTCAGTTTCCATAGGTTACCGATACAGCATATCCCTCAAGTTTTGCAGTGTGTGCTGATTCTTAAATATTCCAAAGGAGATCACTAATTGGCCTGATGCCAAATCTGTCCTTCAGAACACTAATCAAATCTTTAACGCAACAAATTAAACATCTAAATTAAACTCGGTAACTGAGTGCGATTTTCATTAATCCTGATTGATGAATTAGCACAGCGTGAAGCCATGCTCTTGCCATCACAACGATATGGCAAATTTCAATACTCCACCCAGAAGTACGCTGGGTAGAAATACTATAACACTTTAAAACAAAATTAAAATAGAATCAATACTAAATCAAAAACTCAACTTTCCATTTGTGCTGTTATAGTGCGTTTTCAACACCAAACTTTTTATGGATTCAAAAACATCTCGGGAGCTTCAGGACAAATCAAACAGCTTCCCTCAGGGCAATTTATCGCTAAATTATCAAGGAGAACGCTTGCACTGAATTAAGTTAATTTTAATCATTCATTTTCAACGCAGGACTATAGGCGCGATACAGGCGCATAATTCCGCTTCTGGGTGTCAGTGTGTGCTGCGGTTTGTTTTGTTTTCAGGGAAACTCACCGCCGGTGGAATTACAGCAGGCATCCGAATATCAAGGGAGAAATTACTGGGATTGGTCAGGATTAGCGCCGGTCTCGTTTTGGAGCACTCGTTTGGATCCGAGTAGCTACTTTCCTGGTACCTGTGGGGAATAATAAAGCCATTTCCTTCTGTTACAGGCACAAATCAAATATGGGTTCACTCAAACACCAGAGGAGACATGAGTTAATGCTGAGAACGCGCTGGCTTTCAGCTCAGGTGAATCATCGTTACTGTTCCTTGTTGTCTACGTGCAGTTTGAAACATGCCAATTTTTCACTGATTTTTCTCATATGCACTTAACTGCATGTGCGCCAGTTAACAGATAAAATCTCCAATTTGAATCGCCTTAAATACCAGACCTTTTCCACCACTAAATCGTCAATATAACGTTAACACAATGCAAATAAACATTTGAACGATTGCCTATTTAACGGTGAACATCTGAATATTGTATTCATAAAAATTATTAAAATAAATGGAACTGTAAATGCAAGCATTTTGACGTCTTTTTACTAAACATTCTTCAAAAACAACGGGTTACCGTTATTTATTTAAGGCTATCGATACATTCCAAAGACATTTAGCTGATAAATTACAATCATTTTTAATTGAAAAACACAAATGCTTTCCCGCCAGCGTCGTTAATCCCGTCACTGGATCTATAACTTTAGTGAAAAAGCAGTCTTTTTCGAACCTAAACAAAATGTTTATTTACAGAAGTTTCAGCAGGTAAATAAACCCGAGGGCGCTTTGCTCTTTATACCCATCCCTTCCGGCAGTTCGCCCGCAACAGGGCGTTGAACAGAAAACTGCGAAACAGAAACATCTTACCTTTTAAATCTGTGCAGCGGGTTTTTCATGCCCCGGCTGTAGCTTTGGCAGATGAGCGCAAGTACCACCACACTGTACACCAGGACTCCCATTTCGTCTGCGCGGTCTGGAGCCCCGATCGGAGAGGAAAAACACCGTGCGACTTAGCTACCAGCGGAGGATCTGAGGTTGGAGGGAGCCGGGCGAGCGAAACGACATCAATCCTGCGCCGGAGCTTTCGCTAGTTCCCCTGGCAGCGCTCCTCAGTCCATCCGGTCCGAGCGATCGAGATGGGCGCTCTATTGTTTTCCTTTACTAAACACCAGAGGCGGGACTCCCCGCGTTCACCTCCCGCCCCTCCCTTTGCGCTTCTGTCACAAGTGCCCGCGCACACCGACTTCTGCCAGCCGACGTCCAGTGAAGGTAAATCGAGATGCGCTGTGACAGGCTGGTCAGCGAACCCTTCCCACGCAGGCTAGCGTAGGGAGTGTGGAGGCTGCGTGGGGGGTCCTGTGTAGGTTGCTGCTTCTTCAGCAGGCCAGGACGGCGCAGGCTACACCAGATGAAGCATCAGCCTTCATTCACAAGCTGCGAAAACAGAAGCAGATTGAGAATGACCAACTCAGCGGCTTCAAGCTCTCAGCAATTCTCAGCAAGTCCACTTTCAGTCACATCAGGGACAGCCCTGCACGCGACCCAAATCCATTCGCAGCAGCACCGGAGGGCCGCTTAAGAGGAATATTTATTATTTGTTCTCCGCTCTGCTCCCTCATTATAATTATTAACGCATGAATGCGGTGTGCGGAGCAGCGCGAGGCAAGGCGGCGCGGAGTAACTGAAGGGAGAACAGAGTCGGTGACAGATAACGCGCAGCCACAGTCGCGCGCAGTAATCCAATAAGCGCTTTCACGGCAAAGAGGATTCCCCCGCGCGAGTGTATCCGCTTGTTCGCCGTCAGGATTGCGGCAAATACAACCTGATGCCATGCACGCCATATAAACACAACGACTCTCCTTCAGTCCAAAGGTTTATTGGTCATCATGAAGGCGGAATATAACACTGTGGTATATTGTGCGTGTAGGAGGCAATGAAGTTTTACGCAAATTATAGGCCAATTACAATCATCAGATTTCATCCTATTGGCCTACAAGTCCAAAATGGCCCGTTTCAGACCAAAGTATTTCTTTAGAATCCACGAAATAAAGCCAGTTTCTTTGGCGTCAAACATTATCACACCATCTAATGTGGATGCGGATATGGAAAATAGCAAACTGACTAATTTGTCACTATCCGAGTGAATAATGGCACAAATCGCACAATTTCTCTGAAGTACAGCATCATTTTCTGAATCAGCCCACAAAACTGTGGCTAATCTGAATAAAAGTTTTTGTTTGCAGCTGCATGAAAGGAAGCCCAATTCATGTTAATGATACTGTACTACATGAGGAGCAGACGTAACACCAGTCTGTATGTTGAAAAAAAATTCTGCTGATTTCCCAAAAAAAAAGGCCTCATATTACCTCATTTGAGAATGTCAACTTAAAAACCGCAAATAAAAGTTTCTATTGCACAGTTTTTTGTTTTTTTGTTTTTTTACACAAAATAAGAATTAAGATTTTCCGTATTATATCGCATATAGGCTTTTATGCACAGATCAAAATGGAAATAAATGCTGTTTGGGTGTAGCGAAACACCCACAGATGTAGCAGAAAACACCCAGATCATGTTTGCATTTTCTTATGTCAGTGGCAATATGATTAGGCAGAAAATAATGTCTTTAAAATCATTCCTACATGTGAAAATCAGCTGAGAATTGAACAAATAGTTCTCATCTGGCTCAGAGGAAGATCATGTCTTTGTTGTCAGTTTTTCTGGTGATTAAGGGATGACACAAGACTTCTTACAAGTGGTTGTCGAAAGTGACAATGCTATGAAACGCACATCATACATCGTGAGAAAATGTGACATGCTGGAGCTAAACAGACACTGTTTTTGGAATGAGCTCCCCAAATAAGTCAGAAAGAAGTATTGGATTTTATTCAGCAAAAATAATGCAGGGCAGGTTATTTAAGGGTTAATGAATGTCATCGTGAATATGGCTGAATTATCTGTCCATCTGCAGACACTTAAACATGTAGGCTACCAATGATTGGCGACATTTAAATTTCAAAACCGAATTAATCCTCAGCCAGATGAAAACACTGGCCTGTTCATCTTTAGAATTCTGTGCAGTTCAGCCCTGAACAAACTGTCATAAATACACGGGAGAAATCCTTCAGCAAGTTATGAAGGTAGAGCCGTGTTCCACAACACTGAATAAATCTGAATAACTGAATATCTGTCCAAACCTCCAAGGCTGCGGAGGCCTGTCCATTATTATTGACAGAATTTTTGAAAAGTCATTCTGCTCGTCTGCTTTTTTTTAGCGAGTGGACCTGCTTGCGTAACAGATTTTATACATCACACCACTCACACTTCGGTGACAGTTATCCTTGGACATTTTCCCCAAAGCCAATTTAAAGTAGTTCATAAAAAAAATCTTTCAAACATTTTCTTCTTTAATTGCACAGATAAGGAGATGTTTTCAGTGAATCCCATAATGTCATTAGTCCGTGCGATAAGTTACATGGCTAAAATTTGTCATTCCTCACACAGTGCAGTCAGGTCACTCACCACTGGAAACATGAAATCAAGAGAACAGTAATAAACGAGAGCCTGAGCTCGAGCCAGTGCTCTCAGGACTGATGTTGCCTTATCGAAAAACAGAGGCACAAAGAGCAGAGACCTCGTTTTCGCCTAAATATTGCAATATCAAATCAGCGTACACCGGCAACTCTGACAGTTCTTAATTATCACAATGTATGCACATTACAACAAACATTCTACATGATATATCATCTAATTTCTACATTTTCAAGTAAGGGCAGTAATTGCATGCAAATATTTATATTCCCACAGGTCAAAAGGTGCAATGGAAAAAAAATAGTTTTCAGCAAATTGAAGATATTCGAGATACGACTGCGAACACAGAGTCGGAGATTGAGGATGCGCACTCTTGCCCAACTGCTGAGCAGCACAACTCGATAGGAGGCACATATCGTCAGAACATCGGCACTATAATTCACGCAAATGCGAGTCCGGCTCCAGCTTAGGCTGTGGCTTTGGCGAGTACATTGAAGTTTTTAAAAGACGAGAGTGATGACACGGGTACCTATTAGAGGCCATTTGGTTGCATGGTGACGGCTAACTAGCTAACGTGCAGCAGACCGTGCTAGCTCCAGAGAAAGGATGGTGTGCAAGATGAAGAACTTTATTTACATTTTTAAAAAATCAATGAAAATTAGCCTAAATCATGTTTTGGGAGGAGTACTCTAACGAGTTACTGCTGTTTGAATCATCAAAGTTTAACGCCTCAGCCGAGAAGCGACAGGATGCCCGCAAATATTCCCATCTTCATATCCCAGCTACCGCTGCCTAAATTCAGCCCTTGGTTTATCCATGAATGCGTAGCATGAGCTGTACATCAACCTATTGTAATGAGACCGAATGGCATGTTAACGCACCAACACCCAAACCCAACACTTAGGGTCACCTTTCATCGACAGAAACCACTAAAAGCTCAGCGGCTTTTACAAACAGATCTGGAGAGCTCAGATTTCCTGCTGCGCTAATCAAAACTAAACAAGAGTTGCCATGCAAAACAAAACGCGCGCGCTAGCTCTGATTCTAGTGCTTTAGCTTCTGAGTCGATCGCCCTCTGAAAATCCGCAGCCTTGGGTTTGACCTTTTCAGGTCACTCAAGCTCAAGGTCAAGGTACTAAATGAAAGCCCATATGACTTCCCATATGTTGATAACAGTAAATATTGACCTATCTTCAACTATTTTTGAGTTATAACCCACTGAAAATTTGTGACCTTCAGTTTGACCTTTCAAGGTCACTCAGTCAAAAGTCATAGTACTAAATGAAAGCCCATATGTGACATCCTATGTGCTGATAGTGATAAACGCCTCTATATCTCTAACCACATTTGAGTTATAATGGAAAAAAAAGCAAATTGAAGCAATGACCTTGACCCCCCTAACATTTAACCCCCAACCACTAAAAAAAAAAAAAAAAAAACTATGAAAGAAACCCTATCATGTCGCAACTGAGTGGAAGCAGAACTGAAAAATGCACATTCTGCATTTAGTTTGAAGTTGATATGATCACTTTCATCAAAGTTATTCCAAAAAAAACCAAAAAAAAAAAAAACAATGTTGACCTTGACCGGTGACCTTGACCCGATGACCTCCAAAATTCATTGGGGTCTATTCTGGACTAGTGCCCACCTATGCTGAAAGTTTCATGAGGATTGGCTCAGCTGTTTTGCCGTAATGTAGCAAGCAAAGAAAGAAAGAATGAAAGAAAGAAAGAAATACCACACCCTCCAGATTCCGTCCTGGGCGAGTTAATAGGACTAAAAATGGCTCAATCAGGAACCTGCTAAAACTGTCACATAATATAAAGAAAACTAAAAGAATAGTCTGCGGTAGTTAAAAAAAAATGCACAAACAAACGCATGCAAACACAGACACAGACATCATCATCACCTTTATTGCCAGACTCGGGTTCCAAGTTGGTAAAAAAACACACAAGCGATACAAACATGGAATACATACATATACATACACATCCACACACATACACATTATAAAAGACACCTACACCAATGACTCCAAACTGGTGACTGGTATCGTATGGCACTACAACTGGGATCCGTCAGCAGCCTAATAATATTGTTCTGGGACCCATTCAGGCGACAGATAAGCTTGTGCATCAGCTTCCTCAGTAACAATTTATAGGTGCTGACCCCTGCATTACAGAATAGCTCACTAGCACTACCTTGGTTTTCTGAGTAAAATCCTTAGACAGTTATTATAGGCAACCTATAACTTCTGCACGCTTGCCTTCTTATACTTCGTCCATAAGGGAGCTGTATATAGTGGGGTACAATATGCCTTAAAAAGCCTAATTTTAGCATCATCTGAGCACATGTGGAATTTCCTAACCAGCATACTAGCTTGGGCATACAATATGCGACACTGTCTATATACATCGTCATCATCAGAAATCTGATCTGTGATGTAGTGACCCAGATACTTTGCTCTTTCGCAGACATCCAGTACTTGTCCCGATAGATAAAAATCTGGAAAGCAAAGATCTTTGTCCCCTTTAGTTCTGCATATCAAAATAACACTATTTTTAGTATTGTATTGCACATCATATTTCATCCCATATCTGAGCCCAGGACTATTTTCAATGATGTCGCTGTCTAGGCCTGCACCCTGTGACCTCGCCTGTTCGGCGTGACCCTATTTACGGCTTTGTAACTCAGGTTCTGTGTCACAGAGACTGGAAAAAATTATTTTAAAAAAAGCAAGACCCTTGAATCACGAGGAAATTCAAATGCGGAATTATTTAGAAATTAAATTTCAGTATTTTGTGGATGTTGGCGTCTACACCTGCACAGAGGGGTTAATGGACAGAAGGTTAAAATAAAGATGCTGTAGGGCAATTCCACCGTTACGGATGCTACCTCAGAAGGAATTTTTAGCCATTCCCGCTACCCTCACAGCTAGAGTTTTACTCCACGGAACCCAACCTAATGTGTATTACTAGCTCAGGTCTGAGGCTGTTTGATGGCGGAAGAAAAGCCATCCAGTGATGTCTGTGTGTTTCACATGACCCACAATTATGAACGTGACGGATGCTACATGAAAAAGACATGGAAAAAATTCAGCCATGTTTAGTTCAAAATTATCTGTGTCTCAACAATAGTACACATGAATGTTTATCCCAGAATTGTACGAGAACTAGGCCACCTAACACACAAATTATAATACAGCTCCAAATGAGAGTGTCTTAGCAGGCAGTTACAGAATTGCACAAAATCCTCTGTGCAGGACGTTACGTGACGGATGTTACATTTTGTCCACTGAAGTAAAACGAAACTCTCTGCTGAAAAAAGTCAATATTGTTCAGTGGAATGATGAAATAACCACATCTATGCATGAATGTAGCAGGTTATAAGATCATTATGACTTTGTTCTGGTAGTGTGCATCATTTACACAGTAATTGTTAACATCATTACGAAATAGTTTTATTCAGGTCCCCCTTTAATTAATCAAACTCAATATCTGTCCACTTCAGGTGTGGAGCAATCAATGCACTATACCTATGAAGGTGTTTATAAGATAGATAGATATAAAATATACTTTATTGAACCCTGTGGGGTAATTTGTCCTCTGCATTTGACCCATCCTATAGTTAGGAGCAGTGGGCAGCCACAGAGCAGCGCCCGGGGACCAACTCCAGTTCTAAAGCCAGTTCCTTGGTCAAAGGTACTGGTAGGAGTGTTCCTATGATGCATGTTTTTGTGGGTGGGGGAAACCGGAGTACCCGGAGGAAACCCACGCGAACACGGGGAGAACATGCAAACTCCACACAGAAAGGCCCAGGCCAGATTCAAACCCACGACCTTCTTGCTATGAGGCAGCAGTGCTAACCACTGTGCCACCATCCCTTGCTTAATACAGTACATTGCTTACTCAAAACGAAAACTGTAGAAACAATTCTGAGTGATAATCACCAGCTCAACTCTGGACTGTAAGATTAGAAGTCACAAAACTAGCATTAAAACTTGTAGCGAATGATAAATCACACAGGTAAAATTCTGTATTTTGACTTTAACGAGCAGAGGTCTGGGACAAAAATAAACTAACAGGACAGATCATCAATCTAAAACAAAGAAAAATTTGATGCAGTGATCGAGATTTCATCTTTTTTATCATAACCGTAAAAATTACACAAATAAAAATGCTTACTGCAAAACACATGGAGGATCTCCAATGAGTGAGCCCGAGATATCAAATTCATGCAACGAGAGTAGTAATTTTCATTTAAAAGAAATTATATATAACTCCAATTCTGAAATAGTTGGGACAAAGTGTAAATTGTGAATAAAATTAAAACGCAATGACTTTCAAATCACACCAGCCAGTATTTTATTCACAATAGAACAGAGAGATAACAACATAGCAAATGTTGAAACTGAGAAAATTTTACAATTTCATCCACAAAATGAGCTCATTTCAAATTTGATGGCTGCTACAGGTCTCAAAAAAGTTGGGACAGGGCCCTGTTTACCATGGTGTAGCATCCCCTCTACTTTTAAACGCAGAGCAGAGGCATCTGGGCATTGAGGAGACAAGTTTCTTGTGTTTAGATATTGGAATTTGATCCCACTCTTATTATATACAGGCTTCCAGCTGCTGGAGAGTTTTGGGTCTCCTTTGACGGAATTTTCGTTTAATTATACACCAAATGTTCTCAATTGGTGAAAGATCAGGACTGCAGGCAGGCCAGTTCAGCACACGGACTCTTCTACTACGAAGCCATGCTGTTGTAATAGCTGCAGTATGTGGTTTTGCATTGTCCTGTTGAAATACACAAGGCCTTCCCTGGAATAGATTTCGTCTGGAGGGGAGCATATGTTGCTCTAAAACCTTTATATACCTTTCAGCATTCATCGCGCTTTTTAAAACATGCAAGTGTCCCATACCATATGCACTAATGCACCCCCATACCATCAGAGATGCTGGCTTTTGAACTGAATGCTGATAACAGGAGGGGTGGTCTTTCTCCTCTTTAGCCCGGAGGACACGACGCCCATGATTTCCAACAAGAATGTCAAATTTGGACTCGCCTGACCACAGGACACTTTGCCACTTTGCTACAGTCCATTTTAAATGAGCCTTGGCCCACAGAACACGGCAGTGCTTCTGGATCATGCTCAACAATGGCTTCCTTTTTGCATGATAGAGTTTAGGTGGCATCTAGGGATGGCATGGCGGACTGTGTTTACAGACAGTGATTTCTTGAAGTATTCCTGGGCCCATTTAGTAATGTCAATGACAGAATCATGCCGGTGAGTGATGCAGTGGCGTCTGAGGGCCCGAAGATCACGGGCATCCATTAAAAGTCTTCGGCCTTGTCCCTTATGCACAGAGATTTTTCCAGTTTCTCTGAATCTTTTGATGATGTTATGCACTGTCGATGATGAGACCTTCAAAGCCTTTGCAATTTGATGTTGAGGAACATTGTTTTTAAAGTATTCAACAATTTTTTTACGCAAGCCTTCACAGGTAGGAGAGCCTCTGGCCATCTTCACTTCTGAGAGACTCAGCCTCTCTAAGGCATCCCTTTTATAGCCAATCATGTTACACACCTAATGCCAGTTAACTTAATTACTTGCTAAATGTTCTTTCAGCTGATTCCCATATATTAATTGATTTTTCAACCCTTTTTTTGCCTGTGTCCCAACTTTTTTGAGACCTGTTGCAGCCAGAAAATTTGAAATAAGCTCATTTTGTGGATAAAAATGTAAAATGTCTCAGTTTCAACATTTGAAATGTTATCTATGTTCTATTGTAAATAACATATTGGCTCGTGATCTGAAAGTCATTGCATTTTGATTTTATTCACAATTTACACTTTGTCCCAACTATTTCGGAATTGGGGTTGTATATGGAGAGTATATTTATCCCATAAATGTCAGCATCGTATTATTTAGAAAATGGAAAAATAGCGTTTGGCTTCTAGTTTACAGTTTATTCAAGTCAATGGGATGAATAATTCGCTAGCTAGCATGCTAATGCTTTTCGCCATTAAATTCTTAGATTCAAGTGTTTATGATAAGTTACATGTGTAACTCATTACTGGCCAAAAGGGTTAACATGCTAGCCAACAAATTATTCATCCCATTGAATTCAACAGACCAGGGCTATTCAACATTATCCGTTAACTAGATGCAAACACCGGCGATGGTGAACGTTTCCAGAAGAACTGGCCTTGTGAAAATATTAGTTGATGTTTGCCAATGAACGGAATCTGAACAACTGTGACACGAGAAAGCTGTATTACATGTATGTGATAACAAACCTTTATCTAATGTGTTGTATCACACCAATTTTTAATAATTTATGGGATAAATGTCATTATGCTGCTCGGCCGCCTCAGGGGCCCCATATGTCGGTTTTTAATACGCAGTTTCCTTTACTTAAGTGCCATACTGCCTTCCCAATCTGAGCACGTGTCTTTTTCACAGAAAACCTGTATTTACGCTTACTAAATGATTTATAAAATCCTTGTCCTCGTCCATTTCTATTGTTTAAAGCACAGAATAACTGGATACAGACCTTTAGTTAAGATGATGTTGCTTCATGAAAATTGAAATTGAGCACTTCAAAAAAGCCAGCCTTCATGGCCTTGGAAATGATAGAGAAGTACAATTGCATCATGGGTAAATTTTGCCCTGTTGCAGCGGCCACCTTTGAATAATTAGTGGAACTATCATTTATTCTAGAAAGCTGAAAGAGTGTAATAAAGCCCAGTTAATGTTGCAAATTTTGTGACAGTCTTTGACGATCTTTGACAATCAAATGACAATCTGAGTAAAACTTCATCCTTTAGAAATGAGCACAATTACACATTTGAGCCCCAATTCAAAAACATCCATGGCAAAAATTCCCTCTTTCCCTTTTATTATCTAGATAAGTTGAGCATTCTTCCACTCTCTGGGGGTGTGATGGATGTTACAGGACCCCTTTTACTGTGATGGACGTTACATGAGTTGGATATTACAGATTTGTGATCCCCTGCCAAATATTACGTGCCAAACTTTCAGGCAGACTTCGTCCATTGTTGACTTTGCCTTGGCTACAGTTAAGAGAATTGAAAAGGTTAAGTCAATATTCCACCTCAGTTTCTTCCAATAAAAATAATTCAGAATTTCCATGACGGATGTTACATTGACTGGGCTGATTAAGCCACCCCTACCGTCTGGCCTGCAAACTCCCGCATGAGGGTTCAGGCTCCCCTCTGCTTTAAATTGATGCTCTTGGTAAAACAAATTGAATGATATGAACTGGTATACCCATTTAGTTACTGGTTATTTCAAAAGGCCTTATTACCTGATTTTGGGCCGATTTCAGGGTAAAATTCACACCAGCTGTTTGGATGCAAAACTCTTGCTGAAAAATAGTGGCTCAGCCATAAATATATATGTTTCTTAAAGTTGGGGGTTTTGTGGATAGATTGAAGCCCTTTGCTGGACGTTAAACAGAGATTCAATTTTTGTTCATCATGTCCCTCTTTTCATGGAATTGCCCTGTACATTTTTTCAGGTCAGAGCCAGACAGAAATTAGAAAACGATGTCAATAACTTCTACTTCATCACTTTAGGCTGTATTATAAAAAGAAATGAGGCAACGCTACAGGAATCTAAAGTCTTCTACCACAGTCCTCAGTCACTTCTTATGCATATGAGGCAAATCAAATGTCTTCCACAGAAACAAAGTGGATTTATGCTAAACGAATAAACGAGGTAGTTTTACAAACAGAGGTCAAAGCGTCCAGACAACGAGCCCAGGGCCGATGACCTCATCGCGTTACACTACTGCCCAATCAGCTCCCTTTATGACAAAATTGAGACCACCTGTTTCAGCACACCTCAGTAACGACCACAGAACCATCTCCACCTGCATCGTGCCCTCACTCACCGAGGCGCAGAAGGTGCCGGCAGCGAGAGATGCATGCTGTGGCCACCGGTGAAACTACAGCACCGCTAATTTTAGCCGAAAAACCCCAGAGCTGAACAGAGACCTAGATCTGCGTTAAGGAATATATTTAGCCTAATCATGGGAAACTACACTCGCTTTTCAGAAAAAAAAAGACATTAAATTTGCCCGCAGAAATTTTTCAAACTGTCCGTTTCAGCGTTTAACTGTACAAGACTTCAAGACACTGGGAGAGTTAAAAACAAAACACACAGCAAATGTCTTGTGTAAAACATGAATTTCAAATGCACATGATAATCAGCAATGAAAAACCAGCGAGTCGGTCAGCACAAAAAATAATGCAAGCAATGCAAGCAACCAATCAGCAGGCACAAATATATCATCCAAGCACAAGCAAGCAATCAGGCTGCACAAATATATAGCGCAAGCGCAGGAACCAGAGTGCACAAAGATTACACAAGCAACCAATCAGAATGCATAAAATAATACAAACACAAGCAGCTGATCAGCATGCACATAAATATAATGCAAACACAGCACAGTCCCGTCAACGAGGAGTTGAAACCACATTTCACTTAACACTCAATTCTGTCCTTTCTGAATAAATTCACACAAACTAAAGGACAAAATGCCAGCAGTTTTCCCGGTTGGGGCCAAAGTCGGGCGCCGAGAGAGAGCATGATTGGTCAGGATGGTTAGAGAGTTTGGCCATGCAGTTGCACCGCAGAGAAGCAGGAAAATCAGAGCCCAACGCCACAGCGAGCGCTGGGTCAGACCGAGGCTGGGGAGCCCGGGCGGCCGCTGGGTCAGACCGAGGCTGGGGAGCCCGGGCGAGCGCTGGGTCAGACCGAGGCACAGCATGCGACAGAGCCGGCGATTATAGCAGAGAGTAAAGCCACAGCAGCACAGTGAGCAGTGAGATAGAGAGGGAAGGGCAGCGCTAACACTGCAGCTGCAGCATTACACAGCAGGCCTGGGTATCAGGACTTCGCCCCGGCGTTAGCTGCGCGCATTAGCTGCGATTCATCGCATTATTACAGACGTCCATCACAGTCCTCTAAGAGCCTGTATCATCACATCACACCGGTGTTAAAGGCAATGCCGCATCCATCTGCATCTTATCAAGAGACTGTACACTACTGCGTGTGTGCGTGTGTGTGCGCGTCTCTGAATATTCTGCTTTCCGTTTTCAATCATAAGGGCAAAATAAAAAAAATGCCCAGTGCGGGTGCAAAAAACAAAAGCCAGATAAAAACAAGTTCTCAATACTTTGCCAATTATCTGACAGGCAGTGCGTTTGTTACAGAAAATAGACTTCAGTCGCTCAGCACACACGGCTCAGCTCCTGCTGGTCTCTCATGAGCTCCTTCCATGAGCTTATTTTCACCTCTTTGTCTCACTCGGTATTGAACCCCTATTCGTCTTGAAATACCCAGCAGCCCAGACCTCACAAAAGCACTGTGCAAATGCTATTTCACCACCACATCCCACCCAGCCAACCCCAAATATTCCCACAACTCCACCAGAGTGTTTTGACAACATTACAACATGCAGCCATATTGCATCAATATTGTGACATTGTTTTCCGTAAGCTGGGCCATCCTGTGTAGCAACAGATTTCAGGGAATCTTATTCCTCTAAAGACTTAAAAAATAAAATGACAGATGGAAGGACAGCTCTGCCACGAGTTAAGGGAGCTCCACGATGAATATTAATTACTGTTAATTAATTGGTGAGGTCACTCAAAAAAACTAAACACTTCCCCATTATTTTATCGTGGGCCTCGTCCCATTAGTCATCCTCTCCCAATCAGTCCAAAGCTGAAAAACTGATCTGTTTTGACCTCACTCTGACCATCTCTAATAAAATGGCTGCCTTCATTCCGCCCTCTCTCGAGACCTCGTGGAAAATAAATTATGCCCATGAACCCTCGAGCCGGAGCTTCCTGACCCTTAAAAGCAGGGGCAACTTCCGGCTCATCCCCTTTGCCCTGAACTCCTCAGGGACCAGGAGCAGGTCAAAAAAGTAATTTACTTTTGATAACCCACCGTTTGATTCATCAGCCATGCAGTGCAGGTGCCTCGACCCCAGTGAATCATGGAGGTTGTCGCATTATATAGCCATGCGTCGTGATAAATTACATTGTTCTATTCATTAGCCTGAATCTAGCATTCCATCTTTGGCTCCTGTGTTTGTGGTCATTTTGGCTTCTTGCAGGTTATCCACCAGTTACATATTGTGGAGCATATTTTCAACGCAAGCTATGGTGAGTAAAGAGCCCCTACTGAGCCCGAGATCACTGGTTGCGGTTAGTGAGGTTTGGCCTTAGAGCTGTGAGGTATGTGTGTGTACTGGTGCGGGCCATTTTCCTTGTGTGGGCTTGATCTACCCTTTCCTGCTGTTTGCCGTCTGTAGGGTTGAGTTCTGGCCTTGTCCCGCTTCGTCAGGGGCATCATAGCTTCACTGTGCTGCCGGTGAGGTCTGGTCTGGTGTTTCGGGATGTGCTGGGTTGGGCTGAACGTTCCATTACAGTGAAACTGCCCAGCAGGCTTGCTGTAAACTACCTTCAGCCTTCTCACAGGGTTAAGAGCACCACACAATTTACAGCAGTGCGCATAGCACACATGCAGGTGGGGGCCCTTCTGGGGTTCAGGAACAGATTTTTTGTGCCCACGCTCTAAATCCTGCCCAACACCCCGAGAGGAGGCCCCAGTTCCTAGGGGGTGGTCAACAGAGGAGCTCAAACAGAAGAATCGGTCGTTATGATAGTCCAGCATAGAGGTCAGCGTGGGCCGGCCAGCGAATGTCCCTCCTGACTCCCCTGCCAGACTCCCAAGTTTCATCAAGTTTCCCAGAGCTAAGGGCTGCAGTTCTGGCAGTACAGCAACAGCATCCAAAAAGGTACTGCCTGCAGTTCTGGCAGTGCCAGCCCTGCTGACTTCAAGGGTTTGAACAACCATCGTCACAGACCCACGGCTAGAGACCGTACGGTGGAGGAAAGCAAGGTTTTCTGCATGAATCAGCCATGCAAAGGCGCCTCCTCGTGCACAGCAGACTGGATTTTAATAGTTTGTGCGCTTCATTATTCCATAAACATATATTTTCCTTAAGCCTGCTCTCGACCAAAGGCACCCAAACTGATAACTGAGGGCACTTCCAGTTAAAAGGACCCAAAAACAGAACTCCACTCCATCAGGGCAGGAGAGTGGTTCTATCCATCGGTTTTGAGGAAGCACATGTCCGTGTTCTCATCTGTCCCGAACACAGACCCTTTCCCCACTTTGCGTTACAGGGGTAAGTTTTCCATTTTTAGGTTGTATCCTTCAGCCTGTCACTGGTACCGAGGATCTTTATTCGGTGGACTCAGCTGCCTGTGCCCCCCCTCCCTCCTGTCACAGAGTCTGAGCGTCCTGCCATATCTGGATTACCGATTACTCTGTGGCCCCGGCTGCGATCACGTAATCCGGGTCACAGGTGATGATTCAACTCCATTCATCCCCATCCAGTAAAGGCCAGAACGACGAGGCTGGATGCGACACAACCTTGCATGCAGGCCCTGCTCCCATGGAGGGACAAGAACGGCCTCTCAGACTGTCTGTGATGACAACAGAAGGACCATTGATGGGCAGATGACATGTCTGAGAGGGCAGGACAGCGAGGGGCATGAGGGAGCGTGTGAAGTCACCAAAACATAGAAATGTCCTCTTAATGGAAGGGTCATTCATCTTGCTCTCAGAGGTTTATCTCCATTCACAGGTCGCAAGTCTACATGAGTAAGAACTGACAGCACCTCTACAGCGTACCACATAATCACCGGGGCGGAACGAAGTCACAACACTCTACAGGTGACGAGGGCGGTATTGACATGGGAGTGGTGTCGACTGACCCCTCAGAGAGCACTTCACATCTTGAGCATAAAAAACGGGCGGTCCACATTCTATCTCCACGGAGAGTGGTGGATGTACCTGGGCGTTGTGGCCCAAATATAAGCTTAAAACAGGGTAGCACAAGTCAATAATTTTGCATCCAGGGAAACGACCCATTGCCTGGAATGGTGCTCCCTCACAGGTCAGGTGGGCAGTTTAGGACAAAGTGTTAATTCACAAGAATGACAAGCAGGCTTCTTACACTTTCCCCACTCCTCCTGCTGATCCCGCAAGTCCTCCGAAGGATCACGGGCGGGGGGGTCATGATAGAGTTCTGCTGGTTGCTTCACGGTGGACAGGATGACCATGGTTTCCAGACAGATTAAGTTGATACAGGGTCACTCGGGACAACTGCCATCCCAAGAGGACCTCCCATCCAAAGTGGATGGGCAGATTTAGCACCCAAACCCAACTGCCTTGCATTTTCATTTCTCAGTGGCGGCTCGTGGACACGCAACTGGGGAGCTCAAAACAATCCCTTAAATTAATGATTGATGGAAAACAGGTCGTGACCATTCATTTAAATTACCCTGACAGAAACTCCGAAACTCTCAACATTATCTGGTGAGGCCAGTTTTCATTTATAACGCACACCTGTCAACTCCCACGCATTCGGTGTGAGTTTAAGTAGCGTATTTACATTCCTCTGCTGTAGTTATTATTATTCAATTATTCAATCAACGCGTAGGCTATGTAAGAGATTCTTGCACGGAATTGAAGTCCTTGTGCATGGAGGGGTTGGAGGCAATGTAATTGCATAAAGATGTTTCAAATGATCTAATTTAATTTAAACGATCGCGAAACACATGCATTGCTTCCAGCCGCTGAGTTGAGAAAAGCGCGAGAAGTCCGGAGTCGGCATCGGTATGCGTTATAAATGAAAACTGGCTACACCTGATAATGTTGAGAGTTTTCGGAGTTTCTGTAATGGTAATTTAAATGAATGATTGAAAACAGGTCATGACCAATCATTAATTTTAAGGGATTGTTTTGTGCCTCCCCTGTTGCCAGTTCACCAGCCGCCACTGACGCATTTCTGGCCTCTGCAGAGTCCACATCAACAGTTAAACAAGACTGTCCATGAGCCATTCTGCAATGCTAGAACTCCAACCACTCGAGCAAATTACTCCAAGGAGGAGAATCCTTTCAGACTGGTGTTGGGGCATAAATGTTGAACCAGTGATCTGTTCTGTGCCGCTTGTCCTTAACTTCTTACCGTCTCAGTCTGACCAAAGGCACCACAGTAATTAGGGTTTACACCTTCATCATCTCAGAGTATCATGGGGGCATCGTCCATTGGGTCGGTATTCTTTAGTGAGTCAGTATCTGAACGGTGCTCGTCGCTCGTGTCCAGGCTATACCTTGCGGGCAACAGGCTGAGACTTGCCTCGTGTTGAAATCTCTCACTAAGGCCCCACACAAGCTAATTGCTGATGCAGAGTTGGAAGCTCTGTGTCTAAAAACAGGTTTTCTTTTGGCTCTCCGCTGTGCTAAACAGGCTTAAGAGCTGTGCAATCTCTCCGTTGCTGATTGTCAGGCTGATGGCACAGGAGCTTCACTGTAGCGTAGCCCGCTCTTTTGCCTGAAGCACTTAATCCATAGTGCATGAGTCAGGTACTGGTGGCAAGTCCATTCCCAACTTCTTCCTCCTTGCACAGTCAGCGAGACCAATCTGTTCACCGAGTGCCCAGAATGAGCAGGCCCATTGAGCGCATATTCAGCCTCTGGAGATCCGATGCTCTCCTCAAGTTTGTCTGTTATGGAAGGAGAAACTGGGGTTCCCGCTTTCTAAGCAGCAACTGTCACATTATGATGCCCTTTTCCATACGGTTCCTGCAGGGATATGAGCAAACTCAACCTGAAGCGTGACTACGTCATGAGCAGCACTGAAGGCAGTTCTGCTGGGATTCATTTCTGCAGCGTAACGGCGCACTCCATGAACATTTCCACAATTTCACTGTGTTAATGGGACCTACTCGACACCAGTAAGCAATGCTGTTTGGATCTCTGCAGCCCAGTGAGGTTTGAACAGTTAGATTCTTCTATTCCTTGCAACCCTCTTGGTAGAAGTCATCCAATTTAGACTGTAGTGATGGGTCGATCAGATCAGATACAGTACACTTTTTACACTTACAGATCAGATACACTTTTTTTATTGAACCCCGTGGGGTAATTTGTCCTCTGCATTTGACCCATCCTATAGTTAGGAGCAGTGGGCAGCCACAGAGCAGCGCCCGGGGACCAGCTCCAGTTCTACAGCCAGTTCCTTGGTCGGGGGTACTGGTAGGAGTGTTACTATAATGCATGTTTTTCCAGGTGGGGGAAACCGGAGTGCGCGAAGGAAACCCACACGAACACGGGGAGAACATGCAAACTCCTCACAGAAAGGCCCCAGGCCAGATTTGAACCCACAACCTTTTTGCTGTGAGGCGGCAGTGCTAACTTAAATCTGCAAAATGAAAGGAAAGTGACATAATCCCTATAGCGCAGAGCACTCTGAAGCGCTCGAGGTAAGAGGGCAAGCCGGATGTCGTTCCCTCCTCAGTAGTGCTGGGAGTTCCTCCTGCAGGGGTCATGGGCACAACTTCCTTTAAGGTCTACAGAGAATGTGGAACGAAGGCCACCATTCTATTAAGACCAAAACAACAGTCACCCTTCAGCCTCACAGATCCACAGTTGCATTCATATCCTGCGTTTTTCATAATCATTGATCTCGGTGCAATTTACAACAAGAGCAAAACATCTCCCACCAGAGCTGCGACTGCGTTATGCACATCAGACTATCTGCAGCAGATGTGCAAAGTTTCAGGTATGTGCTATGAGAACTGTCGGAGGAGTTGATTTCACTAGCCAGGTACCTTCCAATATGGACAGACAGACGGACAGACGGGCTGCGCCACAATATTATCCCCCCTTTGGGCTTGTGCTGGGTATAAAAACTACACGAGGAGAGGAATTCCACCACACTGCAAACCCAATGATAACCTTTCATACAAAAGAACATTTCTGAAGATCTTATTTTATCTCTGAAATGAGTAAAATTTTATTTCACGGTGTTTGTCGCACGGTATGCTGCTGTGACTGGAGTACCCACTGAAAATGCTAATGCATGACTTTGGCCTGCCGCCCGCTGTTTTTAGAGCACTCCTCCTAAATGAATATGAAAAATGATAATGAGAATTAGCCTGAAGGAGCTTCAGAGCACACATCAGGCGAAACATCATGTTCCACGTTCTCACTGAGTTTTTTCTGGCTGTGCACCATTCTTGGCTCAAACTGTGCTTCAGGCTAAAACAGACATTATTTCCATCCTGAATAATTAAAATGGAGGGCTGGGGAGGGGGAGGGAGGGCTATACGGGAGCCAGTGAGGAGCAGAACCCATCCATCTGCCATGAAGCTAAAATAACAGAAATAGATTTTCCATCCCTCAGGACCAGTTGACGAACACGAGCTTTCATAACACGCCAGGACTCGGTATGAAGGCGCTGGGAAAATAAACAACACAACGCCAATCCAAGGTTTCGCCTCATCGCTTCCTTATTGATCCACTCTGCCACGCATGCATGTAACCATAGCAACAGCAAACAATCAACCTAACGCCACATCCACCCACGCACTGTGTGCTCACGGCACGCCAGCATAAACCAGAGTGGCGCAGGAACAACTCCTGACAGACACCTGCCGCTGCGTCCTCTGAATTACCTCAAATTTTACAAATCATTTCCGCTCGTCGCCCGCATGAATCGTTCTGTTACAGTGCGAGTAGCACAGCCACTTACAACTGACTCAATGCAACGTTCTGTAGGCACAAAATGGCAACCTGTCGCTGTGGTAGAGGCAGGAGATTGAAGCTTGTAAGACACAGAGACAATAACATCGGCCGTGTAGGTCTGAGCTGTGCCTGCCCTTATACAGCTAACTGCAGTCAACACAAACTACAGAGAGACAGAGAGAGAGAGAGAGAGAGAGAGAGAGAGAGAGAGAGAGAGAGAGAGATGCACCAAGAATCTCTTCAGCCTGCTCTCTGACATGTATAATGGCTTCAGACAGGAAGCAGAGGCTGCCATGGTTACCAGCTGATGCCGTACAGTCTGGGGCCTCTCTGAGTCAGAGTGTCAGGGTTTACTCTGAACGTTCATCTCAGGAGGACACACACACACACACACACACACACACATACTTCTTCCAGGACCTCCTTCTCCGAGACGATGAGGAGGGGCTTTCGTAAGGTCAGAAAGCCTTCCATCCAAACCCATTTTACATCATGTTAGAAATACACACTGAATAATAGTGGTGTGCAAAAGGCAACATCTAGCTGATTTTTGTTTCCAGAAGAGTAAAAAAAATAATAATAATCACAATAACCTAATTATAAACAAATCGAAATAGTTTTGTCTCTCGTGGCTTAAGAAACTACGCATCATAATTAACACCAAGTAATTACACACGGTCTAAAGACAATAGATTACTGCCTAAAAAATTTTTTGGCTCCAGTTGAATCCTCAAACGTAAACGGTCACGGCAGGCTGATTTCATGACATGCCCAACTCTAATTAATGCAGCTTCAATTCAGACAACCGAAACTAATGCGGCGCACAGAACTTACAAATTCCGAAAAACGCACCATGCAATCCCTCTGAAATATTCGCTTCACCGCGCTGCTGTTTGATACGATTTTTATTTCACATGCATCATTAATATTTATTTGCAAGGAGAACAGACCAACTGCCCCTTCTGACACGAATAAATGCACACAGTAAAGATACACTGCGTTGCAAAATACTAGGCTTGTAGCCCGATCCCTTTCATAGCGTTGCCTTAACTCATCCCGAGCAGATAGGAATAAATCAAGAAAAAACAAGCTCACCCAAATAACGACAGTGGCGATAAGCAAAATTAATCGTCTTTTTAAAAGACAATTTCCGAGTCCGGTTTGATTACGGAACAATGTCAGGAAAAGAATTCGAACGACACTGTACTTGATTGTTCGTTTTAACGTTAACTCTGTCAGCAAGGTGAAATAAATCTGGACCTCAGAATAAAAATCCGAACAGACCCAGCCCGGACTACTGGATTTGGCGAAAGTCCAGCCAAACGAAAAAATGAAGTTTTCGCGAAGGAAACGAGCCAAAATCTTGTAGTCTCAATTAATTTGAAAAACAGCACTGGAAGAAAGTAATGTGCGCGCTCGGCGAGGCCAATACTACAAGTGTTTGCCACTAACATGGCAATATCCCCCGCCGTCCGTACGATATACGGACGTACGGACGGACGGAGCCCAATGCTATATCCCCGCTTCGCGCTAAACGCGCGGCGGGGGATAATAAGGAGGCCTTTAGATGAGAACTGTTTCATCTCAGAAGTGAACATTTTGATTCGTCCACCAGACACAGGTCAACATCCATCTACCTCGTCAATATACCAAAAACACAAAAGCTTTGCTCAACCAACTGATATCATACCCGAATTTATTTCCCTCCGGTGTTTCACACGCCAAAAGAACGGAGAGCGAGGTTGAACGTCACTGATTTAAGAGTGATGCCATTTTGAAGAGCACTCCCCGTGAGAAGAGATTATCACAAACCTTTGGAATGAGATTAATATTAGAGCAACACAGGGACATGAGCCGCCAAGCAGGGGTTGGAACCATTTGTGGCTTCGGGGGAATAATTAATTGCTTTAGTTTAAACCATAATAATCTTAATACCAGCACTGTTTCATAGAAAATCGCCAAACAAATACCCTGAAGGGTGTACTACGAAGCCAGTTCAACATTGGCCTGGCTTTGTTTGCGTGAGCTGGCTCGACAAACCTCAAACAAGCAATCATCTATGCCAGTGGTTCTGGAGCTCAATCCTGGGGGGACCACGGTGTATGCTGGTTTTCATTGCAGCCACAACTGCAATCCCAGAATTCTTTAAATTCGTTGATTTGTCTTAATTTGGTCGTTCTTTTTTTAACCCTCAAACTTCACATAATGAGAGAAATGCTATGCCTGCCATGGGAAATGAGAGACCCATGTTCATATTATGTTTATAATGCTGCAATACAAGTAATTGCACAAGGTCTAATATATTTACTGATCCAAGTCGCACAAAAATTAAAGGTCCCCACTGCTAATTAGCTATTATGAGCCAGTTCAAAATCTTCCCTTCCTGACATCACAAGGGTGAGTGACCACCCAGAATAATGAAATCTGATTGACTGCTTGGCTGAAGTTGATCGGCGCTTCTTGCCTCTGGTTGGTTACTTCCCCATGTGATGTCAAGAGGGGAAAGAATTTTAAATGGATTGTAATAACCAACTGGCTGCGCACCTGATGACATAATAGGGGACCTTTCATTATTTAGCTCCTACAGGTGGCTGCACACAAGTTAAAGTTCTTACATTTTTTACACAAAACAGGCGCGAGTCATTGTCAATTGCTTTGCTTTCCAACTCCACATCAAATAAATGGTTCAATTTAGTGATCACGTATCAATAATTATACTAATTAAGAGCCAACTGGTATTTTGAAAGTTATTGGTTCATCCGCTTAAATTTCCCTCTTATTATTCTGCCATTTCCCATATAGCAAGATGTGAATATGAAACTTTAATTGTTCATAGCATGAAACCCTTTTCAGCAATATTGTCAAAAATGGCTTAATGAATAAAAATTAACTCTTCAAAATTCAAGGTCTGCATTTGTGGTTGGAATGTAAACCTGCAGACACAGTGGTCCCCCAGGACCGAGTCTGGGCAGCACTGATCCATGCCATCCGTGCAATATAAGGCTGATGTGGTAACTACACCAAGGAGACCAGTTTTCATATACTAAGGAATTTTTTCATTCCAAGTTGGCAGATAGTTGTTGAGAGTGAAAGATTACATTTGACCCCAATTTAGGTTACCATGGCAACTAGAATTCAAGATGGCCACCATAGTGTGAGCAAAAACTTTAAATAATAAATACTCCATAGCTAATTGATACATTGATTTGGATTTTTTTTTCCCCAAATAAAACATGACCAAATGCAAACTACCAAAATCTAGAATCTCAGTCTACAGGAAATATTTTTACAATTTTTATTTAGATTTAGCCCTTCACATTCAGTGTTTTGAGAGGTATCTATGGCAACAGCTACCTCAGCATTTATAGTTGAGAGTTCAGTTTGGTAGGTTGCATAAAACTCCATAAATTCTAGCTTCTGTCCAAAGCTCAAGTCAGTGGGACTAATACTTTTGGCAACATTACTGTTTGAAGTCATAAAACCAAGTTTTATAGAAAAACGCATTGGAAGTTTGTGCAGTTCTTACCCACAAACAGCTTTCAACATGCAACGGTTTGGCCTCAAAATGCCCCGGACTCATACAGTGTTCCCTCCTTTTCTTGAAGCTAGTCCTGTCTGCCCTTCTTTTTCCATCTGAGATATTTTCTCCTCCTGGATTCCTTTTCAGAGACTTTACGCTCAGCCTGGTATTGCCTATCGCCATCGATTTCATTATATGCTGCCAAACAGTATGACCCAGGATCTAGTCCTGTGTGCTTTAGAATATCACTGCAGGCTTTTAGTCCACTATTATAGTTGATTATTGAGTCGTACACCCCGAACTCCAGCACATCCTTTCCTACGTAAACTCCTTCTGGACATCAAATCCCGTACAGCTGATTTATCACCTCATTCTGATTCTGAGTGCGACCATGCAACACCCCAGAAGAAGCTCATCTTTCGTGAGAATTCTGTTGTTTCTGAGGGAAGTTTATAACTGTTTGAATATATAATGAGGATGTAAACAAACCTTTTGCACAAAACAAACAATTTTAAAAACCCTTTTTCTGCAAAAATAGACTTATTTATCAAAATACTAATTAGCTGATTTGAAAGTGTATTCAGTATGGTAGCCTGTGTTAATTAAAAAAAATCCTTTCTTAAATCTTGACTTTTTCATGAAAATGATAGGTAGTTACCACCTTAAAGGGGAGCCGCCTCTGTGACGCGGACGACCCTCGCTTTAGGCTAAACGCATCTCGCAAAACCACAGGTCTCGCTAAGTGCATCCCTCATATCATTTGCACATAAAAATGTACACAAATAGAAAACAAAAACTGAAATTATATTATTCAATCCAATTTAATTATTTATTTAGGACTCATCTTGCACTACAAGAGTTTCATAGTATCAATAAAATAAAAATTCCATAAAAAAATAAATAAAAACACTTCATCAACAGCTACTCATGTAACACCAAGGTATACTTGTTTTATACTTGTTTCCATAATGGTGAGATATATCTACTGTCGCTGAAAGCAGCATTTACTAGACCTATGATTGTCCTGCTACATGATTTGTCAAGACGACACATAAAAATCAAGTTCCTGTTGGCAGCTTGACATGTAGGCACATTAACAGCTGCAAACAGTTGTGAAGCACAGCTGTATCTAGGGACCTTTAGCAAAGTCCTGAGGCGGTCATTGCAGGCAACACAGCTAAAGCACCGTTAAAACACCGAGAGTGAAGCGTAACGCTGCGGACACGACGAGCTTCGGGTTGTTGCGCATTAGTTCGGAGTTGCCTGCAAAGAAAACTAGCGAAACCCCCCTTCAAAAAAGAGGTAACCAAGCACACAAATATAAGTAAATGAACGTATATATGGACACAAAAATAATTATCGATTCACCAAGATGAAATGGAAAACGGATATCACTTAGCAAAATGCACTCAGGCACTGAAGCAACACACATAAACGCACGTAGACTTTGGCTGACTGATTCATCCATATTTTGGCCGGTCAAGTTACCGTCGCGTCTCAATGTTAGATGCCAAAATCGGGTTCAAGACATTTACATTTTATAGCAAATCAGTTGGCCTAAATCGGTGTTGTGAATTAACAGGAGCGAACACTTTCTATTTGCAAAATTAATTGACTGGCATTTGCTGCATGTTTTCATTTTTGAAGCTGGCTCAATAAGGAGGCTATGCTATACCGTTAGCAACAAACAGCCAATTTTTAAACTGTAAAAGTAACTCTCTACATCAACGCATCAAACTGTTGTACATGGTCAGTAAACTAGCTGGCCAGAAACTTTCAGACAAAGTCAGCAGTTATAAGCCCAGTTCGCTAACTTTGAAAACTTTCACCATGAGGTCATCACGGCGTAAAAAAGTGAGGCAGTCAAATGCACAATCGAGGAACAATTTGGCAGACTTACAAGCGATTTCAGTTGTTACAAAGCATGATCCCAAAGTTTATAAAGCATCATTCTCATGGCTTTTACCTTCCTTACGACTCCTATGCCCCAAATGTTACAGACACTTCGTTCCGACCACAGATATATATACCGACTGCCTCAGATCTTCTCTCTGCTTTTTCTTCCAAGTAGACCAGGGTAATCGTTAAAGAACAATCGATTACGTCACTGGAGCAGCGGAGCGTGGTGAGCGAAGACACATCTGGCTTCTTTCGCAATGTCAGGAATGACCTTTGGACATCAAAGAACAGGGATACCCTGCCCATCAAATATGCTTTTATCAAGAAAGTATAAAATCACTTTCCCCCTCCTTGCCTCATCCTGTTTCTTTTTTTACCCTTAGACTGGAATCCATTTCCTACAAATTACTTTTTTAAAATATTTAGTGTCATCTAAACAGGAAAAAGCAAGCAAAAAAACGGTTATGCATGTTTGATTGTTCAAATATTTTACAGCTTCCCTTAAGTTTTCTTAACATGTAATTTTTTTTTTATGATTTCTCCTGACATTGATGCTAGGTAATAATAATTTGATGCGGTGTGCTATGGAGTGGATTTTCACGCCTCAGTAATCTGTCTCATTTACTCCGGCTTAGTGTTGTCCGAGGGTTGGTGCGGCTGCCAGAATACAGTGGGCATAGTGTGGACTAATGAAGGAATGCATCTCCGGGCATACAACTTTTATTTGCACTCCCTCATGCCGATAGGTAATGACTCCCATTGGACAAACAAGCATGTCTGTTAACAGTGGAGGGAATCCAGACTACATGGAGAAAACTAATTCAAACACAGGGAGAGCAAGTAAATTTTACATATAAAGGCTAAGGTTGGACTCCAGACCACAGCGTTCTGTAACTGTTGGGCAGTGCTGTTCCTCGTGCTGTCCTGCCGGACCTCTGCTGGATTTACTGTCAAAATAGCAAAACTGACTACCACAAGCAAGAGTCTCAGGTTAACACACCCCAATTAAGTGGGTGGATTTGTGATTCTTATGGCCTGTTTTCAGCTTTGTCCACACATACAGGTGTATCTTAAAAAACAGGATTTTTCCTCCTTAGTTTAAAAAAAAAAAATCTCGGTCCACGCAAAGACCCTATAGCAGGGCTATTCAACATTATCCAGTAAGGGCCGGTGTGGCTGCAGGCTTTCATTTCAACCAAGCACCTACACACCTGATACCACTAATCAACCCCCAGAGTCTTGGCTAAAGAGCTTGATTAGTGGAATCAGGTGTGAAACTGCTTGGTAAGCTGCGCCCACTCTGGGCCTTTCTGGATAATGTTGAATAGCCCTGCCCTAAAGCATTGTTAAAAGCATACCAAACCAGCAGGCAGCAATTATGTAATTTGATATGAGACTGTATTGGCCAATCACAAGTCTTAAGACTATATAAGGCACACACTGATGGTTTTCAGAAATCTTCATGCTTGAAGGCGTTATCCAAAAGCTTTGTTTTCAGTGACTGAAAATGCAGTTTGCATGTGGATGAAAGACCGATGAGAGCAGTGGTTCTCAAACTCAGTCCTGGCGCCCCACTGCGTATGCTGGCTTTTGTTCCGACCACAAGTGCAATCTTAGGACTTTACCAAGCTGTTGATTTTCCTTAATTAGATGCATTTATGTTTAGAGCAGTTATTTGTCCTCTTAAGCCACATTTGACAAATCTGCACATGCCATGAAGAATTAAAATTTCATATCCACAATGAGATATTAGAAGCCAGTATAAATAACTGCAGAGGGAAACGATTTGACCGAACCCTTAATCAACATGAACAGTCAATAGGTTCATCGTTGGTGAAACTTTCAACATATGGTTGCAAAAACCAACAGTTTATTTGGCAAACAGTAAAGTCACACCTCTTCCATTTCATGTTTAGTTTATGAAGTTGAGGCAAATTATTTTGAAAGTATTCCAAACACCTGTGTTCAGCAACCCAATCTGCAGCTTCCTGATTTTTCCAGAGTATAATTTGATCTGTTTAGAGATGTTTTTACCTGAAAATCCTCACAATATGGAAAAATAAGCATAACATGTTTAAGCGTTTTTATTCTTCATGGCACAGTGAATATGTCCATAAAAATGCGGCTAAAGGTGGTAAATAACTGCTCTAAACATGAAATGCAGCTAATTAAGACAAATACACACCTTGTTAAAATCCTAAAATAGCAATTATGGTTGGAACAAAAACCAGCATACACAGTGGGGTGCCAGGAATGAATTTGAGAAACACTGGCTTAGAGAATGCTATGTTTTCAAAAGTACCCGCGTACATGTGGACAAGGCCTGAGGTCGGAGGTCCTCAGTCTTACCCAGAAAGGGCAGGAGTGGGTGCAGGCTTTCATTTCAACCTAGTAGTTACTCACCTGAAGCTACTAATCAGCCCTTTGAGTCTTTGATAAAGACCTTGATTAATACAATCAGATGTGTATGTGTTTGGTTTGAATGAAAGCCTGTACCCACATCAGCCCTCTCTGGGTAAGACTGAGCTCCACTACCTTAAGCAGTTGCTTCTGCTCCCAACAGGAGGGGTTGTTTTAATTATTTATGACTTTCCACGTGTTTTTTTTTTTGTGGTCCATTATTTGCCCAAGTCGTAACCAATGAGCTCGGTTTGCATTTCCAATTGATTAAGTCGGACCACTGAATACTGTGATTTATCCTCATGAAACGGGTGGAGAACCCAGCTCCTGGAGAGTCGTAGGCCTGAATGTTTTAGGTATCTCTCTTTTTCTAACTCACCTGATTCAAATTATAGCTTTTTCTATCAAGCCCTTGACAAGCTATTATTATTTGAACCGGGCCTGTTAGAGCAGAGAGACATCTTATAGCATAATAGCATTTTGCTAAAACATGACAGACTATTGCTCTCCTGGAGCAGGGTTCCCTACTCTTGTTGTAGAATATTAGACTGAAAAATTATGTTTTGACATTTAATTAATTTCTGTTATTTAAGTGGAACCCGAACTCTGGTAAACATGCACTCTTGCTGAACAAGCCAAGACCAAAACAACAGTCTAATGCTTTATGCGGCTTCTTCCGTTGAATAGAAACAAAACTATTCAGGGGTGCGTTTCCCGAAATCACAGATGCTAACTTACATAGTTGGACCCATTGACTGTGAATGGACGAACTATGTAAGATGCTAACTTAGTTAGCAACTACGGTTTTGGGGAACGCATCCCAGATCAGAACTGTGAGCTGTATTATTATAGTGGATAATAATAACTGGAGTCAGGTGGTGGTAGTTGCATGTCCTGTAGTTGTTTGTGAGCACAACAGTCATTATTTCACTGTGACACACTGTCTTTTCCATGTTTACTGCGACACACTGTCTTTTCCATGTTTTTTTTTCTGTTTATTTTCCTCTTGTGCCATTTAGAATGTGAAACTGTGATTATCTTGGATGCATAAATTCATTATCGGGTTATTTGACATTTTACTGACTGTGTCACTGGTCACAGAATATTGCTTTGATAGTATTTTGCAGAAAGAAAAGGTCTTCCAAACCTTTCTCAGAGCAGATGAGATCATTGTTTAGTCATAGCTCCCAAATTAATTCCAGTGAGAAAATTGTGGAATATGTTTTCATTGGGTCGGCTGCATGTTGTGCACCCCTCTGCATTCTGATGAGCACTGAATTATGCGTCGACCAAAAAAAAGCGAGTCATGACAGTTATTCTTATCACACTCTAATGCTAATGTAATTATTACTATCAGACAATGGGTGAACAAAAAGCAATTCTGGACCATTGATTTAAAATTATAAAAGGACCGAGGGCACTGAAGCTCACTGGCACAGACAGGAGAGATGGGCTAAAGCTCACTGGCACAGACAGGAGAGACGGGCTAAAGCTCACTGGCACAGACAGGAGAGACGCGCTGGAGCTCACTGGCACAGACAGGAGAGATGAGCTAAAGCTCACTGGCACAGACAGGAGAGATGAGCTGAAGCTCACTGGCACAGACAGGAAAGATGGGCTGGAGCTCACTGGCACAGACAGGAGAGATGCGCTGGAGCTCACTGGCACAGACAGGAGAGACGGGCTGGAGCTCACTGGCACAGACAGGAGAGACGGGCTGGAGCTCACTGGCACAGACAGGAGAGATGGGCTAAAGCTCACTGGCACAGACAGGAGAGACGGGCTAAAGCTCACTGGCACAGACAGGAGAGACGCGCTGGAGCTCACTGGCACAGACAGGGGAGATGAGCTGACTGGCTAGGAGAGACTGGAGCTCACTGGCACAGACAGGAGAGACGGGCTGGAGCTGGAGACAGGAGAGACGGGCTGGACTGGCACAGACAGGAGAGACGCGCTGGAGCTCACTGGCACAGACAGGAGAGACGGGCTGGAGCTCACTGGCACAGACAGGAGAGACGGGCTGGAGCTCACTGGCACAGACAGGAGAGACGGGCTGGAGCTCACTGGCACAGACAGGAGAGACGGGCTGGAGCTCACTGGCACAGACAGGAGAGAGGAGCATCTCCATGATCGTTGCGGGTGAAAGGCATCAACAGCAGAAATGCCTTCACATCATTTATCAAACCCAAACAATTTTAACCTTGTAAATGCAGTATTAAGCTGGATATGAGTAATTTCCAAACCTGTGGAAAATTGTGCACTCAAACTGCTCCCTTTTAGGCCCACATTAATGGTGCAGCAACCGTCACCTCCTTCCTCTTTGGGAATATTGCTAAACTATGCCTGCTTCATGCCAAAAACAGTTTCATGCTTTTAATAACTTACGGCTGGACAACTTTAGTGCTTTGCTCCTTGATAGCACTGATGTGGCATAGAGAAGCATCAGACCAATGCACAATGCACCTGGCGGTGTTTTTACAGGAACAGGGAAGATCTACCAGACGTGCTGTTATAACATGGCACCCTGGGTCGTCTCCACATTCCTCTCACACCTGTGTGTTTTACACTTAACATGGTAATTTATTTAGTTCCTGACTCATTTGTGTTCATATTCTCATCACAACCGCCCCCTGGCCCCTCAGTACGCTCCAAAAACCGACCCCCCACCCCTGACCGTGTCTCAAACCAAGCTCAAGCTGGGTACTAATGTGAAGCAGTAACTGCTATCATTCCTCACAGGGACAATTGAATCGCAGCCAAAATTAAAATACCACCAGCAGGGCAGCACATGTATTACATCACCAAAATCAGGGACATTACTTTACATTGCATTACACAACATATATTTCACTGCATTACATCTGATTCCACATCATATCATATTACATTAGACTCATTGCACTAAATTACACATAGACCGCAGTGGGTATTTGCTATTTATAAAGTATCTGACAGCAGAGATGAATGACAGCAGGCACTAGGTCCTGTTGAGAGGGACAGAGGAGTATATTCTCCTCTGGGGGAAATGAACTCGACAGGATGGGGATCATTGAAAATAATTTCACTTTAGAGATATTTTCCTTTTCATTTTTTACAGAGAGGGATTCACAAAACATTGGCTCATATTCATGCAGCCCCTTAAAAGTGTGTTCACTCATTACTGTTACAACCCCTGCCGTATTTCCGTGTGGTTACAGATCTTTGCTCTGGGTGTGACCATCTTCAAAGAATCCTGCCTTGTCCCTAGTTGAAAGTTTTCACTTCTGGGTGCACCGCTTTTTAAGGTCGCTGCTTGCAATTCCCAGTTGGAGACTAGCTCTGTCATCTCGCGCTTAGCATCTGTGGACTGAATATTTCTTTGCCTTTGATGTTGGACCAGTTTCGCTTTGACTTACGATTCTCGCCCTTCTCTTCTCTCAGTTTGTTTGGTTTTTTGTGTTTGACCCCTAACTTGTCCTATTTGACTTAGATTCTTGCCTTTGCCCTTCGTAACAGAATGGACCCCCGTACGAGCCCCGAATTCTGTTACAACCTGGTGTAGGTCAGGTGGCAACAGGTAAACGAATGAGAGAAGAATGGGACGGGCAGAGAGATGCAATCAAAATAAGCTGCATGCTGAATTGTAGCTCCGGTCCCTCACACTATCGGCCAAAATTTAAATAATCCTTCTGCTTGTCTTCAAAGGTTTACTGGGCACAGGGCCATTTTACTCCCGAATGTTCAGTCCACGAGTGAATATTGAGAGAATGAATAGTGTTCCCCCAACAGAAACAAGTTTCCGCCCAGTATCACCTTCAAAAATAACAAAAGGAAAAATAACAAAGCAAAATAACAAAGAAGTGTCCTGATGGAAAGATTGGGAGATCCAGCAGGGAACACTCTAGGTAACCACAGATACCAAACAGCGTGCAGAGGGGCAAGACCAGAAAGGCAATCAGATTCGCAAACTGAGGTCAAACACTGGGAGTTCACTGAGCAACCAGACTGAAGGGCAAAGGAGAGAATTCAAGCCAAATAGGACAAGTTAGGGGTCAAACACAAAAATCCAAAGAAACCAAGAAAAGGGTGAGGCGAGAATCTTAAGTCAAAGGCACACTGGCCCAACACAAAAGGCAACAAAATACTCACAGTCCACAGATGCTAAGCCTGAGGTTGAAGAGAATCGCAGCTGGTGACCTTAAAAGGTGGCGCATCTGGAGGTGGAATCTTTTAAACAGGACAAGACAGAATTCTTTAAAGACAGTCATACCCAAAGCAAAGATCTGGAGCCACTTGGAAATACTCGGGTTGTAGCAATTACTGTATGGAACTATTGCCCCAGCCCAGCCTCACGACATCCACTGTGAGAGGAACAGACAATACTGATCCTGGGTCTGGGCTCTTACTGTGGGAAGTTTTGTTAATAGGGGACTCTGTAGGGATGGTACGATCCACATTAAAAATGTCAGCTTGAAAAATGAGAGACACGTCTAGTGCAGGACTCCACAAACCCTCTTTCGATAAGTACAGTTAATCGCAGCCCTCCTGATTTGCATATTAATGTACATTCCAACACTCGGACTTTCGATTTTACAAGCAAGTTTAATACCTCAGGCTATAAAGTGATCACTCAGTAGTGCATCGCCGTCGAGCCCGAGAGCCGATCTCTAACCGTCGCCAGCAGCCCTGCCGCTGACGCGTGAGTCTGTATCTGGATTCTTGCCAGGATTTCCTCTCTCTGGAGAGTTTTGGGTTTTTTTTCCCCTGACTGGGGATTTTTCTCTTCACGCTGGTACCGTCTTTCTTTTTCCCTCTTCAGTAGCTGGGATTCTGGATTCTGCCTCAGTACTAATGTCTATTTCCTCTCATTTCCTGTTCATGTCCTCTTCTTCATGTAACCTCTTCCTAATAGTCCGTCCCTCCGTGCATTTTTGAACTAATTTATTCCTGATCATGGTCAAGGGAGGGGCTGTATCCTATCCCAGCATGCAATGGGCAGGAGGCAGGGACCCAGTCTGGGGTACATTTCTGAAAAGCTCAGTAGCTAATGATGTGAGTAATTTGCTCTGGTTCTTACTAAGTTATTTGCTATCATAGTCAGCAGCTAAGCTTTTGGAAAATATACCCCTGGATAGTTAGCTGATTAATTGCAGAGATCATACAGCATCTATTCACACACTCAGTCCTGTGGGCGATTTACAGTCTTCAATCAGCCCTCACCTCATGACACTGCTACAGCAATGAGCTCAGCACAAATAAATGTCATTGAATTGTTATTGTGATTAAATCTGTGACACAGACGGTTAATTATACATTACACACTATATTTGGTCTTCTTTTTAATCTGGAAAGTGCCAACAGTATCATTTCTTTTTGGGTGCTTTTGAAAGTCATTCAAGCATGCCAATTTAAAATGATAGGACAAAAAATTTAAAATATCATGGCAAAACTGCTTGTGATTTAATGTGTGGACGCGCAAACAGATTTGGAAACACAAAAACCAGTGTTTTGAGACACAGCCATGAGGCTGCAGGTCCAAAAAATGTCTCACTGAATAAATGCAGAAAATAAGGAAATTAAAAGTGGGTCGTTATGATTCAAACTGCCCCTGAGGGTCGGCCACTCTGGTTTGATTGGTGCAATATTTCCTGGAATATCCGTGGGGAACATCTGGAGGGTCCGTGTTTCACTCCACGACACGCTCTGTCCCGCGGCCTGCGTGAAACCTGAGTCAGACGTGTTACAGTCTGGCCCTAAATACAGACTTCACTTACTGATAAATAGTCACACAACAAAAATAGATGCTAGTGTCACTGTCGTCAAACCAGATACCGTTTCTGACAAGCGTCTGGTGAAATTAAACAGGCAGCGGTCAAGTGTTGCTTCATGGGCAGGGTGATAATTTTGGTTGAGCCAAGTAGGGACTTTATGTGAGTTGGTTTACCACGGGATCTATCATAGGTCATGTGATCAGACAAAACATTTCAAGATTTGACTATTGTATCGGGCAGTGTTTCTGTAACTGCGGGTTAGGATCAATAAAGAGCCTTCGGTGTGCATAAGGTGGCACCCAGAATTAGTCTCCTGTCCATTATGCTGCACCAATATGCCAAAAACACACGTCACTGAAAGGTATTACGTATCTCATCTGGGTCCCCCTGTTAAGTGACACTCTAATTTAGGTTCTAATACAAGTGTATACAAGAACTAGTCGTAAAAGTGTTGCACGTGTGTAATGGTTGAATGTTTGCAGGAGGGGTTGGCTGGTTGGAGTGTTTTTATGGGGGATGCTGGGAAATGTAGTTTGAGGTGTTTTTATTGCATTTCTCCAAATGGCAGAGAGAAATCTACGTAGAAGATCAGATACGGATTGATTCGACTGATTCGCATTGCAGTTATTTGGTTGTTAGCAGCAATCGCACCCAATGCCTGTCTCTCCTTGTCAGAGAGCTTTGCCTTCCGGCCGCTGTTCTTTTTGCCTGTTGTTTATTGGTCTGCGGTGTATGATGTCACAATTTTTAACATTGTTCCCATCACCACCGTAAATAATTTTGCCGGATTTGACTGTAAACTGTGGCAATTTGTATGCCGTTAAAAAAAGACAGAATCCTTGGCTCAAGTAGAACATGCTATCACAGAATTCAGAAATCCTTTCCGTGTACAAAGCCTGCTGCAAGAACTTAGCCCGTGCTGAGCAGTACCAATGAGAGCACAGCATTGTACATAAGTATTGGGACAGTAACCTAATTCCTGTTTTATGGCTCCACATCCAGAATATTGGTTACAGAAGTATATGATCTTTGCACGACATTAAAGTAGGTTTTGAATTGTGGGTATTTATGAGTAAAACATAGGTTAAAGTAAAGTTTGAATTGTGTGTCTATGCGCCTAACTTGACGTTTTTACAGCGTCACCGTTCAAATACATGCAAACTGCACTGTGTATTGTAACAATAACCAAGCAGCGTGCAGTATTTCTGTCCAAAGAGTTCCCCGGAGAAATTAGACACTAGAATAACTCTGGCTAGCGCAGCAGACTGGAAATATGGCGCATTTTAATATGTCAGCGCTAATAAAACAGGACACCCAGAGGATTGGATGAATTTCAAATTTCTCCGCATAAAGTAGTGACAATAAAACAGAATGTTTCACTTAGACTAACATAACTTTCCATTGGTTAAAAATGTCTTGTTCATTTCAGCTAATTGACAAATTACCATATCTAAGCACTGAAACTTCACAATGATCAAATATAATGGAAGCAAACAGTAGGTCTACTAGCTAAATTATCCAGTGATCATTTATAAAAATCCATGATACATCAACTTACATATCTGTGCATCTGCAGCATGGACGTGGACTTACTGTCCTGAGACACAGGGGAGATGATACTGTCAATGATTGCACATGAGCCCTGAGTCGCAGTGTCACCTGAGTTCAGTATTAACTAAGAAAGCATGTACTATCACTAACTGAGAACCCTGTGAAAATGCAATCACTGGTCCTCAAGCCTGAAAACCCCTGGCAACAATTCCTGTGACCTAAAAAACCTAGTTTGTCACTTTTTAGAAAAATTGAATTTGACCCCTAATTGCACTAATTAAGAATGATGAAAATGTGAAAACACCAGTTATTAGTGTCATTTGAAATGTCAAAATCAAGTTTCTATTTTCAGTTGTTCAGAAAAATACAGGATCAAAAATTTTGTCTTCAACTGCAAGAAACTTGCTCCGATGAACTTAGCAGGTTTTTGCTGATCTTAGGAGACTACCAGTGTGTGTATGTGTGTGTAATAATGAGTGTATGCTTGTGTGTCCGTATATGTGTGTGCACGTTTGTGAGTGCATGCATGTGTCCCTGTGTGTGTGTGCATGCGCGCATGTGAGTGTGTCTGTGTGTGTATGTGTGTGTGTGTGTGGGGTTGTGTGTGTGTGTGTGTGAGTGTGCGCATGCATATGTGTGAGTGTGCGTGTGTGTGCGCGTGCACGCGTGTGAGTGTGTGTGTATGCGTGTGTGGTTGTGTGTGTGTGTGATATCTGTGATGAGCTGGTGAGCTACTCTGGGAGGTTTCCCCTCTTTACTCACTCAGTGCAGATGAGGGCTTCAGTCCCTCTGTAATACACATGAGGAATAAACGCAAATTCAATGCTCCTGTTTGTATTAACTCAGATTCGGCTGCATATTTTCGCAAGGACAGCAACTGTGTTGTTTCTCTTCAAAGTTCCTTCTGATCTTAACTCAAGCAAGGCCAAGCCAGTTGTCTTAGAGTTATGCTTTTTGAGTCGCAATTTATGCCTCTTTTATAACTATCCTCTCTTTAAACTGACGGATTCTAACTGTCTTCTGTCAAAAAATATGTGAACTGCATTTATTTAAGGTGTTTTTAAGGCGAAAAAGAGCCACAGAAATTGTAATAATCCTTCTCCTTTCGGTATAACACAAATTAATTTAACCCCATAAAAAAGTATTGACCCATATATGGGTCTATGAAATGCAGCTCTTGTATTCAGACCTGCGGAACTTCAGACGTATTTTGAATTCTAGCGGGGATCCTACGGTTTTCAACGATCCTAAAAACGTCCTGTTGAATCAAGGGAAATGTGTGTAAAATGATGCTCGAGTTCTACTTTCCATTTGATGTCATGCTGTGACCATAGAAACATGGCGTCCTGGATTTGAATATTTCTCTCAATATAAGTATGATGTAGCTTCTGTGAAGCACAGATACAGAGCATGCATACAATAGTGAGCTTCAAGATTTAAAAAAAAAAAAAAAAAAAAAAATGTTTTTCTAACTTCAAACACAAGAGAAAACTTGAGTGAAAATATTAAGTTTAAGGAGTTAACTAAATGAGATACATTGCGTGGTCAAAAAGGTCGCCCTCTGTCATACTACCATTAGGTTTGATATTCGTCGTGGCATTGCACCAAGCATTTTGGAGACCTCCGATCAGGATCATTTTTTGCTCATGTAAACACACTGAGTCACGATTTTTTCCCCGATCCATTTGATGGTTCAGTTGATAGATGATGGTTCATCACTATCATTCCCCGGTTTAGCAATGCGTTGGACCTTTCTTAACCTAATTTCAATGATTTTTGGCAATTTCTTTAGTTGTTTACTTCGCTTGATGAAGGCCAATAATTTGCCTCTCTTGAAACACCGAAAGATGATCTTTCCCACAACCATGGGTTTCATCTTCTAATATAGTTGTTTAAGAAATGAGAAGTTACGCACTAAATCAGTCAAGGTTGAAAGAATTGTTGCCAACTGAGACACATCAATGACAGAAATAATGATCCCGCCCGAGGCTCTTAAACATTTGCTTATTTAATTCAAACGGCGACGTCTTTTTGGCATGGCAGTCAATTGTCAAATTGCAGTATAATTGTTCCAAGGCCTGTAACAATTAATAGATCTGATGGATATAGACAGGTTTTCCTACTTGGCTTAATAAGCTGGTATTCACTAAAATGAGGAATATGGTTTTCTTTCTGAATCGACGGAAATATTTTTTCAGTCAAACAATGCTTTTCTTTCAATTTATCACATCAGTAAGTTTGATGTAAAACCAATAAAATATATAAATTGTTTCACATCTTTTTTCCATATTTTTTAATGGAATGCTTTGGCTAAAATGTCTCTGGATGATTTTTTTATGAGGGGGAAAAACATTAATAAAATTTCCTCCATCTAACCATCCCAGCCTAACAAAGAGCTTCACGTAAATTTAGTAACGACAGTCCGAAGTGAAGCCGTGGATCAGGAGCGCAGAGGCCCTGTAGGAGGTCTGCGCGGGTGAGGGGAACGCGGCGGCTGTCAGAGAGATTGACCCCCCGCTCCGTCTGAGCGCGCAGCGACGCGCGATCACCGGCCTCTCCGGACAAAAGCGCGCAGCACGCGGAGAGGGAGGCTGTCAGAAACACGCGGGAGACGCTGCGTGACAGCGCGGAGCCGGAGGCGTTTTCGGTTCCCGAAGCTTGGGTCTAGCGTCGGTTTCCCGAGTGGGATTTGAAGTTATAAAAAGTGGATGGTGTGTCAGAAATGCACAGAAAAAGCTGTGTGACGGCAGGGAGCAATCTCGCTTTCAGCGTTTAAGTCGAGCTTCGATTCCCGGAGGAACAGAGCCTGAACAAGTTGTGAAAAGAATAATAAAGTAGATTCCCTCAAAAAAAAAAAAAAAAAGGCTGCTCTTTTTTATATTAGCTAAATCGGAATTTTATTCACTGTCAAATTACATCAGCATCTTTCTCATTCAGGACGACGTTCATAATTTACATGTAAAATATTTTGATTGTATTAAGCTCAATGGCCTTTATTCAAGCTGTAATTCAACACTTTCCACGTAGTTTTATTCAGGATTGCATCACTCAAATTATCTTTGTGACCAAATAAACTGATAAACACAATTGCTGTACTCAGTAGCAAATGTTAAAGGATACACATGTTATGATAGAGGTTGATTGAAGATAGACTTTGCCTCGGGGCGGTGGACAGTTGATTTCAGTTTGCACACTGAGATGCTTTATTTCTCATTAAAATCGAGGTAATTGGGTCTTGAGTGAATCAAGAGTTTGACCAAAAGTCTGATTTATTCATCAGTGCAGTGCAGAACTATGAAAAACCTTGTATGGTGATTAAAAAATGTTTCCCTGGCAGTTTTTTGTGAAAAGAAGCAGTTCCAGATTAGAAAACGTTTGTGGTTTTTCTCATCACAGGGTTAAATGTTCCGACTGAGGCCTAAACCAACTCTTACAGAGTCAAATGAACTCTTACAGAGGCCATTTGATCCTAATTTTGTAAGAGAGAATTCAAATACACAGTAATCCAGCCAGCCAGTAATGCTGCCCTGTGGAACAGCGTCCAGATTCAGGGCTGGTTCATTCAGTTGCTCAGTGCTCTTATGAGACAGATTTTTAAATGAATTCACAGCTCAAACAGAGCACAAGGCAGCCAGTATTATCCTGAAGAGAGTTGGTCGTCCAAAATAGTCCCAAAACTCTGAGCAATGAGCTTTCACCATCTCAAGGAGAAAACCCAGAAGAGGACAAACTTTGAAATGCTGTGCAGATATGCTGCGAATACACTTAGAACAGTTTAACAGGCTCAGATTTAACGCAACCCATTTTTATGGAGAATGTCCATCCAAAATGGATTTTAGTCCGGCTATAGACTTTGTGTGTGAAACTTATAATGCTCTTATTCACTGCCTCATGGTCCCACTCACATAAATACAGAAGAATAAACTCTCTCTCTCTCTCTCTTACACACACACACACACCTACACATGCACACGCACACACACACACACACGCACATGCACACACACACGCGCGCGTGCACACACACACACTGTGGTCTGTAGCAGAAAAGGTCACTATCTCAGAGCAGAGAAGGATGACCCTGAAGACCCTGCAGTTTAGTGGTTTGAGCCCCCTTTAGCGCTTCAGCGGCTGAAACACACAATCTGAAATTCCTGCTGTTTTATACATCACAAACACACCTGCTTTGTAGTTCACTCCTACAGCTCTGTAAACCCTGCCCCCTCCCATGGCCCAGCTCTCTCTCCCTCAGCGTACCAACGCTAGTCTGTCACATTTGGTCCTGTTCGCCAGCCAATCAGAACAGAGCTCATTGATAGGACGCTTCCTCATTACGGCTTGGGGCATGTTCAAGATTGCGGCATCAACAACAGTCAGCGAGTTCTTGCCTCTTGAACGATTAAACTATGTTTGGTCTTGCATTGCTGAGCAAGGACATCCGTGAGCAGTCTCGCCTCACTTTTCAAGATAACATCCTCTTCCACACAACTTGTTTTTGGTAGAATTTGATGCAAAGCCTAATTGGCAGCCATGTAGGAAAACGTGCAAGAACTCGTGAGCTGATCTCACCTCGGGAGCCTTCCTCTGTGAAACTCAGGCGGGAGACCCTCCAATCTTAAACATGCTCCTGTTCCTCAGAGGGGAGAGAATGTCTCAGAAAATGGAAATGTTGTTTTTTATGTTTTATTAGCTGGTATTTAAATCTCCCTTTTGGGCACCCAAGAATATAATAACTTGGAAAAATAATAATTTGAGACCTTTAAGCACTGACAAATTGCCTGGTGTGTGACGAAGTTTATTAACGACTCCATTGCTGAAATAGAGTCACATGCAGATAACAAAATCAGAATAAATTCCAGTGAGTAAGAATTTATTACTTTCAGATAATTTGCTTAAATTAGCATCCTCTTTACTTCCTCTTAATGTTTACAAGAACATGAAGTCGATTTCACGATGACCGAGGGGCATGGTTAGGATACGAACAGATTTTCTTTTCCTCTTCTATTCTGCTCATAAACAGATGCAGCCTGAGAAAAACTGCTGATCCATTCCTTCTGGCGTGGAAAACCTTGCACAGCGCATATTGTCTTTGAAGATGAATACATTATTTATAGTTTTTTAAAATTAATTGTTTACTTATGATTTCTCTCTTGCATGGTCAGCAAGTTTTGTTGCTGAATAAATAAAAGGCATCAATGAATAAAGTGAATAAAGTCATGAAAAATACACAAGAATTATTCAAAGTCAGATTAGGAGATGTTGGAGCCTACCTCTGATGTTATGAGTCTGTGTGACTGGAGCAAAATAATTACTTGGATAATATTAATTCTTTCTAAATTCCAGAATTTATTGCACTTATTACAGTATTATTGGTCCCTGGTCTTAGCTACGCCCTCAAAGAAGATGCACTACTGCCATCTGCTGGTAAGAAAGAAAATGGACGCTTTGTAGACAATTTTCTTCATTTACAAATAAAATATCCATAAAGCAATAAAATACAGTGTTTAGTATTTGATGCCTATGCTAACTTATTATTCGATTTGTATGCAGAAAATCTGAATCCTGCAAAAAAAAAAAAAGGTAGCCCTACACTGTCCTTTAAAATATAATTTATCATTGTGCCTTTTTGAAAAATAAAAGGTTTGTCAGTACTTGCTATTCATCACATCCATGTGTGTGAATTGTGAAAATGAGAAATTAAGTTAATAAAGTATTTATTTATTGTTTTGTAGCTGATTATATAACAGATGCCATCACCAAAAAAAAAAAAAAAAAAATTAAAAGGTACTCATAAAAGCCTGATGCCAGGACTCGACTACAGTCTCCCCACCGTAGCCTTCCACAGACGGGAGTGTTTTTGGTTGCCATGTAAAATCCAAGAACAGGAAGTACAAATCCGCCCCAATGTTTTGCCCAAGCCCACTAGGATGACGATTAGTGGGCAAAACGTTAGCCTTTGGGTAGATCTAACAGGTGAGTTAATGCAACGATGTAACTCATGGCAGAACTTTTATTTTGAAGCCTGTGGTCTTTACACCTGTATTCAGAAGGTGGCAGGTATAACATGTGTGCCTGGTGCTACCTCGAGCACACTGCTTCGTTCAGGTAAATGAAGCCCTGACATTTCACTGAATTTGACAAGGGAAGCACATAAACTACAGTCCTGGAGTGAATGCCACAGATGAGGCTGGTCTATCCACGCATGAGCACACAGGTACACAAACAGATAAGTAATGCCTTTAGATTGAAAAAAAAAAAATGTCTTGCAAGACAGGGGTGACACAATCTCAGACTGGAAGGCATCTCGCATCACAAGTTAAAGGGTTAGAATTCAAAAAAGAAAAGATTTTATATTCGAAAATATGAGCCCAAATCTACATGTAGTCAGTGCATCTGAAGCCTGGCCAGGGACCGCTAACAGAGCTCTCCACGAAATGCCAAACATCCGCCCTTCTCTGGAAACCAGGCTGTTTAAAATGTTCTTTGAAAATATTTCATTACATCATTGACACATTTTATAGCATATCTGATGTCACCATTTTAAAAATGGAACCCTAACTGAACTCTGAGTTTTTACACTTGGCCCAGTTTTTATGCCAGTCATATTTGCAACTTAATTACTCTGACCTCTGACCTTTGGTAGGAGGAGTCTTGCTGAACAGAAAAACGACTGTCATTGGCTATCAATCCAGAACAGGTGTAGGCAACAAGAGCCCTATCTGTTGAGTTTCACTCCAACTTGTGGTCATTAATTACATAATTAGGTCAAATCGTCATCGACCTGTGATCTTATTTTTGTGTAAACCCATGTAGGCCTGTGTGTTTTGAACCTATTAGCTCTTTTAGTCAGGGTAATTAGCACAGACAAAAACCTACGCCTGCACACACACACACACACACACACTCCGACGCTCCAGGACTGGAGTTGCCCATTCCTGATTTTGAAGCTCCTCCAGGAGCAGGGCCCAATCAGACTCCCTTAGATTCATGGTTCCTTAACTCTTCATTGTCCATAATGGGCAGACAACCCAGGTTATAAAGTAAAAATACACAGTAATCAGTACCCAGTCACTTCCTCCTCTCACTGGCACTTACTAATTAGCACAATCCTTAACCCTTCACTTGCATCTAATTAGTGAAATGACATGGCTGAGTTGAGCTGAGGAAACGCAGCAGGAGATTTACTTTCTGACTCCTGGACTTCACACCTCTGGGAGCTGGTTTGACACTCGACAGGGTTATCCTGGCTGAACTGAATTCAGCACCTTCGAGTAGCAGTCCGACCACACTGCACAGACCTGCCCGTCAGCGGGTGCTGGTGTAGTTTATCCGCACAAGATGAGAGGGCCCAACCGCATACAGCATTCTCAGGTAAGAGAGCTCTTCAGCTCGTTTCTATTGGTATAAAAAGCCTTTCAGGAGTCACATAAGGGACCTCATGTCAGGGGAGTGAAAAGCATGACCATTCTGTCAGATAAAGGAGAGAGGAGAAAAGAGAGAGGTTTCCCCTGCGGAGTCACTGGATTTCCTTCTCTCCTGAGTGGAACAGTATCAACAGCATAAGCCACTCAACAGCATCTGAAGTAATTTATTTCAATTTTACCAGAATTTGGCAGATGCTCATCCAGAGGGACTTATAAAACAAAACAACTGTTGGCTTAGTGCCAATTACTGAAGAAAGTAACAGAAAATCAGAACAAAATGGATGTGATTAGGAACCCATTTGTTTATCATGGTTGTTGGTTTGGATTATAATTTCTGTCAGCCAAACACAGTGCGTGGTCAGAATTAACTGTTGTATTAGAACACGTATTCTATAGAAGAACTCCACAGCAAAACATACAAGGGTGAAAACTGCCTGACGGAATAACTATCAAGAACCCATGACAAGCCGTCGTACCAGTAGCAATGCTGCTCTCTCGAGCCCAGAGAGACAAGCCTCTTTTATCAAGCCCATTGATGAGGTGATGAGCCCCAGCTGAGGTGATTACAATGAATCACAGCCGTGATCATTTCTTCATGATGGACAGGTACTGGCCCCTGTTGGACTGAACCATCCTGACATCAAATAGTTCACAGATTATGACTCAACGTACAGTGGGAAAAGTTAGGGCGCTTTCGCATTAGGTATGATTGTTCTGTACCGTGCCACAGTACGATTGTCCCCCCTCTCCCCCCGCAGGTCAGCTGATACACGAGCAATGTCATACAGTGCCTGACTACGGTTAAATCTTTCAAAATTCCGAAACAGTAGGTGGCAGTATGCATCTCGGTGGTTTTAAATTTCAAAATGTGCACAAAGAAGAGGAAGCTACAGAAATGTATCTTTTTCATCGCTTAAACTGGCCGACTGTCGCTCCGCGTTCCGCACTTTTAAGATACTACAGCCACATTTTCTTTAGTTTGTCACAGCATTGTCCTGTTGTTCTGCGATAACCAAGCAAATGTAAATTCTCGCAAATTACTCCATAAATCTCCACATTTCTGTGTGCAGAATCCAGTTGTGATTGTATGTTTTTTCATCTCCCCAAATTTCGAACAAGTGTTTAATTTCTGTGTTTGACCAGAGAGATCATTTTGCCGCTTTATGTGCCAAAACAAAAGAGTCGAATGGTTAAGATGTCTCGTAATCACTTTCATGCTTGAATAAGGTTGCTGTCATATTTGGTGCAAGTACGGATGAACCGTGCTCGAGACCAGCCCTTCCAAGCAGTCTTGCATACCGTGCCCGAGCACGGCACACTTGTGTTCACACTTACCAAATAATCCAGACTCTAGGGTAAAGTGTACTCGGAACAATGCCCGATTCTCTGGTGTGAAAGCACCCTTAGAGCCATAGATTAAAGCCCCTGAGCTTATGAATCACCCTATGAAAATTTAAACCACTTTATATTGTCAAGAACACAGCAAACCATTAAATTAACTACTTCAAGGACCAACAGGCTCTTATAACAAATAATGAAAAAAATAAAGTAATGGTATGCTTAATGCCTGATCTGCTTAAAACAGTGCGTAAGCAGATTGGTGCGGCAATCTGAGGTAAACCAATGGCGGTGGGTCCTGGGTTTACTACACAGAATAGTCATCACCTCAGCCCGTCTGACAGCTGGAAGAGGAATTTAACACCACTGACAGGGGACCAAAAAAAGGTAAATATGAAAACACACATTAAATTAAACATTATTTACAGCCTGAGGTCTCCCAGTGCCCTGTGTGATCAGTGCAGAATACCAGCCTTCTGTACGTGGGATAAGAGCAGGCATCAGTGGCCTTGGCGCTCTGATTTGAAAGGGCTAAAAGGAAGACAGGAATAATGGGAGGAAGGTGTGTGAAAGAGGAGCTCGATGTAGACACCACTGATGCAAATGCCACACGCTCAGAAACAAAAGCATAGCGGCTGTGAATACACCGGGATCAAAAACAACACGCAAAGCAGAACATGAGATTCCACAGAACAGGGAGGAAACAAATACCTGTGGGCTCCCAGTGACGCACTTTATGATACAAACTCTCCGAGAACAAAGCTTGTTTTTCTCTATTTATAGGAGGAGAGATCGCTAAGAGATTGATCCATTGTGTACAGTAAAAGCACTTGGACTTAATAGAGTTCCTCTGCAGGAGTCAACTCACCCATCACAAGTCTTAACGATCGGCCATCACACAGACCTGCATCCTCACCGGCCCTTTAAGGACAACTCTGCACTCAACTGAGCTAAAACACGAAGCTGCACCCTCACTGACCCTTAAAGGGAAAGACTGGACTCCTCTGCGCTAAAACACTAACCTGCACCCTCACCGCCCCTTTAAGGATAAGATTGGACTCCTCTGTGCTAAAACACTAACCTGCACCTCACCGCCCCATTAAGGATAAGACTGGACCCTCTGTGCTAAAACACTTACCTGCACCCTCACCACCCCTTTAAGGATGAGACTGGACTCCTCTGAGCCGAAACACTATCCTACACCCTCACCGCCCCTTTAAGAATGAGACTGGAATCCTCTGAGCTAAAACACCAACCTGCAACCTCACCGCCCCTTTAAGGACAACACTGGACTCCTCTGAGCTAAAACGCTAACCTGCACCCTCACCGCCCCTTTAAGGATAAGACTGGACTCCTCTGTGCTAAAACACTTACCTGCACCCTAACTGCCCCTTTAAGGATGAGACTGGACTCCTCTGAGCTAAAACACTTACCTGCACCCTCACCGCCCCTTTAAGGATAAGACTGGACTCCTCTGTGCTAAAACACTTACCTGCACACTCATCGCCCCTTTAAGGATGAGACTGGAATCCTCTGAGCTAAAACACCATCCTGCAACCTCACCGCCCCTTTAAGGACAACACTGGACTCCTCTGAGCTAAAACGCTAACCTGCACCCTCACCGCCCCTTTAAGGATAAGACTGGACTCCTGAGCTAAAACACTTACCTGCTCCCTCACCGCCCCTTTAAGGATAAGATTGGACTCCTCTGTGCTAAAACACTTACCTGCACCCTCACCGCCCCTTTAAGGATAAGACTGGACTCCTCTGAGCTAAAACACTTACCTGCACCCTCACCACCCCTTTTAAGGATAAGATTGACTCTCTGTGCTAAAAACACTTACCTGCACCCTCACCGCCCCTTTAAGGATAAGATTGGACTCCTCTGAGCTAAAACACTTACCTGCACCCTCACCGCCCCTTTAAGAATAAGACTGGACTCCTTTGTGCTAAAACACTTACCTGCAACCTCACCGCCCCTTTAAGGGTGAGACTGGACTCCTCTGGGCAAAAACACTTATCTGCACCCTCACCGCCCCTTTAAGGATAAGACTGGACTCCTCTGAGCTAAAACACTTACCTGCACCCTCACCGCCCCTTTAAGGATAAGATTGGACTCCTCTGTGCTAAAACACTTATCTGCACCCTCACCGCCCCTTTAAGGATAAGACTGGACTCCTCTGAGCTAAAACACTAACCTGCACCCTCACCGCCCCTTTAAGGATAAGACTGGACTCCTCTGTGCTAAAACACTTACCTGCACCCTCACTGCCCCTTTAAGGGAAAGACTGGACTCCTGTGAGCTAAAACACTAACCTGCCCTCACCGCCCCTTTAAGGATGCGACTGGACTCCTCTGTGCTAAAACACTAACCTGCACCCTCACCACCCCTTTTAGGATAAGACTGGACTCCTCTGAGCTAAAACACGAAGCTGCACCCTCACTGCCCCTTTAAGGGAAAGACTGGACTCCTGTGAGCTAAAACGCTAACCTGCACCCTCACCGCCCCTTTAAGGATGAGACTGGGCTCCTCTGCTCAATGATCTCCAATCTAATGTTTTCTCCTCTGTGGAGCCATTGTGTCTGATGGGGAACAGGACTCATGAGGTGTGTTCAGGCGAACAGGGTCAGTCTGTGGCCCGACAGCGGTCAGACTGCAGCCATCGGTCAGGGAAATGTTACTCTGTGTGGAGCAGTGAGATGGAAAATCGACCCCCTGAGAGAGCGGAGAAAACAGACGCCAGTACCTCAGGTCTCAGCGGGACCCACAGGTGGATGGCCATGCAATTTAGCCTCGCTAATAACCTGGGCGCAGTGCACTGCACGCCCTCCGTCCACCCCAAGAACAGAGCGCTCTCCCGCCTCGGTTTTCTTGCTGCTCGTCATTCTATACAGAACATGACTGGGAGGAGCTAAATGTGCTGTATTTGAAACTGAATATCATAATTATATTTCAACAGTCATGGATGAAAGATCACCACTTAAGATATTGATAGTGTATTTATTTAGTTTTTGTCCATAGTGTTGCAATGGATTTTTTTTAAATTTGCGCCGTATATTGTGAAATAGTTTATTCACGGAGGACCTTGCTAGTTGCAATGTCAGATAAAAAACACTTGCTTATCTTTGGGAGAAGGTTTGAAAAAGGAAAAAGACAACCTCAAAAAACTCAGAGCATTTTTCACAAGCAGTTGATCACTAAAGAAACACAAATACTGAACATACGGTTGTTTCTTTTGAGGAACTGATCTTCTCACTGGAATTTAATTGTTTTAACATGCATATATTCACAGCTCGCACTCTAATCCCACATGTTCGTGTGAAACTAGAGACAGTGAAAACGCCAGGAGACCCCTGTGCTGTGGATCTGCGTCAGTAAGGCCGACTCTCAGCTTTTTGATTTACCTTGCAGACATTTCATCGATTGTACTGTAGATCTGACCTGTGGCACTTATGAGCTCGACAGAGTCCCCACAAGGCCTTACCTCTAAAACAAAGCCAAAAAACCTGACATTCCCTCCAGTCTGAGATTTTGGTTACTGTCTTGTACACTGTATTTATAAAAAAAGAAATAAATGAAGGTCTATTTTTTAAGAATATGATTTAATTCACAGACATATTATTTGGTCTGTTTTAAATGAATGCCTATTGTTGTGTAGGTACCAGCTCAGTCAAATATATGGTTCTCCAGATTAAGATCAGTCACTCTTGTCCCTGACAGGAGACACAAATAAATTTCTGTTTCAGGAGGTTATCGACTCAATGTTTTACACAACAGGATTTCTCAAGTCATTAGCTTTTATTTGCGCTGTGTAACAACATAGTTGCAGCTTTTGTGGCTGGCAGATGGCGTCATGTTGGTTTGGGATTTTAAACTGAGCCCAGTATGTATCACAGTCAGACAAAAGCCTCGGCCTGTGCCAACAAACTCAGTACTGCTACGAACCGGACAGAAGAGGAGCCGACTGCAGGATCAATGATGAGCCACTAGGGGGCGCTTACCATGAGGAGAAAGGAAAGGATTAATGAGCCTCCCTGGAAGGGACGGGGTAGGAAAACTAGAATTTAGAGTAAGAGATTAGAGTAACACTTTCTAGTAAGATGATCCCGCACTAACAGACAAAACCCACAATAAAATAAGGAGATAACGAGCCAATCAGTCAATTAACAGGAACAACCTGCAAACTGCTGTAACAGGGGTAGAATCAATAAAGGCTGGGCATACGCCAAACAACTTTTCAAGTGATTTCAAAGTCACAGACTAATTTTTGAAGTTGGAATAAAATCGTGAGAGTTTTGCTAGAGTCGCAGTGCATTCCCGTGATCTTGTTCGTTAGACAAAAGGTGGTCATAAAACTCAATCCGAGCTGTTTTAAGGCAGTCTTTTCCATGTCTTGTCGTGACGACAATATCGAACATATCTAATATTTTCAGGAGTCTTTAGTCTGGTTTAATGCAAATTGTTTTGTTCAATGACATGACAATTATCAGCAACCAATAGGTGCGCACTTCCGAGCACCAATCAGGAAGCACCAGTTGCAGGATGAGTAATAATTTCAAAAGGAATCTAGTTCTGGCTATGTTCGAAACCGCGCTCTACACACTACACACTACTCACTACGAACAGGAGCCGTGTTCGAAACTGCGCTCTACAGTCTATATACACTATTCTCACTACACACTAGCCACACTACACACTACTCATTACGAACAGGAGCTGTGTTCAAAACCGTGCTCTATGGTCTACATGCACTACTCTCACTACACACTAGCCAGCCTACACACTACACACTATGAACAGGAGCTGTGTTCGAAACCGCGCTCTACAGTCTACATACACTACTCTCACTACACACTAGCTACACTACACACTACTCACTAGGAACAGGAGCCGTGTTCGAAACCGCGCTCTACAGTCTACATACACTACTCTCACTACACACTAGCCACACTACACTACTACTCACTAACAGGGAGCCGTGTTCGAAACCGCGCTCTACAGTCCACATACACTATTCTCACTACACACTTGCCACAGTACACACTAGTCACTACGAACAGGAGCCGTGTTCGAAACCACGCTCTACGGTCTACATACACTACTCTCACTACACACTAGCCACACTTCACACTACTCATTACGAACAGGAGCTGTGTTCAAAACCGCACTCTACGGTCCACATGCACTACTCTCATTATACACTAGCCACACTACACACTACTCACTACTTAACAGGAGCCGTGTTGGAAACCGCGCCACACTAGCTTCACGGTCTACATGCACTACTACTCACTACACACTAGCCACACCACACACTACCACTACTTAACAGGAGCCGTGTTGGAAAACGCGCTCTACGGTCTACATACACTATTCTCACTACACACTAGCCACACTACACACTACTCACTACGGAACAGGAGCCGTGTTCGAAACCGCGCTCTACGGTCTACATGCACTACTCTCACTACACACTAGCCACACTACACACTACTCACTACAAACAGGAGCCGTGTTCGAAACCGCGCTCTACGGTTTACATACACTACTCTCACTACACACTAGCCACACTACACACTACTCATTACGAACAGGAGCTGTGTTCGAAACCACGCTCTACGGTCTACATGCATTACTCTCACTACACACTAGCCACACTACACACTACTCATTACGAACAGGAGCCGTGTTCGAAACCACGCTCTACGGTCTACATACAAAAGTACACTACTCTCACTACACACTAGCCACACTACACACTACTCACTAGGAACAGGAGCCGTGTTCGAAACCACGCTCTACGGTCTACATACACTACTCTCACTACACACTAGCCACACTACACACTACTATTACGAACAGGAGCCGTGTTCAAACCGTACGCTTCACGGTCTACATACACTACTCTCACTACACACTAGCCACACCACACACTACTCACTAGGAACAGGAGCCGTGTTTGAAACCACGCTCTACGGTCTACAGGCACTACTCTCACTACACACTAGCCACACTACACACTACTCACTATGAACAGGAGCCGTGTTGGAAACCGCGCTCTATGGTCTACATGCACTACTCTCACTACACACTAACCACACTACACACTACTCACTACGGACAGGAGCCGTGTTCGAAACCGCGCTCTACGGTTTACATACACTACTCTCACTACACACTAGCCACACTACACACTACTCATTACGAACAGGAGCTGTGTTCGAAACCACGCTCTACGGTCTACATGCATTACTCTCACTACACACTAGCCACACTACACACTACTCATTACGAACAGGAGCCGTGTTCGAAACCACGCTCTACGGTCTACATACACTACTCTCACTACACACTAGCCACACTACACACTACTCACTAGGAACAGGAGCCGTGTTCGAAACCACGCTCTACGGTCTACATACACTACTCTCACTACACACTAGCCACACTACACACTACTCATTACGAACAGGAGCCGTGTTCGAAACCGCGCTCTACGGTCTACATACAGTACTTTCACTACACACTAGCCACACTACACACTACTCACTAAGAACAGGAGACGTGTTCGAAACCGCGCTCTACGGTCTACATGCACTACTCTCACTACACACTAGCCACACTACACACTACTCACTAGGAACAGGAGCCGTGTTTGAAACCACGCTCTACGGTCTACATACACTACTCTCACTACACACTAGCCACACTACACACTACTCACTACGAACAGGAGCCGTGTTGGAAACCGCGCTCTACGGTCTACATGCACTACTCTCACTACACACTAGCCACACTACACACTACTCACTACGAACAGGAGCTGTGTTCGAAACCGCGCTCTACGGTCTACATACACTATTCTCACTACACACTAGCCACACTACACACTACTCACTACGAACAGGAGCCGTGTTCGAAACCGCTCCACAGCCACGGTCTACATACATTATTCTCACTACACACTAGCCACACTGCACACTACTCACTACTTAACAGGAGCCGTGTTCCGCCGCGCTCGGGTCTACATGCACTACTCTCACTACACACTAGCCACACTACACGCCACTCACTACTTAACAGGAGCTGTGTTCGAAACCGCGCTCTACGGTCTACATACACTATTCTCACTACACACTAGCCACACTACACACTACTCACTACGAACAGGAGCCATGTCCGAAACTCGCGCTCTACGGTCTTCATACACTACTCTCACTACACACTAGCCACACTACACACTACCCACTACGAACGAACTCTTCCTGTTGCTTCTTCTTCTGATTATTCCTCAGCGGGTTTTTCTGGCGGTTTACGTCGCGTTGCATCTTGGGCACTCTATGCATGAATAGTGAGCTTACGATGCAGCCGCAAAATATCTGCCCGATCTATAGTATACATCCGGGAACTTCTCGCGGACACAAACTCACTCCCCACGCATAAGTGAACACCCTACCCCCTAAATCTGATGTCATCGGTAGTTCGAGTCGTACTTTAGTGCGCGGTGTCGAATACGGCCATAGTCTTGCAAATAGTGACCCTGTAAGATCCCCAATCTCAGTGATTTGCTGACACATTGTTTTGAGATGTGAGAGGGTGTCAGATGTTAGTCTTTTAAAAGTCTTGTTTCAGTTTTATTAAAGTCCTCTCGTGAGAAGTAGGCATAAGTGGACATGCTGGCCGTGACTAACGGCTCGGTCTTGATTAGTCAGGTCTGCACAGAATCCATCATGGGGGACCGCTGCAGAATGAATGCCCCTCAGATTTGTGTCGAATTTCATCTGATTCACCTGCTCTGATTTCATGCACATGTGGGAAACGATAACCTTGAACCATCAAGGCGGTTGTGGTTTTTAGAGCCAGGCGCCGCGGTTGCTCTCCGCCGACAGCAAGGTACAGGGCATGATGGGAAACACCTGTCTGTCCCCTGATCAAAGAGCTGATTGGGTCTCATTTTTGGCCACAAACTCTGCATTTTCCAGGAAACCGTCATTTCCTGTGTAATTGCAATACTGCGCGATAGGTTGTATTTGTTTCATTTCGTGCATGAATGTTACACGAGTTAACAAACAAATCTTGTGTGGTTGATAATAATGTACACATGCGAGATACCTTGACCCTTGGATCGCTGAAATAAATTTTTAAGAATATGAATTAAATTATTTAGTACTGATGAAAACCTATCATGTGGCAACTTGTTTAAAAAATCTGCCCTGCAGGAGCTCTTTTTAACATGTCACCACATGATAAGTTTTCAACAGCTTTGATTTTGATACCTCACATCATTGTGCAACAATAGCTGCATTTAGTGCTCTAAGGGTTAAGCCATACAGCTCTATGCAAACGTGGTCCGCCAGCTACAGGCAGCCAACAAATGGAGCAAACAGGATGTAAAATATTTCTGTGACTTCCTGTGTAATCTTTGAAGGCTGCTTTTGACGTGAATGCAGCTTTTTGTCTCCGCCCCCTGATTTCGCCCACTTTACAGGCGAGGCGCACTCCATGTCAAACGAGCCTACGGTACACAAAATGACAGCTTGATGTAGAAGTCAAAGTAAAATGTGAAAATCTTACACTTATTCGCACTGAAACACAAACATTTCCAACATTGAGAAACACTGAATATTCTTCAAGAACTCCGCACTCAGTCAACCCTGCTGGTTGAATGACGGCTGTAGATCGACTGTGGGCCTGAGAACATGTGTTGAGTGGCACTTAATGCCTCAGCTCTCAGTGAGATATGAAGATATGACATCAGGATCTCCTGAGGAGCGCGCCAGTTCATCTCTACTCAGAATGTAAAGTCCAGCTTCAGAAAGTAGAAGTCCACGTCGATGTCTTGTTCCAAACACCAAGAGAATGAATCACTGGCTGGAAATATTCATGGCCACGTCCCCATCTCGAGGCCTCACAGCTCTGGTCTGGACTCACCGGAGTCACAAACAGAGGTCAGGTCGGGCAGAGTTGTGACCAAGTCATCATGTCCAAGTCAAATCAAGTCACTGGTCCTTAGCGCAAACTCAAATCAAGGCGGTTGTGGTTTTAAAGGCTGCAGACGAGGGGAGAGCAATGAGGAGGAAAGGGGCAGGGGAACAAATTACACAATGAGCTAACTAATTAACAAGCAGAGTGGGGAAAGCTGAGAGAGTTAAAAGCTTACATACATTTAGGATCAGAAAGGGGTCAATGTCAACATGAAATGCAGCTCATGGCTCTCAGCTTTCCCCACTCTGCTTGTTAATTAGTTAGCTCATTGTGTAATTTGTTCCCCTGCCCCCTTTCACTCCTCATTGCTCTCCCTCGTCTGCTTTGAGTTTGAGCTAAGGAGCAGTGACTTGATTTGACTTGGACATGATGACTTGGTCACAACTCTGCAGGTCGGTCACCTCTGTGAGGAGATGAAGGAATTTCTAAACTGAGGTCAAAAAGCATAGAAAAATGTTGAAAATGTCTCTGTAATCTACCATTCTGTGGGTCTTTACTCTAATAAAGCACGGTTACCGGACTCTTCACCCCTGGATTTTTCGTTCTCAGAATTTTCGTCCCCAGATTTTTCGTCCCCTAAAGAAAAAAAAATTTGCCACCATCGTTGGCAGACAGATGGACAAATGGACAATGGACAGATCACCGTGATATAAGGGTTAGGGTTAGGGATAGTGTTATCATGCAGGAAGAGGGTAAAGCATTTTTGGAGATGAACCATCCAGGAACGAAGAGTCCGGGGACAAAGAGTCCTAGAGCCATAAAGCACACTCCTCACGAGGACGTCTCGCTGAGGTGATAATTTGTGTAATTAGACTTGCCCAAACAACAAAAACCTTCAGGACAGCCAATCACCTCGGACTGAAGTGTCACTAATGAAGCATGTGTTCTTGCACGCCATCATCTAAAGTTAACAGGTGTAAAATCCAGTGATCAGGGATTAACAATACTGCCCTGGATTTTCTCCGCAAATGAACACAACCTGCTAATTTCACTAATGAGCATCACCTCCTGGCTGAAGGCTTATGCTGATCAGAAAATGAAGATGCCTGGAACACCAAACTGAGTGGAGCCATACAGCCATGGGGTGGAGTTATACAGTACTGGGGTGGGGTTATACAGCCATAGGGTGCAGTTATACAGTACTGGGGTGGAGTTACACAATACTGTGGTGGGGTTATACAGTACTGGGGTGGAGTTACACAATACTGGGGTGGGGTTATACAGCCATAGGGTGGAGTTACACAATACTGGGGGGGGGTTATACAGTACTGGGGTGAGGTTATACAGCACTGGGGTGGAGTTACACAATACTGGGTAGGGATGTCACAAGAACCAATACTTGCAATACCTTTCAATTCTTAAATGAAAAAACACCGACGATGCCTATTATTTTGAGGCACCGTAAGCACCAAGGCACGGTAAGTTTCGGTGCTGTGACTATTCCAGAACTAATGGGGGCAGTATACCCTTCAGAGTGTTCCAGTTGACACTTGCATTCAGAAGGAGGTCACAAAGAAGTAGACCTCACATGTCACAACACACCCCATGTGAAAGATGAAAATTGCGGCTGCAGCACCCCGACTCGCTGATAAAAAAGGCACCAAACAGTGCCGTGCGGTCGGAGGTTAGTTTGGTGAGGCAGAATCCTTCCCTTTGCTTGATTAGCAATCAGACGATTAACTAGTTTAGTAAGACTATTCGCAGAATGACGGGCCAGTTTAAGTTTCATGGCGTTATTACTCAGTATATCGAACCTGAAATGCTCGCTAGACAGCAGATTTGCGCTGCGTACTTGCTTCCAGGAAGCCAAGCAATGTCATCAACAAATATTAAAACAGTTCGACTTATGCAGAGTTCAATGCTTAATCAATATACAATGTATTCTCCTTTAAATACGCGCTTTTTACACCCAAACAAAACAAAACAAAAAAAAGCAGGCGTTTATTTTCAGTCTTCTTTCATAATCCGATTCACAAAATGTTTAAACGATATACAGAATTACCGAGAGCCGTGAATTTTTCCTAATTCATTATTCAGATTTCCATCCTTGCAGTCTCGAATTGAAGCGTGTACGTGAATGAATCTTTTTGTCATTATCTCCTCTATCAGTATCAGGCTTCCTATAGGCTTGGTCTTAATTGTTTTGATTGTCAATCAGGAATAGTACGTCGGAACAGGTTCACAAGATCCTGTATTTTGAGTCACTGCCTCACCTCACCGCACGTCTCTGGCTTCCTGTAAGCAAATACTCGCAAATCTGCAGTTTCGTGAGCATTTCAGGTTCGATGTAGCCTACTGAGTAATGACGCCGCGGAAACTTAAACTGGCCCGTGATTCTGCCGAATAGTCTTACTAAACTAGTTAATCGTCTAATTGCTAATCAAGCAAAGGGCAGGATTCTGCCTCACCAAACTAACCTCCGACCGCACGTCACTGATTAACAACATACAAACGTTTTAACGAATTATCGTTTTCTTTTTTTAATACGTCATACTGAAATACACATTACATGATGTTTGGGACGGCTCGCGGGCACATGTGTTGCAATGCCTTATCCAGTGTTGTGCCTGAAGATGTTCCTTCTTTTGAAGAACGGGAACTGAACGCACGCCTCTTTGGCTGAATGAACTTTGAACTAAAAGAGTTTATTCAGAAATCAGAACAGAGTGAAAGTGAACAAAAGAACGATGTTCTTTATGATAACTTCTTGTCAGGTCGTGGGACTTTGTTGCTCGACTTTCTAGGCAAGAATGGTCGCATTGCCATGGGATCTTTGAAAATCCTTCTTCTTTTTTTACCGTGGTATCGAATTGGCATCAAGAATCGTGTAATTTTACTGGTATTGGCACTGACAACTGAATTTTTGGTATCGTGACATCTCTAATACTGGGGTGGGGTTATACAGTACTTGGGGTGGAGTTATACAGTACTGGGGTGGGGTTATACAGTACTAGGGTGGGGTTATACAGTACTGGGGTGGAGTTATACAGTACTGGGGTGGGGTTATACAGTACTAGGGTGGGGTTACACAATACTGGGGTGGGGTTATACAGTCCTGAGGTGAAATTATACAATATTGTGGTAGAGTTATAGAATACTTGTCATGGTTCTGTGTTTATGTTCATGCTTTATGTTCATGGTCATGTCTTTTCTTTATTCTTTTTGGTTTTTGTATTCTCCGGTTTTCAATTCATACCAATTTAAGTTTCATTGCACTTGTCTCCCCTGTCTTGTGATCTAGTTGGTTCAGTCCGTCTCCCCAGTCTGTGTGCTTACATGCTTCGGGTGATTTCAATGGTTTCTGGTGTTTCATATTATTACTTCAATTCTCGTTTACTTCCTTCGCCTTGCTTTTCTAGATTACTAACAAGATTAACATTTATATTTTGTATCATAGTCTACTAACCCAACTAATCCATGTATATATTACTAACTCACTAACGAGCACTTTGGTTAACTTGTAAAGCTGCACCTCTACTAATTGTTACTAATTCAATCTCAGCAATCGCCCTGTTCTAGTCTCCGCCCCTTGCTTGGCTTTCCCTGTCTCTTCCTGCGTTTCCGCGAGATTTCTCGCTTGCTTAATTGCTTTCCTGCACTCATTGTCTGTGCACTTAGAACTCCATGACCCGAGCTGTTTATTTGTCATAGGATGTCTGCGTGAATCCCGTCCGTGTCTTGGCTTTCGCCAATTGTTGTGGTTTAGGACTTCCCCATGTGTACCTTCCTTTGTAATTAGCTCGCATCCCATTCACCTGTTCCCTGCATAGCATGTGACTTTCTTTCTGTCTATTGAGTCCTCACTGCTGTTCTGACTTTGTCAGAATGTTGATCAATATTCCTTTGTGCAGAGTCTCGTGTGCCAATTGATTATTGTTTCTCTTCGACTGTTTCGTCCGACCTTGATTTTTGCCATAGCCCTTTTTGTCTTGTTTTGTCTTTCTGGATTTTTGACCCATTTCTGTACGACCACGTCTTCTGTGTTTGGATGCCCTGTGTATGACCCTCCGCTTTGTATTTCAACTACGATTTTTTGCCTACTGTCATGTACCGTCGCACCTCTGCTTTTCTGGTTCAGACCCCGGCCTGTCTAGTTGGATTTTGTTTTGTGGCTTGGCAATTCTTGTGTCTACTGGTCCTGACCTAGCAATCAATAAAGGCATACGATTTTTGGATTTCCCTCTCTCGCTTGTGGTTCCTGAACGCACCGTCACAATACTGGGATGGAGTTTTATGCTCCAGGTGTGGTGCTATGCAATACTGGGGTAGATGTAAATAATATTTTCTGTGGAGTTATACAGTACTGTGGTGGAGTTGGAATTGGAACTATTTTGCTCATTTAAATGTAGTTTCATAGTGATGTCAGTTGAAGACAGTTGCTGGCATGGAAGATGAGTTTCAGTTGAAGAGAAGTATATTCTCAGGCCAGTCTTTATATGTGACATATTCTGGAAAAAAACAGTTCCGTTAAAAAACAATTAAGTACGGTCCTTAACCTTCCTAAACTGAGGTTTCCTTAGGAATTCCTCTTATTCTTCCTTCTTATCTCATTTAACTGCTGGGAATATTCTCTGGGATGCCGGGCCGTGATCGATTTGTTTGGGTCGGGACCAAGAACGGAGTAAGTGGGGAGCAAAATAAACCAGTGAAATCAGCCTCATAAAAGCAGCCACTGTTCCCGGGGGAAATGCATAAAACACGCCCATCAAGCAGCACAGAATCTGCCGGAACTGGGGCTGGAGAGACAGTGCCAATCCATCACAGGGAGCACACACCACCCAATCACACACTCCGATACAGCACACACCGCCCAATCACACACTCCGATACAGCACACACCACCCAAACACACACTTCGATACAGCACACACCGCCCAATCACACACTCCCAATACAGCACACACCGCCCAATCACACACTCCCGATACAGCACACACCCAATCACAATCACACACCACCCAATCACACACTCCGATACAGCACACACCGCCCAATCACACACTCCGATACAGCACACACCGCCCAATCACACACTCCGATACAGCACACACCACCCAATCACACACTCCGATACAGCACACACCACCCAATCACACACTCCGATACAGCACACACCACCCAATCACACACTCCGATACAGCACACACTCCGATACAGCACACACCACCCAATCACACACTCCGATACAGCACACACCACCCAATCACACACTCCGATACAGCACACACCACCCAATCACACACTCCGATACAGCACACACCACCCAATCACACACTCCGATACAGCACACACCGCCCAATCACACACTCCGATACAGCACACACCACCCAATCACACACTCCGATACAGCACACACCGCCCAATCACACACTCCGATACAGCACACACCGCCCAATCACACACTCCGATACAATACACACCGCCCAATCACACACTCCGATACAGCACACACCACCCAATCACACACTCCAATCACACACTCCACACCACCCAATCACACACACAGCACACACCACCCAATCACACAGATACAGCACACACCACCCAATCACACACTCCGATACAGCACACACCACCCAATCACACACAGCACACACCGCCCAATCACACACTCCGATACAGCACACACCGCCCAATCACACACTCCGATACAGCACACACCGCCCAATCACACACTCCGATACAGCACACACCGCCCAATCACACACTCCGATACAGCACACACCACCCAATCACACACTCCGATACAGCACACACCACCCAATCACACACTCCGATACAGCACACACCACCCAATCACACACTCCGATACAGCACACACCACCCAATCACACACTCCGATACAGCACACACCACCCAATCACACACCCGATACATACAGCACACACCCACCCAATCACACACACCGATACAGCACACACCACCCAATCACACCTCCGATACAGCACACACCACCCAATCACACACCCAATACAGCACAGCACACACCACCCAATCACACACTCCGATACAGCACACACCACCCAATCACACACTCCGATACAGCACACACCACCCAATCACACACTCCGATACAGCACACACCACCCAATCACACACTCCGATACAGCACACCACCCAATCACACACACACACCGCCCAATCACACACTCCAATACAGCACACACCACCCAATCACTCACTCCGATACAGCACACACCACCCAATCACACACTCCGATACAGCACACACCACCCAATCACACACTCCATACAGCACACACCACCCAATCACACACTCTGCAGCACACACCACCCAATCACACACTCCGATACAGCACACACCCACCCAATCACACATACAGCACACACCACCCAATCACACACACCACCGATACAGCACACACCACCCAATCACACACTCCTATACAGCACACACCACCCAATCACACACTCCAATACAGCACACACCACCCAATCACACACTCCGATACAGCACACACCACCCAATCACACACTCCGATACAGCACACACCACGCCCAATCACACGCTCCGATACAGCACACACCACCCAATCACACACTCCGATACAGCACACACCACCCAATCACACACTCCGATACAGCACACACCGCCCGATCACATACTCCAATACAGCACACACCACCCAATCACACACTCCGATACAGCACACACCACCCAATCACACACTCCGATACAGCACACACCACCCAATCACACACTCCGATACAGCACACACCACCCAATCACACACTCCGATACAGCACACACCACCCAATCACACACTCCTATACAGCACACACCACCCAATCACACACTCCTATACAGCACACACCACCCAATCACACACTCCGATACAGCACACACCGCCCAATCACACACTCCGATACAGCACACACCGCCCAATCACACACATCACACAGCCAGCACACACAGCACACACCACCCAATCACACACACCACCCAATCACAGCACACACCACCCCAATCACACACAGCACCGAATACAGCACACACCACCCAATCACACACTCCGATACAGCACACACCACCCAATCGCACACTCCGATACAGCACACACCGCCCAATCACACACTCCGATACAGCACACACCGCCCAATCACACACTCTGATACAGCACACACCACCCAATCACACACTCCGATACAGCACACACCGCCCAATCACACACTCCGATACATTCCTCAGAGGTTTTTACTTTCTATAATCAGCCTGGAATGCATGTCTTTGGACTGTTGAGGAAACAGAAGTACCTGGAGAAAACCTGAGTCCAACTATGGGGAAACAAACGCCACACAGACGCCCCCAGAAGGGATGCGAACCCACAACCTTCTTCCGGTGAGGCAGCAGTGCCCCCCAATGCAACACCGTATTGTACATAATTGAATAAAGAATAATACATTTTTTATTATGAAATCCCAAAGGTCAAACAAACTTGCCATGGAATTTGTGAAATATAATTTAATAAATGAATGATGTAACTGCATCATGTTTGATAAGATCTGGGGAGCTGTAATCGAGACAGAATTCACAGAAATGCAGTAAATTGCACTGACATCCATTATTCAGTATCTCACTTAGTCTCATAACACATTTCAACTGACTGTCACTTTTTTCACCAGTTCTTCGATATTGGCATTGGCATTGAAGAATTACTGTGTGTTAAAGTGATAGAGCTCTACATTTAATCTAAATATACAGGTAAAAACCTCCAAATACCTTTCTCCGACCTGATAGGACAGGGTAGTGATGCTTTTATTTATTTTATTTTTTTTGTGTTCTCATCTTCCATTGCTTTCAGTTTATCTGAAGGGGATGTTTCATTAGCTTACAAACCTTCTGTTGAGAACAATCAGATCATAGAGTGAGTGATTATAAACCCAAAAAAGTTATGCTTTTATCTCTGTAGAGGGCTTATTTCACTACTGTAGTACAGACTTAATCTGATAGAAAGTGTACCCTCATCCACTTTTAAATCCTAACCAAGTTTCCATAGAATATGTATCTATTTCCATATATTGTATTTTCACCAAAAGGTCCTGATATTCATGAGGGATAGAAGTATAAAACAATGGTCATATTGCTGCCAACTGAGCAGGTCATTTTCATCACTCCCAAAAAATCGAGTCAGTGGAGGATGATTTTTGCTTCAAATATAACAAAAATAATCTTATTTTTTATTGTCTGCCAAATTTTGGTTAAATTTGAATAAAAACAGTAGTTGTTCAGCAATACTTTGAGAGAGCTACCCTCAGTTTATTGTCAAAGGCTGCAATATATGTATATGAAATAAAATTACAAGCCGTTGAAGGAAAGGCAGTGGAAAATTGAGGATGTAATTTCAAAAGAAATTGCGCTATGAATTCTGGTTGGTGAAAGGCTGACTATAAACTGGATTGCTGGCTTGAATATCAATAAAATTCAATGAAGCTGACTAGTTTTAATGTGACTTAAAAGTTGAATGAAACTCAGAATGTGTGACGGAAGAGCTGGAGCAGTGGAGACAGATGAAGGATGCTGAAGTTGGTCTGAGCTGCAGGCTGAACTTCATGACTGTGGGTGGTTACTAGGGTGCATCTAGGTGGTTGCCTCAGCGCTTCTGGGTGTTTGCTCAGGTTTGTCTTGATGGCTGCCAGGGTGTTAGTGGGTGGTTACTCAGGTGTTTTTCGGTGGTTGCTCAGGCCTCAAGGATACATAATGTCCTCAGGAGAATGCTTGGGTGTTTCAAGGTGGTGGATTGGGTGTACAGACTGGTTGCCAGGGTGTTTCTCGGTGGTTGCTAGGGTGCACATGACGATTGCTTAGGTGCACAGAGTAGTTGCTATGGTGTAAGTGGCTGCTGCTGTGTTTTCTGTGTGTGTGTGTGTGTGTGTGTGTGTGACACATGCAGTAATAGCAGAGAGTGGGTGTGTGTGTGTGTGTGTGGACACATGCAGTAATAGCAGAGTGTCTGTGTGTGTGTGTGTGTGTGTGTGTGACACATGCAGTAATAGCAGAGTGTGTGTGTGTGTGTGTGTGTGGAGGACCTCAGGAACACATTCAGTAGTAGCATCACTGTGTGTGTGAGCCACAGATGCACACGCAGTAGCAGCAGCAGTCACGGCGATGAGACGGCCTGTGACACAGAACACAAGAAGAGCCTGTAATATCTGTGGAGTAGTTTGAGAGTGTGTTACAACATCAAAGACGCCAAGCAGATCTGAGCACTCTACTATTCATTTGAATGGAGTATTTTGTCATTTTTAATTGCAAATAATCAATAAACTGTCAAGATTTTGAATAGCAATTTTGTGCCAATTGAGCTGAATATTTTAATGTCGAATGAAGTGTGAAGTGTAAAATCTGAATGAGCCGTGAAGAGATGAAAATGCTGGAAAAAGAGTGAAAATAGAAATTTAGACACTTCCACCTCTCATGTGAAGGGAGGGAAATTTCTGAAAAACACTCTATTTTGGAAAGTGTGGAAGTTTTGAAAAAAAAATGGAATAAAAGCAATAATGTCCGTATTTAGCTGAATGCTTGTCACGCCCTGGCACCCAAAGATGTTAAGAGGGCACCAGCCAAGGAGTGGATGAGGACCCAAGTGCGGGGGCGTGGGATTTATCTAACAATAAAGGTGAAGATAACAGAAACCAATACAAAACTTCATGGAGATGTAAAAAGGACAGCACTAAACAAAAAGGGACTATGGCTACCTGCCCGTGAGGGGAGAAACCAAGCTTTAAATAGGAAAGGGAGTCTTAATGAACTAAAAGGAAACAGGTGAAAACCATTAACTAAGGAGAACTGGGGATAATTGAATAATTGACAGGGCAGGTAGCCAGGCATAGGAAAGCCAAAGGGGAGGGGCATTACAGCTTTAATGTTGAACAAAGCTTCGATGTTCCATTTTGTGGAAAGAGGTAAATCCCATGAAAACCAGGCTGAATAATAATAATAATAATAATAATAATAATAATAATAACTAGAAAGCACTCAGAGAGCGCAGCACCTCCACCACGCCAAGGCAACTCTGTGCATTAGTTATTTTCGTTGGCTGATGTAGGGTATTGTTGCATTCCACCGCCAGGTGGAAGCAAAACCCAAAAGCACGCCGATTGGAAATCCGGCCCATTGGAAAGACTTGAAATCTCTGTCAGCATAGCTGGATTTGAACTTTGGCCATATCTCAGCTGTTGACCAAGTTACGCCAAAATTTGATCACTTGTTCCTCTTTTGCTACTCTAAGATCCTGAAAAGTTTGGTTAAAATCTATGTGGCCGTTCTTGAGATATCCTGCTAACAAACAGACAAACACATGCCGGCGAAAAAATACACCTCCTTGGCGGAGGTGAATAATAATAATTTTGTAAAAGAACATACGTTTTGAATGTTTCCAGCTTTCACATGAATTAACAGGCCCTTCATGACAGCAGCAGTGGCCAGAGCTGATGACACTATGTGACATTTCCATTGGAAACAGCAGGACCTTTGTGCTGTGAAACTACACTCTTCCATCATTAGCATCACTGCCCAATGACCCCACAGCGAAGGAAATCCACAAGTCATCGCTATGTTAACCCTTAGAGCGCTACATGCAGCTATTGTTGCTCAATGATGTAAAACATCAAAATCAAGGCTGTTGAAAACCTATTGTGTGGAGACTTGTTTAAAAGAGCTCCCACAGGGGAGCTCTTTTAAACAAGTCACCATACAATAGGTTTTCAACAGCACAAGATATTTAAATTGATATATTTTCAAAATTTATTTCAGCGCTGTAAGGGTTAAGATCTTCAGGTATGATTTGATTTAAGTTCGATTTGATTTGTCAAATTCAGAAGCCGCACAGGGAGATGTTAACTTTAGTAAGACCTGTATGTTTGATTGCTCAGCTCACTCTCTCAGTGTTCTGCACAGAGGACAGTTCAGTATGAATTCTGAGTACATGTGGTCTTAATGCGATTCGCGTGTGCTCTCTGATAATAGTTAATTAATTAGTGGATATTTACTTTATAAAAGTTGTGCTGTGATTGAGAATGGTCTCTCTTTACTGTACTGTGAGCAGAATGCTTTTAGATGGATGTTTATTGAGAAAACCCTTCTAGCAGACAGGTGGCTCATGCCAACTTGTGCGATAAATTTCCAGTGGTGCAGAGGCCGTTCGCGATGATGCTCCACGGAAACGACCTCTATTAGTGACGAGGACGAACATCAGAGGCTGCTGACTTTGATCTGCGGAATCGGGGGACAGGAACTGCGTCGGACAGCCCAGGTGACAGATGGTGTCTGTCTGGAGTCCCCGAGCCGTGGTCTGGACGGAAAACCACAGGTGTATTTCAGCTTGTGTGAGGTCTGTAGATATTTGTTCAGGGACACAGTTTTCAACAGTTGTGACCACCACACAGTTCACTCCGAGAGGATTTCAGTCATAAGAGATTACTGATGCCTGTGCACATCAAGGGAACCATTTTAAACATCACCCTGCTGGGAATACACACACTTAAAGACAATTATGCAAAATACATTATATACAGTATACCCCCACTCACACACAGACATGCACACACCCACACACAAACACACAGACACACACATGTGCAGACACACGCAGGCGCTCGCGCACACAAACACACACACACACACACATGCACACGTAGACACACACACATGTGCACACACACATGCACTATCGCGCACACACACACACACACACACACACATGCGCTGCACCAAGACGCCTCCCAAGCCTGCGTACACACACACACAAGCATAAAAGCACTTACTTCCTTTCACGGAACAGTCATTGCCAGCATGTCCCGGGCTTTTTGGCTCACTCCACATTCTGTGCCTCAGGCCACAATTATCCACGGGTCTGTAATGTGACGGACAAAATGGAAACAACAGGGACGAATTACAGGCGACAGAAATGTCACATTATGGAGTCCAGGGAGGGGGAGGGGTGGAGTTTCAGAGCTGAACTAAGAGGCCTCCATGATCAAAACAACAGGGGTCAAAGGTCGTGAAGTCCACAGCACCACTGATCACAGCTCAAGCTGCCAGAGCTGAGGTTCGTTCTCAATGCTCATTTCCTGCCCCTGTGGGGAGGCCTTGCCCTCTTGCTTCCACTTTCCATTCACAGTAACTGCAATGTGTTAAATAGAAACTCAAAGGCAATTTATCAATAAGAGATTTTATACTGAGCATTGGTTTGCTCTTTGTCCAAAGTCTTCCCTTGTGTTGAATATTTAAGGTAGATTGCGGTTTTTTTTTCAATTGCTAACCGCATTGGACAATACTGAGGCCATCTTTTCAAAACTACTGATACAGTCTCACATGCATCTCAGCCAAAGAGTTAATCTCACCTTCAAAAATCACTCAAGCCATCATTACACATCATCCATCTCAAAATAACCTTGACTGACTACAACACTGGCAATCACTTTCACACATGTAAGTGTTCTGATGAAGATGTTACTGGTGTTGGCACATCCTGGCTTTTTCATTGAATGTTGGCCATACCCTGGGGCAAATTTCAGCGAATTCCCTCAGTGTGTCATGGCCGGGAACTTTGTCAAATGTACCTTCGTTTACACACGTGGCCATTGGAAATCTCCATTTCAGAACATATTTTTTGAACTAATATCTTCCTTTCTTGGCAGTATGACATCAATTTCAACAAATTCCTTTTTCATTCATTAGGAAAATATATCAGCTACAATGTGCATTGATAAGCACATGATTATAATCATTGGTGACACTTTGTGGGGCCCCAGAATGGGTGGCCCCTCCCAAAAACTAAAAAATGTTAAAAATATCATTTTTTGTCATAAAGAAAATTGATATCACAGGTTTCTCTGGTGGATTCATGAACGCCATGGGGTGGTTTATCAATGCTGAAAATTCTTTTGAATTCTGTAGTTTGAGCCAGAAAACGCCCTTAATGGGACTCCACTTTTGTAGATAAAGCTGTGAATTAATTTTTATTGCTTTTATAAAAGATGCAGTCAACGACCGCATTTAGCAAAATCCAAGGATTCTTTTCTCAGTTATGCTTTACCACCTGCAGAACACAATACATTTCAACTCAAGACATTGTTCCAATGCCAACACACTGTTTTAAGAACCATTAAAGACACATTCAACACAGAATGAGGACAAATTTTGAGCATTTCCACAGCAACCCCAATAAAATACAAAAAAAACTATAAATAATAAAAATGAAATTATAATCATTACAAACACAGCTAATGGAAATTTTTGCTGAAAGCATATCCAGTTTTCCAGTTTTTAGTCTCATTATCAAACATTGGGAATGATTTTGTTTCGATGCAACGATAAAGAAAACGGTTTGGAAGGAAAACGATTGTGGAAATGTGTGGAGACACTTCTTCTGACGAAAGTCAGGATTGGATTGATTTAATGCTGGTAAGAGCAGGCATATAGCTGCTCAGTGTGTACTTAAGTGGTAAGAGCAGTTGTTGAGCCACTAAGTGTGTACAAATGTGGGTAAGAGCAGTTATTGAGCCGCTCAGTGTGTACTTATGTGGGTAAGAGCAGTTATTGAGCAACTCAGTGTGTAAGTATGTGGGTAAGAGCAGTTATTGAGCGGCTCAGTGTGTAATTATGTGGGTAAGAGCAGTTACTGTGCAGCTCAGTGTAATTATGTAAGAGAAGCTGAGCAGTGTGTAATTATGTGGGTAAGAGCAGTTATTGAGCAACTCAGTGTGTAAGTATGTGGGTAAGAGCAGTTATTGAGCAACTCAGTGTGTAAGTATGTGGGTAAGAGCAGTTATTGAGCAGCTCAGTGTGTAATTATGTGGGTAAGAGCAGTTATTGAGCAGCTCAGTGTGTACTTATGTGGGTAAGAGCAGTTATTGAGCAGCTCAGTGTGTAATTATGTGGGTAAGAGCAGTTATTGAGCAGCTCAGTGTGTACTGATGTGGGTAAGAGCAGTTATTGAGCAGCTCAGTGTGTAAGTATGTGGGTAAGAGCAGTTATTGAGCAGCTCAGTGTGTAATTATGTGGGTAAGAGCAGTTATTGAGCAGCTCAGTGTGTAAGTATGTGGGTAAGAGCAGTTATTGAGCAGCTCAGTGTGTAATTATGTGGGTAAGAGCAGTTATTGAGCAGCTCAGTGTGTAAGTATGTGGGTAAGAGCAGTTATTGAGCAGCTCAGTGTGTACTAAGTATGTGGGTAAGAGCAGTTATTGAGCAGCTCAGTGTGTAAGTATGTGGGTAAGAGCAGTAATTGAGCCGCTCAGTGTGTACTTATGTGGGTAAGAGCAGTTATTGAGCGGCTCAGTGTGTAATTATGTGGGTAAGAGAAGTAATTGAGCCGCTCAGTGTGTACTTATGTGGGTAAGAGCAGTTATTGAGCAGCTCAGTGTGTAAGTATGTGGGTAAGAGCAGTTATTGAGCAGCTCAGTCTGTAATTATGTGGGTAAGAGCAGTTATTGAGCAGCTCAGTGTGTAATTATGTGGGTAAGAGCAGTTATTGAGCTGCTCAGTGTGTACTTATGTGGGTAAGAGCAGTTATTGAGCAGCTCAGTGTGTACTTATTGGGAAAGAGCAGTTATTGAGCGGCACAGTGTGTAATTATGTGGGTAAGAGAAGTAATTGAGCCACTCAGTGTGTACTTATGTGAGTAAGAGAAGTAATTGAGCAGCTCAGTGTGTAGGTATGTGGGTAAGAGCTGTAATTGAGCCGCTCAGTGTGTACTTATGTGGGTAAGAGCAGTTATTCTGCAGCTCAGTGTGTAATTGTTGGGGTAAGAGCAGTTATTGAGCAGCTCAGTGTGTACTTATGTGGGTAAGAGCAGTTATTGAGCAGCTCAGTGTGTAAGTATGTGGGTAAGAGCAGTTATTGAGCAGCTCAGTGTGTACTTATGTGGGTAAGAGCAGTTATTGAGCAGCTCAGTGTGTAATTATGTGGGTAAGAGCAGTTATTGAGCAGCTCAGTGTGTACTTATGTTGGTAAGAGCAGTTATTGAGCCGCTCAGTGTGTACTTATGTTAATAAGAGCAGTTATTGAGCCACTCAGTGTGTACTAATGTGGGTAAGAGCAGTTATTGAGCCACTCAGTGTGTACAAATGTGGGTAAGAGCAGTTATTGAGCCGCTCAGTGTGTACTAATGTGGGTAAGAGCAGTTATTGAGCAGCTCAGTGTGTATTATGTAAGGGTAAGAGCAGTGTAATTGAGCAGTTATTGAGCAGCTCAGTGTGTAATTATGTGGGTAAGAGCAGTTATTGAGCAGCTCAGTGTGTACTTATGTGGGTAAGAGCAGTTATTGAGCAGCTCAGTGTGTAATTATGTGGGTAAGAGCAGTTATTGAGCAGCTCAGTGTGTAATTATGTGGGTAAGAGCAGTTATTGAGCAGCTCAGTGTGTATTATGTGGGTAAGAGCAGTTATTGAGCAGTGTGTAATTATGTGGGTAAGAGCAGTTATTGTGCAGCTCAGTGTGTAATTATGTGGGTAAGAGCAGTTATTGAGCAGCTCAGTGTGTAATTATGTGGGTAAGAGTTATTGTTATGTGGGTAGCAGTTATTGAGCAGCTCAGTGTGTAATTATGTGGGTAAGAGCAGTTATTGAGCAGCTCAGTGTGTAATTATGTGGGTAAGAGCAGTTATTGAGCAGCTCAGTGTGTACTTATGTGGGTAAGAGCAGTTATTGAGCAGCTCAGTGTGTAATTATGTGAGGTTATTGAGCAGCAGTGTATTATGTGGGTAAGCAGCTCAGTGTGTAATTATGTGGGTAAGAGCAGTTATTGAGCAGCTCAGTGTGTAATTATGTGGGTAAGAGCAGTTATTGAGCAGCTCAGTGTGTACATGTGGGTAAGATTATTGGGTAAGAGCTCAGTTATGTGGTTGAGCAGCTGAGCAGTCAGTGTGTAATTATGTGGGTAAGAGCAGTTATTGAGCAGCTCAGTGTGTAAGTATGTGGGTAAGAGCAGTAATTGAGCCGCTCAGTGTGTAATTATGTGGGTAAGAGCAGTTATTGAGCAGCTCAGTGTGTACTTATGTGGGTAAGAGCAGTTATTGAGCAGCTCAGTGTGTAATTATGTGGGTAAGAGCAGTAATTGAGCAGCTCAGTGTGTACTTATGTGGGTAAGAGCAGTTATTGAGCAGCTCAGTGTGTAGGTATGTGGGTAAGAGCAGTAATTGAGCCGCTCAGTGTGTACTAAGAGCAGTTATTGAGCAGCTAATTGGGTAAGAGCAGTTATTGGCGGCTCAGTGTGTAGTTATTGAGCAGCTCAGTGTGTGTACTTATGTGGGTAAGAGCAGTTATTGAGCAGCTCAGTGTGTAATTATGTGGGTAAGAGCAGTAATTGAGCAGCTCAGTGTGTACTTATGTGGGTAAGAGCAGTTATTGAGCGGCTCAGTGTGTAATTATGTGGGTAAGAGCAGTAATTGAGCAGCTCAGTGTGTACTTATGTGGGTAAGAGCAGTTATTGAGCAGCTCAGTGTGTACTTATGTGGGTAAGAGCAGTTATTGAGCCGCTCAGTGCTAATTAGTGTGAAAGTATTGGGTAAGAGCAGTAATTGAGCTGCTCAGTGTGTACTTATGTGGGTAAGAGCAGTTATTGAGCAGCTCAGTGTGTAATTATGTGGGTAAGAGCAGTTATTGAGCAGCTCAGTGTGTAATTATGTGGGTAAGAGCAGTTATTGAGCAGCTCAGTGTGTAAGTATGTGGGTAAGAGCAGTTATTGAGCAGCTCAGTGTGTAATTATGTGGGTAAGAGTTATTGAGCAGTTATTGAGCAGCTTAGTGTGTGTGTACTTATGTGGGTAAGAGCAGTTATTGAGCAGCTCAGTGTGTAATTATGTGGGTAAGAGCAGTTATTGAGCAGCTCAGTGTGTAATTATGTGGGTAAGAGCAGTTATTGAGCAGCTCAGTGTGTACTTATGTGGGTAAGAGCAGTTATTGTGCAGCTCAGTGTGTAATTATGTGGGTAAGAGCAGTTATTGAGCCACTCAGTGTGTAAGTATGTGGGTAAGAGCAGTTATTGAGCAGCTCAGTGTGTAATTATGTGGGTAAGAGCAGTTATTGAGCAGCTCAGTGTGTAATTATGTGGGTAAGAGCAGTTATTGAGCCACTCAGTGTGTACAAATGTGGGTAAGAGCAGTTATTGTGCAGCTCAGTGTGTAATTATGTGGGTAAGAGCAGTTATTGAGCAGCTCAGTGTGTACTTATGTTGGTAAGAGCAGTTATTGAGCAGCTCAGTGTGTACTTGTGGGTGTTGAGGTGTAAGAGCAGTTATTGAGCCACTCAGTGTGTACAAATGTGGGTAAGAGCAGTTATTGTGCAGCTCAGTGTGTAATTATGTGGGTAAGAGCAGTTATTGAGCAGCTCAGTGTGCACTTATGTTGGTAAGAGCAGTTATTGAGCCGCTCAGTGTGTACTTATGTTAATAAGAGCAGTTATTGAGCCACTCAGTGTGTACTTATGTGGGTAAGAGCAGTTATTGAGCCACTCAGTGTGTACAAATGTGGGTAAGAGCAGTTATTGAGCAGCTCAGTGTGTACTTATGTGGGTAAGAGCAGTCATTGAGCAGCTCAGTGTGTAAGTATGTGGGTAAGAGCAGTAATTGAGTTGCTCAGTGTGTACTTATGTGGGTCAGAGCAGTTATTGAGCGGCTCACTGTGTAATTATGTGGGTAAGAGCAGTTATTGAGCGGCTCAGTGTGTAATTATGTGGGTAAGAGCAGTTATTGAGCTGTGTAATCATGTGGGTAAGAGTGTGTTAATCATGTGGTGGGTAAGAGCAGTTATTGAGCAACTCAGTGTGTTTTATGTGGGTAAGCAAAAAGTTTTGAGCTTGTAAAATAGTTTTGTGCAAAAAAAGTTTTGAAAAAATAGTTTGAGCTTGTAAAATTTTGTTTTGTAGTTTTTGTGCAAAAAAGTTTTGAGCTTGTGAAATAGTTTTGTGCATGTGCAAAAAAGTTTTGAGCTTGTAAAATAGTTTTGTGCGTGTGCAAAAAAGTTTTGAGCTTGTAAAATAGTTTTGTGCGTGTGCAAAAAAGCTTTGAGCTTGTGAAATAGTTTTGTGCGTGTGCAAAAAAGCTTTGAGCTTGTGAAATAGTTTTGTGCGTGTGTAAAAATTTCCTACCTTCCTGTGTGACGATGAAGTTGCAGATACGCTCAAATTTCCTACCTTCGCGTGCAACACTTTTTTTTTTACAAGCACAAACCAGATTTAAGAACCTCGAGTTTCGAAATTATGGCCCTATTTTTACTCTTGTGGGTAGACCAGCCAATCAGCACGTTGTCCATTGAATAGCCAATCAGAATGTTACCCACCGTCACAGTAAGTCAGAAGCTTAAGCTTAAGTAAGTCGAAATCCGTAGCTTAATGATTTCCATTTTTATTGTAATATACTGTCATTTAACAGTGTTATGCCTCGGGAAATGGATGCTTGCTCTTTTCACCTACACGGTTTTATTGTTTGACTCATGTTACGTTCATTAGTTGGTTGGCCAGCTACTCTCCTGCAAGCTGCCGAACACTACGAACAGCCACTGTATAAAACTTGATTCCAGTTTATTAAACTTGACTAGATTGCGATCGGTCACCAGAAAGTACTAGTCAAGTATTTTTTACATGGTCGAAACGGTCTTATTAACCTTGTGTTATATCGGAGTCGATCGTAATTACGGACTGTTTTTCAGTTTTCTGCACAGAAAGTGCAAGGAACAATTCGGCTGTTCAAGAAACGGGTAGCTATCGCGATCAAGTCGGCTAGGGCAAACTGAATGCTCAAAACTTCCCTTCAATAAAAACTGAGCAATGGATTTCGCAGGTCTTTTTATTGTAGCAGCGTGATGCTAACAGTAGGATAGGTCTTTCTAGTCTTCTCCTTGCTTACTCCTATGCTGCCTGCAATTCACCCACTTGACAGCGATAGCTACCCATTTATTGAACAGAAAAGTTTGCCAGCTTGCAGGAAAGCAGCGAGCTAACCAGCTAATTAACGTAACGTGAGTCAAACAATAAAACCGTGTTTGTGAAAAGCACACACATCCATTGCCAGACACACATCAGAGCTACACTAAAAAGGGAAAGATGCATTATATTGCTAACATCCTGCTGCTACCTAAAAAGATGTGCAAAATCCATAGCTCAATGATTTCCGTTTTTATTGTAATGTAATGTCATTTATCAGTGACATGTCTCGGGTAATGGATGTTTGCTCTTTTTTTATGTACATAGTTTTATTGTTTGACTCACATTACATTGATTAGCTGGTTAGCTAGCTGCTTTCCTGCAAGCTGGCAAACATTGCGAACAACCGCTGTGTAAAAATCACTTCAGTTCATTTTATTTCTCAATTTTCTGCACAAAAAGTGCAGGGAACATTTCAGCTGTTCAAGAAACGGGTGGCTATCGCCATCAAATGGGTGAATAGCAGGCAGCATAAGAGTAAGCTGGAAGACTAGAAAGACGTATTTTATTGTTAGCATCGCGCTGCTACAATATAGAGACCTGCGAAATCCATTGCTAAGTTTTTGTTTTTATTGAACTGAAGTTTTGAGCATCCAGTTTGCTCTTACCGACTTGATCGCAATAGCTACCCGTTTCTTGCACAGCAGAATTGTTCCTTGCACTTTTTCTGCAGAAAACTGAAAAACAGTTCGTTATTACAATCGACTCCAATATAACACAAGGTTAATAATACCGTTACGAACAATATAAAAATACTTGACTGGTAGATAGTTTCTGGTGACCAATCGCAATCTAGTCAAGTTTAATAAACTGGAATCAAATTGTATACAGTGGTTGTTCGTAATGTTCGCCATCTTGCAGGAGAGTAGCTAGCTAGCTTACTAACCAGCTAATTAATGTAATGTGAGTCAACTGAAGGGAGGATCATGCAACGATGCAATTTTTGCTCTTCGACAGATCATCGAGAAGGCAGAAAAGTCAACATCCCCAACCTAAATACACTTCATAGACTTTCAAAAAGCATTCGACAGTGTCCATAGAGTGTCAATGTGGCAGATAGTAAGATCATATGGAATACCCCGTAAGATCATCAATATTATGAAGGCCTTGTATGAAGATTCAAGATGCTGCATAAGAATAGGCCAGGACACAACTGAGACATTTGAAGTGAAGGCAGGAGTGAGGCAAGGGTGCATCCTCTCACCTTTCTCATTCTCCCTGGTTATTGATTACATTCTCAGAAAGCAAGACAACAAGGGCTACAGAGTTGACATAGGTGGAACAGATAAGATTTCTGACCTGGACTTTGCTGACGATATTGTTTTGATAGATGCTTCAGAAGATGATCTCCAACGGTGCACAAATGAACTCCAGTCAAATGCAAGCATGGCAGGACTGCGATTCAATGCAGAGAAATATGAAGTGATGCCATCAGGCTCAACGCAACCGACCATCAACACCTCCAGAGAACCAATCAAGCACACAGATACCTTCAGGGACCTCGACAGCGACATCAGTCAGGAAGCATCTATCAGCAAGGAGATCTCTACCAGAATTGGGAGAGCAAATGCAGCTTTTGGGAAACTGAACAACATCACCAAGTCGAAGAGCATCCACCTCAAGACAAAGATTAACATCTACAAAACTGCTGTTCAAACAATACTCCTGTATAGATGTGAAATGTGGAACATCTACGTGAAACAGAGGTGTTGCCAGGATGCCGAGCTTGGGTGGGCATTTGTCCTTTTTGGGGGGGCAAAAAAAGAACCTCTAAATCAGCGTAAAATACAACATGCAGAACATCTTGAAACTTATATATATATATATATATATATATATATATATATATATATATATTTCAGTGGCAGCTGGTGAACTGGCGATAGGGGAGGCTGAAACCCATCCCTTGAAAATAATGATTGGTCACGACCTGCTTTCAATCATTCATTTAACTTACCATTACAAAAGCTCAGAAAACTCTCAACATTATCAGGTGTGGTCAGTTTTCCTTAATAACGCACACCTGTCAACTCTCATGCATTCGGTGTGAGTTTAAGTGGTATATTTACGTTCCTCTGCTGTAGTCAGCAATTATTCAATCAACGCGTGTGTAAGAGATTCTCACGCAGAATTGAAGTCCTTGTGCATGGAGGTTTATCAGTTTCACCTGCGTTATGACTCCGGACTTCTCACGCTTTTCTTTACTCAGGGGTTGGAAGCAATGCATGTGTTTCATGATCGTTTAAACTGTTTAAATGAAATAAGATCATTGGAAGCAATGAAATTGCATAAAGATATTTCAAATGATCTTATTTCATTTAAACCACCTAATTCCTGTTCTAACGATGCGCGCCGCCATGAGAACCCTGGCGGTCTCCTACTTCCGGTCATTGCTCGCTGTTCAGAAGAGAGATCGGCAGGCTGAATGCGCTCAGGCTCCACTTGTTCCGTTGTTGGTTGTACCAATAACTCAAAAAACATAAAATGTTTGTGTGGAAACAGAGTGCCTTATTCACAAGGTGATTAGAAAAGATTGCCCTTGCCCAGGACCTTACAGTCTACACTCGATGCCAGCGAGTAGGCGCTTGGAGTGGCTAGCCGCGCAGAGACTGAAGTACCCACCCATGAGGATATACGTATGCTCACACCATTTCGTAAAAAAGCACCCGACAGATGAAAGGGATGATCATCCCGATCCCACTGTATTATACATTATACAGTCCCCTGATATGTCAATTCAAAGATCCGTCCAACAAGTATCCTTTTTTCGAACAAAAAGCAGTATTGTCAGCCAATGGTCAGTTTAGTTTTCCAGTGAAAGTAACCAGTGTTTGCCATGTAATTAGTGTCCATCTACGGTCACACACGGGATGCATACTGAAACCCACACATTTAGCAGTTATACAGGCTAACGCTAGCACTTTTGAACAAGTTGACATTGAGCAGTGGAGGGGCTTACCAGTAGCGTTAGTGAATATTGAAAGGTGCATAAACGTAATCCTGGCTTTTGTAAAAACCTCAGCTTTAGTCGACTATCTTCTTGTGGCAAATACTTGGCTTGTCAGCTACAGCAGTTGTGAAGGATTGGACTGAGATCTTTATTTCGTTCCGTGCTTTGGTGATTTTCAGCATGCGAAGTGAAGCTTGGGGACTGTACTTCCGTGCACTGAATAATGATTGTTGCCCACAGCTAATGTGATATCATTCAGTAGTGGAGCGGGTGACGGCTGGGTTTTTACCCTTGTGCAAAACAAAGAAACTGCTCGCCAGACATTTTGCTGAATCAAAAGCATTTTGATATGCAGCTGCATATGAATTGCAAGTCGCTGTCTTGTCAAGCTTTTTTTTTTTACTTTGGCTGTAGGAACGTGTGTAGCCACCCAAATAAATATCACGTCTTCGTCAAGTTAAAGAATGTTTTGGCCGAATAAAAAATAGGTTAGCTAGCCTCTACATTTGAATATACACTGTTTGTGTATGTACACATCCCGCTGTACCACAGACGCTAGCCGCAAGCTACTACTCGGTTCGATGAAAATGGATGTAAGCAGTTCGACAAGAAGGAGGGGACCGGCGAGTCCGTTTAACCACTATGAATCAGTGGAGAAGAGCGTTCAGGGATTAAGATGGATATGGGCAGCGTAGACGTGACCTCAGACTGAGTGAAGACGGCAGTCTATGGGAGGGTTCCTAGTAATTTGAAAGTGCCCATTGGTTAGTTTCACATCAGAATAGACTGGCAAAGGAATCCACCAATCACACATAAATGATAGATAAATGAAGCATACGTAAAGCTCTCTCTAAATGGCTGTCTACCTCCGGCTGTGATTCACGTGGGATATGCGTGTTTGCTGTCAAATAGTAGTAAATCAGTTTTTTGTCTTGAGTTTTCATTGGGTGGGCAGCCACCCCCTGCCCCCCCTTGGTAATGCCCCTGACGTGAAAGACGCAAAAAGACTAAGCGCGTTTCAACAGCGATGCCTCCGCAAGATCCTGGGTGTGACATATTGAGATTACATCAGGAACACCGAGGTGCTCGAAAGAACGGGGATGATGAATCTTACATATACCATACAGGAAAGAAGACTGAGATGGTTCGGGCCCGTTCATAGAATGGGAGCTGACCGTTTTCCCAATAAAGTGCTGATTTGGGAACCTGCACAGTAAAGAAAGAGAGGGCGACCCAAGACCACATGGAGATCAACAGTGGAGAAAGCTCTAAAGAGAGGAGGACTCTCATGGCAGGAGGCAGCAACCCAAGTCAGAACAGGGACAGAAGGAAGGAATGTGTCACTTGCAGGGGAGGAGCTAAGGTCTAAGCTAAGGTAATGAATCAATCGAACCGTGTCGGTGAATAGCTAACACATCAATTGCCCGAGACATATCTCTGCTTCCGCATCTGGCTATTGCTGGCAAGAATATTTGATTACAATGACATTACAGTACAATAAAAACGGAAATCAATGAGCTATGGATTTCGCCATAGACATGGGGGAGAAATAGTGTCCGATCCTTTTGGCCACTGATTGGACAGTTTGACTTACTGTGACGGTGGGTAAATATTCTGATTGGCTATTCAGTGGGCAACGTGCTGATTGGCTGATCTACCCACAGGAGTAAAAATAGGGCCATAATTTTGTAACTAGGGGTTTTTAAATCTGGTTTGTGCTGGTAAAAAAAAGGGTCACGCGCGAAGGTAGGAAATTTGAGCGTATCCGCAACTTCACTGTCACACAGGAAGGTAGGAAATTTTCACACATGCACAAAACTATTTCACAAGCTCAAAACTTTTTTGCACACGCACAAAATTTTTTTACAAGCTCAAAACTTTTTTGCACACGCACAAAACTATTTTACAAGCTCAAAACTTTTTTACATACACACAAAACTATTTCACAAGCTCAAAACTTTTTTACGCACACAAAATATTTCTACAAGTTAAAAACTTTCTTACACACGCATAAAATTTTGACCCTAGTTTGATTCCATATGGAAACTCAAGAAGACTCAATTACTGTAAGTTCACACCATCTCATTTTATTGGTAGCGAACAGGAAAATGTCATAGCTTGCTCAACTTTTTTTTTTTTTTTTTTTTGTGAGGGGGGGGCTCACAATTGAGTAAACAGCCAAAAATCCACACGCTGACCTCTGATCGGCCCGATCAGACTCTCTCATCTCAACAAGCCTCATAATGGATGTGGAGAGCTCCGGTCAGCACAGAGTTGAATTAATTGCCTGAAATTCGACTTCTATTTGGAGGTTGGGGTCACAAAATCTGCACACTTTGGTAACCACAGCTGTGAAAAAAATAAAACAAAATTAAAGCAAGCAAGAATAACTCAAAAGTCAGCACAAAAGCAATGTTTTGTTCACAGCATCTGCGAGTGACCTTGAATAATTACACTTGAAATGAAAAGCACGTATTCATTTGAGAAGATGCTGAACTAGTGCTGAACGAGTTGCACTGCACTATTGTTCTGCTTGCGCTGTTGGAGAAATATTCCAGTCTGCTTCAAAAGGAAATTTAACCTACTTACAATTTATGTGTAATCTCTTCACACACACACACACACACACACACACACACAGTACTGAGAATCAAATCACTTGTAGGTTCGACCTACAGCCTAGATTTAAAGACCATGGTAATTAGGTGAAGGAATGAATATGGTGCCTTTATAAACTATAATCTGAAGTTACTGAGAGAAAACGGAGGTTTTAGAAAAGCAGAGGCGGTGTAACTGAAGTGTGGAGTTGGACCTCTGAGCAGAAAGGCAGGAATCATTTTCTTTCCAGTTTCATCTGAGTGGCCATTAGCTGTATCTCTCCCTCTTGCAAAGTGATCCTCTGAAGATGCATTCTGAGCTCTGCAATTCGACAGCAGATATTACATCTGCCCACACCAGGGCCACCTCTCACGGCATCCCGGCACTTCCTCAGTGTCTGGGCTGCGGAGAGGTGTTTTAATCCCACATACAGAGGCAAAGAAGCCTGTGAAAATTCAAATTTAAAACCACAATGCTCTCGACTCCCTCAAACATTGTGGACTGAGAGTGTGTTGTGTTTTGTGCAATAAGCTGTCAAGCTGCTTTGAGTTTTTTGAAACACACTTGAGTTTCATGATTGCTTGAGTTTGGCTAGTCATGTTGCATCATCTGTCAGTGTCGCTTGTTACGTCGCTGGATCCAATTTACCCAGTTTCTCCTGAAAAATATCCCATTTAACCAGAAAATACATTGAAAATCGAACCACGCACATTATATTCTTAACATTATTCATTAGTTGTTCTGGAACAGATGTACCTTCAGATCAATGCTGCTCCTTTCAGGCCTGCATACAGAAATAACCGAGTCTATACCTCATACAGGAGCCTCGTGCTGAAAGTAGTTCAGTACTTCAGGCTCATTTTCACAAACTGTGTGATAAGGATGAGAGAACTACTTTTATCATTAGTTAAGTCCACTGCCCTGTTTTTCTCAAAGTGGAATCCTTTAAAAAATTTCTAGATGTGGATGGTGACCCGGATCACCACCAGAATATAACAAAGTCTTCCTTGGGCCATTACCTATCCTTGCAAAAAACTATCAAAATCCATTCATAACTTTTTCAGTAAGGTTGCAAACAGACAGAAAAACAGACAAGAGGACTTTGTTGGAGATCAATGGCTTTCGAAATTTCACCTCTCCAGGTCGGACATGGATAAACAACAATGAGGATGATGATACCAGAATGAACGGAAGTTTGTCAGAAGGTTACACTGAAAACCCACCGGAAAGCGAGCAAACACAAAGACTAGTCAACAATCTGGCAAAATGGCAGATGGAAGACAGAAACTTAAATACACAGAGACTGAAATGAACAATGAGGGGTAGGTGCAGGAGAAGAGAATAGAATGCCCAAGGGGCAGGGCAAAACCACGAGACAATTATTTATTGATAAGAAACAATTAACAAAACGAAACTGAAAATGATGCAGGGAGCAAAATTGTGGGGAAAAACAATTTTCCTTTGTATATCCACTCACCCTGCCTGTTCTGTTTGTTAATTGCTTAGTTAATTTGCTTGTTTATAGCCACGCCCATTGTCACGTTCCCAGTTCCCTGCACACCTAAAATTCACTTCCCATTTGCCTGTAGCTTCCCTATGTAAACTCCATTCTTTTGTTTGTTTGTCATCAGTTTGATTTGCCATGTCTACGGCTAACACTAGGAGCCTTCTCTAATTCCTGAGAGCTTTTCTGGTTTTGATTCTGTTTGGTTTCTTGAGATTGCCTGCCTCTTTGTGTGTTGTACTATTCTAGTAATGATTGTCCTCTTGATCATATGATTTTTATCTCCCCTGGTTTTGACAATCTTCTTGTGTGGCATCTGACTTGTGGACTGTACTCTGATAAGGGTTTGGATTTACCCTCCTGTACTGCAGTCTTCCTGAGGGGCTCTGAACTGGACTGTTCAACCTTGAGAAAGCTCTTCAAGAAACATCTGAAACTGACCTGCTGGCTGCGTTTGAGGTCTGATTCCGAGTGTCTGTCTGATCTTCTGTCAGACACAGACAGCCACTTTGTAGAGGGCACAGGCAGGGGCAGAAGTGGAACAGTTCGGGTCAGGCGATGTGTAAATGGGTTCAGGAGGGGCAGTGGCAAGCCATGTTATCATAAATAACAGAACCTAATCCTGAGGAGAGAATTAGGCTCAGATTAAGAACTGGCTACAATTAGACAGGCAGAACAATCCAGCGATGAGAGACGCAGACCGAGAAACTTATACATGCGAGACACCGATCAACAGTAGGGCTGGGAGCACTGAGGTAACACGGAGGGCGGGGAATGAAACTAGGCCACAAACCAATGAAAGGACAGCGGGAGAAGAGAAAAAATTCGGATAACAATTAGGATGACACATAAATATCGGTCTCTGATTGCGCTCCTCAGGGTGCCCTCGATGCCACAGGAAATGGAATTTTCCCAGCATGCTCTGTGGGAATTAGATCAGCTCCTGGTTTGGGCTCCTAATCCGGTACTAATAACGGAGCGCTGGGGATCTGGTGCTCCCAGTCACTGAGATAAACTGGAGCCCTGGGAAAGACATGCTCCCTTCATCACAGATGCATCACACAGGTCTGCACACAGATCACTCTCAAAGCCGTCATTCCACGGAAGTTACTGTCACTGGAATTGTTTCTGTTTTAACCTAAAATTAGCGGAGATCTGCATGCCAACTACTGAGAGGAGAAGCTCACTGGATGCAGATTTCTCCACTTGGTCTCTGTTTTATGTCTTTCAGTGTGTCGAACCAGGAAATAAACTTAACAACGAAAGCTCTCTTAATCTTTTATCAATCTATTATTCTATAAGGTCCATTACTACTGAAAGAAAAAGTCAAATTTGGTGAAAGTGTGAGGGATGTGTTCATTTTACAGTGAATATGAGCCACAAATGCAGAACAACAGAACAAAACAACTAAAATACAAACCTACTGCAGCAAATCAATTCTCACAACAGAGTTCTGCAAATCACTGAGCTACCAAATTGGACATGACATGAAACAGGGCTGCCCTTCAAACAGAGAGGCAATATTTCTGTTCCTTTGAGAGGGTTTGGGTTTCTCTCTGGATTAAAAGTATTGCACCGTGATGCTGTTCCGTATCCTTGAATCTTGGCAGCCCATCTCTGTCATATTTTTTTCCCTGCTGCATCATTTTAAAGGCACACTGTGCTCGCCTCCGCCGAATCAATCGATGGCGGCCGTGGTCTTTGTTGGCGGCGTTTGCAGAGTAGCTTAATCCTTTCCAACAAAGCACTACATTGATTATGTTGTCTGGGGATACTTTGGACAGCTATAAATTACCTGATGGTATTTGGCCAGTCAGAAGTGCCACACTGAGGATAGAGGATAGAAGGGTTTAATGGATCTGTGGATAGAAACCTGCTTCCTCACCAGTACCTACACTCTCAAACTGTCACCGGGAACCAGCTCTGTCCGTTAACATTTCCAACTGTTTCAGCTGTTAACAGATTCACCTGTTTAATGCCAAGTATTTCCTTGCAAAGTAAATGCATGCATTTCACTCCTTAGAGCTCCCTAACACATAAACTGTATGTAGTTTTTCATTTCCTGATGATGTTCATTTTTTGCCCAAAGCCAACAAAAACACTTTTTGAGCTTCTAGAGGTTAAAAAAAAAAAAAAAAAAAACAGTCACAAAAGTGACCAGCGGGATTAAACAGGTTATTAACAAAAAGCTCTTATTTTATATTCGAGGAAACACTTGGGGGCTGACTAAATGGGCAATTTTTCCGCTTACGTGCTAAAATGGTGAGCTTCTGCCCCATTTTCAGCTTCTCTCTACCGAAAGAACACCCTCTCTACTGCATCCTCCAAGTATGTACTGCCAGTTAATCATACTGCATACTTCTGTGAATGAGATGTGCACTATTTAATGTATTTGAGTATACTCAATAGTGCGCCTGTGCACTAAAACAGTCACAGTTCTGCTCTATTTCGAGCACCTGCCCACGTGCCCACAGCTACAGGAGCCTCAGAGCTCCAGAATGGAAGCAGGTCAATCGATGAGAAGTGAAGGAGTCCCAGTGCCGCAGTGGTTGCTCTCTCAAACTCTCACTCTGTTTTCCTCTCTCTCTCTCTCTGAGTAAACACAGCTTTTTCTAGTGTTTATAACGCTCTTGCTTCTTAAAGCACTGCCAGTCACCCCCAGTGCGTCTTTACCGTCGCTCTGCATCATTGTGCTTTTTTCCTGGCATACGGTGCGTTTACATTCCTTCAGTGCTCCAGGTTTGCCCAGACTTGCTCTCCCCTTTTCTCCCAGCTGAAGGCCTGTCTTCAAACCTCATTAAAATCCTCTTTGTGAGGGAGTCCTGCCCCAGCACAGAACACACACGCACCACTACTGTCAGACACGACCTCCATCTGATGCAGAAAGCCATTTTTCTGTTTCACTTCTTTGCCTGTACTTCTAACATCCAGATTTCAGGCTTTTCATTGGTCAGATATCAGAAACTTTAATGCCACTGATTGGCCGAAAATCAAATTAACTAATAAAGGAATGAAAGAATAATCAAATGAATAAATACTTTTTTAAAAATCTGATCACAATTACCGAGCCTTGTTCTATTCATTGAGTTCCTAACAAACTGCTCTGTAGCTTTTGTTTTAGGGTTCATAGAATCAGACAGTTCAAAACAGTATACTTTCCATACTTCCTGTCTTGGAATTAAAAACTCTCTCATTATTCTGGAGTGTCAGGTAGAATTCTCTGTTGACTAATTAAATAGTGTTTCCACTGAGCTTCACCCAACATGAAGGCTGATATGAAGCACTATGTGTGTGCATATGTTTGACTGCAGTCTGCAGACAGGAAAACAGTGTGAGATGTTGGGACTCGGCACACTGGTGGAGAGCGCTTTACAGGGTTTAAATGCTTACACAGCCCCGGTATGTACCTGTCCTAAATCTGTCAGCAGGCTCCGTCTTGCCCTGTCCTCTCCTCCCCGAATGTGTGTCACACACAGAACTTCTAACAGTCTGCAGAGGGAGTTCAGTCTGATCTCTGATCCCACACTGCTCTCCGCTCAGCACTGTGCTGGGTCATGTCCTGACCCAACATCGCCCTGCTGATTATAACTGAATCACAGACTTATGAAAGGGCTGCACATTTTTCTGAAATCCAGACTATCACAGAGTTATGCAGATGAAGGCCCTTGCTGTACTGTCGTGTGGAAGAAAGGCCCTATTCCGCATCATTTATGCCTGACCTATCGGCCCGTATAATATTTTGAGTCACACAATGGCCCAGCTCACTCTATGGTTAAATGTGCAACTTAATAATAGGGGGCAGTGTGAGGTCCTGAGATGATCTGGCCCAGGATGTATGAAGCAGCTCCAGTGAGGAATACAGGCCTACAAGAACAGGAAACGAAGCCAAATTGAAGTCAATCTGAACAAAGAGACAGTGAGAGCAGGAAGAAAAGCACTTATAAATAGAATAAAGGAGAAAAGAGCAGGTTACAGGTGATTAATGCAGGTACGTGGGTGAGCAGCCATGGCTGGTCATTGTGCGTGCTGTCATAATGCGTAATGCTGTTACGATTCTGCCATGCCTGTTCTGTTTTTGCCATGCCTGTTCTGCTTTTTGCCATGTTTTAGTACTTTGCCATGTTTTTGCTTTTGCCATGCCAGATCCATTATTCTGTTAGATTCCGGTCCATGTCTTTGTTCATGCCCTTCATTGCACTTTGTCTCCCCTGTCTGGTCTTGTGTTCAGCTACAGCTTCTCCCCAGTCCTGCGTGTCACATGTTTAGGTGATTTCATGGTTTCTGGGTTTCAACCATTCCTTCCAATCTCGTTTACTTCCTTCATCTTGCTTTTTCTGGATTACTAACCAATACTAACAGTTTGTTGTTTTTGTTAAATTACTCACCAAGACTAACATTGTATATAATACTAACTTACTAACGAGCACTAGGGATTGTATAGCTGCACTTACTAATTGATTAACAAGCTCTCAGCACTCGCCCTGTTCTAGTCTCCGCCTCTTGCCTTCTCTTAGTCTTTGCTGCAATTCAGCGGATCCTCCGCACCTGCTCTACTCTGTCCTGCCTCTCATTATCTGTGCACGTTAGAACTCCCTAACCGGAGCTGTATGTTTTGTCTATAGGTTGTCTCGTGATCCCTGTCCGCGTTTTGGCTTTTGCCAATTTCATGTGGTTAGGTTCTCCCTTGTGTTTGCTCCCACGTAATTAGTCTGATCCCTTTCACCTGTCCCTGATCATAGCATGTGACTTCCCTTGAGTGTACTTAAGCAGTCTTTTCACAGCACTTCCTTGTCAGAACGTTTCCCTTGTCTACCTCTGCTGCTCTCGTTTTTGCCTCGTATTCATAGTGTTGCTTTTCTGACTGGACTGTCCGACTTCCGATTTTTGGCTCTGATTTGGTTTTGTTATCTGCTCCTGTGTATCGAACCCTTTTTGTCTGACCACGATTACTGTATTGCTGCCCTGGTTTTTTGACTTTGGATTTTGCCCCTGGGATTGTGTGTGTGGGGGTTTTTTTTTTTTTTTTTTTTTTGATTGGACTTTGTACTGTTGCCTTCGGCCCTGCGGGGGTTTACCCCCTCGCTTAATAAAATCACATACTCTGCATTTCCTGGTTCTCGCGACTGGTTCCTGAACGATACCTCACAAATGCACTGTGTTTGTGCACGTCGCCATATATTCTCCAGTGCTGTAGCAGGTCAGAGCTCTGGGGCTGTACATGACAGTGTTTCAGTCTGTTTACCATGGAAGAACCACAATCTCAAGAGTGTGTGCCTGTCAATCTTTGAAGTTCTGAGACCCAGGGTGTGATTTTAGCAACATAAAGTCATCAAACCTTTAGAGCGCTATACACATAAGGTCGCTCAATGATAAAAGATATCAAAATCAAAGCTGTTGAAAACCTATCACGACAACTTGTTTAAAAGAGCTCCCGCAAGGAAAATCTTTTAAACAAGTCACCACATGATAGATTTTCAACAGCTCAAAATATTTAGATTTACAATTTTTTAGAATTCAGTGCTTTAACTCATTCCCTACGGCAAGCAAATGGGGCAGTGAATTCTACCCTTCCCTGCGGTAAGCCGGTGCCAGCGACGTGGATGATCATTGGCAGCCCGATGAAAACACGAAATCAGTTGACGCTCGCGGTCATGGGCCACCTGTACTTCAATACTTTAAATTGTGTAATTTTCGGGAAAAGTATTCTTTACAAACGCGACAATTTTATATAAAAGTATTCCGTAGGGAATGAGTTAAGGGTTAAGAAAACTGTGGTGAAGAAAATGAGACATTCTGTTTTACAGAATTTTAAAGTCACTCATTATTTTTCATGTGTCAAAGGAACTGCCTCAATGTTTTCATCCCTGAAGCACAGAATGAATGCCTTAAAAACTATAATTAAACTGTTAAATCACAGAAGGTCCCGACTCCATTGGCTTTGAAACGCGTTTATCATTTCATGGTATGCTGAATCGTCTAGAAATTCCTCCACATATACTGTATGTCACTGAATACTGTTTGTACAATAGGGAAATGGATTAGAAGTACTGCCATCCTTGGTAAAATAAATATTTTCCTTCGCCCTGAAAAACATGATCTGCAAAGTTGAGCCCGTAACTCATAGGTTTCTTCAATGTCCCTGTTCACATTTTCTCATTTCCCTGCATATTTCAAAGACACACATGCCAGGCAAACTGGAGACTGTATTTTGCCCACTGGTTTGAGTGAGAGAGTGAATGGTGTTTGAGCCCTGTGGTGATTGGTAAACTTACCAGGGTTTATACCTCTCCCCCAGTGCATGATGGGATAGGCTGCAGCTGTACTGAGTCCCCGACGGAAAGCAGGTCAGGTAATGATTGGACAGAAAGATTCGGCTCCCATACCTCTAATGATCTTTAATCATCTTTAAATCTTTATTTTCTGTAATGTTTTTATGGCTCTTGTTTTCATCTGGCCTGTTTTAAAGCTGCTGTCCCTTAAAGAGCAAAAAAAAAACACACAACACAGCCTCTGCCAGCTTTTTTCCATTGTTTACATCATCAGTTGTTTGCCTTTCACTTTTACTCACATATTACTGCATCCATTCATTTGACAGATCTTTTGTGCTTCGTTTAGTATTCCAGGCATGGTATGTAAACAGATCTATTTACAAAAGCATTCAACAAAAGAGACTTTTAATTGTTGTAATTATTCGCTCCGGGGGATTTTTGTGGTGAAAATGGTGTATGTTCTCTTCTGGGAATTACAGAGCAGCCAGATGCAATATGGACGACGACTTCTTGGTGTTTGTAGCAAAAACCCGAAACCTGGGATGGGGGCAAGTGCATCTAAACTCTTCAGTATCTGCTCAAAACACCAGTCTTCGGTTATTTCCTTTTATAAGCCTTCTTACTCATGATTTTAGCCCGCTGTCTTTGAGCGGTTTATTAGTTACATGATGAATAAACATGTACCACCATTATTCTCTCTGGGAAATGGCCTTGAAGCGGTCTTTGTCTTTGCATTGCTTGGTCTCACAGGAAAGTCTCTTTTTCTTCTCTTTGAAAATTTGATAGTAGCTTTACCTCCTTTTTTTGTCTAACTTTGGTAAATTAAGATAAATTTCAGACTCGTTAGGCGATGGGAAACACCAGACCCGAGACATTAATCCAAAATTAAAGGGTTTTATTAAACAACACACAAAATTAACATTGCACGAAGGCCAACAAAAACCTTCACTCAAGGAGCTGAAAAGCAGAACAGAAATGACTAACTCAGGGAACATAAGGGGGCACAAAGGCCAACAAAAACTACTCTCCAAGAGCTGATAATCAAAAGGGAATAGCAAGCTAATAATAAAAAGACAAGGACTAGACACCAAGACTAAGGCAAAACAAGTATCCGTCTGCCAGATTGAAGCTCCACCTCAGAATATATGGGCTTGGGGCGGGATCAGGGAAACAAGGAACACCTGGGTAAAACGAGAGGGGCGAGGCACAGAAGCATGAGACATGGGACGAGCAGTAAGACTTAACGAGCCCATTAAGAGAATGGGCGTGTTTAGCTTAAGTACCAGTGTAAGATGCAGCAGAGGAGGAAGGGTGAGACTGTTAACAGCAAAGCAAACGAGATCTAGAAAATGGCAAATGTGGGAAATCATGCCAATCGATACCCTACCTAAATTAGTAAGGATTATTATGTGCCTGTCTAAAGAAACACCTCCCGTGTGAGTTAGTAAATGTTAGTAATGAGTAAAAACAATCAAGAGGCAATGAAGCTTAGGACAGCCCCAGATTCAGAACAGCTGTGAAGGAAGTGGAAGCATCACCAGCCAAACCAAAGCAATGAAAGGTGCAGCACGCAGGAACAAAACATGGCATGGAGCGCGGACTGGAGAGGTAGATCCCAACTGGCAGACCGGACCGGAGCTAGAACACAAAACAAAGCAAAAACACGACAACTCTTTTCACCTCTCTGAATGGAGCCCCGCTTCTTTGCCCCATTATGTCAGATTTGCTGAAGTAGGTCATCCTCTGATTTGTAGGCAGGTGCAGTTGTTTTGTGAAGCGCTTTGAGCTGTGTGAGGTTCTGCTCTTCCTGTACTTTCAGGAGACACAGTCCTTCAGCACCTGCCTTCGGTTTAAGCTTTTTCACAACAGAGAGGATGTTTCAAGGGTCTATGTCCAACTATTTAATTTCACCAATTTTGACAGTTTGCGGAGTTGAAACAGGATGGAACCTCCTGCTGATGTTAGTGACCTTGAATCAGTTTATTTCTTGAGAGGGCGCTTGTTCCTGCATTCGACACGAGCAGTGCCTTTTCGCTTTACCTTTCACAGTGGGATGTATTCAACACTGTCTCTTCAGTCACTCAGAGGCACTTGTACTTGGCATCCTGGTCAGGTTTCCTTCATGCAGATGATGGTGTAAAGTTGTGAGTTTGATGTACCTGTCTGTTGTGCTGTATGAGACTGTGGTCACATCTGTTTAACCCAAACCTCATCTTTGCTTTTTTTTTTTACCCTCCCTGCATGTGTTCTGATGTGTCATTTTCTCAGATATCGTTCCACAGCTCTACAACTTCTCCAGGTTGCAGCTGTCATTCGTCCTCCTCAATCACTTTCATAGTTCTTGGACTATTTTTTTTCTTTTTTTCCTACCAACATGCTGTCTTACTCATCAAAGGTCTGTGCTTGTTTATTTTTTCAAATCTTTTGATTTTCAGGTCTTTGTGCTTCTGCTTGATTCTGCTGTTTTTGTTTCCTTGGGAGCCAGATAAAGATCCTTCAGCTGTCTTGATGCAATAACGTTTTTCAATTTATTAACTTTTTTTTCTCCATGATATTTGAGTGTCTCTGTATTTCTATAGAGATTGAAAGGTCATCTGAGATTAAGGACGCACTTTCTCCAGATCTGTTTACCAATTTTGGCTTTCAAAGTCGGTCTCTCACTTTTATTTTTCGTTTTGGAGGGGGTTTCTTACTGTAAAAAGCAGCGGTATATACTCTTGGCAGACTTCAGTTACAGTGAGTGCTTTGTTTATGTGTTCTTTGATTCCATTATTAACTGTTTTTGCAGTGATATTTGCATCATCAACATGGCAGTCTCAATCTAGGACAAGAACAGCCTGTGAGCTATTTGCTATTCTCTCACCATTTTTCCATTGTGGCACCTGTCTGGCTGTGTTTCTGTGATATATTGGGTTCTCAGTTGTAGTATAAAGCAATTTTACTGCCTAAATTTTGATCTTCTGCAGTAGCTGCAGCTGTCTTTGATGGCAGGGAGATTGTTTGGTGAGGCTTCTTCTTTGATGATGAGCACTCCAGGCTGTGTGTCTTTGCATCGACTAGTTTATTTGCATCAAGGTATGACCACTTAGGTATGGCTATTCTTTTGCCTTGTGTGTTTCAGTGGTGATGGATGATTTAAATGGCCTATAAGAAGCTGCATTATATGGATGCATAATTTATTTATCTTCATTTCAAGCCCATTTCAGTCCAAGTTATTAAAGGTGGTTTGCAGCATCCGCACTCAGGAGATCTGAATGTGATTTTCTCTCTTTAGTTGTCATCTTGGTGAGCAAATTGGATGGCTTGTTCCAGCGTTATATTCCAGCAAAGCCTCTCAAATCCAGCTTGGATCATTGCCGAATTTAAGTTACTGTTTTTTGTCTGGCATTTCTAAGCAAAACAACTTCCAGTTAATTGGAAAAGCATTGTGGGGTTATGGGCTACAATCAAGAGGACAACAGCATTTCAAAGATTTCTTTCTTTTTTTTTGTGGCCATAGCAAGTAGCTTGGCAACAGGCATTGGTTGGCCATAGTGTTAAAGATTCAAGATGACAATAACAGATGCTTGTTATTTCTGTTTCTCTCCTCATCTTATCAGTGCTGTTTGTACTGGTCAGCTGTGCAGGGGTTTGAAAGGGCAGGGGAAACCTCGCCATGAAGAATGAATGTTGAATTACTTCGCCATACCATATTATTTTTATAACATACTGTATGTTGTCTTTCAAACAACATTGTGCAGCCCTCTTCGTTGACCTGAGGCATTCGGTACTGCTGATCATGTCGTCATTCAGAAAATATTATCATACATCAACTCTGATAAATCTGCTTGTAACTGGTTTTAAAATTATCTTGAGGATAGGTCTCAGTCTATTTCTGTTGAAGGCATTCAGTCAAGGACCATTAAAATCAGCAAAGGAGTACCACAAGGTTCAATTCTGGGCCCTTTGTTACTATCTGCAGGAATAATGCAGGCTTATCTTCAGATTATTGTGAATAGCATTTATATGTGAAGGACACTGTAAATTACTCAAGTGCCCCTGTAGCTCAGCAGGCAGTTTCTAATTCACAGCCTAGTTTAACTCTATTCAAAAGTCTCTATTGAATTGAGATTTGTCTAAAATGAGAACAAAACCAAGTTCATGGTATTTTTCAAATCTCAAAAAATTAATCCAAAAGACCATCATATTTACATCCTGAAGGGTGCCCAAATTGAATTTGTTCCCCATCATAAATACATGGCTTTTTGGCTGGGTAATAACCAGGCTTTTCATAGGCATATTGAAGATGAGAAGGGACATAAGTACAGTGTGTAAGTAAACCTTTGTTTATTACTAACAAGGATATCCAAAAACATGGTCATGGAACAGTAGAGGAAGAAGTACTGTACAAAGAACACAATGCATAGGCAAAGTAAATTAAAACAGTCAAATTTTTTTTAAATCAGGAAGACATGGTAAGCAGAGTGAAATTGGGATCCTGAAATTGTAAATGAGAAAATAAGCAGGGTCAACAGAGCAGGCAGACTTATCAGAAGGAGAGCTTGTAATGAAATAGAGGAAAACCAGTGGAGATGAATTCACAATGGAACACTGAACAGAGAGGGCATGAATGCACACAGGCAAGCAAGCGAACAGGAGAGAGAAAACGCCTGAGGAGGAGATAATGAGGACATGAGACAATAAACCCATTAGCAAAGACCAGATTGACACAGAACTCAGAGAAAAAGGTGAACAGATGCACATGAAAAGGGACTTTGGAAAAAAATAAATAAAAAAACACCCAGACAGAACTGAAATGAAATGTAACAGAAAAACTCAAAAGATTAGTAGTTATTACTGACAGAATAAAAGGCTTCTCATGCAGAAATAATGCTGGCCTCAATTTTTAAAATCGGAAGAAGATTGTACATTCAGTGACACTCCCCATGCTTGATTACTGTGATGTCATTGACAGAAATGCATTTGGTTTTTTTTCTAAAACACTGAGGTTCTGTTAATGACTCTGCTCTGAGGTGTATCACTGGTCTTGGGTCACTGCACCCAAAGTTGTATTCCATATAATTCAGTGCGATGGGGGTTACAGAAATCTAGATGAGACTGCCATTGGTTTTGATTTACAAGTGTGTTTTATTTAAATCTTACTGTCACAACCCTCATGTGAATGCTTTCTTTGTCTCCTCCCATTCAGCAGATTGTATGTCCATTAGAAGTGATGTATCCTGCGATTGATTTGCGTCTCGCATGTCCCCTTAAACCCTGGCTGCGCCTGGTTTTATAGTTACCCCACCTCTGGTGTTTGTGACATATTTATACCCCCTCTTTTGAGTTGCAAGTTGCTACATTGTAATTTGCATTAGAAATATTGAAATTGACTTCATACTTATCATTTATAAAGACATTAATTTGCGGCAAATTCTCAGAACCAGACAGTATTTACTAGTAAAATTCTTTGTCTCTCGGTAGTAAAACATAACCTCTGATTGTAGTAACCTACGAAAGTTTCCTTCTTTATTTAGTTCAGAGTAACAAGCTCCCAAGCCTAATTCAAGAACCCGGATTGGGACAGCATTCCTGTTCATCCTTTTCCAGCTGTTCCTCTGCCCAGTTTATTAGGAACAGGCTCTCAACCCTTCTACAGTCATCAGGATTAGAAACAAGTTCCCCTCAACCTACTCCATCCTCCCTGTGAACAGCTCAGCTCTGGCGAAGTGTAGACTCCACCTGACAGTCATCCTGGAAGCCACTGGCCAGAGATTGGCAACTACTGCACTGCTTCGCCCATAATATCTGAGCTGAACTGTGCTATTCTCTTCTGGGTACCATCCCACTGTTACCGTATTCCTATCAATAAACCTACTTTTGTATTGTACTCTGCCTCCGCCCTTCATTCCAGCTCTGGATCATGACATCTACCATATTTTGCCTCACTGCTTGCATTATGATTAGGTTGCCATGGGACATGTTCACAGGACATTTGATGTCTAGATGTTGCTTGGGTTAAAACAGAGCTGGGTAAGCCTGGATTGTATTGTGACATTCAATATACCTGGACTTGGCTCCAAATTGTGCTGAAACTTCATGAATTTATCCATTTGGACATTTTAAAACATTGGTAAAGTTTTTTTTCATAAAGGGAACAGCTCTTATTTTAAGTGATTGTTATCTTGATTGTATAATTCCAATTTTGGGGGCACCCCGGTGGCTCATCGGTCTAAGCGCGCGTACCATAAAGGCTGTGTCCTTCTCGCAGCGACCTGGGTTCGACTCCGGCTCAGGTCATTTGCTGCATGTCTTCCCCCATTCCTCTCCCCAACCCTCCTGTCTCCCTACACTGTATAACTGTCAAATAAAGGAAAAATTCCCAAAAAAATAATCTTAAAAAAAAAATGATTCCAATTTTGCTCATTGTATTGTTTTAAATGAGTTTTGACATGCTGTATTTGTTATGCAAATCCCTATTGAAAAGGACACTCCAGCTTCAAACCGCCCCCCTGCTAAAAAAAGTGAAATTGATTTATATTATCAACAACATTAATAATAATAATAATAATAATGAAGATTTGTCTGTCCCACAAGGAACTAAGAAATACTTCCTACAAAAGGCGAGACATTCAACTGAAGTAGCCGATATCATATACTGTGCGCTCAATTGAAACCCCCAATACTGAATTTTATATGAAGAAAAGGGACGAAATCTCCATGAAAATGAGTCAAATCACTTTCAAAAGTGCAGGAGCGCAGGTTCTCATTGTGCGAATAATGAAGGCCAAGTTTGAAAAGAGTCAACCAAATGATTTCTGAATTGAACTTTGGGAAAAATTCACCCCTCATTACGAAACTTTCTTTGTCAAAAAAAAAGGCAAAATGTCCATGAAAATACAATGTGCTGGTGCACAGGCTCTCATGGTGATGATAATGCACGCCAATTTGAAAGAAAAAAAAATTCACCCTGTGGTTGAGGAAAAAGGCTCCGCGCAAAATTGCATCAACAGATGGACAGATGGACGGACGAATGAACAAACTGATTCCAGTATCACCCCGCTACTTGTTGTAGGAATTAATAATAATAATCCAACCCCAATTCCGAAATAGTTGGGGTTGTATTATCCTGTTATCAGCGTTCAGTTCAAAAGCCAGCATCTCTGATGGTATGGGGATGCATTAGTGCATATGGTATGGGACACTTGCATGTTTTAAAAAGCTCCATGAATGCTGAAAGGTCTATAAAGGTTTTAAAGCAACATATGCTCCCCTCCAGACGACATCTATTCCAGGGAAGGCCTTGTGCATTTCAGCAGGACAATGCAAAACCACATACTGCAGCTATTACAACAGCATGGCTTCGTAGTAGAAGAGTCCATGTGCTGAACTGGCCTGCCTGCAGTCCTGATCTTTCACTGATTGAGAACATTTGCCACATAAGTAAACGAAAATTCCGTCAAAGGAGACCCAAAACTCTCCAGCAGCTGGAAGCCTGTATTAAACAAGAGTGGGATCAAATTCCAATGGCTAAACTTAAGGAACTTGTCTCCTCAATGCCCAGACGCCTCCACTCTGTGTTAAAAAGAAGAGGGGATGCTGCACCATGGTAAACAGGCCCCTGTTCCAACTTTTTTGAGACCTGTAGCAGCCATCAAATTTGAAATGAGTTCATTTTGTGGATAAAATTGTAAAATTTCTCAGTTTCAACATTTGCTATGTTATCTCCGTTCCATTGTGAATAAAACACTGGCTGGTGTGATTTGAAAGTCATTGCGTTTTGATTTTATTCACAATTTACAGTTTGTCCCATCTATTTCGGAATTGGGGTTGTACTAGCCTAATTGTTTTTGGAAAGACTGCAGTACTTCGGCAATGTAAATATATATTTTTCTAAATGTGGCAGTAAAATAATCGGGAAACCTCCAAAAAACGGAGAAATTGCTATAAAATCTCGTAGGCACAGCTATTAACGGTGCGGTGCGTAAACTTGCAATTCCAGTTACTGTCCAGTGATATCTATTACATTCACTGCACGGCACTCGTTTCACTGCAACTGATCGCTTAACTTCGAACACCAGCGAAAACACCTATCTCTGTAGGTCATTGGTTACGCGATCCATCTGATTTGCATATCTGAAATAAAATGATTTGATTGGATAGAGGCCATTTCAATCACGAAGCGGGGGTTCGGAGGCTGGGTTTGGTGTGCAGCTGCTTAGTAAGTCTTGATAATGCGTGCAACAGCGGGGCGAGCGGGCAGGCACAAGCGTGTGAGAGAAATCTGGCAAATATCACATTTACTAAAGGAAAGACATCATTGAGGATCTTGTTTATATTTTACAGTTATAAAATGCGGCTAACGCGGAAAAGTTGGACTATCTGCACGATAAGCATCCTTCTGATTTTCTACAAGACAAAAGAAATCACAAGAAGTGATGAACATCAGGAAGCTCAACTCACGGGGTAATGTTAGCTAAGCTATTGCCACTACGGAACGTGTTAATAAGCTAATTGATCTGCCAGTGAATCGATGTGACGGAATTGTGTTTTCCGTTATAACGGTAAGACTGGTGGGTCTTTTATATAGGCTACATTCATTTTTTCTGTGTCGAAAAGTATTACATTTATTACTAGAGACAGCAAGCTAGCTCTGAGTAACAGAGAAGCCAGGGTCCTGCAAATGGTCCAGCCCAAGGTAATTGTATCGGGACGGACCCCTGTATTTCCTTTGTTTGCCCAGAATTTGCTGTCATGATTTATCGTTTTGATTCTTCACTCCCGTCAAGTTCATTCCTGTCATCTGGCATGTTTGTGTGTTCTGGCGTTCCTGTTGTAAATTTTATGGAATACTGAAGTCACAGCCGTTTTTTCTGAAATTGCGGAAAATGTGTGCTTTGTAAATGAGTCAGACAGACTCTCCCTCCGTTTTCTTTAGACTGGCTCGTTACCCAGGTAGCCTACTCTGGGACAGGTCCATCGCAATTTTAAAATGGGCTAGCAACATGCAAGACAATTGAAAACTACCTAATTTAACGGCGAAGAACACCGATACAACGTAATTACGGAAACAAATTAATTGTTTTAAATTGCTGTTTGGGATAATATTTCAGTGAAGTTTCTATATATTGCTTAAAAATCGATTTTCTGCCTCTGATATAGCTAAGAAGTATTGTTCTTTCAAAGTTACTCCTATTGCTTGAAGGCCAGCCAACGATATCTGCTCCAGACACTGTGGTGAACCATTGACAGCTTGCAGGATGACGGCAGCCAAATTTGATGTTTGGAATAATAGGCTAGAAAGTGATTCTAATCACAAAATTGCTTGCATCTGAACGCTGAGATGAGGACAGAATGAAGGCAGTTTTATGTGGAGAAAGAGAAACTGAGGACGTGATTGTAGGCGGCATCGTTTGTCCGGAAAGGAGAGAAAATGTGATTTCTGTCTTCCACGCACACGTCTGAGTGGGAAATTTACCTTTCTGCATTCGTGAGTAAGTCGAGAGTTGTGCAGTGTATGGCTGTGGGGTGGACGTGTCAAAAGCAAATGGGTTACGCATGAATACAATGTGGCGTTAATTATTGATCAGCCCTCATAGTTGTAACAACTTCAGCACAGCTGGATTTTGCGACCTAAACTCAGGCGAGTTGCCTTGTTTACGGTCCATTGGAGTCTTTGTGCTAGAAGCTATAAGCTCTAATTGAGTCCCCAGACTGCGGTAAATGTGTTGGGCACCAAGCATTTTGAATGATTGGAGCATACCTCGACAGCGGGCGGCTCCGGGCCGTATGTGCGCCGGTTCTGGCCCGAATCAGCTGGAGCTGGCGCGGATATGGATCAGAGTTACCTGTTTGATTTTTTTTTTTTTTTTTCCTGAAGCGTCACGGATGATCGGGCGGTAAAAAAGATGGTCTTCATTTCTGAGGGGAAAATGAGATACAATCTTGTGTGTGTGTGTGTGTGTGTGTGTGTGTGTGTGTGTGTGTGTGTGTGTGTGTGCGCGTGTGTTTGTGTACTTCCCTGCATTGGTGCACGTGCTTTAAGAGTTAGCAGCTAAGAGAGAAGGAAAATTATTTGCATGATCTGTGGTTTCCTTTTCTTCCCCACATAAATATGCTTCGAAGCAGAACAGGAAAACACTCTCCTCCCAGACAGACAGTTAGTCTAACGCCTCTTACAAAGTAAGTAGGCTAACTCTGTCGACTCCAGCCATGTGACAGTTTTCAGAAATCAATGTGATTTTTTTTTTTCCCCGTTTTGGCTCTGGGGTATCCATGCATTGAATTCCAACCATTCATTCATTGTCTCACCGATTTAATCTATTCCCGGTCTGAGTTGCGGTAGTTAGTGCTTATTCAATTCAAAGTACAATCTCTTGAAAAAGCTTTACCGGGGCATCTCAAAATAACCGCTGGTTCCATGCTGGCCATCCCAATGAAAATTTTCCGGTGCCGCCTCCGCGACTCAACGGAAAAGCTGATAAGGGGGTGAGAGAGGCTAGTGTAGCCTACGAGGGTCGAAGATGCTCACGGAGCAACACGGTTCAATGACAACATGAGAAACATGCCTTGTAACGGACATGAATGCTGCTAAGATGGCAGCCTAACTGGCACCGCTGCTGCAGTTTCTAGGATATTTTATTTGTGACCCATTTTATTCTTCATTACTTCCTTCTCCTTTGAGTACATTTTTAGTTGCATTATCTACACGCGTGACAGATAGGCTAATGGTTCATGATTCGATTTGAGTCAGATGGTGTAGGAATAAATATATAAGGAAAAAAATAATAATTGCGTTTCATTGCCTGCGGAGAGGAGCAGGATCATACAGAAAACTCTTCATGGTTTCAGTCCGCACTTGTTAGTTCGACTAAATTGAGTAGATTTCAGGACAAAAGCTCAGATTTTGAGCGAAAGATTCAAGACATTGAAATGTAGGCGCCTGTACCATTTTTTTTTTTTTTTTTTTTTTTTTTCGGGGTGGCGAGCGCGCAAGAATAGACTTTGCCGAAAAGTGAATGGAACTACATGCTGCAATTCATTTTCGTTTCATTAGTCCGTAAAATGTTCATGCGCAGGCCGTTAATTTTGTTGGCTTGTCAAAGTTGTTGTAAATGAATGGTTTTTTCTCGGGTTTGTGGTATTAACATCACATCATTGTGCACGCTACTTAAATTCATAGTGGATGGCTTAAGTCAAAAGTAGCACTCGTTCACAAACAGGGGGGGCATTTCAATGGATTTTTTTTTTTTTTTTTTTTTTTTTTGTCTGTCGTAATTGAGAATATCCCCAGAATGTGGATGACTTGCTTTGTTCTAACGGATCAGCAGTCTTCTGGCCCTGGATTGCCCCGGGTCATCAATCAGTTAATTAGTTCTGGCTAATTTTGCTCATTCAGACCTCATGGCAATACGGCTGTGCATCTCTTAAGAATAATCAAATGCAGTATCTGATTGATGTAGCACAGTAATGCCAAAATGTTTATTTCCGTATGCATATTGGGGACCTTATGATATTATTTTTTTAACTCGACTGGACATTGACCGGCTGAGTTTAAGATTGTGTAAACTCCGTCTATTTCTTTAAACAGTTTGACCCGTAACCACTAGAGGTTACGAATATTGGTCGAATCTGACAAAAATGTTGGTTTGCAGCACCTTTAGCGCATAAACTACTGTGAGATCGCGTGTCGGTCCCGCGCCCCAAAAGTGGGCGTGGCGGGGTGGTCACATTGAAAATCTGAGCTTTCCAATTTTAGAGTTTTTTTTTTAAATTCAGGTAAAGAGCTTAAACATTGGCACGCAAGTAATGCTCATCTCGACAAATAAATGACGGGGTTTGATGATTTTTCAAAAAATTGCCGTTGTGTGACCTTTGACATTCCTTCACCCATAGACACCTATTTGAGCGACCTGTGACTTCTAGCAGTGACGAATATTGATCAAGTTTGAAACTTTGCAAACAACATAGTTGCTTCTTTGTGTTCTGTTGCTCTTGGTTCAGAATCTTTATATTGTGTTGTGTTGCACTTGAGTGTTTAGAAGCTCTCTTGGGTTGCGTGGCATTTTATTGTGTCCAATAGATCTATTGTATATTCAGTAGCTCTGTGCTACTCTGTGTTTAACAGCACTCTGTTGTGTTCATTTACTTAATACATTCTGTAGCTCTCCCTTGTGTTCAATAGCTCTCTAATGTGTTCAGTGTTTGGTTGCCGTTTGCTGTGTTGATTGGCTCTGTGGTGTTCATTCGTTCTGTGGTGTGTTGTGTTCAGTGGCTGTCTAATGTGTTCAGTATTCGGTGGCTCTTTATTGTGTCCAGTTGTGCCATATGTTCAACAGCTCTCTAATGTGGTCAGTGTTCAGTGGCTCGCCATTGTGATCAACAGCTCTCACTGTGTTCCGTAACTCTCTGTGTTCAGCAGCTCTCACTGTGTTCTGTAACTCTCTGTGTTCAGCAGCTCTCGCTGTGTTCTGTAACTCTCTGTGTTCAGCAGCTCTCGCTGTGTTCTGTAACTCTCTGTGTTCAGCAGCTCTCGCTGTGTTCTGTAACTCTCTGTTTCAGCAGCTCTCACTGTGTTCTGTAACTCTCTGTGTTCAGCAGCTCTCGCTGTGTTCTGTAACTCTCTGTGTTCAGCAGCTCTCGCTGTGTTCTGTAACTCTCTGTGTTCAGCAGCTCTCGCTGTGTTCTGTAACCTCTCTGTGTTCAGCAGCTGTGTTCAGCAGCAGCTCTCGCTGTGTTCTGTAACTCTCTGTGTTCAGCAGCTCTCACTGTGTTCTGTAACTCTCTGTGTTCAGCAGCTCTCACTGTGTTCTGTAACTCTCTGTGTTCTGTAACTCTCAGCAGCTCTCGCTGTGTTCTGTAACTCTCTGTGTTCAGCAGCTCTCGCTATGTTCTGTAACTCTCTGTGTTCGGCAGCTCTCGCTGTGTTCTGTAACTCTCTGTGTTCAGCAGCTCTCACTGTGTTCTGTAACTCTCTGTGTTCAGCAGCTCTCGCTGTGTTCTGTAACTCTCTGTGTTCGGCAGCTCTCTTTTGTGCTCAGCATTCAGTAGATCTGCACTGTGTTCAGTAAGCCCGCTATGTTATGTAACTCTGTTCTTTGTTATGTGCAGGAAGGGTCCACCCTTTGATCAGGGCAGCTTGGCACGGAGCCATGTACACGAAAGGCGTAATAAATTCTGTTTACATTTCACTTTTTTATCTGGCACTGTCATTCTGGCTATACAGCTGCAAAGCAGTCAAAACCAGTGATGTGTGTCGGTGGGCGTTGCATCATGCACTGTGCTGTTGGGTGTTTCATCTCATGATGTGCGCATAATAAGTGATTGATGGGAATTGCGTCACACGAAACAAAGAAACAAGCAATTTTAGGGAATGTTTACAGATTTCTCAGTCAAATCTGATGCCTGATCAAATGTAAAATTTGACTGAACAATATTTCGGAGCGGCCAGAGCCCATTCCTCCTGTTCTTAAAGACAAAACCAATGAAAGAAGGGAAACTAGAGGAACAGGGCACAGTGTGTCCTTCTCCTCTGCAGGCTGTGTGTGTATGTGTGCGCGCGCGGGAGCACGTATACAGCGCTGTGAAAAAGTATTTACCCCATTCCTGGTTTCTTATTTTCTACATATTTGTCACACTTAATTGTTTCAGATCATCAAATTTTAATATTAGACAAAGACAACTCGAGTAAATACAAAATGCAGTTTTTAAATGATGATTTCATTTATTAAGGGGAAAAAGCTATCCAAACGTACCTGGCCCTATGTGAAAAAGTAATTGCCCCCTCCATCCTAATGACTGGTTGTGCTACCCTCAGTGACAACAACTGCAATCAAATGTTTGCGATAACTGACAATGAGTCTTTCACATCCCTGTGGAGGAATTTTGGCCCACTCTTCTTTGTAAAATTGTTTTATTTCAGCCACATTGGAGGCGTTTTTGAGCATGAACGGCCTGTTTAAGGTCATGCCACAGCATCTCAATCGGATTTAAGTCCGGACTTTGACCAGGGCACTCCAAAGCCTTCAGTTTTTTTTTTTTTTTTTTTTTTTTATAAAAACCATTCAGAGGTGGACTTGCTGGTGTGTTTCGGATCATTGTCCTGCTGCATAACCCAAGTGCGCTTGAGCTTGAGGTCACCAACTGATGGTCGGACATTCTCCTTCAGGATTTTCTGGTAGAGAGCAGAATTAATGGTTCCATCAATTACGGAAAATCGTCCTGAAGCAGCAAAGCAGCCCCAGACCATCACACTACCACCACCATGTTCAACTGTAGGTATGATGTTCTTTTTATGAAGCGCTGTGTTCGTTTTACGCCAGATGTAACGGGACGCACACCTTCCAAAAAGTTCAACTTTTGTCTCCATAGTCCAACTTTTCTCAGGCCCTCAAACTTACTCCAAGATTATGGTGATTTTCTTAAAACTGACCCCCCCCCTCCCTAAAAGAAGCTAAATCTCAGGAACTGGCAATAATTGAGCTTAATTATTTTACCATTTCACACCAGATATATAAATCTTCCGCTGTGGGGAATATAATAAAAATGAATTTTTTTTTTTGGTTGGGAAGTTCCTAAAATTTGGTTGATTTGACATGGAATGACCCCTTGGAACTCTCCCATGGATGCCATTTTTGCCCAGTCTCCTTCTAATTGTTGAATCATGAACACTGACTTTAACTGAGGCGTGTAAGGCGTGCAGTTCTGCAGGTGTTGTTCTGGGTTCTTTTGTGACCTCCTGGATGAGTTGTCGATGCGCTCTTGGAGTAATTTTGGTAGGCCGGCCACTCCTGGGAAGGTTCACCAGTGTTCCAGGTTTTCTCCATTTGTGGATAATGGCTCTCACCGTGATTCGCTGGAGTCCCAAAGCCTTAGAAATGGCTTTGTAACCCTTTTCAGACTGATACTGTTCAATGACTTTGTTTCTCATTTTTTCTTGAATTTCTTTAGATTGTGGCATGATCTGTTGCTTTTTGAGATATTTTAGCCTACTTCACTTTGTCAGACAGGTTATATTTAGGTGATTTTTTGATTCAACAGGTCTGGCAATAATCAGGCCTGGGTGTGGCTGGTGAAAGTGAACTGAAAAAATGTGATTAATCACTGTTAATTCATGATTTAACAAGGGGGGCAATTACTTTTTCCACATAGGTCCAGGTAGGTTTGGATAGCTTTTTTCTCTTAAATGAAATCATATTTTGAAAACTGCATTTTGTATTTACTCGGGTTATCTTTGTCTACTATTAAAATTTGTTTTATGATCTGCAAAATTTAAATGTGACGCATGCAAAAAAAAATAAGAAAAAGAAATCCGGAAGGGGGCCAATACTTTTTCACAGCACTGTGCGTGTATGCGCGTGCAGTTCCTTGTATCACCTGGGACCTCACTGCTACCCAAGCCCCGGAAGATGCATCTGAATTAGATTCCAAAATAAATAAATAAAACTTTAGCCAGAATTTCTGCTCATTGAATCAGACAATGGTGTCATAGCAGTTGCTCTGGGGCAGGAGCAAAGTGTCATGCTGAAGAGACTCTGCATGTTACGTGGAGCGAGGGATTGGTTCTCACCATCTTTGCACCTCAAACAATGTTTAACCTCACACGCCGGGTCTCAGTACAGCACTTGCTGCTGCGTACATTGCTGTAAATACCCAAAGACAAATGTGAGACATGAGACTTAGCATGATGTAGCGCACATAACTTAACCTCTTGCTGTTGTGTATCATTAGCATCACCAAGCATTTCCTTGTTGCTTTGGCTCTTGGATTTACCTGTGGGTCATTCCATGTCAGATCATCAAATAGGTCTCACCACCTCCTTCTCAATTTTGCTAATTTTTTGTATGCAGCTGTATAAATATATATCACTGACAAATCCAAAATTTCAGCTTATTCGGACCAAAAATGAATTTTTGGTGAATTATTTTCTAAGGGTACTGTCCGTCAGTTTTTTTTTTTTGGTCAATTGACATTTTTCTTGTATTTAACATGGCATAACTTTTTTATTACACCTATAGCTTTGAAACTTTGCATCTGAGCTAATATTATACTGTTGAATCAGAAAATGCTGTCCATTTTACTTTAACATTCTTGGTTGTGGAGCTATGAGGACACCAAAAGTGCCTTTTGTTCAGGCAGTTCCATGTTTAGGTCCCCAAAGCACCCCCAATATAAACCCTAGCATAGGCTCTCTGGCAATTTTTCCATTCATTTGTGTCTGCTGAATATAAATCAGGCTGAATTCACCATGAATTCATCACCAACTGCAGTCAGTACCTTGCCAAATGTGAAAAAAAAAAAAAACGCTAAAATGCCACCTGTTCAAACCCCCGTATCTCCAGGGGCACACCTTGGATTTTCTTCTTTTTTTTTTTTTTTTTTTTTTTTTTTACTGATTCCTCTATTATAGTAGAAAGGCCACTCCAAAAATTGTTGATGTGTTTTGACCGATATAAATTTTGCAGTTGTCTGAACAAGAATCACTTGGCATTTTCAGCCTCTTACACTATGTTAATGATTATTGAATCACAATAAATGTAAGTTCTCAATTCATCAATGCATGACACATTCACAGAAAGGTCAGTATATGCAGGTTGGTAGATCATGTTGGCAAGGAGAAAGCTATTGATCTGAACTAATCAGATCAATAATTTCTGATTATTGCTATTGTTTTTCATGAAGCGAAACAAGAGGGCACAAGCATTAACATGGACTTCTTCTGAAAAATGCTGGGTGCCATTCAAGAACATTCTCCGAACTGTTCCAACTCTGGATGTCACTGGACGCACAGCCTGGCAGTATAAGTTGGACAAAACTGGGACAGACAACATTGTTGAGCTCTTTGCTGCATTTAGGAAGCAAAAAATCTATTAACATTGCATGGAATACAAAGTTTTAATTTGAAAGTCACTTTACAAGAATTAGTGTCAGTAAATTTTATTGATGCAAAGAAGTGTGATTGTCAAAAATTGCCTGACCCCTATTTAGACAGTTCTGAAATGTATGTCGTTCAAGTCACATCAACAATTTTTGTTCTCTTATGTCTACTATGATACAGGAATTGGTACAATTTAGTACGTGATTGCCTAATGATTGAAAAACCTGAAAATGTTGCATAGTTAAATATGTAAGAAGCTAAAAGTGCCACGCGATTCTCGAGATTACCCCACCCCTGTTCAGACACCTGCAAAATTTATATTAGTCAAAACACATCAACAATTTTTGGAGTGGTCTTTCTACTATAATAGAGGAATCAGAAAAAAAAAAAAAAAACAGAAGAAAATCCAAGGTGCGCCCCTGGAGATACGGGGGTTTGAACAGGTGGCATTTTAGCGTTTTTTCACATTTGGCAAGGTACTGACTGCAGTTGGTGATGAATTCATGGTGAATTCAGCCTGATTTATATTCAGCAGACACAAATGAATGGAAAAATTGCCAGAGAGCCTATGCTAGGGTTTATATTGGGGGTGCTTTGGGGACCTAAACATGGAACTGCCTGAACAAAAGGCACTTTTTGTGTCCTCATAGCTCCACAACCAAGAATGATAAAGTAAAATGGACTGGATTTTCTGATTAAGCAGTAATAACATTAGCTTAGGTAAAAAGTTTCAAAGATATAGGTTTAATAATGAAAAAGTTATGCCATGTTAAATACAAGAAAAAAGTCAACTGACAAAAAAACTGACGGACAGTGCCCTTTGAAAATAATTCACCAAAAATTTGTTTTTGGTCCGAATGAGCTGAAATTTCGGATTTGTTCATCACTAATACATATTTATCTAATGTGAAAATATGGAAGCAATCTGTGACTACATGGTGACAAATGTTCTGTATATCTGATGATTTGACATGGAATGACCCCTGTGACATTTGCTAATGAAGTCTCTCAGATTTACACGGGTTTGTCTGGATGGTGTATGTGTTGATTGACTGAGCCAGTCCTGCTGTTTCAGATGGTAAATTAATTACCCTCTGGCTGCACTGCTATGTGCTATGCATTTAAAACATGACGACTTACATCATCCCATAATACCTCATTTGACCTGTGCTCTGCTGTAGTGACCTTCAGTTCACTCTTACTGTACATTGTATTGGATGAAAGCCTGTGCTGAGTAAATGTAATGCAGGTGTAATGTATGTCTGAGTGCTGGAGGACAGACGGGAAGAGCGGCTCGCTGCAGGAAGTCCGGTGGCTGTTTACTGCATGGTTGCTGGAGAGTTTTTGAGTGCATTGAGAGGGGAGAGACTGGCCGATTGTTTGGGAGGTTGGGGAAGTCTAGTGGGCTTCGAGACGGATCTGTGGGAGCGGTTTGGGTAATTTGACCTGGAGAATAGAATGGCAGTTAACCTTCAGAGCGCTAAATGCAGCTACTGGTACTCAATGATGTAATATATCAAAATCAAAGCTATTGAAAACCTATCATGTGACGACTTGTTTAAAAGAGCTCCCCTGTGAGCTCTTTTAAACAAGTCGCCACATGATAGGTTTTCAACAGCACACGAACATTAAATTTATATTTTTTGAAAAATTATTTCAGCGCTCCAAGGGTTAAAACTGGAGGACTAATGGATATTCAGTGTGATATGAGGAGCTGTTGGATCTTATCCATAGACTGTATAAAAAGATGGACGAAGCAACTGTGACGTCACCCATTGGTTTCAGCATACCATTTAGGAAGCCTCGATTTTGGCAATTTGAACAGCACCATTTTGTCATTTTGAAACCGGATGTGATTCCTATCGGACGAGAGTGTGACTTGAAGATCCGGGGAGGAACGTGGCTCTAGATCTGACCGTATCGGACGAGGACCAGAGGATAGCCACGCCCCTAAAGCATATTCTAGCTTTATTCTTTATTCTAGTCTACTTGGGACCATAATTTACAAAAATGAACAGAACGATATATCAAAGGAGACTTGAAACTTCTGATAGATACCATAAAATGATGTGGAAAATCATTATTGAAATAATAAATCAGGTGGCAAAGTAGGGTAATTTTCTCATAGACTTCAATGGCATTGAACTTCTTTCTGCAACCACCCACGTCGTCATCTGCTGGCCATTAAATATAATGCAAATTCTTGAGCTTTCTGCATGGGCTTCACTTTTCAGACCCGGGTTCTGCGTCCATCTTTTTATACAGTCTATGGTCTTATCAGGTCAGGCAGCTGCTCACCAGAATCACTATTGAAAAGTCTTATATAAGTGTTGTACAAGAACAAGTGAAGTAATCCATGAATATGTGGATGGGTTCCAATTCATTAGGTCTTTTATTAGAATTTTCCCAATGAATCGATTGAATTTTCTTGAGTTAAAATTGCATTAAGATGAACTTCAAGCCAGTGCTGTTAAGCGGCCCTTATCCTCATCAGCTGGCGAAGGTGATCGATATGAGCCGGACCTTGACAATACAGGCTTCAGCCCTGCACACAAGCTCTCTGGAGCCTAAAGGCTGTTTTATGCTCCTGAACGGTCAGCTTAGCCAGATTGATTTGTGTTTTATGTGGCATTAGTGAACCGGAAGAGCATTTGTACTTGAGCAGCTGTTGGGCAGGTTGCTCGGGCCACATGGTCAGATTTCTGGAATAACACATTTGTCATAATTATTTATTGATTGTGTTTCATTGTCCTTGAACCTCTTTTCCAAGCTTCCAACATTACATCGTCCCTTTTAGATTGGCTGCATAAGGTACTGTTATCTCGCGTGAAATAACTATTCACCAGTCATTCTGAGTGCAGCGCATAGGACCACATGTTGCGAACTGCATGCTTTTTTATTTGTGTGGAGGTATGCGACATCTACGTGAACATGCTCTGCCACCTTTGCGCGTATGAACCATAGTGCACAGCAGTGTGTAACCTTTACAGATTAGCTTGGCAAATGGATGAATTGCTGCCCACCGACTGTCAGGCATTCTTTAAATGTCCAAGCAGGTAATCCACAAATAAGAGGACATGCTTTAATATTAACCCTTAGAGCGCTTAATACAAAAAGTGTTGCGCAATGATGTCAGATATCAAATTCAAAGCTGTTGAAAACCTATCATGATGTGGCGATCATCAAGCCGCCACATGATAGGTTTTCAACAGCACAAGATGATTTATAATTTTTTGAAAATTTATCTTGCCGCTCTAAGGGTCAAACAGAACGCTTTGCAGAGAACCTATGTTGGCCAGAAAAAAAAAAATCATGTTTTGGCGTTGTCATCTCAGGTGTACATTCTGTCAATGAACGTTTTCCCTGTTAATTGCAGCCCGATCGCAATTTTGGCAGGTTGTGTCTGTGTAGTGTGTTCATAATGGAGACAATGACCTTGATGTAACTGCTTTTGAATTTGAAATATTGCCACAGTCCTTTAGCGAATCTGTCCGTACCGAATGAAGAGTACTGTCCAGAATGTGTTTGAAGGACTGACAGTTTCCAGCTGTCACCTGTTATAGCAGTTACCACCCATTTTCCGTTTTAGTAAAATATTTTTTCTGGATACCTGCGTATACAAATGGATGTCCTCTAATTTTGCGTGACCTGTTTCCAAAATTAAGCAGTCGATGATCCATTTTATACATGTCATGTTCTCAGTCTGTATGTAGTTTTATTTTATATTCAAGTCTAAATGATCGTGCAGCCTATTTCTAATGTCATACATGATGTAGGCTAAATATCAAATTACTCCGACAATTTTGAATAACCACATAGGATTACAGTAATGCTAGGTTATAGCCATCTTGTGTATATTAGTGACTCAGATGGCATTGAGGCTGAATTTGCGATCTGTTAGCGGGAGGCAGCCGTACTGCGGGTGAGATGCGGTGCGCGGAGCCACAGCTGCGCTAAATGGCCAAACTGTTGAAAAATGCTCAGTAGGTGGTCGCATTGCCGCAAGATTTCCATGCGTTTTCGTGATCTGTGAATTTCCGGTTAGCGCATCATTCTTTGGTTGTTTGTGGTATTTAATGAACCCTTGATGGTTGACTTTTTTAATTTGACATTGGGCGCAAAAGAACACACAGGCTGCCAGAACGTTATTTCCATGGGTGAAGAATATAGCGGGTTGGTGTAAGTTTAACACCGAGGTATGAAACGAGCGACACTGTGGCAAACAGGCCCGCGAGAAACCCGGTGCGGGGATGATGTTTTAGTGGCAACGAGCTGCAGTGCGTTCTGCAAAAGAGCGAAGAGACATGAGGTGGCAGCCTGAGATGCTGAGGTTTCTTCCTTGATTGTTATTTGACAGTGTTAGTGCAGTACATACGTATTACAGTACAGAGCGGTCTTATTACAGTGCAGTATGTAAATATTTGGACAGTGTTATTACAGTGCAGTATGTGAAGTGTTGTTATAGTGCAATATGTGAGTATTTGGACAGTGTTTTTACAGTTCAATTCTTAAGTGTTTGGACAGTGTTGAAATACATACCGTACTAATAACAGTGTTATAACTATGCAGTTTGAAGTATGAGGGCAGTGTTATTGTTGTACAGTATGTACATATTTAAAGTTTTATGACAGTGCAGTATGTAGGTATTTCAACAGTGTTATTACAGTGCAGTATGTAAGTTTGGATAGTGTTTATTACAGCGCAGTATGTATGTAATGGGACAATGTTTATTACAGTGTAGTATGCAAATATTTGGACACCATTATAACAGTGCAATATATATGAGATCGGACAGTGTTATTGCACTGCACTATGTACAAACCCCATTCCAATGAAGTTGGGACGTTGTGTAAAACACGAATAAAAACGGAACGCAATGATTTGCAAATCCCGTAAACCCACATTTTATTCACAATAGAGCACAGACAACATATTAGATGTTAAACGTGAGACATTTTACCATTTCATGAAAAATATTAGGTCATTTTGAATTTGATGGCAGCAACACGTCTCTAAAGAGTTGGAACAAGGGCAACAAAAGGCTGGAAAAGTAAGTGGTACTAATAAAAAAAAAAAAACAGGTGGAGAAGCATTTTGCAAGTAATTAGCTTAACTGGCAACAGGTCAGTAATATGACTAGGTATAAAAAGAGAATTTTAGAGAGGCAGAGTCTCTCAGAAGTAAAGATGGGCAGAAGTTCACCAATCTGTGAAAAACTGCGTATTAAAATTGTGGAACAATTGAGGGTATCGCCAATACGCAAAAAATGCCCGGATGTTGCATTCGTGCCCCGTTTCAGATGCATTATGGGATAGTTTGGTGACCCAGTTGCTTCCGAGAAGGGCCTTCCATGGCAATATCCAAATGGTAGATGCAGTTCTAAGAGCGCAATTCTCGTTATTTTTTTGTCGAAAGTAGCAGATATCTTCGCGGTCGCCGGTGGCTGTGTATCGATATACGTGCATAACACGTATAAGCACAATGACAGCATATACGTATGCGTGCATGCACGGCCGAGCCGATAGCCGTGATCTTAGCAACGCACCGGAAGTAAGTGGGTTCCGGAAGAAGCAAGATATTTTGCCGAAAGTGCTACATCCGGGCATTTTTTGCTAGTGGCGATACCCTCAATTTCAGAAAAATGTTCCTCAATGTAAAATTGTGAAGACTTTGAATGTCCCACCATCTGCAGTACATTATATCATCAAAAGATTCAGAAAATCTGGAGAAATCTCTCTGCATTAGGGACAAAGCCGAAGGTCAATATTGGATGCTCGTGATCTTCGGGCCCTCAGGCAGCACTGCATTAAAAACAGGCAGGATTCTGCACTGGAATTCACTGCACGGGCTCAGGAATTCTTCCAGAAATCATTGTGTATGTACTTAAGTCGCAGTGCAATCTACAAGTGCAAGCTAAAGCTGTGTAGAAGAAGCCATATGTGAACACGATCCAGAAACGCCGCCGTCTTCTCTGGGCCAAACTAAGTTCATTTAAAATAAACTGAGGCAAAATTGAAAACTGTTCTGTAGTCAGATGAATCAAAATTTGAAATTATTTTTGGAAACCACAGACGCCGTGTTGTGCGGACTAAAGAGGAGAGGGACCATCCAGCTTGTTATCAGAGCGCAGTTCAAAAGCCTGCATCTCTGATAGTGTGGGGTTGCATTAATGCCTATGGCGTGGGCAGCTTACAGATCTGGAGAGGCACTATCAATGCTGAATAGTATATATAGGTTTTACAACAACATATTGCCCCATCAAGACACTGTCTCTTTTAGGGAAGGTTTTTCATATTTCAGCAAAACAATGCCAAACCACATACTGCATCCATCACAACAGTATGGCTTTACAGTAGAAGAGTCCGGGTGCTGAAATGGCCTACCTACAGTTCAGACTTCTCACAAAATAGCAAACATTTGGCGCATCATAAAACGGAAAATCCGGCAATGAAGACCCAGGACTGTTGAGAAGCTAGAATCCTACATCTGACAAGAATGGGACAACATTCCTCTCCCAAAACTTTTGAGATGTGTTGCTGCCATCAAATTCAAAATGGGCTAATATTTTTCATGAAATGGTAAAATGTCTCACTTTCAACATCTGATATGTTGTCTATATTCCATTGTGAATAAAAGATGGGTTTATGAGATTTGCACGTCATTGTATTCTGTTTTTATTCACGTTTTACACAACATCCTAACTTCATTGGAATTGGGGTTTGTGAGTATTTGGGCAATCATCCTAAGTATTTGGACAGTGTTATCACAGTTTGTGAGTATTTGGGCTGTGTTATCACAGTGCGGCGGAGTATTTGGGCTGTGTTATCACAGTGCGGTACGTGAGTATTTGGACAGTGTTATCACAGTGCGGTACGCGAGTATTTGGACAGTGTTATCACAGTGCGGTACGCGAGTATTTGGACAGTGTTATCACAGTGCGGTACGCGAGTATTTGGACAGTGTTATCACAGTGCGGTACGCGAGTATTTGGACAGTGTTATCACAGTGTTATCACAGTCGCGAGTATTTGGACAGTGTTATCACAGTGCGGTACGCGAGAGTATTTGGACAGTGTTATCACAGTGCGGCACGCGAGTATTTGGACAGTGTTATCACAGTGCGGCACGCGAAAGTATTTGGACAGTGTTATCACAGTGCGCACGCGAGTATTTGGACAGTGTTATCACAGTGCGGCTGCGAGTATTTGGACAGTGTTATCACAGTGCGGTACGCGAGTATTTGGACAGTGTTATCACAGTGCGGTACGCGAGTATTTGGACAGTGTTATCACAGTGCGGTACGCGAGTATTTGGACAGTGTTATCACAGTGCGGTACGCGAGTATTTGGACAGTGTTATCACAGTGCGGTACGCGAGTATTTGGACAGTGTTATCACAGTGCGATGCGAGTATTTGGACAGTGTTATCACAGTGCGGCACGCGAGTATTTGGACAGTGTTATCACAGTGCGGTACGCGAGTATTTGGACAGTGTTATCACAGTGCGGTACGCGAGTATTTGGACAGTGTTATCACAGTGCGGTACGCGAGTATTTGGACAGTGTTATCACAGTGCGGTACGCGAGTATTTGGACAGTGTTATCACAGTGCGGTACGCGAGTATTTGGACAGTGTTATCACAGTGCGGTACGCGAGTATTTGGACAGTGTTATCACAGTGCGGTACGCGAGTATTTGGACAGTGTTATCACAGTGCGGTCTGCGAGTATTTGGACAGTGTTATCACAGTGCGGTGCAGCGAGTATTTGGACAGTGTTATCACAGTGCGGCACGCGAGTATTTGGACAGTGTTATCACAGTGCGGCACGCGAGTATTTGGACAGTGTTATCACAGTGCGGTACGCGAGTATTTGGACAGTGTTATCACAGTCGCGGTACGCGAGTATTTGGACAGTGTTATCACAGTGCGGTACGCGAGTATTTGGACAGTGTTATCACAGTGCGGTACGCGAGTATTTGGACAGTGTTATCACAGTGCGGTACGCGAGTATTTGGACAGTGTTATCACAGTGCGGTACGCGAGTATTTGGACAGTGTTATCACAGTGCGGCATGCGAGTATTTGGACAGTGTTATCACAGTGCGGCACGCGAGTATTTGGACAGTGTTATCACAGTGCGGCACGCGAGTATTTGGACAGTGTTATCACAGTGCGGCACGCGAGTATTTGGACAGTGTTATCACAGTGCGGTACGCGAGTATTTGGACAGTGTTATCACAGTGCGGTACGCGAGTATTTGGACAGTGTTATCACAGTGCGGTACGCGAGTATTTGGACGGTGTTATCACAGTGCGGTACGCGAGTATTTGGACGGTGTTATCACAGTGCGGTACGCGAGTATTTGGACGGTGTTATCACAGTGCGGTACGCGAGTATTTGGACGGTGTTATCACATCACACGCGAGTATTTGGGACGGTGTTATCACAGTGCGGTACGTGAGTATTTGGACAGTGTTATCACAGTGCGGTACGTGAGTATTTGGACGGTGTTATCACAGTGCGGTACGTGAGTATTTGGACAGTGTTATCACAGTGCGGTACGCGAGTATTTGGACAGTGTTTTTACAGTGTGCTGTGAAATTGTTTGGATGGTGTAATCACAGTGCAGTATGTATTGCACTGCACTCCAGCACATTATTTTTGGAAATGATGTGTGTTGTGGTTAAGTATGCTTTGTTTTTTGAGGAAGGCCAGGCTTGCAATTCGGCCACTCCTTAAAACATCTTTGCAAAAGTCTGTCTGTGAGAATCACAGTGAAAATAAAATTGAATTCTGACCTGATCCCAGAATTGATCGAGTTGAGACTGTTTGCCTTAATTTGGTGGTCGATATTTGCAAATTGCAGCTTTTTTAAACGACCGTTCTCTTCTACACCCTGGAGCTAAATGATAGGGCCTTTGGTGACGTGCCATGTTACCCGACCTTGATGTCCTACATGACCCTGTCTTGAGCAGGTCGACCTGCTTGGGTTCTATCTTTAGACCTGGCCTGGATGGAAGTTAACAGCCTCAGTCTCCATTTCGCTTCTGCCAGTTCATTTCAGTTAAAGGGCTAAAAATATACGGCGTGTCCTGCTTGTTTTTGTGTTTTAGGTGTCAAAATAAAAGTCTTTAATATGAAATTTTAATTCTTTGTACGAATTTTTTCATGAGCCAAACCAAAAATTCCTAAAACTTCTTTTTGCAAAAAAAAAAAAAAAAAAAAAAAAAAAGTAAAATAAAAAAAAATCGAAGTTGATAAAGGATAAATACACCACAGACCAAAACATCATGACCACCTGCCCATTATCCTAATTAGTTGTTGGTCATCCATATGCTGCCAATACAGGTCTGGCAAATGGGTTTCCCAACAGAACATTTCCCAGAGCATCACACCATCTCCTTCAGCTTGTCCTCTCCCCACAGTGCATCCTGATGCCATCTCTTCCCGGGTAAATGGTACACATGTACCCAGTCACTGCACATGATGTAGAAGAAAATGGGACTCACTGGACCAGGCAATCTTCTTCAACTGCTCCATGGTCCAGTTCTGAAGCTCAGGTGCCCATTGGGGGTGTACTCTGAGTGGTCTGCAGCTACAAAGCGCAATACAGACTATGATGCACTGTGTTGTGACACAATCCTTTTTTTTTAAAGGTCCCCTATTATGCTGTATTTGGTTGTTTGTAATATGGGCAGTGGGTCTTTAAAATAATGTTAAGAATTCGGATACAAAAAAAAAAACCACACCCATTCAGGCCTAGTGAGACCTCTTCTCTCATCCCGTCTGTGCCGGCCTGAAACAGGAGCCGTTTTGAAATGGGCGGGTAAGCTATGCTAATGAAGCACTGCTCTGATTGGCTTCCTGGCCGCTCCGATTCCGGGGGAGGGTTTTTCTGGATTCCGGGGGAGGGTGCAGACCCGAAAAGAAAGAAAGGAGGAAAGAAAGGAAAAAAAAAAAACCCAGGAAACCAAGATGGCAGATATTTCAGGACAGCTCTCCGCAGCGCATATTGCTGTGAGACCGTACATGTTTGATCCCGAATCTGACGTGTTTTGCTCGTACTGTCTCGCCTTGCATGCATGCGATTGTAGCTGTACTGTTATATAGTCATGTTATATACCCACTTAGCTATCCGGAGGAAACTTTGCTCAAAGCTCCTATTAACCATTTCCACCAAAACGAAACGCAATTCCGACACCAAGCTACTAAATGAGTTCTTGCAAAAACACACAAACGGTGTAAGCATTGCTTATATGGAGCAAGCGAATCGATAACTTCTACTGAAAAAAATCCGTATCCGATCTCCAAATTTCTTCGGCTTTTTATTCCCAGAACAATTTTCAAAGGTGGACGAAATTCCACCACGGCAATGCAGAGAAACCATTTGTTATACCAGACACGTTATAGTGGGTTTCGCGATTGCTTTCACCACAGTAGGATCAGAGAGCTAAACCCCCACCACGGCAAAGTACTCGGCTGACCCAGTCATGGTTAAGTATCGTTTCACAGCAGCAGTAAACAAACCCAAACACGGACCCTAAGCTCCGCAAAGCCTACGTCTGGTCTAACTGCAGCCTTATCAGCCCAACTTTGCAGACACGCACAACACCTCTCTGGTTAGCTTCAACTGTAGCAGCTACAATCGGGCAACGTTATTATGAAACTACCACCTTGATGCTAACCAAAGTAACACAAGCATACCAATCTGAATTACTGCATATAAATTATCCAGGAGCATTTTTTAAGTAGCGCGGAACGCGAACTAACATACAGTAGTAACCGAGCGGTCATAACACCGACAGAGACAAACGTCACCCTACAATACAGGTTTTAGAGACAGTAAGTTCCGTTACCGTGAACAGTTGTTTGTAATTTGGATGCTTGGTACAAGTAAAAAAAGTTAGCTTCAATGGGACTTCCCTGGTTAAATAAGGGTTAAATAAAGATTGGACCAAACTTAAGTGAAAAAAAAATGTTATTTTTGAGTAACGTGAGAAACGCTTGAAAAATCCAGTCTGCAGTGCCAGCATAACCATTGAGGCGTTCATTCCGGGTTTCTCTAGTAAAGGTGATTATGGTCAGAGGTCGCCACGATGTAGTAGTTTTGAAGTCCTGTCCATTGAATAAGTCGTTAAACAATTTTAAACGATAGCCTAATGTAGTACATGTAACGCGAGTAACAATGGAATTGCCCGACTGTTTGAGGTTTATTTGCTGACCGTGACACGTGCCGTTGTTATTAGGTGACAATATTGGGTCATACCATCTTGTCTTTGGTGTATTTTCACTGCAAGTTGGCTGTACTTTTCTCCCCAATATGAGCGTATGAGTATGACTTGGATATTACTTGGTCTCTGGACGTGGGATACAAGAGATTTCACATTGCAGTGCTGTTGGACATACTGAGAGGTTTGGTGCCAAATTTATTAACAGGAGAGACGATTGTGCTTTTCGCAGGAGTCACTCATTGTTGACAGTATTGCATGTCTGTGGTGCGCGAGGGGTAACGTGATCGGGCTGTGGCGGGTGATGAGCTGTCGCTCTGCTAAACGCCCGCGTGAATCAGCACAGACTTGTTTGTTCCGGGTTCGGCTGGCAGGAGGAAGCAGTCGGTGAGTGTTGTGCGGTGGTTCACCCTTGAGCTCACTTGACAGACAGCGGCTCAGAGCTGGGCTGGTGTGAAGCAAACCTCTGAGGAGATTTGTGTGTGTTTGCAGTGGGTGATGGGATTCCTCTGGGGGAGGCAGAGCGGAGCTGGAGTACTTCTCTGTTTGTGCTATTAATTCAAACATGGCAGCTGTGTGAAGTGGTGATGAATCGCAATGTAGAATCCCGGCGGATATGAATTGTATAGTGATGAGGGTATGAAATTAAAGTTATTCCCCCACTGGCTGAAATCCATGGGCGTTTCTCATGGAATGGGAGTGAAACCCCAGAATAACGTGTCAGTTTTGTTGGAAGTGAGAATGTGGAGGTCGGTGCTTGGGAAGGGGCCACAGTTTCTCTAGCGAGCTGCGTTTCTCTGAGTTTACTGCTCTGTGTCATCGGAGCATATTCTCTGTTGCTAGCGCTCAGATTTTGGTGTAAATAATTTTTTTTTTTTTTTTTTTTTTTTTGACCCCTGCCCTGCAATGTTTGGGGCATCATTAGAGTTATGAAGGCAGGTTTTTGACCATAATCTGCCCCCTAAGTGTGATATCCCAGGAGAGGGGAACAATGATACAATGTGCCATCCTGCCTCAGAGTGCCTGCTGGATGGTCATTGTGAGGTCAAAGGTCGCAACGGAAAGGCAGGCGGGGCGAGAGATGGTTCCCTGTTAGATGGAGGGGCGTTCCCGAAAACCTCAGGATCCACTGACTTCTGAGGGGAGTGAACTGAGCTCAGAAACTGTACTGGGAGCCTGCATTACATTACAATTCATTTCATGGGATTACATTACAATTCATGACTTTACATTACGTGTCATTACATGGGATTACATTACAATTTATTACAATATGTAACAATTCAATACTTTACATTTCAGATGATTACATTACAATTCATTACATTTCATTACAGTTCTTTGCATTACATGGGATTACATTAGTCAATTACATTACCAGCACAACCCCAATTCCGAAATAGTTGGGACAAAGTGTAAATTGTGAATAAAATCAAAACACAATGACTTTCAAATCACACCAGCCAGTATTTTACTCACAATACAACAGAGATAATATAGCAAATGTTGAAACTGAGAAATTTTACAAATTAATCCACAAAATGCGCTCATTTCAAATTTAATAGCAGCTACAGGTCTCAAAAAAGTTGGGACAGGGGCCTGTTTACCATAGTGTAGCATCCCCTCTTCTTTTTAACACAGAGTGGAGGCGTCTGGGCATTGAGGAGACAAGTTTCTTGAGTTTAGCCATTGGAATTTGATCCCACTCTTGTTTAATACAGGCTTCCAGCTGCTGGAGAGTTTTGGGTAAAATGTTCTCAATCAGTGAAAGACTGCAGGCAGGCCAGTTCAGCACACGGACTCTTCTACTACGAAGCCATGCTGTTGTATTAGGTGCAGTATGTGGTTTTGCATTGTCCTGCTGAAATACACAAGGCCTTCCCTGGAATAGATGTCGTCTGAAGGGGAGCTTATGTTGCTCTAAAACCTTTATATACCTTTCAGCATTCACGGCGCTTTTTAAAACATGCAAGTGTCCAACATCATATGCACTAATGCATCCCCATACCATCAGAGATGCTGGCTTTTGAACTGAACGCTGATAACAGGAGGGGTGGTCTTTCTCCTCTTTAGCCCGGAGGACACGACACCCATGATTTCCAACAGGAATGTCAAATTTGGACTCGTCTGACCACAGGACACTTTGCCACTTTGCTACAGTCCATTTTAAATGAGCCTTGGCCCACAGAACGCAGCGGCGCTTCTGGATCATGCTCAACAATGGCTTCCTTTTTGCCTGATAGAGTTTTCGGTGGCATCTGTGGATGGCACGGTGGACTGTGTTTACAGACAGTGGTTTCTTGAAGTATTCCTGAGCCCATTTAGTAATGTCAATGACAGAATCATGCCAGTGAGTGATGCAGTGGAGTCTGAGGGCCCGAAGATCACGGGCATCCAGTAAAGGTCTTCGGCCTTGTCCCTTACGCCAGAGAGATTTTTCCAGTATCTCTGAATCTTTTGATGATGTTATGCACTGTCGATGATGAGACCTTCAAAGCCTTTGCAATTTGACATTGAGGAACATTGTTTTTAAAGTATTCCACAATTTTTTTTTACGCAAGCCTTCACAGGTTGGAGAGCCTCTGGCCATCTTTTACTTCTGAGAGACTCAGCCTCTCTAAGACATCCCTTTTATAGCCAATCATGTTACACACCTGATGCCAGTTAACTTAATTACTTGCTAAATGTTCTTTCAGCTGATTCTCTTATATATTAAGTCCTTTTTCAGCCCTTTTTTTGCCTGTGTCCCAACTTTTTTGAGACCTGTTGCAGCCAGAAAATTTGAAATAAGCTCATTTTGTGGATAAAAATGTTAAATGTCTCAGTTCCAACATTTGAAATGTTATCTCTCTTCTATTGTAAATAACATATTGGCTCATGTGATCTGAAAGTCATTGCATCTTGATTTTATTCACAATTTACTCTTCGTCCCAACTATTTCAGAATTGGGGTTGTACATAATTAATTAAATTACAACTCATTTCTTTGCATTTCATTACTTTGTTCATAGCAGTACATTATCTGTGTCTATGGAAGGTAATTAGAATGTTTGCAGAACTCCGGTCTGGGAAGGGACGGTTTGTAGGATTATCAGTAAATTCATTGCCATGAACGTGAAGTGTAGTTTCACACGAAGTGTGCTGAGGGTTACATCAGATGAGAGCAGGGTGGGGTCACTCGGAGCTGGCGGAAGTGTGAGGGCAGGGCGCCCCCCATCACAAACCGCACGCACTGGAGAGGAAACGGTTAAGGGGTGAAACTGAATTACTGAAAACAGTGTGTTTCCTTTTAAAGGAACTGAAATGAGGCGCCCGTACTGCGCTGGAGTTTCGTTTTATAATCTCAGTTTACCCCCACACTCCAATGAGCACGGTCCTGTTCTTTAGGCTGAATGTCTGCGAAAGTGTGTGTGTGTGTGTGTGTGTGTGTGGGGCTGTGCGTGTGTGCGAGAAAGATCTTTTATGAAAAACTGGTTGTCTTGAAGCCGCTGCAGCCTGAAGAAGGCGGTTTTGATGTTGTTTTTGTTTCTGTTGCCGCTGTTTTAGCCCTACAGAGCGGAGCACTAGAGCCACTTCATCACTCTACTGGCTAATTGGTTTACTGGGCGAGACAGACTCCCTCTTTTGTCCTATTTCCTGAAGAAAGCACAGCGAGAGCCGTCCGCGCAGGTGTCTGATGCGCTTGCCTTAAAATCAGGGCTCCCCCTCGGAGATCAATCCCAAAGAGACCAATTCTGTCAGCTGTGTTGTCTGTAAGCAGTAGTCATTTCCCTGACCTGTTTGAATACCCAAGTACTCGTGCGCAAAGTCTTACAAAAGACTGCTCAGGTTTATTTTGTATTGATGTTATTGCTGAAAGAGATCTTTACCAAGCTGGCAAGTGAAATTTGCCATCAGCCTAAAAAATGTGAAGATGCGGCAATTATTATAGTTCAAGATTGATAATTGACTCTAATATTTTAATCATGATGTAGATGCTTCTTTGCAGAACTGAATGTTTAAAAAGTAGCTTTTGTGTTTTCATTTTGATTTGTGTGAATATTTTCCATTCATAGAAATTCAGAGTGGATCATTGGTTCCCTTGCTTACTCAGAATGAATGAAGATACGCATTATGTGTGTGTGGCACATTGGATAATACTAATGTCGAAATCTAATTTCAATTTGACCCGTAATCCCGATTCATTAAGTAATGGTGACTGAAATTTAGAAATGTTTCTTCCAGTTTGCCTTGCTCTGCTGCATATACTCTCAGAGGTAAATCTCACGAATGGCTTACTCCTGATTTAAGTGCTGATTCTGTGTAGTGAGGCTGTTTCTTACATCCTTTTTATGCTCCATCTCAACCTGAACTACATTACCCACATTACATTGCTGTTTAAACTCTGACAGCTGACTGCTCTCTGTCGAGGTTAAATGAATTGATGGAATGAACACTTATCTTCAGCTCATGCCCACCTTTGTATCCTCGCTGTACTTAAGGAAGCTTTTTTTTGTTCATTTTTTTTATTTTTTTTCACGTCAGAAAAGGGAAAAACCTCCTTTTATTGAGCGAGTGAGATTAAGTACTTTTAAAGTTGTGCTTTGGCATCTCATTTAGATTTTAAGAAATCTGTGCATTCCCTGGCCCTCTTGCTGCAGTGTCTCTGCATCTTTCATGCTGAGCTTTTCTTGGGGTTCAGCAGGCCAAGCGTTGTGTGATTACGGTGTTTTATAACGTGTAACTCCCTGTGACGCGGAGGCTGATGGCATATTTCCTGCTGCGTGCGTGCGTGTGTGCGCAGGGTTCTGCCCAGATCGCTAGGAGTGCTGGACGGAAAATTTCTGCCGTCTCCTAAGCTGACAATCCGCCTTCCGCGAGCTACAAAGCATAATACACATTATTCACGACTGATCTTGTCAGTGAGAGGCGTAGGTTTGATCTGAGAGTTGGTGGTGATATGTTATGCGTGGAAAAAATTTTGCGACAATTTGAATACAAATATTTCCTCTCCCAGAGACGGAGAGGCAATGGTGGTCTTTGATGTTCTCCATGGTGCATATGCGAGATGCCTCTAATTTTCATAGATACCATATTCATAAACTGTTTTTTTCTATTTTGTATCCAAATACTTTTGATTAAATTTCTGAATACGACTTAACAACTGTAATTTATGTTTCAAACATTTCTAATGAAGCTTAACAAATCTGAACAATTCATAGGTAAGTTAATTACACGATATGTTGTATCATTAACGACTATTACTATCATTGGCAGTGGCGGAGCCAGAACTGGGAATCGGGGGGCACGGAACATCCGTTTAAAACAATTATTCGTCCTGACCTGTTCTCAGTCATTTTCATAATTAACGGAAAATGCCCTCCGAGAGCACGCCACGCTGTCAAGTCTGCTATTTCTCCCTGTTTAGATAAGACAACAATAATTTATCTGGATGCTTATTTGTTGCATTTAAATTGGCGTTATTCAAAATTGCATACCTGTCAACTTGCACGCTTATGGCTTGAGTCTCACGCTTTTTATATTTAATTGCTGAATCCCACTTTTTATATCAACCCTCGCTGAGATTCTCACGCGGAATTGAAATCTCTATGCATGGAAGTTTTTCAGTTTTCAAACTAAGAATTTAAACTGTCTTGAAGCACAAGTTAAATTTCCTGATGTGCGGAAAAGGTAGCGTGGAAGTTTCAGAGCAGTTTGTCTTTCATAAAGCATAGGCCTGTTACTGAGTAAATTATGTTTCTCTACTGAATTCAGCCCATTATTTCATCGCTGTTGGATCGCATATGGAGTGAAGCCGTGTCTTCAATTACCATAATTTGAAAACGCGTCAATAAAGAAAAATGATTAAGAACTAGCCAGGACGCGGCCAGGAATGCCAGGGCGCGGGTTGAAAACGGAAGTTTGCTATATATAATAGAAGGGGGGAGCCTATTTGGGGTCATTTATGTTTCGTTTCTAACGGTTTTATTGGATGCTGGATGTGCTCATTTTAACTGATCTTTGAAGAAATGGTGCCGGTCGGGAAAAGCTGAGTGGTGGTCGGTGGATTCCGAGTGCTGTTCGGGGTCGACCAGCGCCAACCAGCATCGGGAGAACCCCGTGTGTGAAAAACCCATGTTTTTTCCTCTTCTGAAAGGCTGGTTTTCCTTTGATTGTTTATTGTTTCCTGATTGGTTGATTGCTCTCCTGAGGTTCCATAGTCTGAAGATGGTCTGGGGGTGTGTCATTTGGCAGCACTTGGGTAATTTCCGGAACACTGCTGTGCGCTCCTATCTGTCATAATCATTGGCCGGTGGGAGTAATTGAATGATAAGTGTGGGAGTTAATTGTTTTCGGTCCTTTTTGGGAATGAAGCGATTGAGAGGAACATTAAGTCAAGAGGTGAGTGTGGAGCAGCAAAAGCTGTGTGGGGAGCAGATGGAAGAAATTAAGTCCTGGTGCATTGTGGGTACCGAGTGTCTCCCTCCTTCTCACCTCATAGGAGAAGTGGATAATAATACAGTGTCCTACTGTCCTCCAGGAGATATGCTGTCCTGTCAGTTTTCTCTACAACCCTATCTGAGCTGACCTATTTCTGCTCATTAGCAGCTCGGCGAGGTCTATAGCTGTTGAATGAAGTGTGTTTTGTGAGGGTTAGAGTGAAACCCTTCTCTGGTGTAAGACTGAGGAGTTACCAGCCCAGTATAAGTGCCCTCTGGAGTACACAGCTATTGTCCCTAACTATTATACATTCACTTCAGTACATCTCAGATAACTGGCATTGATCTCGTGGGTCAGCTGTATTTCTCATCAATTTGTGTGTGTGTGTGTGCACGCGCGTGTATGCGTGTGCGCGCGTGCGTGCGTCAGGGCTTGTGTGCATGCGGCGTGTGCACGGAGTGTAGGTGTGCGTGTATGTGTGCATGCATGCGTGTGCATGCATGGGGTGTGTTCGTGCGCATGTGTGTGGAATATAGTTACACAGTTTTTTCTGCTGTGGGCGGGGTACAGAAAAACTGGGCTAAATGAGTACTGTAAACCTATTTTACTGTGCTTCTACCTATTCAAGTGCAAATGATTTTGATTTGCTGTTTATTATGTTTTTAGAGGTCTAGAGACTTTTTGCAAAAAACCCCCCTGAACATCCATCATCTCTGGTGCCCCTTTCCCACCGAGCTGGTCCCAGTGCTGGTTTGGAGCCAGAGCCTGACTTAGCACCGGTTCTTTGCTTTTCCACAGCCTAAGCACCAGCTCCTGGCTCTCAAAACTGGTGCCAGAGCAGCACCGATTCCTTGCTGGTCCAGAGCAAGCACCGATTACGTGGGGCGGAGTTACAGTGACCAACAAGACCAGCGCGGCCTCGGAAGTATTATGAGCGTTCTGCTCACAGTAAACTTTGGGATATATAAGCATTTGTCTTATATCTGCACGATGCGTTTATATTTCATTTTACTTTCTGCTCCACTTACGTCTATATTAATCATTACGGATAAAAGTTAGCTGGCTAGCTAGGGCGTTCGCAAATTACTGTTATTGTCATTAATGAGCTTGAATGGCATTTCAAAACGAAACTACATTAGATCGTTCAAAGTGACGGAGCTGGAATGAAATACGACAGTTGCTCGTTTATTTATTACCTGTCTGCTTCCTTGGGAAAAGTAAAGATGGATAGCGTGTTCCTATTATTACACCCTATTTCTGCACAAGGTTTCGGTATTTTTAACATGCACGGACAACAATGCAAGATTTATGATACGGTATGCACCTGATAGGCTATTGCCGCTTTTTAAATATCTGATCTTAATCCAGTACAAGATCATAGCAATCTAATCGGCTATATTCCTTTTCCCCTTTAAAAACGATAAAACCTCAATGACAATAGTAGTACTACTGAGCATTAGAAACACAAGCATTATTTCAGTTTTACATTTTTATTTGTGGTTTCCCGCAGTCCATACTGTATTTCTGTATTGCCAAATGACGGTGAGCGCTGCTGAGAGATACAGATCTCGAACGAAGTTTATTTTCTCCTGATCTGTTGGTCTTAAATTACAGTGGCATAATCGCGTAGCTCTGATTTGGCTCCTCGGCGATGGAAAAGCAAACAGGTTCTTAGGAGGTGCGTGGGTTGAATCAACTAAGCACTGGCACTAGCACCAGCACGACACTAGCACCAGGTTCTTTTTGGTGGAAAAGGGGTATGAGACATTTGCTGCCTGTCCTTCTCTCCGCTCTGGTCCAGGCTTTCCCTCTGCATTCACAAGCTCTGCTCTGATTGGCCAGCAAACAGAACTAAATGTGACAAAGTAACTGCTCTGAGGGAGAGAGCGGTGAGCTGTGGAAGGGAACAGGGGACACAGGCAGAGCTATAGGAGGGAACTATGCAGAGCAGGTCTGTTTGTGATGTAGAAAACAGCAGGAATTTCAAACCAAGCATTTCAAACACTAAAGTGAGAAAGGGGGATCTTTCAGCTAAACTGGGGGTCTTCGCAGTTGCCCTTCTCCGGTCTCATGGATACAGTCAAGATGATTATGTTGGTGGGCTGAAATGGGGAGACAGATTTTCCAGAATATGGGTCCTTCAAAGTGTGAAGAGTTAGGGTGTCGGTGACATCAAGATATCTGTGTACATTTCAGGTGTTTATGGTCTGGTCTGGTTTCAGACGCGCTGTTAAAGGGGTGTAATTTCTACATGATCCACTCGATTCCCCAAATTCATGTTAATAAGCTGCATAATGAACTGTAGGCCTTCAAATTTGTGGTTTTGTCCACAAACTTGTGGACTCCTCTGTCGCTGGCATTTGTATCTAAAGGGACTCGCACAGCTTGCTTTATGTTTATTTCTCTCAGATCTTCCTCCTCCCTCCATCTCACTGTACCCGCTGCCCGCCTTAGCTCTATGCGGAGCAGAGCTTTCAGCCGCTCTGCTCCCAAACGCTGGAACTCACTGCCACCTGACCTCCGTAAAGGCCTGATTCCACCGGGAGCGTCTTGGCCGCGTTACTGCCGTGACGCGGTTGCCGGAGTTGATCCGCGGCTATTCTAGACAATGGTTGTGATTCCACCAGCCGCGTCGCGACACGTCTCGGCAGCGTCCCAGAAGCGGCTCTCGGCGCTGCTCCGCTGAAAAATACGCCCGAAGTCTATTTCTGCGCTGGCGAGCCGCAGTCGTGCTGATCTGAATATAGCAGGGATACGTTACCCATAGTTCGACCATATACATTTATTGGATCCAACTACGTTCGTATTTGTGCTAATGGGAATCGCACACCAGATCGTGCCAAGCCGGAAGTAACTATCAAGGGGAATACGCTTTTAACTAAAAGAAACCAGCCACAAATCTTCGATATAAAATTCGTTTGTAACTTACTTTTCAAAGTTGTGGTTTTGTTTTAACTAAAACACGGGCACACTTTTTTTAATCTATGGTGTTCACGGCTGGACTGTAGTAGGTTCTACAGCACAACAAAGACGGAAATGACAAATGCAATTAAACCAGAAAAAATAACAGAAAGCATTTAAGGTCGTTGCACTAATATGCCTGTAAAAATGACGAAATATGCAAAATCTGAGCAAGTCAATTGTATCAGCTGGCAGGACGCTGCGCTGACGTTCCGCGTTCAGTGGAACATGAAGTCGCGTACAACACGCAGCAAAATAGCGTCGCTCACGTCACGCTGCAAATACGCGTCCAGTGGAATCCAGGGGTAACTCTGCCACCCTGCCCATCTTCAAATCTAAACTCATCTGTTCAGACTTGCTTACTCTCTCTAAACTGCTTCACACTGTCCCCCCTCCCTATTTATTGTATGTTATCTTTTATCTTGTATTTTATATTTTGTTTTTTATATTTTCTGTACAGGGACCTTGGGTGTCCTGAAAGGTGCTTTCAAATAAAATGTATTATTATTATTTATGTAGATTTAGTGCCTGTATACAACAGGATATTTAATTCAGTAATTAAGGTTAATTACCGCATGGGTCATTCCATGCCAAGTGGGTCAATTTTCAGAAAATTTCCCAGGTGACCGACTTGGATTTTGCTGGAAAAATTCTTAAAAATTGCTCATCATGTATAATGAACACCTGCAAAATTTTAGGGCCTAATTCCTACCGGTTTTAGTTTTACATGGGTTCAAAGTGTGGGGCCCACAAACCCGCAAATGGCAATTTGCAATTTCTGTGGTTTTTTGAGGTCAATATCTCCTAGAAGGAAAGTCCCAGGAAGCTGAAAACTTGTAGTCTGGGTAATTCTGGACCAGAGATTCATAATTTGGCATCGAATGAGTCCTATCTTTAACCACTTTGGTGTTGTGGACGTCACAAAATGGTCATTTTTATGGCGCTGTCATGAGGAATTCTGGTATCGGGCAAGCACCCAGACCTCAGCAGACAAGCCATAACTGGAATTTGCCATTCATTCAAATGTCTGGCACTAGTAGTATGCCTACAAGTAATTGCAGACCTCTGAGTGTTTATATGAGTGAATGGTGGGGGTCTGAAAAAGTGTTCCGAGGACCAAAACCCCAAAATGGCCCCTATTGAGGGGGGGTAAAAAAGTCATCTTGGGACTATAGCCAGGGTTACCAAACTTTTTTCCCCTTGTACGTACACATGTTATCTTCATTCTCTCCAAGTTTCATCTTTGGCATCAGTCTCTTTCTATGTTTTTCAGACTCTTACAAATCTGCAATTTTTGAATTTGCAGGTATATGCAATGTACATGAAATGTACACAAAGTATAGGGAACCCTTGTTTTTTTTTTTTTTTTTTTTTTTTTTTTTTTAAGAATAAACATGAGAATGGTTTGTGCCTCACAATGTACACTTCTTTGCCACCAGTCATGGGAAAAGCCCTTGTGATGGCATAGGTGGCACTGTTAAACGTCTTGCTGCTAGGGCCAGCCTCCAGGCCATTGTAGATAATCATATCTAAATGCCAAACAACTGTTTGACTGGGCTGAGGAACATGTTAAAGACATAACCTTCTTTTTTGTGAGTGCTAATGATGTAATTGATAATTCACAGTCATTTGGTTTGGATGATCGCTATGCCAATGTTAAAACAGTGACAGGCACCCATCATAGTTTTGTGCCAGTGTCTAAGGCTGAACTTGAGATGAGACGGGTCTCTGAAGATGAGCAATTTAGCACAGTTTTTGTTGGAGTCTCAGAAAGGTCTAGGCCAGAAAATGAAATTGATGTAGCTGTTTATAAGCCAGGAATGTATATAGCATGCATGTGCGATGGCAAGTGGTACATTGGCAATATTGTTGAATGCTCAGAGGAAAACAGGGATGTGTATGTAAGGCTCATGAGGCAGTCAGACCTGGCTTTGTCCCGGCCACCTGATAGGAGAAAAGAGGAATGTTGGTGCCATATGTGCATCTTATTTGTCCTGTACAAGTTCCTGATGTTATGGGTAGGGGCGCCCGTCAGTACAAACTGGCCAAGGATGATCTTAAAAAAATTCAAACCCTTCTTCCTAGATTTCAGTGAGGTGTTATTTTGAGCATCAGACTCACCTGTACGTACAGTCGGTTAACTCAACCTGGACAGAGTAAAAGGGTTTAAAAAGTTTGCATTGAATGTATTGTTTTAAGACTATGAGATTACATTGTTGTGAGACACAAACCATTTTCATGTTTATTCTTAAAAAAAAAAACAAGGGTTCCCTATACTTTGTGTACATTTCGTGTACATTGCAGATACCTGCAATTTCCAAAAGTTGCAGATTTGTAAGAGTCTGAAAAAAATAGAAAGAGACTGATGCCAAAGATGAAACTTGGAGAGAATGAAGATAACGTGTACGTACAAGGGGAAAAAGTTTGGTAACCCTGGCTATAGTCCCACATGACTTTTTACCCCCCCTCAATAGGGGCCATTTTGGGGGTTTTTGTCCTCGAACACTTTTTCAGACCCCCACCATTCACTCATATAAACACTCAGAGGTCTGCAAGTACTTGTAGGCATACTACTAGTGCCAGACATTTGAATGAATGGCAAATTCCAGTTATGGCTTGTCTGCTGAGGTCTGGGGGCTTGCCCGATACCAGAATTCCTCATGACAGCGCCTTAAAAATGACCATTTTGTGACGTGCACAACACCCAAGTGGTTAAAGATAGGACTCATTCGATGCCAAATTATGAATCTCGTGGTCTGGGTAATTCTGGACCAAAGTTTTCAGCTTCTTGGGACTTTCCTTCTAGGAGATATTGACCTCCAAAAACCACAGACATTGCAAGTTGCCATTTGCGGGTTTGTGGGTCCTGCACTTTGAACCCCTGTAAAACCAAAACCGGTAGGAATTAGGCCCTAAAATTTTGCAGGTGTTCATTATACATGATAATCAATTTTTAAGATTTTTTTTGACAAAATCCGAGTCGGTCACCTGGGAGCCATTGACTCACTTGGCATGGAATGACCCGCACTCAAAAGTACAAACAGTTCCTCCGCACCTGGGAATTGAACCAGACTTCGATCTGAGCGTCATACGCCCTGTTACCTCGCCACTAAAGCACTCCGCTGCCCTTTGAGAATACATCTCGGTACACAAGGAAAATGGGAGTGATTCAGTTTTCAAATCAAGTTATTTTTTAATCAATGAGAATGTTAGATTTAGATGTCTTCGTTTACCCGATACACACCCTCTGCGCTGTAACTGTCCTCGGTTACCCGATACACACCCTCTGGGCTGTAACTGTCCTCGGTTACCCGATACACACCCTCTGGGCTGTAACTGTCTTCGTTACCGGTTACCCCTCTGGGCTGTAACTGTCCTCGGTTACCCGATACACACCCTCTGGGCTGTAACTGTCCTCGGTTACCCGATACACACCCTCTGGGCTGTAACTGTCCTCGGTTACCCGATACACACCCTCTGGGCTGTAACTGTCCTCGGTTACCCGATACACACCCTTTGGGCTGTAACTGTCCTCGGTTACCCGATACACACCCTCTCTGGGCTGTAACTGTCCTCGGTTACCCGATACACACCCTCTGGGCTGTAACTGTCCTCGGTTACCCGATACACACCCTCTGGGCTGTAACTGTCCTCGGTTACCTGATACACACCCTCTGGGCTGTAACTGTCCTCGTTACCCGATACACACCCTTGGGCTGTAACTGTCTTGTTACAACACACCCTCTGGGCTGTAACTGTCCTCGGTTACCTGATACACACCCTCTGGGCTGTAACTGTCCTCGGTTATCCGATACACACCTCTGGGCTGTAACTGTCCTCGGTTATCCGATACACACCCTCTGGGCTGTAACTGTCCTCGGTTATCCCGATACACACCCTCTGGGCTGTAACTGTCCTCGGTTATCCGATACACACCCTCTGGGCTGTAACTGTCTTCGGTTACCCGATACACACCCTCTGGGCTGTAACTGTCCTCGGTTACCCGATACACACCCTCTGGGCTGTAACTGTCCTCGGTTACCCGATACACACCCTCTGGGCTGTAACTGTCCTCGGTTATCCGATACACACCCTCTGGGCTGTAACTGTCCTCGGTTACCCGATACACACCCTCTGGGCTGTAACTGTCCTCGTTACCCGATACACACCCTTTGGGCTGTAACTGTCCTCGGTTACCCGATACACACCCTCTGGGCTGTAACTGTCCTCGGTTACCCGATACACACCCTCTGGGCTGTAACTGTCCTCGGTTACCCGATACACACCCTCTGGGCTGTAACTGTCCTCGGTTACCCGATACACACCCTCTGGGCTGGAACTGTCCTCGGTTACCCGATACACACCCTCTGGGCTGGAACTGTCCTCGGTTACCCGATACACACCCTCTGGGCTGTAACTGTCCTCGGTTACCCGATACACACCCTCTGGGCTGTAACTGTCTCGGTTACCCGATACACACCCTCTGGGCTGTAACTGTCCTCGGTTACCCGATACACACCCTCTGGGCTGTAACTGTCCTCCGGTTACCCGATACACACCCTCTGGGCTGTAACTGTCCTCGGTTACCCGATACACACCCTCTGGGCTGTAACTGTCCTCGTTTATCCCGATACACACCCTCTGGGCTGTAACTGTCCTCGGTTACCCGATACACACCCTCTGGGCTGTAACTGTCGCCGGTTTACCCGATACACACCCTCTGGGCTGTAACTGTCGTCGGTTACCCGATACACGCCCTCTGGGCTGTAACTGTCCTCGGTTACCCGATACACGCCCTCTGGGCTGTAACTGTCCTCGGTTACCCGATACACGCCCTCTGGGCTGTAACTGTCCTCGGTTACCCGATACACACCCTCTGGGCTGTAACTGTCCTCGGTTACCCGATACACACCCTCTGGGCTGTAACTGTCCTCGGTTACCCGATACACCCTCTGGGCTGTAACTGTCCTCGGTTACCCGATACACACCCTCTGGGCTGTAACTGTCTCGGTTACCCGATACACACCCTCTGGGCTGTAACTGTCCTCGGTTACCCGATACACACCCTCTGGGCTGTAACTGTCCTCGGTTACCCGAAACACACCCTCTGGGCTGTAACTGTCCTCGGTTACCCGATACACACCCTCTGGGCTGTAACTGTCTTCGGTTACCCGATACACACCCTCTGGGCTGTAACTGTCCTCGGTTACCCGATACACACCCTCTGGGCTGTAACTGTCCTCGGTTACCCGATACACACCCTCTGCGCTGTAACTGTCCTCGGTTACCCGATACACACCCTCTGGGCTGTAACTGTCCTCGGTTACCCGATACACACCCTCTGGGCTGTAACTGTCCTCGGTTACCCGATACACACCCTCTGGGCTGTAACTGTCCTCGGTTATCCGACACACCCCTCTGGGCTGTAACTGTCCTCGGTTACCCGATACACACCCTCTGGGCTGTAACTGTCCTCGGTTACCCGATACACACCCTCTGGGCTGTAACTGTCCTCGCCACCCGATACACACCCTCTGGGCTGTAACTGTCTCGGTTACCCGACACACCTCTGGGCTGTAACTGTCCTCGCTTACCCGATACACACCCTCTGGGCTGTAACTGTCCTCGGTTACCCGATACACACCCTCTGGGCTGTAACTGTCCTCGGTTACCCGATACACACCCTCTGGGCTGTAACTGTCCTCGGTTACCCGATACACACCCTCTGGGCTGCAACTGTCCTCGGTTACCCGATACACACCCTCTGGGCTGTAACTGTCTTCGTTTATCCGATACACACCCTCTGCGCTGTAACTGTCCTCGGTTACCCGATACACACCCTTTGGGCTGTAACTGTCGTCGGTTACCCGATACACACCCTCTGCGCTGTAACTGTCCTCGCTTACCCGATACACACCCTCTGGGCTGTAACTGTCCTCGCTTACCCGATACACACCCTCTGGGCTGTAACTGTCCTCGCCATTCCGATACACCCTCTGATAACTGTCCCGGTTACTGGGCACACCCCTCTGGGCTGTAACTGTCCTCGGTTACCCGATACACACCCTCTGGGCTGTAACTGTCCTCGGTTACCCGATACACACCCTCTGGGCTGTAACTGTCCTAGGTTACCCGATACACACCCCCTGGGCTGTAACTGTCCTAGGGTTACCCGATACACACCCTCTGGGCTGTAACTGTCCCGGTTACCCGACACACACCCTCCCTCTGTCCTCTGTAACTGTCTCGGCTTAACTGTCCCGGTTACCCGATACACCCCTCTGGGCTGTAACTGTCCTCGTTTACCCGATACACGCCCTCTGGGCTGTAACTGTCTTCGGTTACCGATACCGCCCTCTGGGCTGTAACTGTCTCGTTTACCCGTTACCGCCCTCTGGGCTGTAACTGTCCTCGGTTACCGATACACGCCCTCTGGGCTGTAACTGTCCTCGTTACCCGATACACCCTCTGGGCTGTAACTGTCCTCGGTTACCGATACACCCCTCTGGGCTGTAACTGTCCTCGGTTACCCGATACACACCCTCTGGGCTGTAACTGTCCTCGGTTACCCGATCACACACCCTCTGGGCTGTAACTGTCCTCGGTTACCCGATCACACCCTCTGGGCTGTAACTGTCCGTTTATCCGATACACACCCTCTGGGCTGTAACTGTCTTCGTTTATCCGATACACACCCTCTGGGCTGTAACTGTCTTCGTTACCCGATACACACCCTCTGGGCTGTAACTGTCTTCGTTTATCCGATACACACCCTCTAGGCAGTAACTGTCTTCGGTTACCCGATACACACCCTCTGGGCTGTAACTGTCCTCGGTTACCCGATACACACCCTCTGGGCTGTAACTGTCTTCGGTTATCCGATACACACCCTCTGGGCTGTAACTGTCCTCGGTTACCCGATACACACCCTCTGGGCTGTAACTGTCCTCGGTTACCCGATACACACCCTCTGGGCTGTAACTGTCCTCGGTTACTCGATACACACCCTCTGGGCTGTAACTGTCTTCGTTTATCCGATACACACCCTCTGCGCTGTAACTGTCCTCGGTTACCCGATACACACCCTTTGGGCTGTAACTGTCGTCGGTTACCCGATACACACCCTCTGCGCTGTAACTGTCCTCGGTTACCCGATACACACCCTCTGGGCTGTAACTGTCCTCGGTTACCCGATACACACCCTCTGGGCTGTAACTGTCCTCGGTTACCCGATACACACCCTCTGGGCTGTAACCGTTCTCGGTTACCCGATACACACCCTCTGGGCTGTAACTGGAAAATTATTCATGAATTTGCTGCTGCTGAAAAGTTCTGTGCTTAAATCTACCATGAGTTTAAAGAAGAATGTAATACCAATTATAAAGTGCAAAAGCAATTAAAAATGAATCTTTTGAAATATTGATATCTACTATTCAAAAAATGTTCTCGGGGTATTTCCAAGGATTGGCATCTTGGAACATACTTTATTTCTGGATAATGATGCAGTAGTGTTCTTACTTATATTCTGGATCGTCTTGAGGTCGACATCATTAGCGTGTGACAGTCTTGGATGTGGTCATTTGGTCACATGATGGGAAGGTAAATAAATTTGGCCTTGTGATTGGCTGATGGCTCTCTAAGTCCCTGACCTTAAAGAAAATTCAAACACAAAATAATATGAAAATAGTACAATGGTACCAGCGAGCAGCAGAAAACCTTTCCTTGAGCCACTAAGCATCTCTCCTTGTGAGGAGTGCTAAATCCCAGTTATATTAATAATGGCTTTTACAGAGCCCAATAATAAGACTGTAGGCCGTAATCGGAACACCAGGGATGAGCCTGTCTCCAGAGTCGCACGAGCCCCAGTGCTCATCAGGGGTGCTGCAGCTTAGAGAAGTGTCTGGTGTACAAAAGGCAAATCCTTTCTTTGAAGTCTATTCAAAACTCTGCCTTTATCGTGGTAAAATTACACTATTTAGAACAGCACTATTAAATGATAACGTTTCCTCCAGACAGAACTCATTACCCTGCGAGGGCTGTTTTGGTTTTTCCCGGGCCGAGCAGAAGATGATAAAGCATTCTTTATCCCTCTTCATCCCCTGTGTTTAGATGCCCAGTGAGTTTCTTCGGCTTCAGAAAAGCCCTGAAGACTAACATGGCAGCCGCCATGAATTAATTGTGTGTGCCAGCGGGTATCTCTCACTGGAGTGTATGGGTCTGGTGAGAGGACAATGTTCCCGGATCTTATACACGTCGCACTGGGCGGCCACTGTCTGCCCTGAGCCACAGGTGTGGAGCTGTCTGCGTCAGGCACATGCTGACAGTCATGCCCCGTAACTCACTACAGTCACTGAATCACCTGCGCACTACCACATACAGGTGTGATGGGTACTGAATCACCTGTGCACTACCACATACAGGTGTGATGGGTACTGAATCACCTGTGCACCTACCACATACAGGTGTGATGGGCACTGAATCACCTGTGCAGTACCATACAGGTGTGATGGGCACTGAATCACCTGTGCACTACCCATACAGGTGTGATGGGTACAGAATCAGTGTGCCATCACACAGGTGTGATGGGTACAGGTCATTCAGCACCCATACAGGTGTGATGGGCATTGAATAACCCATCACACCTGTGATGTGGTAGCACAGGTGTGATGGGTACCCAATCACACCTGTGCTGTGGGTAGTGCACAGGTGATTCAGTGCCCATGCACACCTGTACAGGTGTGATGGGCACTGATTCAGTGCCCATCACACCTGTATGTGGTGAGTGCACAGGTGATTCAGTGCCCATCACACCTGCATGTGGTAATGCACAGGTGATTCAGTGCCCATCACACCTGCATGTGGTAATGCACAGGTGATTCAGTACCCATCACACCTGTATGTGGTAGTGCACAGGTGATTCAGTGCCCATCACACCTGTATGTGGTAGTGCACAGGTGATTCAGTGCCCATCACACCTGTATGTGGTAGTGCACAGGTGATTCAGTGCCCATCACACCTGTATGTGGTAGTGCACAGGTGATTCAGTGCCCATCACACCTGTATGTGGTAGTGCACAGGTGATTCAGTACCCATCACACCTGTATGTGGTAGTGCACAGGTGATTCAGTGCCCATCACACCTGTATGTGGTAGTGCACAGGTGATTCAGTGCCCATCACACCTGTATGTGGTAGTGCACAGGTGATTCAGTACCAATCACACCTGTATGTGGTAGTGCACAGGTGATTCAGTGCCCATCACACCTGTATGTGGTAGTGCACAGGTGATTCAGTGCCCATCACACCTGTATGTGGTAGTGCACAGGTGATTCAGTGCCCATCACACCTGTATGTGGTAGTGCACAGGTGATTCAGTGCCCATCACACCTGTATGTGGTAGTGCACAGGTGATTCAGTGCCCATCACACCTGTATGTGGTAGTGCACAGGTGATCCAGCGCCCATCACACCTGTATGTGGTAGTGCACAGGTGATTCAGTGCCCATCACACCTGTATGTGGTAGTGCACAGGTGATTCAGTGCCCATCACACCTGTATGTGGGTGTGCCCATCACACCTGGTGATTCAGTGCCCAGTCACACCTGTATGTGGTAGTGCACAGGTGATTCAGTGCCCATCACACCTGTATGTGGTAGTGCACAGGTGATTCAGTGCCCATCACACCTGTATGTGGTAGTGCACAGGTGATTCAGTGCCCATCACACCTGTATGTGGTAGTGCACAGGTGATTCAGTGCCCATCACACCTGTATGTGGTAGTGCACAGGTGATTCAGTACCAATCACACCTGTATGTGGTAGTGCACAGGTGATTCAGTGCCCATCACACCTGTATGTGGTAGTGCACAGGTGATTCAGTACCAATCACACCTGTATGTGGAAGTGCACAGGTGATTCAGCACCCATCACACCTGTATGTGGTGGGCACTGAATCACCTGTGCACTATCACACCTGTATGTGGAAGTGCACAGGTGATTCAGCACCCATCACACCTGTATGTGGTGGGCACTGAATCACCTGTGCACCATCACACCTGTATGTGGTAGTGCACAGGTGATTCAGCACCCATCACACCTGTATGTGGTAGTGCACAGGTGATTCAGTGCCCATCACACCTGTATGTGGTAGTGCACAGGTGATTCAGTGCCCATCACACCTGTATGTGGTAGTGCACAGGTGATTCAGTGCCCATCACACCTGTATGTGGTAGTGCACAGGTGATTCAGTGCCCATCACACCTGTATGTGGTAGTGCACAGGTGATTCATGCACACAGGTGTATTCAGGCCCTTCACACCTGTGTGTGTGGTGCACAAGTGATTCACTACCACATACAGGTGTGATGTGGTACTGAATCAGGTGTTTCACTACCACATACAGGTGTGATGTGGTAATGCACTGAATCAGGGCTGTATGTGTACCACATACAGGGTGTGATGGGTACTGAATCACCTGTGCTCTACCGCATACAGGTGTGATGGGTGCTGACTCACGTATGTATTACCACGTTAAGGTGTGATGGGCACTGTGTGGGTCTATCTGTATCTACTCGGAATCTTAACACAATAGCCTTGCTACGTCACGCTGACTTTGTTTCCTCAAATAATTCTTCCTTCCTCTCCCCATTTTTTGTCACACCTGAACTTTGGCCTTTTAGCAATGACCTCTATCACTATTGTTTTGTTATTGGCGCAAATCTCAGACAGTGCTGACAGAGGCCTACTTCTCTAGTGAAGCCTTTTTGATTTTTCCCTGACCTTTTCCCGATGTCCTTGGCCATTTTGTGTCGTCCTTCACTTTCTTAAAAATCATCATATCTTTGAATGAATCACGTCAAAACCACAAAGTTTTGTTTAAGGAAACCAATGCAAGTATTAAAATTGTCCTACGACTTGTAAGGGAAACTTTATATGACCTTTGACTCATGACCTTGACCTGCATTCTGATTCTTGAGAGCAGCATCGAAACTGTAAGCAGTGGCCTTTCAAAATGGCTTTTTAGTCCCTCGCCACTGACGGGTAGGGATAGGCTGATGTGATGCCAATGTGCTGATGAATATGCGGCACGGGGCGATGCCTCTGCACAGTTAGTCTGCTGTTAATTTATATGTTTTCATAACAGGCCATTTTAAAAAGGGTGACTCCATTCGTCATGCCTGACTTCTTAAAACTGTCCAGTGTGTGTGTGTGTGTGTGTGATGATGTGTATAATGACCCTGTTCTCTCTCCTCGCAGTGACGGTGATCTGAGCTCCAGGTTGATGGTTAACGGTACAGAGAGAGTCTCGGGGAAGAGGTTCCCCCCCTTCCTGCAGCACACCGTCAGCGGCTGGCGTCTCAATGCCTCTCTCGTCATCATGATCAGGTACTGAGCGTGTGCGGCTGGGCCTGTGTTTAAGCCATGATCAGGTACTGAGCGCGTGCGGCTGGGCCTGTGTTTAAGCCATGATCAGGTGCTGAGCGCGTGCGGCTGGGCCTGTGTTTAAGCCATGATCAGGTACTGAGCGTGTGCGGCTGGGCCTTTGTTTAAGCCATGATCAGGTGCTGAGCGTGTGCGGCTGGTCCTGTGTTTAAGCCATGATCAGGTACTGAGCGCGTGCGGCTGGGCCTGTACCTATGCCATGATCAGGTGCTGGACGCCTGCGGCTGGGCCTGTGTTTAAGCCATGATCAGGTGCTGAGTGCGTGCGGCTGGGCCTGTGGTTTAGCCATGATCAGGTGCTGAGTGCGTGCGGCTGGGCCTGTGGTTTAGCCATGATCAGGTGCTGGGCGTGTGCGGCTGGGCTTGTGTTTAAGCCATGATCAGATGTTGAGCATGGTGGTTGGGCCTGTGTTTTAGCCATGATCAGGTACTGAGCGTGTGCGGCTGGGCCTGTGTTTAAGCCATGATCAAGTGCTGAACGCGTGCGGCTGGGCTTGTGTTTAAGCCATGATCAGATGTTGAGCATGGCGGTTGGGCCTGTGTTTTAGCCATGATCAGGTACTGAGCGTGTGCGGCTGGGCCTGTGTTTAAGCCATGATCAAGTGCTGAACGCGTGCGGCTGGGCCTGTGTTTAAGCCATGATCAGGTACTGAGCGTGTGCGGCTGGGCCTGTGTTTAAGCCATGATCAAGTGCTGAGCGCGTGCGGCTGGGCCTGTGTTTAAGCCATGATCGGCTGATCAGGCCTGTGTTTAAGCCATGATCAGGTACTGAGCGTGTGCGGCTGGGCCTGTGTTTAAGCCATGATCAGGTACTGAGCGTGTGCGGCTGGGCCTGTGTTTAAGCCATGATCAGGTACTGAGCGTGCGGCTGGGCCTGTGTTTAAGCCATGATCAGGTACTGAGCGTGTGCGGCTGGGCCTGTGTTTAAGCCATGATCAGGTACTGAGCGTGCGGCTGGGCCTGTGTTTAAGCCATGATCAGGTGCTGAGCGTGTGCGGCTGGGCCCATGATCAGGTGCTGTGGTGCTGAGCGTGCGCGGCTGGGCCTGTGTTTAAGCCATCATCAGGTGCTGGGCCTGTGTTTAATCCATGATCGTGGGCTGGGCCTGTGTTTAAGCCATGATCAGGTGCTGAGCTGGGCCTGTGTTTAAGCCATGATCAGGTGCTGAGCGCCTGCGGCTGGGCCTGTGTTTATGATGGGCCATGATCCTGTGGTTAAGCCATGATCAGGTGCTGGCGCGTGCGGCTGGGCCTGTGTTTAAGCCATGATCAGGTGCTGGCGATCAGCGGCGGGCCTGTGCCTGCTTTAAGGATCAGGTGCTGAGCGCTGCGGCTGGGCCTGTTTAAGCCATGATCAGGTGCTGAGCGCGTGCTGGGCCTGTGTTTAAGCCATGATCAGGTGCTGGAGCGATACGGCTGGGCCTGTGTTTAAGCCATGATCAGGTGCTGGGCCTGTGTTTAAGCCATGATCAGGTGCTGGCGTATGCGGCTGGGCCTGTGTTTAAGCCATGATCAGGTGCTCAGGTGCTGGCGTGCGGCTGGGCCTGTGTTTATGATCATGATCAGGTGGGCTGATGCCATGATCAGGTGCTGGCGCGCTGGGCCTGTGCTTAATCCATGATCAGGTGCTGGCGTGTGCGGCTGCGTGCTGGGCCTGTGTGTTTAAGCCATGATCGGGTGCTTTAAGCCATGATCAGGTGCTGGGCGCCTGCGGCTGGGCCTGTGTTTAAGCCATGATCAGGTGCTGAGCGCGTGCGGCTGGGCCTGTGTTTAAGCCATGATCAGGTGCTGAGCGCGTGCGGCTGGGCCTGTGTTTAAGCCATGATCAGGTGCTGAGCGTGTGCGACTGGGCCTGTGTTTAAGCCATGATCAGGTGCTGAGCGCGTGCGGCTGGGCCTGTGTTTAAGCCATGATCAGGTGCTGAGCGCGTGCGGCTGGGCCTGTGTTTAAGCCATGATCAGGTGCTGGCGTGTGCGCCTGTGTTTACTGGGCCTGTGTTTAAGCCATGATCAGGTGCTGGCGTGTGCGGCGGGGCCTGTGTTTAAGCCATGATCAGGTGCTGGCGTGCGTGCGGCTGGGCCTGTGTTTAAGCCATGATCAGGTGCTGAGCGCGTGCGGCTTGGCCTGTGTTAAAGCAATGATCAGGTGCTGAGCGCGTGCGGCTGGGCCTGTGTTTAAGCAATGATCAGGTGATGAGCGCGTGCGGCTGGGCCTGTGTTTAAGCCATGATCAGGTGCTGAGCGCGTACGGCTGGGCCTGTGTTTAAGCCATGATCAGGTGCTGAGCGTGTGCGGCTGGGCCTGTGTTTAAGCCATTATCAGGTACTGAGCGCGTGCGGCTGGGCCTGTGTTTCAGCCATTATCAGGTACTGAGCGCGTGTGGCTGGGCCTGTGTTTAAGCCATGATCAGGTGCTGGGCGTGTGCAGCTGGGCCTGTGTTTAAGCCATGATCAGGTGCTGGGCGCGTGCAGCTGGGCCTGTGCTTTATCCATGATCAGGTGCTGGGCGCCTGCGGCTGGGCCTGTGTTTCAGCCATGATCAGGTGCTGAGCGTGCGGCTGGGCCTGTGTTTAAGCCATGATCAGGTGCTGAGCGCGTGCGGCTGGGCCTGTGTTTAAGCCATGATCAGGTGCTGAGCGTGTGCGGCTGGGCCTGTGTTTAAGCCATGATCAGGTGCTGAGCGCGTGCGGCTGGTTCTGTGTTTAAGCCATAATCAGGTGCTGCGCGCGTGCGGCTGGGCCTGCGTTTAAGCCATTATCATTTACTGAGTGCATGCGGCTGGGCCTGCTTTTAAGGTCTCTTTACTGTAGCACAACCTAACATAACTTTTCCTGTTCTAGCAAATTGCCATTCACCCTCCAATCTGTTGTTAATTTTGTACATTTTAGATCACTTGTTAAAGGTGTAACGCGACGCAGCTTTTCTCACATGGCTGTTTTTTTAAGTTTTTCAAAGAAGCCGAAGTGATGAGGAAAGAGCTTTTTCTGCTGAACTTGCACAATCCAGATTCGTCTTTCTGAGGGATTCGCTTTACTGTGGTTAGACAGCTTCTCAGTTGAGAAGAATCTCTATTCTTCTGCCTGTGTAAAAGTGACTGACAAATGAGGAACACTGGTGTTTCACACCACATTTCTGAAGGTTTTTGTTGAAGTTTCTGAAGTTTTGACTAGCGCAGGCAGTGCTGAAACTCTGATGTGCAATGGGGTGGTGTGATTGCGGGAAATATCCTCCTGGGCTTCCTCTAATTCTCAGGAAAAAGATGTTTTCCTCTCCACCCAGATAATCTCTTTTTTACCCTGTTACTATCTTTACTTTCTCTGCATCTTCAAACCCTGAATCCTGCGCATTTGTTTGTTGGTTTGTTTGTCTGGAAACCATTGGGGACTGCTTGTACATTGTTTGTTGTGAAACTGTTGGCAACTGCTTATACAGGTTCAAAACCACTATCTCACATATGCTGAAAACTCCCCATGATGCACCTACACGACTCTGGTATTTTTTTGTCTTATTTTTGTTCTCCAGTAAACTTTGCATCAGGTAAAATGCCGTTCGGCTGAATAGCCAGCTCTAGTCATGATGTTTGTGATGATGGAACAAGCACGGATTTTTACTACAGGTGTTTTGAGGAAGTGTTCATGAGCGCAGCGTGTTTCCGGAACAGTGCTGGCTGTTTTGCCCCGTTGCTGTTGAGTGGCCCTGCTTGTGCCTGCACTGTCCTGCTATAGGCCCCTGAAACGGGGAAACATTAGCGCTGGACTGGGGGTTCTGTCTGGATTCCAAGCCCCTGAGCGTCCACCTCAAGTGTGTTTGAGGATCGTGGAAAAATCGTGCTGGTCTGCTTCCGGCTCAGACTGTTCTGTACTGCGGAGAAGGTTAAGGGATAAAAAAAAAAAGAGTTTGTAAAGTGATGTTAAATCGTGTGCAGGCAGAGCGCAAATGCTCTCGTTCCACGTGAAGCCTGGGGCAGTATTTCACATCCCGTCATCCGAGCCCCAGCAGATGAACTGTGCCCTGTCATTCGTCTCGTATCTGCTTCTCTTGGAGCAGTTCCAGGATATTGGATAATTACATGCAGGAACACACAGTTTCTCTCACCGGGGTACTGACTGTGGTGGCCCAGGACCAAATTTGTGCTCAAATTTGAAACACCTGAAATAAATTTTGAAAAGTGCTGAGTTAGAGTTTTATTAGAATATATTTTCTGTTGATGTTCTGAGGAGAACGAGCGTGATTCGAAGGTTCCCGGGACCTAAATCACTCACAGAGGCTGGTCAGATGCATTACAGCTTTTTGGGGTGTGATGTGGTCAACTGGGAGGGATCTGTAAATGGGGCCCCAAATCCCCGGCTGGGCTCCTTGTTTTGGGAAATCACCCTATAAGGGTCATCTCCCTCAGGGCCCCCTAACTCCCATCCTCTGTGATTCTGCCTCTATTCTGTGCTACCGAAACCCTTCTTTTAAAGACGCTCGCTCTCCACAGTACGGCTCGTCCTGACGCTTGCCTCGGAGGAGCCTCAGAGCAGGCCGCGATGTAACCCCTCCGAGATCTCAGACAGCAGATGCTCTTCGCCTGAACAGTTGTCACCTTTCAGCGTTTCAGTGCTTCACAGTGAAAAGCCCCTGCTGCTTGAGAAATGTGACGGCTTACGACTGTTCCCTGCTGCAGCTCTCTCTGAAACCAGCGGGACTCGTCTCTTTCTCCCGCCTGTCCCTGACTGGAGGGGGGGGGGGAGCTGTGACTGTGGTCAGAAAAGGACCTTCAGTGCAGCAGAATCTCCTCTGAAGTTCAGCAGGGGACCTGCAGCATTGATGATCCTTTTCAAAGCTGCCAGCCTTGGCTCCTCTCTCTCATCTCACAGTTTTGGACGTCTAGTTGAGTTGTGATGCTTCGGGGTCAATTTTCCTTCCCGCCATGTGGAATTGGATTTTTTCCGCAGTGTCTTTGTGCCTTTTTTACCCCTAAAATCCTTAGGCATTTCTCTGGACCTCAGGTGGGACGGCCAGGATTAAAGGTATTTCTATGGGCCCAACATCCCTCTGGATTTCCTTTGGCTCTCCAGCGAAGATCACCTCCCCCCCCCCCCCCCCACCCCCAATTTCTGCACCCCTCAAACCTGACTGCCGCCCCAATAGCGAAGTCCTTGCTGGAACTGCACCGTTTTTAACGAGCAGTAGTTGCGATGACAGCACCCAGTAGAATATTTTGGAAAAAGCGTTATAATCGCAAAATGTGTGACCTCGCACCTTAGGAGGTTGAGAACTGCCAACTTTCTCCTTGATGGATCCTCATTATTCAAATTTAACCCTGAAAACATCTGTTGTTGTTGTTCAGCCTGCCTCATCTGCATGTCGACTTTGATGCTGCAGATTGTTAAATCTTTTGCCAATTTTCTTGAGACCTGCTGAGGTTATTCAGTATCTTTGTTATTGTGTTTTTTTTTTTTTTTTTTTTTTAAAGGAGGTCATCTTTTAAGCAACCTTTTTTACGGCCTCTGAATTTCTGGTTGTTTGCCAAGTGAAGGTATCGTAAGAGTTGCACATAATAGGATACGCTTAAAAAAAACAGATAATAACTGGGCCATTGGTGAAATCGCAGTCCGATATGTAGAGATTTGGACAGTGACAACATTATTTTTTTTAGCTGTTGACCATGGACTATTGGTGTTAAAATTAAATTATGAATATTAGTTCAAAGTGCACACTCTCAGCTTCAAGGTATACACATCAAAACTCGGTTGACGGTGCAGGAATTACAACACTTAGGAGTCCCTACTTTTTTTGGGTTCAAAAGTAATTGGACAATTGACCGCTCAATATTTCCATGGGCGGTTGTGTGCTCTTCCCAAGTAATTTAAAAGTGAACGCGTGAAAAGTCAGCAGTGGATTTCAAGTGTTTCATTTGCGTTCGGAATCGGTCTCTGTTTACTATCAGTATGAAATCCTAAGCGCTGTCAGTGCCGGTGAAGCAAACCGATGTTGGACAGAAAAACCAAAACAAACCCACCAGAGAAAAGGCAAAACCATTAGCTGAGGCCAAATGAATGATTTGATGAATTCTTAAAAGTAAAGAGAACCCTGGTGAGCTCAGGAGTAGAAAAGGCATGGGACAGCACAGATTAAAAACTGTGGGGGTTGACAGGAATTATTTCCCTGCTTCAGAAAAGCCCTTCACAGCAGCTGGCCAGATCAATAACAGTTTCCAGGAGGTTTGCATATCAGAGCCTGAGTCAGCAATCAAGAGACTTCATCGGAATAAATGAGGAAGGTTTATCTCAAGATCTGAACCATTGGAAATCCTCATAAACAGGACATTTGCCAAATATCATTTTAAAAAGTCTGTATTGTAATGTGGTAAAAAGCCACTAGATGGCAGTATTGACATTTTTTTTGTTAAGCAATCTAAAACTAGGTTTGGGCATGTCCCAGGCATGCCTCAGAGGGGGCTGGAAAAGAGTATATAAGGAGAAAAATCGAGAGAGTGTAGAGTAGTTTGAGAAATTGCAAGGAGAAATTGTGGAAGGATACATTTGACCAGACTTGTCACTCTTTTCAAGACCTGTGAAGCTTTTTGTGGATTTTAGCCTGTGTTGGAGCATTTTCCTGTCCCAGGACATCGCAACATAGCAGCCCATCTCAATTACCAAGGGACTGTAACTATTTTTTTTTTATTATTATTTCAATCTTGGTCAGTAGGGTAGATTGTAGATTAGTTCTGTTTGTTTAATTAAATCTGTTGAAGTTGAAGAATTTTGTCTGTCATCCCTTGCTGTCCGTGACGTCATAACAAATTGGGGCCATAACAGTATAAAGTACCGTCTCATGCACTGGTGAGACGAAGATCAACTTGTGCCAGAATAATGAAGAGTTTGGGGAGGCTGGAGGATAAATTCTGAATTGTATAGGACTATACGGCACGTATCAAAAAAAAGGTAATCCAACTTCAGCGGGTTAATACACCACGTTTATATTGTTTCACCATTTCTATGCAATTTGTCAGGGAAGAGGACGTCCTTAGCTCTTCATGGATACCACTGACTGTAACATTACTGCTGTGCATGACTGATGAAATGACTTTAAAAATGGCAGATTCGAATTTCATTTCATGAATAGGTAAATTTTTTAGTTTTTCTTGGGTCATGTGGGAGCCTCGTGATGTTTGTAAGTGGGCCTCCTGTAGCCAGGAGCTTGTTGGTTTAGCTGTTGATTGGTGGCGGCCATTTTTAGACGGCTGTGAGGAGAAAGAGTGCTCTGTACTGCATCCAGTGAACTTGGACGTCCTTCAGACGCACTCTCCGTCTGTACAGCTCAATACTGTGGGTGTCCTCAGTGTTTAAAGAGCTTGAACAGACCAGGCAAACTCAGGGAAAATACTGATTTCCAGCTTTCATTTGCGTTGTGATGCAAAAAATATGATGCATACAACTCCAATTTTCTAGGACTATGGGTTAAAAATAGCAAGGGTACACTGTCATACAGCCAGAGCCATTGTGCCTATTTGGCTAAAGGGTGTTCCAGACGTCGAATACGGGCTTCTAATACGGACAGATGTGACGTACACCTTATATCTCGCTTTTCGGAACGCTGCATTAGATTATATGACCATCTTTTAAAGCAAGTGCTCATTTAGTACATTTAGACATGCCGTGATGCGCTCTAATGCATTTAGAACAAATCAGACAATTCTGACTGCAGTGTGGGGAGTCGTGCGTAATTTTTCTCTGACTGTAAATATTTCTTATAAAACGCACTGATGTGAAAATGTCGGACGAGCTCAGTGACAGGAGTCACATTGGAGCTGTCTGCTAGAGTTCTGTTGACAATAATGATGACGATTCTGATGAAGTTGATGATGGCCCTGTTGACAGGAGTCAGTGGGTTGCAGCTTGTGGATAATGAGTGTTAGACTTTCCTGAAAGCACATTTGTCGCCATGTGTTTCTGTAGAATGACTGTGTGCACCGTCTCACTCACTGTGTTTGGAAAATGTAAAACAATGTGCTGCACTGAAGTTCTTTCACTTTTCCAAATGGCATATGTATCATTACTGACACAGCTTATTTTTATTTCTTTGTCTGTTGCAGAGGCTTAAATAATGTTTTTCATGTTTATTTTTTTTTTTTTTTAGTAAACAGTCAAATATGACTGTTTTCATGAAACATTCAGGATTTTGGGAGTCATTTTCAAACGCAACCTTTGTCCGTTATGGATGAACATTCGGGGAAACTGTGGATTTTGGCGGCTCTGTCTGGCAGCAAATGGTTAACAAGGACAAAATTTAAAAAATGTTGAAAGATTTTCTTGGGCAGATCTTTGAGGTAGCTAAACAATTAGCTAAAGGACTAGCTAACCAGCTAAAAAATTAGTTAAAAACTAGCTAAAGAACTTTCCAAACTAAGGGCTAAGCATCAAGCTCAACGATTGACAAAAAAACTATTGAAACGACTAGCTAAAAAATTAGCTAACCCACCTCGGAAACAAGTAGATAAACAATTGGCTAAACAACAAGCTCTACAGTTAGCTGAACCTACTAGCTAAAGAATGAGCTAAACAATTAGCTGAACAACTAGCCAAACAACTAGCTGTACAACCAGCCAAAAAATTGGCAAAATAATTAGCTAAACAACTAGCTGTACTAGAAGCTGTTCTGAGTTGGCTTAGGGTTTCCTCCAGGATTTTTTTTTTCTGGTCAAAACTCAGCATTATCAGGTGTGGCCAGTTTTCATTAATCAGCACGTAGGCGATGTAATAATTGAAGTCTATGTGCGCGGAGGTTTATCAGTTTCCATGCGTGACGGTGGATTTCACATATAATATGAAAACCGATTATGACTCCGGACTCCGGAATTGGAATTAAATAATCATGAAGATACAATTAGGTAGAGCAGGATGTGCTCACAGCAAACACAGAAGTTAACATCGTAGTTTATCATTTTGCAAAGTGAACAAAATATTTTTTCTCTAATCGTTGCACACATGGCATTAAGAAGAAAGCAGCGCGTTTTACTGCCGATGGCTCATTTTTATTCATTGAAAAACGTGTCCATCAAGCAAAATGATTGACAACAGGTCAAGAATTATTAGCGCTCATTTTCACTTAACAAGGAGAACTGGCGACACCTGATTGTCTTTCGGATTTTTGGAGTTTATGTAAAGTCATTTTACATAGGCATGGCGGCTTTTATTTTGCCGTGGCGGTGCACCACGATCAATTACATGTAGAGGAAACCCTGTTGCTTATCTTTGTCACCTACATGACAAGTTAGCAACCGGCTGTTTTGAAGCTGCACTGCTGTCAGTGGAGAATTGGACAATGATGCAATGCTTGCTCTCTGGCTCTGCTTTTTCGGGCATTGAATTTAAAAGGATGAGTATGATGTTTGAGTAGAGTCTGTTGGCTTTGATATGCGTGTTTTTCTATCCATTTTGCGTGAACCATGTTTGGGACTGCAGTCCTTTATACACACTGTGTGTCACTCCGTACACTCTAAACCGTGTGACATTCAACGCTCATTTTTAAAAACTGAAATTAGTAGTATTTTGTACTCTTAGATTTCTAGATGTTGTGTGTGTACTGATGGTGTATGTTTTACTTCGTTAAAGGAAAGACATCCTTCGCTTCCTGGATGCGGAGAGAGACGTGTCGGTGGTGAAGAGCAGCCTAAAGCCTGGTGACATCATCCATTACGTCCTGGAGCGCCGGAGAACGCTGAACGTCTCGCGCACCCTGCACAGTCTGCTGCCCGACGTGTCGCCCATGAAAAACCGACGCTTCCGCACGTGCGCTGTGGTGGGGAACTCCGGGATCCTGCTCAAGAGTGGCTGCGGCCCGGAGATCGACGAGCACGATTTCGTCATACGGTAAAAAGCTCTCGCGGAATAATCTCTTGCAAAATAATCCCTCGCTGTTTTTTCTGTTTCTCTCCCTCCCTTTCTCCTGTGGCCTGTTGAATCAGATACTCCCTCCATCCTCCTGAATATTCTTTTATTGGAAACCCTTGTATAATTTTTGGAATGATTATTGTTTACATGGGACTCTAAGGCCATGCTCACTGTCGCCGTTCTCACAAAGCTCTCTATGTATTTCCTCATAAGCACCTTCAGCTACTTCAAGGACAATAAAAAGGTTTACCGGCTCATTATTCTTTACTTTCAAATACTTAAATCGTTTTTTTATTATTTTTTCACGCTGAATGTCCTGCATCTGATTATAGGTTCCTCATTTTTACCCTTATCAGCAAATTTCAATTTGTATTTTGCTCAACTTCTCCAAAATGGAGGAAAGCCCAAAAACCGTTACAAAACACATCTCCCAGTTCCCTCAGATGAGAACTGCATATGTGAGCCTTCTTTATACAAAAGTGCAAGCTGTCAAACATTCATATTCCTGCTCCTTCATATTTAACTCAATTGATGGATGAGTCCTCTAAATTTTGAGGATTAAGGATGGTGCTATTTATTTTTTACCTGACTCCTGAGATATTAGTCCTGAGTTTTTGGCAACATTTTATTTTGTGTTGAGGCTCCTGAGTCTGTTTAACTGGCCATGAACAGTGCTCATCACCGCCTTCACACCTGCTGGGCGTTCCCATCATCCATTGCTGTGGCCAGATCCTGATTGGGGGTCAAGAATCAGAATTCGGGGAGAGTTCCTCTCCAGGAAGGAGGCAGATTTAAAATCTGTGAGCTGTCTCAGAAACCGCAAAGCTTCTTGCGTGGGAACATCGTATTACTGAGCACTGGAGATTTTTCCGTCATTCTATAGCCTGATATCGGAATTTGGAGAGTGACCCTGTATGGATTCCTTCTTAATGTGGATATAAAAGTCTTCAGATTACCCCTTTAACTTCCTGCTCGCTTTTGGATGAGCACATTTGAGTCATCATATGTAACCGAAATATGTGTTGAACTTAACCTGAGTGAGCCATCTCTAACACTCGGCTGAGAAGTTATGCTGAAGAAATCCAATCAGTCTGTTCAAAACATGTTTCAGTTCGGTACAGTGACTAAAATGTGCTCGGTCAGAAGTTTGGGCGGACAGTTTCAGAGCTAAAGCTGACTTCCTCGTCTTTAACCTCATAATCTTTGTTCATTCAAAACCAATATGCTGGAGTATAGAGCCAAAAAATGTGCGAATCCAGGTAATGACAAACAGCGCAGTATCTGATCTTATGCCATTAAGGGTTAAGCGACTGATACCTCTGTGGTATGTTTACACTCAGTGTTTCCTGTGCTGTGGCGCTGGTCAGTGGGAGGCCGTATTGTGCTGGCGTTTCTCTGTGGAAAAGATCTTACCTGCGGAGAGACGCTCAGTGCTGACAGTTCCAGGCTATATTATTCATACCTTTTCATAATGACGGGAGAAATCGGTCTGCATGAAATGAGAAATGCAGTACTGGCCTGTGTTTGCACTGGGCTGCGGTCTCCTGGTTTTTCGAGAGTGTGAGTAATTTCGGAGGGCTCTGTGGGTGAGGAGAGGTGTTTGGATAACCGTGTTAGCGGGGGGTCCAAGAAGAGCTTTTGAAGAGGGCTGTCTGCACTGCAGCGTGAGCGCGGACCCAGCCGCCCACTCTTCGTCGCCGCGGCAATGACCTCACTCCTGTCCTTCCTCACGGCATCACAATTTGTAATTAATGTTTTCCCAAAAGCGGCGATGAATTATGAGCAGGAATGCCAGCGGCTGCAGTAATTGGAGGCTGTGCGTTCGCGGCGGTATGTGTGGTAAACGGGAAGCGATCTGTTGTGTGCCAGCGCTCTAGGCTGCCGGGACTGTCGTAGACAGAGCAGCACTTACAGCACAGAGAGGTGTACTGATCCGGTTCATAAAGGGAAACGTCCAGACCCCAGCATCCCAGAATCCTCCAGTTTCCCGGGTGGAGCTGGTCATCAGATGCGGCTGGTTCAGCTGTCGGACGGGAGAGACGCATGACAGTGCTTGTGCTTTGTGGCGCCTGCACGTGGTGTTATGTGATGTGTGCGCTTAACTGCAGTGATGCTCTGTGACCCGGCCCGTCACCACCTGTAATGAGAAACGCTGCTCCAGCCCTGTATGAAGGAGAAATTTACTGGGCAAAATGGACTTTTTAAAAACATACCCTTTGCCCTGTTGTGTCCTTAACGGAATGCATGATCTCAGACTCAAACAGAATGACTAATTTAATGTATTAATGCTGACCTTTACACTGTGATTAACAGGCAACTGTCAGGGTCAGGAAAAAAAGAGTTCTACAGGAAATGACATCACTGAGGGTCAGGGCGGGGAATAGTGGGTCAGTGGCTGTCTCACTATACCTGATCCTGCTGGAATTGTAGCAGAAGCCCTCTCCCTGGGGTCCGGAAGGTTCTAATGTTAAAACATGAGCACATCAGGAAGTTTGCTGGCTGGAGATTGCCATGGCAACGTGGCATTTCTTTGACATCGTGGCCTGCAAGAGAAACTACTGTACTATTGGTCAGCGGTGGGAAGTCCAGCAATCACACCGTCAAATTTATTATATTTCTGCAGCTGCTCTCACTCTTTAAGTTCTGTACTGATAATTAAATCCAGCTGACTGGAGCGAAATACTGAGCTCGACTGGCACGCTCTGAGCCTTGATTTTACACCTCTGCTATTGCCACTGATGTAAGTGGCACCTTCTGAGTTTTAACAGCTTTAAAAATGTGTCTGTTGTACAGATGCTGTGTGGCTGAACCCATTCTGAATGCAGACTCTGGGATTTGTAATAGACATGAATTCTGTTGAAATCCTTAATACTGTCCCTCAACCCAGTAAAATGCAGATTAAAAACACTAGATTAGGATAAGGATGACGGTCTTTGTCCCATGCATTATGTTGTGAACTGTACATCTGAACAGAAGGACGTGTATGAATGAGTACTGAATACTGCCTTTGCTGGGTAATTGATTCTGATTCAACTCTAGCGTGAAATAGCAGTCCCCTCCCCTCCTGTTCCTGCTTTCCTCATTTATTTATTTCTCCATCCCTCGCTTCGCTCAAGCGCAACTTTGCAGATAAAGTGAGGGTGTATTTGTAAACACACGCACACCCAGATGAATACCCAGACACACACACAGACACACAAATATACACTGCTTATTCTCTGTCCTTTGCTTGGCACAGAAAAAAATTTAAGGAAAATACAGGAGTGCTTACACACACGCTCACACAGACATCTGATTTTCTCCCGTTGTGTGCAGGTGTAACCTGGCTCCACTGGAGGAGTTTGCGGACGACGTGGGGCTGAGGTCAGACTTCACCACCATGAACCCGTCGGTGATCCAGCGGGCGTTCGGCGAGCTGAAGAACCAGAGCGAGCAGGAGCGATTCGTCCGCCGTCTGACTGCGCTCAACGACAGCGTGCTGTGGATCCCGGCTTTTATGGTGAAGGGGGGCGAGAAGCACGTGGAGGGTGTCAACGACCTCATCCTGAAAAACAAGCTGCCCATCCGGACGGCCTACCCCTCACTCAGGCTGATCCACGCAGTACGAGGGTGAGTTACTGTGTGTCAGGACGGCCTACTATTCACTGAGGCTGATCCACGCGGTGCGAGGGTGAGTTACTGTGTGTCAGGATGGCCTACTATTCACTGAGGCTGATCCACGCAGTGCGAGGGTGAGGTACTGTGTGTCAGGATGGCCTGCTATTCACTGAGGCTGATCCACGCAGTGCGAGGGATGAGGTACTGTGTATCAGGATGGCCTACTACTCACTGAGGCTGATCCACGCGGTGATCCAGGCGGTGCGAGGGTGAGGTACTGTGTCAGGATGGCCTACTACTCACTAAGGCTGATCCACGCAGTGCGAGGGTGAGGTACTGTGTGTCATGACGGCCTACTGTTCACTTAGGCTGATCCACGCAGTGCGAGGGTGAGGTACTGTGTGTCAGGATGGCCTGCTATTCACTGAGGCTGATCCACGCAGTGCGAGGGTGAGGTACTGTGTATCAGGATGGCCTACTACTCACTGAGGCTGATCCACGCGGTGTGAGGGTGAGGTACTGTGTCAGGATGGCCTACTATTCACTGAGGCTGATCCACGCAGTGCGAGGGTGAGTTACTGTGCGTCAGGATGGCCTACTACTCACTGAGGCTGATCCATGCGGTGCGAGGGTGAGGTACTGTGTGTCAGGATGGCCTACTACTCTCTGAGGCTGATCCACGCAGTACAAGGGTGAGGTGCTGTGTGTCAGGATGGCCTACTACTCACTGAGGCTGATCCATGCGGTGCGAGGGTGAGGTACTGTGTGTCAGGATGGCCTGCTACTCACTAAGGCTGATCCACGCAGTGCGAGGGTGAGGTACTGTGTGTCATCACGGCCTACTATTCACTTAGGCTGATCCACGCGGTGCGAGGGTGAGGTACTGTGTGTCAGGATGGCCTGCTATTCACTGAGGCTGATCCACGCAGTGCGAGGGTGAGGTACCGTGTGTCAGGATGGCCTGCTATTCACTGAGGCTGATCCACGCAGTGCGAGGGTGAGGTACTGTGTATCAGGATGGCCTACTACTCACTGAGGCTGATCCACATGGTGCGAGGGTGAGGTACTGTGTCAGGATGGCCTACTATTCACTGAGGCTGATCCACGCAGTGCGAGGGTGAGGTATTATGTGTCAGGATGGCCTACTACTCACTGAGGCTGATCCACGCAGTGCGAGGGTGAGGTACTATGTGCCATGACGGCCTACTATTCGCTTAGTCTCATCCACGCGGTGCGAGGGTAAGTTACTGTGTGTCAGGACGGCCTACTGTTCACTGAGGCTAATCCACGCAGTCTGACGGTGAGGTACTGTGTGTCAGGATGCCTTACTATTCACTGAGGCTGATCCACGCAGTGCGAGGGTAAGGTATTGTGTGTCAGGATGGCCTACTACTCACTGAGGCTGATGCACGCGGTGCGAGGGTAATGCACTGTGTGTCAGGACGGCCTACTATTCACTGAGGCTGATCCACGCAGTACGAGGGTGAGTTCCTGTGTGTCAGGACCAGACCTGGGGTGGATTATGCGTAATCAGTGCGATTACGATGATTACGAGACATTTTTTAGAGATTACGATTACAGTACTCCAAAAATTTATGATTACGATTACAAGGGTTTAGAATTTATGATTACGATTACAATCTACATTACGACTGGTTAAACTAAGGTTTCTTTGTGGAGATATCTTTATAATGGTACAGGTATATTGATGCATATATATTTATAAAATAGCATGTGAAACTTTAAAATGGCATGAGTAAACTTTGTTTTTGTATTGTAGAATTACTTGTGGAATATTAACAACTTGTACAACAACAAATAACAGCAACAGTCCCTGCAAAATTAGAGATTTCAATTATGGGCCCATCGAAATTAGTGATTACGATTACAATCGTAATCGTAATCATAATCGTAATCGTAATCTCGATTACGATGCGACCCCGGGTCTGGTCAGGACGGCTTACTACTCCCTGAGGCTGATCCACGCGGTGCAAGGGTGAGTTACTTTGTGTCAGGATGGCCTACTATTCACTGAGGCTGATCCACGCGGTACGAGAGTGAGTTACTGTGTGTCAGGAGGGCCTACTATTCACGGAGGCTTATGCACGCAGTGCGATGGTGACGCACTGTGTGTCAGGACGGCCTACTACTCACTGAGCTGATGCAGGCAGTGCGATGGTGAGGTACTGTGTGTCAGGACGGCCTACTACTCACTGAGGCTGATGCACGCGTGCGGGGTGAGGTACTGTGTGTCAGGGCGGCTTACTACTCACTGAGGCTGATGCACGCAGCGCGATGGTGAGGTACTGTGCGTCAGGACGGCCTACTACTCACTGAGCTGATGCAGGCAGTGCGATGGTGAGGTACTGTGTGTCAGGACGGCCTACTACTCACTGAGGCTGATGCACGCGGTGCGATGGTGAGGTACTGTGTGTCAGGACGGCTTACTACTCACTGAGGCTGATGCACGCAGCGCGATGGTGAGGTACTGTGCGTCAGGACGGCCTACTACTCACTGAGCTGATGCAGGCAGTGCGATGGTGAGGTACTGTGTGTCAGGACGGCCTACTACTCACTGAGGCTGATGCACGCGGTGCGAGGGTGAGGTACTGTGTGTCAGGAGGGCCTACTACTCACTGAGTGGGGTGATGAGAATAATAGACTCGCCGTGTGCACCTGTGCCACGACCAGACAGCTAATCCGCAGCGGGAAAAATATTTTAAAGACGTGTTTTACTAGCATTTGTTTGATCAATAATTTTTTCCTTTTCTATCTGAAATATTGCCTTTTTCAAGTTTTGATTGACAAGACGCATTTTATGACCCCATTGGCTGATTATGCAAGTCAAAATATCGAGCAAAAAAAACATCAGAAGAAAGATTTTGCATCTGAATCGATTAAAATACTTCTGTAGGTTTTTTTTGGCTTTTATCATGAGGGATGGGATGACATCAGTGGCCAGATGGCCTGTGTCTCGGTGATGAGTTCGGGAGAAATGTGCTCGTCTGCTCCGAGTAGCACGCGTTTGACACTCTGCTTTATAAACATTGTGTTTATTCTGACGCTGCTGCCCTAATGTGCTAATTAAAAATGTCATCAAGAAAGAAGGCATTTGCATTTCTATATTACCGCTGGGTTTCATCCAGAGATATATTATGTTGCAATACAGGGTTATATTAACAGTCATCGTTTTGCAATGTCACTCAGGATTACTGAAAATTGGTAAACTCAACTTTTCTACCAAAATTAATGTCATTATTAAAGTCATTTCTTGTAAACAAATATCAAAATAATTTCAAGTTCTTTTCGTTTGTTTTCCTTTATTTATTTTTCTCTGTTTGACGCTCCTGTCCTCTGTTCTCACTTTGCATTCGACACAAATGTTCAGCACTGATCAACAGCGCAAAACAGTTTGACTCCTGTTTTGTTTCAGCCCCATCATTGGTAACCGCAAACAAAAAAAAAAAGAACGAACGAACAAATAAATTAATAATTCATGAGTAAATAACTAAATAAGTAAATCATGTAAGCAAGTATACTGGAGGGAGCTGTCAGCTCCACATCTTTTTCGTTGTAAAAAATTGCTGTCAAACAAAGTATGACATTGAGCAACGCAGTCTAGATGGAGTTCAGCTGAAATCTAATTTCTTGACAGCATAAGTGCTTTTATTGTGAAGTGAGCGCGCCTCAGTGATGCGTGTTCACTTTGAGGAGTGAACCCCTATCCTTGCAGCCAAGCCGCCCTAAAAACCGTCATCTCACTCGCACGCTAAAAAGTGGCAGCCTGAAGTGCTGTATCTTTGTGATGACACTTCAGATCGGTTTCCTGTCTCACTCATAGGGAGATGTGAGCTTATTTTTAGTGTCCTTAACTCACTGGGAAATCTTATGAGTCACCTCCATGGCAAAGTTTCCTTTTTTTGTTGAAAAGGAACAGAAATACGATTTTGTTCGTTCCCGTTTATGCTGTGGGGGTTTTAATTTTTATTTTATTTTTTTTTTGCAAAGAAAAAACATTTAAATAAATGATTTCTTGACCATTTTTTAAATTTTTGTCATTCCTTACCCTCTGAAAAACAGGCTGTCCTCTGTGGAATGCGTTCTGCTCTGATTGGCCAGAGAACAGAGCCGCCGGCCCCTTAAACATACCCTGACTGATTTGAAGGCTTGCTATTAAAGTACACAAAGAGCATGGTGACTTTGAGGATGTTAGTTCAGTTCACATCCAAGTGCAACATCCAGTCGCCATAAAAACCCAACCACACTTGGAATTAATTTGCTTAAGTTAAGTATGTTTAATTGCTAGCATTTTTCGCGGTAGCAACCGTTAATCAGCATGGATTCTATTGTGCACAGCACTATTTTTCCGATACTGTATTCATTAAACAGTCACTCATTTTATCTGTTCCTTTAAACATGTCTCATACATCATCTGTGGCTGAACCAGCAGCAGTTTTTAAATACACTTTTGATTTAGTTGCTTGCTAATTAGCTGCTCAGTGATTATGAAAAGGTAATGCAAGCAATTAACAGTAATCCGAAATACTTACGTCGCAAGTTACAGATTCTCCTTGAAAACAAATCAGAGCTACTGCGCCTTTGTATCTTTTTACGGAAAATGAAGACCGAGTGCGACGGACCCTATTTTGACCACCTAAACGCAGTCTGGAAACGCTTGTGCTAGCAGTATCGCCGGTCAAAACAGGGTGTGTCTAGTTCCATTCTGGTTATTTCGTGATAAGAAGCGATAGCGCAGCTGTGATGCTTTTGTCAAGATTGTTGTAAAATTAATCACCTGAAGGTTTGGGGGGGATTTGGTTCCATTAAAGCCAATCAGATTAATTCCTTTTAAAACCAGCGCGTTAACGCAATTGCAAACTCACAGGAGAAAAACAGGCACCTACGTCGCGTTTCTACGGCTCTCTGACTACTGCGCTTCAATTTAGTAAGAGTCCGTTCAAGCTGTATTTCATTCCGTAGGGTAATAATCCCTACATCCTACGCCCTGCAAAGTCACTTCCCTTCATAGTAAAAACTCTGAACGGCAGCAGGGAGTTGGGTTTTCAACATTAACGGTCGTTTGGAATGTCCTTCGACATATTTCGCGGCTGCTGCTTTCTGCTTAAGCAAGTGTAAACAAACGCAGCCAGTTCACGGGAGAACTGTCTTCACTGGCCATTTATCAGTTTCGCGGAAGCTTTATAAGCAGCCGCATCGCTTTCATTAGGCGACAAATAGCCACGGGTAAAAATAAAAAACGACATGACTAGCGATAGCCAGTCGACTGTAGTAAACCATCAAACTAGGTTCGTCAGCTTTCTGTGCGCTCGCTAGCTATTAGTCACCGTTGTCATTTTCTTGAATGACGTTGCATCACATACGTCACTAGGTTCGGGTCGTCACACGGCATTATGGGAGCAAAGTAACCATCGCCTGCTCACTTCGGAAACGGCCGTTTTGTAAGGCCCTTTGAAGGGATGAGTTTTGCACACTTTCGATTGAAATGCCCTTCAAAATGGCTACGGTGGGCGTGGCCCTTATTTTGCACACTTTGAAGTAAACAAGTTAGCGTTTGGAATACAGCCATAGATGCCGCCTCTACTACGATGGAAAAGTGGCCGAGAGCTGGGCCAAACGTGGGAGGATCTCCATGAGCGTGGTGTGGTCGGGGTGGGATCTCCTAGGTCGGGAAGCTGCATGCTCTCCCCACGCTTACTTTGAACGTGCACAAAATAAGCATAGCCGGGTCGTAGCCATCAAAAAGCGGGGCAAAGTCTCATTAAGAACGTCGTGGGAACGCCATTATCGTACAAGTGTGGTAGCATCGTGGTGAGATCTCTGTGGTCGTAATAAAAACACAGCACCGTTCTTGATGGAGCAGAGCCAGTTGAATCAAATCAGCATCAGGTCCGTTCTTCTTCGAAATTGGGAAAGAACTGAAGAAATGCTTGAACACCCCCGATTTATATAAATGTAACCCTCGTTTCTCGATATTGGTAGCGTGCTCCAGGTCTCTGGGCTGTGGGAATGAGCGCTACAATTGGTGGTACACAAATTAATCTTTAATCTTCGTTCTTCATTAATCACACCAATACAGTACTGTACAGCTTACGTTACATCCATCAAAACGGACTGCTCAACTCAATTGTTTTTTCTGCTACTTCCTTTTTCCCCATTCACGCTCCGTCTTCCCCAGTAAAACAATTATAAGTAGGAACTAATATTCAATCGAAGCAAGAGGACATAAATTATAACTTAAATCAGTGCACAAAATAATTGCATAAATTAAATAATAAGTACAATGACTTTTGCTTACTGTATTGTATTTTCTTCCCCTCCGGTGGCCGCTCCTTGTTGTGGTGGAGGGCTTACGCGGTCAATGATCCCGAGAGCGATGCCGTCCGGGGTCTTGTACTCCTGGTAGGGTCACCCATGGCAGTAAGGTCGACGGAGAGGCCCAGACTAGTCGCGGCCAAGAGGAAGCAAAAAGCCTCAAGACCCCAACGGCGGACCAAGCGCACAAAGAACAGAATGCTGATCTGAACAGTTTACTCCAGCAGAAGAGGGCTGTGCCAGACAGACTGGTTAGAAGGCGCCTCTCGAAACTACCCCAAGTTAGCGGCAGTCCGTTGCAGCTTCAACAGAAGAACCTGCCTGTCTCATGCCTCATGTGCCGCTGGGGAATCTGCTGGAGTCAAGTGCGTGGGTCTCTGCTTGGCGAGCTCAGATACACCTTAAACAAAACCACGCCATCGGCCTTTCTTCCACGTTCTCCAACTCTTTCCTCAAGTCCAGCAGTGACGGGTAAAGGATGACGGGGGCAGGTTTGGCGAAACTGGAAGCTCTTAGTCTGGATCCTGCATGTTGGTGGCCAATGTGTGAAGGTCGCCTTCCCAAGACTCTGCGGCTATTTGGGAATCCGGTCCTGCATTGGTGTCTAGGCTGGCCTAATCAGGAATCCCGCTGCCCACCCCTCAAGGGGAAGGCCCTATAAAAGCTGGGCTAAACATCGGAAGCCACTTCATCAAAGGAGCTGGAAAACCGCATCCAGCCGGTCACCTGTCCTTGTGGTCGAAAAACTTGTAATAAAACTCTTCGTCTCCCTCGTGTTTCTATGACTTTCGGTGCGTGGAACGTCAGAACCCTCCCTGACCTCAGTGCCACCAACCCCGACCGACCGGAACGCCGACCAGCACTCGTCACGAAAGAACTGGTGAGATTCAACATCGACATTGCTGCCCTGAGTGAAACATGCTTCTCAGGTGAAGGAAAGACCGAAGAAGTCGGTTCTGGATACACCATCTTCTGGAAAGAGAAGGAGGAGGGTGAACAACAGCTTAATGGTGTTGGATTTGCCATAAAATCAACCCTTGTACGCATGCACCAACTGACTCCTACCGCCATTAGCGAATGCCTCATGACCTTACGTGTTCCTCTATCACAGAACAATTTCATTACTGTCTTATCTGCGTATGCTCCAATTCTTGATGCCGATGAAAACGTGAGAAATCAGTTCTATAGTCAGCTCAGCGCCACCGTTTACCGCGTGCCACCAAGAGACAAACTCCTGCTACTCGGTGACTTCAATGCCCGAATTGGAAGAGACCACTATCTGTGGGGAAATGTCATTGGCGAAGAAGGCATCGGAAACTGTAACCAAAACGGACTCCTCCTCCTCGGCTTCTGCGCACTCACCATCACGAACACGCTGTTCCGCATGCCAGGTCGTTTCAAGACCACATGGAGGCATCCGCGCTCAAAGCACTGCCACCTGTTGGACTATCGTCTGCCATCGTCTGCCAATGTCACAGGAAAGATGTCCTTGTCACCAGAACAATGCCCACTGCGGACGATTGCTGGACAGATCACCATCTAGTGATCGCGCGCATGAGAATTTCCATCCGAAGAAAGCCGAAGGTGAATCACCATCTCCCTTCCAGAAAGAAATTCCATGTTTCAAAATTACACGATCCTACCACCCACGATGGGTATGAAAGGACCATCCACAAGAAGCTCATTTCCAAGCCAACTAACCCTCTATCCGTGGAAGAGGAATGGAAATCAATTCGGGACAACATCTCCGAAACAGCGAAATCCATTCTTGGATTCGAGAAGAGGAAGAATTGGTTTGATGAGAATGAAGAAGAGATCATCGACGCGAAATGCCTCGCATGACTGGCCCATGAGAGAGACCCCTGATCTCGACTCAAAAAGTCTCGATTTCAAGATCTCAAGAGACAATGTCAAACCAAGCTCTGAGAGAACCAGAACAACTGGTGGCGCAAAAAGCAAGCGAACTCCAACGATATACGGATGCTCGCGACCTGAGAAACTTCTAAGCAGGAACAAAACAACTCTATGGCCCAGCGCGCACATCAGCTGGAACCATCCTGGCTGCGGACTCCACAACAATCCTGACAGACCCACTCGACATCCTTGAACGTTGGAGAGAACACTTCTCTACGTTACTGGACCAGGAATCCACTGCAGCAGAATATTTCTTGAGAAATGTCCCATCTCATCCCTCTCAACCTCGGACGAGCCAACCACCATCTTTCATGGAGTTCGAGAGGGCAATGAAGAGAATGCCCCCGCAAAAGTCCCCTGGCCCTGACGACCTCCCATACGAACTGTTTCAGCATGGTGGCTTTCCGCTTTTTTTCCTTGAGGTTTGAATGTATTGAATACCTAGACCACCTAAGATACCTTTTCGATGGATTAGAAATGCAATGATTCTCTAACTACGGCAGCTCAGAGAGGACAGAAAGGAGCTGGGTGTTTTTGTGAGTTTACTGGAGCCCAGTGGAGCTCGTAATAGCCTGTGTTTCGAATGAAAGCTGCCACCCAAAGCAGTGAGTAAATTATTCTGTTCAAATGACTCTGGGCTTCATCGTTTAGTGTGTGTTATACTTCACAACTCAGTGCACTTCCTGCACTAAAAATTTACCCATTAAAATGAATGAAGATGGTTCGGCTGAAATGACATCATGAGAGATGATGAATGTAATTGGCACATTGCATTTAAATGAGCAAAACAGTTTTTTCATGTTGTTCAACTCTGGGGTGAATTGCGCTTGGCACAGCCCTGTTAAGACCTTCTGTATTGTGTATAATAATATTTAGCGCAGTCCATATATGGACCATTTCTCACTGTTTCTGCTGTCACCCTGTGCAGCATTTCATCATGGTGATCTGGGACACTGGGCTAAGGCTGCAGAGATGTGTTTCTGTACAGGGATGTGAATAAACACACACCTCTGCGCGGCTGTGGGAGTAAAGAGCCCAGTCTTTACAGACACGCACGCACGCACGCACGCACGCACGCACGCGCGCGCCACGCTGAGCCCCACCGTTTCCCTGACCGCAGCGCACAGTGGCTCTGTTCTGATGCCAGTGTCTCCTTGTGCTGTTAACTGAAGTCAGCCCTTAAATGGCCGGCAGGGTCAGTACGGCAGCGTTTGAGTCGGTATAACTGAGGTTTGGCTGTAGCTGGTTAGCTGTTATCTTCAGAATCCGGGGAATGGTTGTTTAGAGAGTGTTCTCCATTTTAATATGATCAATAAATGATGCTGTTTACTGTGTGTAAGCCGAGTGTTGTGACTGTAACAGGTGCCATTGATTGCATTGATTTTACTGCAGACCCCCGGGAAGAGCTGCTGAGGGTTAGTGCGGCGTCGGCTGAGCAGAATTTTCATAATGTAAGAGAATTAAACCGCGGTTTGGAAGTGCAGTCGAGGGACTGACATGAACACAAATGAAGAATCTCTCCCCTTCCGTGTGCCCGCTCTCCGTCTGTATAACGAGCCTGCGGCGCTCTGTTAAAGGCCAAATCTCTGCTTCCTTATCATCATCACCAGCCAAACCCTGAACGTGCTCCAAACTTCAGTCGGACAGCCCTGCTGCAGAGTTCAGCGCAAAGAAGCTGACCTCGAGGCTTCAGGGCAGAATGTGGCCCAACGTTTCTCACGGCAGCACATGAATTCTGCTTTTGTGTTCCCCAGACACGGCAGGCTTTCGTTTGGCTGCCATTTTATCGCGTTACTCTGACCCCTGCTGGTCAGCCAGGCACCTGCGGCCCGGGCAAAGAGTGCGTGTTCGATTGCGTCGGCCTGACTGTGACAGGGAGCTGTGGTGAACACCACATCTCGCTACAGAGGAGAGCAGAGCAGGCACGCGCAGTGTCACTTCCTGTTTTAACTGACAGCAAAGGTTACGCCACTGACCGCCACGGAGTATACGACAGGGTACTCAAAATGGCGGGAGAAACAGAGAGGTAAAATAAATCTAGTGTGAAATAGTCTTTCAAAGAGGGCTGAACGTGGACGGTGCCTGAAATTCTTCCACAGTCCTTGAATTTCAGAGATGTGTTTGTTTAGTGAGGCTTTTATTCTGACTCAGTCTGTTCTTTTAATTGCATTTGCTTGTTGATTCATGCACATTATGTTTCCATTGATTTTCTGATAATTGTACTGTTGCGGCGGTTGTTTGCCAGTGTGACTGTTTGAGCTAATTCGATGGTCACATGGGGAATATCGAAACCTCGTCTGTTGTCTGGGATGTGATGGAGCTCCAATCGGAGGACAGTGCTTATTTTGGGGAGTTGTCATAGCAGCTAAGCATTTTACCCTTTTCAAGTGCGTCTCCATCTGACTGGGCTTTATTCGCTAAATATAGCGGAGTCGAGCAGCCTGCACTCCCAGCGGTTCTGTGTCCTATAAAGCACATGCAGTCGTGGAGCAGGACGGGAGAGAACAGAGTGCATATTTCAGGCCCCGCGCCGCGTCCCGGAAACGACATAACGACCCACTTAATTAACCCTGCTCCTCGCTCGCCATGCAAATTAGCTGCCTCCCCCCGCCAGGCCAATATGCGGTCGTCATGGTGAAGCATACGCGATGTCATTATTTGTGTATTGTTTTATATCAGCCCTGTACACTCCTGTCAGTGGCTGCTTTATCTGAAGGTCTCTCTGTACAATAACACGCAATTGAGCAGCTAATTGTGCGATTTATTGAGCGGATCTCGCCTGCTTGATATGAAGGGAGAGAGAGGACTGGCTCAGAGGTCTCTAAAGCGATGTCTTTGAGAAGAGGAGTCGGACGGTCTGAAGGTCAAACTCCTGCCACAGCGCAGTCATCTCAGCCAATTCCGTGACCATTTCTCTGTGCCTTTCTTTCCATTATTGAGTCATTTACTTGGGCCATTTTAGGAAAGAAAAATTATCGCTATGCATAATTTTAGCTACTCCTACTACGGTGCAAAATCGAAGATGTTGTTCATGTTATGCTGTATATTTTGGACCATGTTGCCTAGACATGACATCGAGTCGTTTTGGGAATCAGCAGTGTGGTTGTGTGTGCATTTGCCGTTCATTTTGACTTTGAAATCCAAGATGGAGTCTTTGTTTTCACCCATGAAGAGCACCAGCTGATGATGTCAGCAGTTAGCTCCACCTCCTGACTGCGGGATTGTGCTGATCAGTGAATCCAATCGACGTGACCAAAATAATGGGAACGATGTGTGTTTCCCGAAGCAGGATGTGACACCTCTGCGTTTGAGTATTAGTCTCGTGGTACACAGACTCCTGCGTATCAGTCCATGACAGGGACCTCCAGTCCGTCCCAGTCCCTGTTACTGAGCAGAACTTATTTCCTCTATTATACACCTGTGCTAACTGTAGGAGTGGGGGGGATAGTGGAGATGCAACTGACCTGTGTGTCTGTGTATCTGTGTGTGTGTGTGTCCGTGTGTGTGTGTGTCTGTGTGTGTCTGTGCCCTCATGTTGCAGGTACTGGTTGACGAACAAGGTGAACATTAAGCGACCCAGCACAGGCCTGCTCATGTACACCATGGCGACACGCTTCTGCGACGAGATCCACCTGTACGGGTTCTGGCCGTTCCCGAAGGACTCGAGAGGGAACTTGGTGAAGTACCACTACTACGACACGCTGAAGTACCGGTACTTCTCGAACGCCAGTCCGCACAGGATGCCGCTGGAGTTCAGGACTCTGAAGACGCTGCACAACCGCGGTGCGCTAAAGCTGGTCACCTCTACGTGCACCCGGCCGTGAAGCCCTGCCCTCTCCCGCCACATCTAGCGTGGTGATTGGCTGGACTCTGTTTAATCTTATTTTGAAGCACTGGACTTTGTGACGTAGCACTTGTGCGTGTTGGGTCGAGAGGGATGGGGTCAGGGGCGGGGTCATGTCATGGCCAGGGGGTGGGGTTATCGGTGGGCGTGACCACGGGCTGAGCCAGTCTGCACTGACAGCTTGTGTGATGTGAGATGTACAGTATGAGAATGACTGAAACTTAAAGTAGCCTGGTGTTTTTAGAAAAAGAGTGTGCCTTGTTCCAGACTGCTTGAATGGAAAATATTGTACAGAAAAGAGAAGTGGCAGGATTTAAATTTTTTTTAAAGAAAGTTTGGCCAAGAATTGGATATTGGCATCGGTTATCTGTTGAGTAGTCTCACTTAGGAATGGTTATCGATCTCACTGTACATGAGAATTCAGTGAGGAGTTTACTGGCAATTCTGTGAGGGTAAAACCAGAGCTTAAGCTCTGTTCTTCGGTGAATTAGAGAATGTACTTAGGCTGTTTCAAAGGGTTGGGTTGTTAATATTGATTCCAAAGATATTTCTTTCTCTTTTTTCATTTTGACTCTTCTTGAAAAAGATTGTATTGTGTGAACTTAAATGCTGTACTTTTCGGGGATTCAAGGCCTCAGGGCGCGAGTTATTTTTGTATTTCTGTCACGACTGGGAGAAAAACCACTCATCGTCCGACACGCTATCGCCGGGAGCAATTTCAACTCAAAACCATTCATGAATTTCGCCGGACTGTCTCACGTGTCCGAGTATTGGATGTATATCTATGCGGAATGAACCTCAGTTGGTATCATTGGGGGAGACAGAAGCACTTGTGCAGAGACTGTGAAGTAAAAAAAAGATGAGCTCATGCTAACAGGAAGTATAAGAGGACTTTTCCTGAACCGTAATGTATCCCTGTAAGAAATAAGTTTGTTAATGAATGGCTAACCCAGAGAGCGAGCCGCAGAACATACCCCCTGTGATACATCCGGCACCTTTCCTGCTTTATTGTGATTCAGAAGTAATTATTTACTCTGTGGGAAATCAAGGTCACTAGAACGCATGGGAGGCTTTTATGCGTGTATATCAGCTTGTGGTATAGATCGTGTGGCCAAACATTTATCATGGTGCTTACACCAATGAGCCAAAACATTAACATAAACAATCTACTGATCAGCCACAACATTGAAACCACTTGTGTAAAGTAGTGTAGGTCCTTCATGCTGCCCGAACGTCTCAATCACACTGACATCCATTTGAATTCTGCGACCCAGGGTCTCGCAGCAGAACATTTCCCAGAGCATCACACTCCCTCCATCAGCTTGTCTCTTTCCCACAGTGCATCCTGATACCATCTCTTCCCTGGTACATGATGCACAGGAAACCAGCCGATGAACATGGTGTTAAACACAATGGGACTGGTTTTAATGTTTTGGCTTTTGTGTGTAGGTGTGATGATGAGCATTTGGCGGTATGGTCTGTACCAAGAGCTAAAGCATTTTGAAGTTTACATTGCAGCATCAATAAACAGTTATGAGAGAAAGCGGGGCTGTCCAATCAGGACTGTCCTGTGTTCTGAGACACCTGTGAGATTGGTTCAGGCCAAATGATTTATTTGTCACTTGTCCAATTGGACAAGTACCATGAGTCTAACCCAATTCTTATATTCCTTATACAGCATGTTCAATTGGGGTGGAAAATATATACTGTGATATATATTATAAATGTATTGTTACCACCCGGAATTCAAAATATATCTTTCTTAATATGAGGCCATATTGCCCAGCTTTACTCGTGTTGCTTATTGGCTGATAGGTTGTCATGGTCACTAGAATCATGCATAGATTCTGTCTTTTATGCAGAAATCAAAATCACTATAAAGCAAATACTTAGATTCTATTTCTTTTTACAGTGATAAAAAAGTAACCATTTACAATAATGTAACTCAGTATTAGGAAAAATGCTTACGCAAAAAAGAGAAATGATGAGAGGACTTGTTCATTCATACGTTACGCACCTTTGATTTTTGTGTAAGACGGCCCTTGTCTCCTTGACATTTTACCATTCATCAGTGTTACTGCCTGTGGGAACACCATCAGTGTTATAGTCCTGCAGTGTAGGTTTGAGTGTGTTCTTGCACAAGTCAAAATATGTCATCGACCTCATCAGTACAGACTGATCATTTATCCAATACCATTAAGAGTATATATAAATGTACAAAACCTGGAAGATTGTTTATCTTCTTTGCCAGGTGTTTACATCGCCAGTTATTCTCGCAGTCTTCTCACTGACATTTGCTCATTCCACTGAAAATGCCAACGCACAGTCTGACTCGAACTCTTCGTACCTTTGTAAATTTTGAAGTTGTCCCATTCAGGGATCTTGAATACAAGAATGTACATATCTGTTTTGGAAATGCCAACGTGAATGTTTATCCACGTGTGTGTTGTTACGTGGTGACGGACAAGCGATGGAAATTGCCTTCGGTATCCACTGGAAATGGCATTTACAGGCAATACAATAAACTATCTCATGATAAGAGTGCGATCAGGAAATTTACCTTGGGTTCAAGCCTTAATGTATTTATTTTCCTTGTTTTTAAAAGGATGAATAATTTGTTGAGTTTGTCTCCATTTGTATATGTTCACACGTCTGTAATTTATAAGGTTCTCGTATTTTTGTAAATCTTGTATTTGGACTTAAATCGCATAAGGTGCTGAATGTGGTAGGTTAAAATGGTTTTTTGAAACGTTTGATACTAGTTGTTTTGCGATATTTCCAGCTTTAAATTTGTTTTGTTTCTTTCGTAAAGATGTCAGATTTGTATGTATGTGAAACAGGCATTTTAGAAGCTAAATAAAACATTGTTCTCTTTACAGTAACACTGGCCAGCTCATTCAATGAACTGTTTTTAGCTTCATTTTGTGTAGCTCTGCAACTGTTCATGTGCTCATTCTGTGACAGGCAGGGTGTTATTCATGAGAACTGCGAACACTGAAGGTGGTTCTGGGAGATGGAGTTTTAACGGATAAATTGTTTGAAGGCTTTGGTGTAATCCTTTTCATTTATAGGTCAAGGGCAGGGGTATATAAGCCAGTTTGAGACCCCAGCTCTACATGGTAATTTAGGTTAATTGATGTCTGAACTTCAGTTATCTAACCCACTTGCGCCTGATTGGTGGGGAGGGGGGCAGGGCCTCTCCAAGCGTCCAGTGAGCTGCAGTCATGAGAGAACACTCTGAAGAGTTTGCCTGTCCATCACAGACGGGGATGACGCACCACCTACAGATCCAGGCAGGATTGAACCCAGCCTGCCCACTGTGGTGCAACAGCGCTACCCACCGCACCACCATGCGTCCACACTGAGTACAACCCCAATTCCTGAAAGGTTCGCACTTCATGGAAAAAAATTGAAAACCCCCATCCTCCTTCCACTATATTGAACACTCATTATTTGACGTCATAACAAGAATGTGATTGCTTATCGAAATTTACAATGTGGTGACTGCAACAGAGTCCAGAAGTAGGTGCAGTCGACTGTTTACCGCTGTGCTGCGTCTCCAGGTCTTGTAATCATGAAGCATTTTGGCAGTGAAGACACTGACAGGTTGAGTCTCGCCAGTAGAGCTTTCCTCAGTCCTCCATAATGCTGGTCTTCAGGTGTGCAGTCATATCGGCCGTCGTTGCAACACACATTGCTTCATAATGCGCCAAAAATTCTCAACTGAAAACTGATCAGGACGTCAGGCAGTCAGTCTTGCACCTGCCCCCTCTGTTTTTGCCGCCGTGCATTTCTAATCTGTGCAGAGTGTGGTTTGGTGTCGTCTTGCTGCAAAACGCAATAATGTACCTGGAACTGACTGTGTCTAGATGGCAGCAGGCAATTTGTGGCTCTTAAGCTCCTGCATATCTTTCTGCATTAATGGTGCTCCACGCACATGTGAAGGTTGCTTACTCCATGTGCGTGGACACACCTGTATACCGTGACACATGCTGGCTTTTGGACCTGACGCTAACGACAGTCTGGGTTGTTCATGTCGTCTTTGGGTTGGAAAACACGGCGGCCATTTTTTTCCCAAAAGCCACTTGATTGTTGACTCGTCAGACCGCAAAACACCTTTCTAATGCGCTACTGTCCATCTCCGATGGCACCAAGAACAGTGTAACCTGCGGTGCATTTGGACGGTGTTGATGTATGGCTTTGGCATTGAACTGTAAAGCTTTGACTTGCATCTGTGGATGCAGTGTTAAGTGGTGTTTATTGACGAAACTTTACCGCAGTATTTCTGATCCCGGGTCCTGATTAGTTCTAAGTTGCCCCTGCGCCAACTTTTTTGGACTCTATTGCAGTCATCAGATTTCAAATAAATGTGCATTTTCACTAAACACAGGGATGGCCTTCAATGATTTGTCTGACCTGTGTAAGTTAAGGACCCTGACAAAGGCCCATAAGATCTTGGTGGACTGGACTCATCCTTTGTTCAGGGAATATCTGCTGCTTCCTTCAGGTGGAAGATAATCTCTGCCTAGATGTCAAAGAAACAGACTTAAGAACTCTTTTATCCCTGCTGCATTTGCCCTTTTAAATTCACTGCAATTTTAATTTATTTATTCTCTAATTTATTTCTTTGTATTATCCTGTATGTGTGCCTGTGTAAATGACTCCTTTTCTTTTAACCACTGGTTACTGCACATAAATTTCCCCCTTTGGGGGATAATTGTAAAGATTGAATCCAGTTACTTAAAGCAGATATTAATGTACTATTGTACTGTTTACAATGTAGGGTGAAGGGACATTTCTAAATAATCTTTTTAAATCCTATTAGCATTTTCCATTAGACGCCAGTTTTTTCAGAATTGGGGTTGTAGCACATACAGAGCAATTATCTGCACCCCCCGCCCCCGAGCGATTAGCTGCTGCTGACTTTGGTGCCAATCAGAACATCACCGTCTGCTGAGCACCAGCAGCGGCCCAGAGTCTCGGGACTGTGACATCACATGGGGTTGGGTCACCTGAGCCTAATGGGGCGTATCCTGGATTCTCTGGACTTAGCTGTTCCAGGAGACACACCATCCTGAAGGTTTTCACTCCAACCAAAGCAAAGCTCAGCTCATCTCCCAGTCAGAGATCTTGATGAGCTGTTAATTAGCAGAATCAGATGTGCTGGAGTATAGACCTACAGGATGGTATCTCTGCTGAAACGGGTGGAGACCTCTGGTCTGGAATGAGATCAACCTACTTAAGAGCTTTTTACATGCAAAATCAAATCTAAAGAAGTTTGTAAAACCTTTTTTACTAGAAAATATGGAAAATGTGAGGAAGAAAAGCAAAATTCATGCAAACCACAGGACTGCATCCCCGAAGAGCACATCGTCAGAGGAAAAAACTCCCATTGGGAAGAAAAACACTTACGCGGTGAAGAGAGAAATGTTCCCTGACGGGAAGCGATCTCGCGTGGGAGCCTGTCCTCAGCCAGCTGACATGATGTAGAACAGTCGGAGTTCGGATGTGACAAATGAAATCTCTCTTCAGCTCTGTGTGATGGGACTGTGATGCTCACGAGAGACGGCTGTACCCATCTAACAGGCGTCCATAATCTGCAGGGCTGTACTACATCGCACACACAGATAATGCTAACCACACAGGCTAACTCCGCATGACTACATTACTTACCTGATGCTTGCACGAAAGGCAAATTACCATTGTCTACAATTAGCAGGATGGTCAACTATAGCATCATAATGGACATAATATTTGTGTTTCCATGCTTTTTGTATTACTTTTTTAATAATGTTTTGGTGGCTTTTGAATACGCTGCGAAGCCCACAGATGCTTTGACAATGAGATTGAAAATGAAGGGCTGCATTCGCTTTGTGGTTCACTGCGATGCAGGTGCACTAACTCTCAAATCAGATACACATTTATGTACAGAGTGAAAAACCAGGCGATCACATCACAGTCCAAATACAGACATCAAAAGGACTGTCTCATTTCCCTTTATGATTATGTACCATTCTATGATATGGAACGTGTGTGATCAATACTTCCTGTTTCAGACTAATGAAACCACAGTTGCAGCAGCAGAGCTACTGTAAGGTGCAGGATTATTGGCAAGCGTCATAAAAATGTAGAAAAAAGGCTGTTCATGATAACACAGTTAAATCCTTAGAGCGCTAAATGCAGCTATTGCTGCTCAACGATGTAAGATATCAAAATCAAAGCTGTTGAAAACCAATCATGGTGACTTATTTAAAAGAGCTCCCACAGGGGAGCTCTTTAAACAAGTTGCCACATGATTGGTTTTCAACAGCACAAGATAATTAAATTTATATTTTTAGAATGTATTTCAGTGCTCTAAGGGTCAATAATATATGTATTTCTGATAAACACATGGTAAACATTGAAGTTATACTTTCATTATTAAAATATAATTATTCTTAAGGGTCATTTTTCTTGTCAATCTTAATTTTTTTTTTTAATTAAACCACTGTATTTATTTATTTTTAATATATATTAAGGACGCCAATTACCCTGCCCATGACTACGTAAGACTGATGGGAATTCCTCTTGTACCTCCGAACCATTTATCTGCGCAAAATGAAATATAACCAAACTCCACCAGTAGAGGGTACTGTTGATTCGGCAGCAGTTTTAGTGCATTCATGGTTAGAGGAATGGTCTACCCTAGCGCAACCCTACCGAAAAGTAGCGGAAAATCAGTCTTTGAAGCACAAGCTGGTCTGCGCTGTGTCGCCGACATTTAGTTGTTGAGTGACTGACCGGCCTGTATAATCAGCCAGTCCAACAGTACAGTCCAGCATCTCAACCAGTCTAATCCAGCTGCACATTAACACTGATAGGTGACACACCAGACTGAAATACCAAAAACACAGTTTATGGATTTTTGGAAACTTTTCTGATCCGAGCTGGACTTTTCAGCAGTGAAATGTACATTGTTCCTCTCTCAGTATCACCCCACCCTCATTGTGCACACCAGTATCTATAGTTACAGTGCGTTCATGGGCTACATGTTGTGCCTCGTCTACAGAATGCAGGGCTCCCAACCCTGATACAGGAGATGATCTGTCCTCTATATTTTCATTTTGCATTTGGTTTCTTTGAAATTTGAGATTCTACAGATGAGCAGCTCAGTCGGATTTCTTTCTGCTGAGTCGAGTGTATTTTGTTAGGGTTGGAGTAAAAACCAACAGGAGCTCTCGGGGGAGAGGGTTGGAAACCACAATCATAATAAATAATGTTCTCTATAAAACTCATGCAAACGCCTCTTTGTCTGATTCAACCACAGCCTGGTGCAGTAGTGGTCAGGTTTCAGATGTGCGCTCAGGTTACACGTTACATCACGCCAAAACAAAAACCTTACAGTATATTCTTTTTTTTTTCTGAAGGGAATGTCATTACAGTGCCACTGATAAAAAGAACGGATTTTAATTTATCCCTCCGAAGGACAGAACATCCTCTGCCAATCCACAGAAGCATCACACAGTGACCACAGCAATGCCTCATTCATGACAGCATTTAGACACTGGGGGTTATGCTGATGATAACATTAGCAGGTAATGTTACAGAATCAGTAAATTCAAGAGCACCTTATCCAGGCTGATTCTGTTCATAGGAGTGGTGTGAGGGTCGTGTCGGGAGGTTCGCTTGTGTGCTGTAGAGATGCTGGTTTGAGGCCTAGGTGGGGATTGAGATGACATCAGGAATAACTCTGACAGAGGGCTCTCTAGCAAGGCCATTAACATCAACACTGCTCCCGGAACTCTACACACGCACCCCTGTTTCTCTCTCTCTCCGTCTGTATACCTATAACAGCTCTATGTCACATTTTAATCACAGGAACCCTAAACCAAAACATTCATTTAAATCAATTATTTTTCATAACTTTCTTAACTACTTTGAGTTTTGACCTGGAAGTCGACCAAGGTCCACCACCATTAAAAAGACGGCTATCCATGAAATGAGTTGGGAACAATGAATAAAATTTTCCCAGGAGATACTTTGAACATGGAGCGATGAAACCATCCATGGTGGAAGTATTTTTTTCTGGACGAGTTTTCTGACACGTCAAAGACGGACCTGGGATCGTGCCCGTCACTCTCTGGCACGGATCTGCCACACCTGTGACCGTCTGCTGCTGCCGTCACAGTGACCTTCGACCTGTCGTTTCAAGGAGGACAGACGCTCTGTTTTTCTGACGATTCCCCTCCCCTTCTCCTCTTGTTACTTTTCTCCTGTCTCCCTAATGTGAGGAGCTAACAGAGAGAGCTATGGCGGAGTATAATGTATTCAGTGGGAATCAGCCGTAGGGCTGGAGTCTAGAGAATAGAGAAGACTTGTGTCCTAACTCAGGGATAAGATTTAGGAGTTTGATCTGACTCGGGGGCTGTAGGGAGTGGATTTACATTTCCTCACAAAATATATGCACTCATTCTGTATTCATTAATTCTCTTTTCTCTTTAGTCTGAACATAAGATCAAGAAACAGATCTTAAGGAATTTCAGGCAGAAAACAGCATGTGGCGATCCCCTCACGGGGATACTTCGTATGAACAAACTCCGTCTCAGAGAAAGCAGAGCTCAATTCTTTCATTCCCTCCAAAACATGTTCAAATATTTATAAAATCATGGACATATGGCTGCATACATAATTACTAAATATGTGAGACCTTACATGATATACCCTTGAAATTGTGACACTGCAAAAACAAAATGTGATTCTTAATTTAACATTCGACTACTGGTGTTCAAATCATTACAGGTAGCTGGAAACAATGAAATTCTGTTAAGCCGCTTTCACACTCTTTGCATTGACTTTGAATGTAATCTGTCATGCGAAAAATTTGTTTCGCGTCCGGTGTGAAAGCAGCTTTACTCAGATGTAAAACTTTAAAGAAAAAACAAAAAGAACTCTTCAAAGAATTATATACGTAATCATGTCCCTCACAGGCCAATGTATCCAACACTCCAATAAAGCTTATCAAAATTAATTAATAATTAATTATCTTAACCCTTAAAGCGCTGTAATAAATTTTCAAAAAATATAAATTTAATTGTCTTGCGCTGTCGAAAACCTATCATGTGCCCCTGCGGGAGTGCTTTTCAACAAGTCGCCACATAACAGGTTTTCAAAAGCTTTGATTTTGAAGTCTTACATCATTGAGAAACATTAGCTGCATTTAGCGCTCTAAGGGTTAATCCATTCAAATTTGGGGAATTCATGATCCCAAAGTCAAAGACAGCGAGTGACTCTCTGCCAGATCGGAGACTCTTTACAGCTGATTTCATCATTTTCTCTAGTGACGCAACTGAAAACATGAAACTGAATCATGAATCAGATGTGACTCTGATCTACAGTTATTCCGCATATCGGGGCCATTTCTGTCCCTCTTACATGCTGACTGACACCCAGACATCATCACATGAGCACTCAGATCAGCGCCTGAGGGTCAGCTGTGGGGCTGTTTCCATCTCACTGTCCACTGTCCAAAAAACAGTTGAATATCTCAATCTGGTCTGAAAATTAAATCTCCATACATATTTTTCAAAATTAAAAAAAAAATCTAGACAATTTTTTTAGACAAATTAAACTCTTCAAAATTACAAATGCAATAAGAAAACTTAACATCAATCAACTAGTAACTTAAAGAAAATAGTTGAAGGAAATAAACATTTTTATTGTAAAATAAATATTTTTTTCTCATAACAGGAGTGCCCCAATTATTACCAGGGAAATTTGATTGAAGTGTGTTCCCATTCGTGACTAATTTATCAAGTCCACCGTGATAAATGTGAAAACTAAATTGTCGACTGTCACAACCCTCATGTGAGTCCCTTTCACGTCTCCTCTCATTCAGCAGCTTGCGTGTATCTCAAATATATCTTCTCCTTTGATGAGCTGACATCTTGCGTGCCTCCCCTGCAGGTGTCATGCACTCGTGCTTCCCCTTCCCTCACTTGTGTGCAGCATATGCATACAGTCCCTCTTAAATTGAACATGCAAGTTGCTGGATTGTCACTTGCTATGTTCCCTTTAGCATCAGTCAGTATCTTCCTAGTAAAAGTTTTTTGTCTTTGGAAATTATTTTGATCTTTAATTATAGTTGAATATGGAAGTATTCTTCCTTGTCTTTCTAATAGGAATATGCTCTCAAGCCTTTCTCTCAGTCTAAAAGATTGGGATCACACTCCTGTTGATCATTCTTTCAGCAATTCCTCTGTCAAGTTTATTAGGAACACCTCTCAAGCCTTCTGCGGTCATCAGGATTGGGACAATGTTCTGCTGAACTCCCCGGTCCTGCCGTTGGACAGGTCTGCTCTGGAGAGCGCGTTCTTCATCTGACGATGACCTGGGAAGCTACTGGTCATGCCCAGATATGCCTTCGCACCCTGGCCTGAACTATTTGAACTGAACTGTGCCATTTAGCTCTGGGCTCCATCCCTGTCAGTGATTACTGTATTACTATCAATAAACCCGATAATTGTATTGCATTCTGTCATGGTTTAGGCGCGCGTTTGTTTGCTGGACCTTTCTTTGTTCTATCGTCCGGGACGACATCGGATTTCTTTTCCATCGAATTCCTAGCCCAGCTGGCTGATTGAGCTGGGGCGGAGTTTTCCGTACTCTATTTATATGGCCGAGGGTTCGCCACGCCTATCGCTAGAGTATCTGTTTGTCTCTAGCACTTCTGCTGGAGAAAATCTCTAGTCAGATTTCCTAGTGATTTGTGATATTCCATTTATTGTCAGGAATTGCTTGTTTTAGAAATTTTCTCTCTTCTCTCTTGTTGTGTATTCTCTCTCGCACTGCTTCCGTGTTGCGGACTTTTATTCGTCCTTGGAAGCGTGAACCTTTACCGGAGGTGTGTACCTCTTTTGTGTTTGTCTCTTATCTGGGCTTCTCTTTGTTGTTTCTCTCACTGGTCGCGGCACCTGGCGTCCTATCACCGCCCATTACAGTATTCTGTCTCTGGATCTGCTTCCTGTTATGGATCATAACAGAACAATCCATCCTAAGGAATGGAACCAGCGGAGATATCTGGCCTGGTTGATATCCTGAGGTACCAGGGCGTGTGGATTAGTCAGCTGGAGGAAGAACTCCACCAGCTTTGCCAGTCCATTGGAGCCTCTCCGCTCAACTAGTGGTTATAACAGGTATTTCCCAGAACTCCACAACCACTGCTCCAGGAGCCAGCTCTGTTCTGTAGCAGACTCTCCATCTGGTGCTGGCCCATTTGGAACCTAACCTAGCGCTACTGGACCCCAGTGAGGGCAACCCCTCTACTCGCTGCAGTTTCCAAGCCCAGTGTTCGATGGTCTTCGAATTACAACCGTTCAAATTCTCCTCTGAACACTGCAGAGTGGCTTTTATCATCACTCGCCTCTCTGGATGTGCCAGGGACTGGGCTACCACCTGCTGGGTGGAGGGAGATCCTGCAGTGCAAACCGATGCTGCTTTTGCTGAGGAGATGAGGACTGCTGGCTGCCGGTCAAATACCGCATTGATTTTAGGGTTTTACTTTTCGCTTTTAAGGCACTTCATGGTCTTGCCCCTCAATACCTTAGTGATCTTCTTATCCCATATTCTTCCCCAAGGTCCCTCAGGTCATCAAACCAGCTTTTATTTTCAGTTTGGCGATCACGGCTGAAGCTTAGAGGTGATCGGGCCTTTTCTGTTGCTGCACCCAGGCTTTGGAACAGCCTCCCTCTCGCAATCAGATCATCTCCCACTGCAGACATTTTTAAATTTCGTTTAAAATCTCATTTTTATGCCTTAGCTTTTCAGACCGCTTGATTTTAATGTTTCTGTGCGATTTTATCTATTTTTAGTACTTTGCTTGTTCAGCCGCTTTTATGTGTCTTCTCTTATGTGTATTTATTGTGTGTGTTGTGTTGTGCAGCACTTTGAATCAACTTTGTTGTGTTTAAATGTGCTTTAGAAATAAAGTTGGCTTGACTTGGTCCCACTTCAGCCATTTCAGTATCAAAATACTCCATCAGTTCCACACTCTGGCAGTTTTTACACGCCGGGACTCCTGAGTGCTTTACTACACCTATTTATGCCGTTTGGCAGAGCGAGTCCAGGACGATCTGACTGCCTGTGTCCTCTCCCCAAACCTGGACAGCCTCAGTGACTTAGCGCTCAGAATAGACGTCCAGCTGAAAAAGAGGCAGCTGGATTGGTGGGCGAGGTCACAGGTGCTTACCCTGCCGGCATCACAAGGACCGGCTTTGTAAAATGCCCCTGAAGAATGGCTGCATGGAATAAAAAATAATAATCTCGCCTGTACTGTGGAAGTGCTTACTACTCCATTGCTGAATGCCCTGTTCGGTGGATGCAAGTAACATCTGAGAGGGAGGTGCTGTCTGGTGCTGCTTCCTCATCTACTTGTCCACGTCTTCTTATTTGCCTGAAGTATCAGGGTCTCACCATCTCCACCCGGGCCTCAGTCAACTCAGGTGCAGACAGGAACTTTAATCATCCTGGTCTCATATGCCACCTGAGAGTCCTGACTGAACCACTAGCAGCACCCCACTGGTGCCTGGGTTTCATGGGGATTGCCCTTCCTAACATCACTACTATAACTCGGTCAGTGCCTATGCAGAGCTTCTGAAGAAATACCTCTCTGAAGAGTTGGTATTTCTTATCATGGAGTCATTGCGTGCCCCAGTAGTGTTGAGATGGTCCTGGCTTGAGCGTCACAGCCCTCGTGTGGACTGGTCTGCAGGATCCATCCTGGTGTGGAGTTTGTAATACTCTCCATGCAGCTTTCACTCAGGTTCCAATCCCCACTGCACCTCCTTCCTCTGACCACCAGGAGGAGCAGCTGAACCCAAAGGGAATTCCCCTGATTTACCATGACCTTGTGAGGCATTCAGCAAAGCCCAAGCAATATCAATTCCTCCACACAGACTCTATGATTCTGCCATTGACTTCTTGCCCAGAACATCACCCACCTGAGGTCAACTGTACCCCCTCACCACACAGGAGTCCCGAGAGCACATACATCAATCCCTGGCTTCCAGAATCATTTGAGTTTCTTCATCACCAGCCAGAGCTGGTTTCTTCTTTGTGACTAAAAAAAAAAAACAAATGGGTCCTTACATCCCTGTATTGATCATTGGGGATTTAATTCAATAACTATCGAGAATCATTTCCCTCTTCCACTGATAAACTCGGCATTCTCCAACCTGCAGGGCTGTCATTATTATACCTAGCTGGACCTGTGTAATGCTTGCCATCTTGTGGGGATGCAGGGAGGAGATGAATGGAAGACAGGATTTAACATCCCTTTGACTATTATGAACACCTGGTGATGCCGTTTGGGCTTGCTGATGCCCCTACTGTGCTACAGAATCTCATTAATGATTTCCTCCGAGATATGGTCTCCCAATTTGTCCATATTTACAGAGACAATATCTTGGTGTTCTCTCCAACCCTGGAGGACCTTCTGTGGTCATCAGGATGGGATTAGGTTCCTGCATAGCTCCACAGTCTTGCCATCTTACAGTGCGGCTCTAGTGAAGTGTGCACTCCTCCTTGCAGCTGTCCTAGATTGTCATTGGCTGGGCACAGACACACCCTCGCACCCAGGCCTGCACCATCTGAACTAAAATGTCATTCTGCTTCATCCCTCTGTTGATACCATATTACTTTCAATTAACCCCACAATTGGATTTTACTCTGACTCCGCATTTGGCTCCTGGTCTGGATCATAAATATTTGTTTCTTCATGGTAATTATTGTTCTTTTAGTCAATATGATACAATTAAAGGTTATATTTTTGTAATGGGTGGCACTGTTGCCTCATAGCCAGAAGGTCATGGGTTTGAATCCGGTCTGGGGTCTTTCTGTGTGGAGTGTGGATGTTTTCCCTGTGCTTGCATGGGTTTCCTCCAGGTCCTCCAGTTCCCTCCTACAGTCCAGAGACATGCATGTCAGGCTAACTGGAGACTCTAAATTGCCCATAGGTATGAGTGTGTGAGTGAATGGTGTGTGAATGGTGTGTGCGGTCTGTGATGGATTGGTGAGCTGTCCAGGGTGGGCCCCTGCCTTTCGCCCAGAGTCAGCTGGGATAGGCTCCAGTTCCCCCGCGACCCTCATGAGGAAGAAGTGATATAGATAATGGATGGATGTGTTATGGCACTGTGTTAGGGCACTGTATTTACAAATACCAATCTAACATTTCCAACTTGAATGAGAAAAGTGTGATTTACTGCATCATTATCAGACTAAAATATGTTGAGACTGGTCTATTTTAGGATAGACAGAGCATGTTTGGTAAGGAAAACTAGTTCGGCCTCGGTACTGGCTTATTCCCACTGCAGCTCATGATAGATGTCTTCGGCGGCTCTGGATTAATTTCTCTGTAGCTGTAAAGGGCTTCGGCGATGCGGTTAGCTGTGAGACATTAGGCAATCACAGAGACGACAGATATTAGTACCTGCTTCAGTCTGTACTGCTCAGGCCATGAATCATCACGAGAATGTGCTTGTTCCTTGGAACCAAAAAAGTTGGACAATTTCATTGCTTCATTTGGTAGAAACTGAGATGAGTTAATTGAGTTCTATGTTCAAGAATTAAGAGTTTCAGAAACCCACGATTGCCAGATCCTACATCTAATTTGCCCCCAAAATTGAGAAATGTATCTGAACAACTGTTTTGAATTTGGAATGAGACCTAAAATCTTTTCATTGCATTCAAGTACAATCTATCATATGTTTGTTATAAGTTGCTTAAGCTTTATCAAGAGAAATTGGTCTTTACCACTGGCAAAGCTTGACCTGAAATGAGCAGTGGAATCTCACTGCCTGTGCAGAAGAATATTTCATCGTCACTATGAACATCCAGACCAGATGAAATTACAGAAAAAAGGGCTTTGAAAGAGGACTAAGCTGTACTCTATCTTACAGCGAGACGCATAAGTGTTTAGCTGTGTAGCAGGAATACAAAGGCCTGAAATTCCATCAGACTGTAGTGCGTAACACATGCCTCTTAGATAACATGTTATCCCCTTGAATAAACGCTGGCAGTCTGCAGTTTCATTTGAGGGTATTGGGTGCATACAGAGTGAGCTGTGCCTGGATTATAGCCCTTAACATTCTCTCACTGCATACACATCCTTCTCCCCACTGTAAGCCCAAAGGAGACAGACCTTTGGTCCTGTGTCCAAATTCACTCTCTGGTACCTTTGTGGTTTGTAATGATAGCACTGTCAGTCATGGCCACTGTTTATATGGCAGTACTACAGTTATCAGCAAGACTTCTCCACTCTTTCTCTTTTCAATACCTCACAGTAGGTGCAGATCAGCTGACCTGGGCCATCCAATGAAAGCTTCCTGTGGAAACCTGCATGGTGGAGAGGAGTTTGCGAGCAGAGTAACCTGCAAACGGTTCACTAACTCAGCTAAAATGACTACATTCCTGTTAATTCTTTATTTTCCTCTCCCGAGCATCCTACAATTAATTGAGGAATAGCGTCCATTCGTCCGTCTATCTAAATCTATTTTTCTCCTCAATTGGTCGGCCAATAAGTCTGAGACTGCACATGGGCATTGAGCATTGGTATTGGCAGGGACGAGCAGAGCAGATTTTTCTTTTTTCTCAAATTTAAGCTGTTTATGCGCAAGGTGTCTCTGAGCTTTTTCAGCAAGTTCGCTCGGAGCTGTGGTGTGCACCCCCAGGTGTGGACTGGTTCTTTATTGATAAAAAAAAATCAATTTAGTCCAGCCATTTTGTGTTCAGGTGTATTTTCTTTTGCGTCTAGCAGAGGCAGGTGTGGGTGTACATTACTGGGTATGTGTTTATCTGTGTGTGTTTGTGTGTGTGGATGGGTATGTGTGTATGTATGTATGTGTGCGTGCGTGCGTGCGTGAGTGACTGTGTGTGTGTGTGTGTGTGTGTGTGTGTGTGTGTGTGTGGGTGGGTATGTGTGTATGTATGTATGTGTGCGTGCGTGCGTGCGTGAGTGACTGTGTGTGTGTGTGTGTGGGTGGGTATGTGTGTATGTATGTATGTGTGCGTGCGTGCGTGCGTGCGTGAGTGACTGTGTGTGTGTGTGTGTGTGTGTGTGTGTGTGAGCAGGTATGTGAGTGTATATGAGTGTGTGTGTTCAGAGAGTTCCTTGGCTCGGTTTGTGGAGATATTGCTTGCTGAGGCCTTTTCATATTTTTTACAGAAAGAGTGTGTGTGCCAGCTGTGCACACCTGTCCGCTAAATTTTGCCAGATCTGTTTGGATTTTGCTCTTGATAAATTCACACAGTTTTTTGTTATGCTGAAACATTGAGCACAGCAGCGCCATCTACTGTTTTTATGACGCAATAGGAATGCAGAGAACCTTGATTTAGGATGGTAGGTAAGGTGTAACACTGTGGACCCCAGCCCTATTTCTGCAGATCTTCCATCCTGTTAGTTCTCAAATTAATCCTAATTTGGCAGTACTAATTCTTCATATGATCTGTAGCTGCTGAATGAGGTGAATTTTGTTAAGGTTGTTAAGATTGGTCACCATCAGCTGAATAAAGCAGCTATGCCAACAGAAACTTGATGCCGATGGTGAACCCAAACCTGTCATTAGTATGGAAGACACCGGCAGCGATCTGTTGGCAGTAACTAAGGCCTGCGGTGACCTCTCTTTCATAGCAAAATTACCGTGGGCGACATAGTGGCAGCAGTAGTTGGCACTGCTGCCTCGCAATAAGGAGGCTCCAGGTTTAAGCAGCGACTGGCCAGGGCCTCTGTGTGGAGTTTGCATATTCTCCCCATGTTTGCGTGTCTTTCACGCAGTATGGAAACTCTCCCATCATGGTCCCTGACCGAGGCTCTGGCTGTAGAACTGCAGCTGGTCCCTGGGTGCTGCACTGTGGCTGCCCACCGCTCCTGAGCAACTGGGATAGATCAAATTCAGTGTATAAATCCTCCCGTGTGGTTCAGTAAAGTATATCTTACCTGTCTAACTTTAGCTTCTTTCTGTTTACTTTGCCTGAATAGGAACAGTTGCTAAGACTAATTGGTAGAATTACCAATAAATGTCAAGTTTATTTTCAATTGCACTCTTATACATTGTTATTTAAAGTTATGAGGTGTGTTTATATTGCACATAAATGATAAGGTAAAATGTCTGTATGTCTGTATAAATCCTGAACTCACGTAACTTACGAAACTGCGCAGATTTGCATAAATTAGTTTGTGAAGCTTGTTAAGCAATTAGGTTTCATTTTTTATTGTCAACAGCTGATGGTTGTTGTCCTTAGGCAAGACACACAGCAGAGTAACATTGTAAGAATGGTGATAATCTGAATTAATGCAAAAAATCCAAGAGAGATGGAAGTCAGTGAAAGTCTTTGATTTTTTTGATTTTTTTTTTTGCATTTATTCTGATTATTGACATCCTCACAAGTGTCGCATCAATTATATAAATGTTGCCAATAAGAAATCACTTTGTCATTATCATTTCTTAATAATTACAACTCATTCATCAGTCTTGATCATACAGGGAGTTAATTGTTTGATCATTAATCAGGTGAACTTAAACAGGAAGAGTCGGACAACAATCATGTGATAAAGACTGACGTTCCTGAAGCACCTCTGATCATCTGACAGCGCATCGCTGCCTCTTTCATACGGCGGTGATGAGGTTTAATAAGGTATCAGCAAGAAAAGCCACAGAGGAAACTTCTGGCAGCATGTCGCTGTAACACACTTTATATTGTCATGAAACTGTTTAGAGGACACCCTAAGACCCCCAAATTTTTAATTCTTTTTGAACATTATCTGAAGGACAGAAGACCTACAGAAAAATTAATTATATATATATATATATATATATATATATATATATATATATATATATATACTACTCAAAATTTGATAGGGATCATAGGAATTTTTTTCTTGAAATGACATGCAAATTTGGTACCTGCCACTGATGAACAATATATTGATAAATGACATGCAGTCAGACACAAAACACATTTGCACGCATTTCATGACATTAAATGAGCGTGCAGCCTCACATTTTGGCTTTGACTAACACTTCACCATTTCAACTCAGACATGTGTGTTGCTTGTTGGTGAAAATTTGGAAGTTCCCAAATTTTTTGCATTACATTTAGCAATAACAATGTCCCCTAGACGTCTTAGACGTCGATTGACTTCAGAGCAATTGGGAAGATGCATCAGAATGCTTGACTCTGGCTTCTCACAACGTCACGTTGCTAATGCACTTAACGCCAGCCAAAGCGTTGTGAACAGAGCGTGGAACCGCATCAAACGTTTGGTACAGCAGCACACCGTCATGGGGGTGGTCGTCAGAGATCAACTACACAACGACAAGACCACTTTTTCACACTTCAGGCACGACATCATCCTTTCTGGACAGCCACCACCCTACGAAATGACCTTCATAACGCCTCGGGGGTCAGGGTATCCACTCAGACGATACGGAATCGCCTTCATACTGCCAGCCTCAACTCAAGAAGGCCATGTGTTCAATCCCACTGACCGTGCGTCATCATAGGCATGACCGTTTGGATTGGGCTCACGATCATGTCACATGGACACACAACGATTGGGCTCCAGTTCTCTTTACTGATGAGTCCCGATATTGCTTGGACTTTACTGACAGGAGGCAACGGGTGTGGCGAAGACAACGTGAGCTATTTAATGATGCCTACATCAACGAACACGACCGTTATGGTGGCGGATCAATTATGGTCTGGGGAGGAATAAGCAGGAACGGCAGAATGGACCTGCATGTCATGGGGAGAGGGGACGATGACAGGGGTATGGTACAGGGATGAGATCCTCAATGTGTACGTAAGACCATACGCTGGTGCTGTTGGCCCTGATTTCATCTTGATGGATGATAACGCCCGTCCCCATCGTGCTAGGGTGGTGAATCAATTCCTAGAGCAGGAGACAATTGTCCGCATGGACTGGCCCCGCTGTCACCGGACCTAAACCCTATCGAGCATGTGTGGAACATGCTGCAGGTCGCCGCTTTCCGGTCGAGGGCACAATCCACAAATCTAGAAGAGCTCGGAAATGCCCTTGTTGAAGAATGGAACAACATTCCAATTGCAAGCATCCGGGTTCTGATTGACAGTATGACCCGACGTTGTCAAGCCGTCATTCAAGCTAGGGGAGGCCATACCCGTTATCGACATTAACTGTGGTAATGAAACATCAAACGAACACTGTCTGTTTTCACTTTACATGTCAGAGGTGAAACCATGAAGTGTTCGTGAAAGCCAAAAGTGTGAGGCTGCACGCTCATTTAATGTCATTAAATGCACTTGCAAATGTGTTTTGTGTCTGACTGCATGTCATTTATCCAATATATTGTTCATCAGTGGCAGTTACCAAATTTGCATGTCATTTCACAAAAAAATTCCTATGATCCCTATCAAATTTTGAATATATATTATAATAAAGAGGTTTTTTGTAGCGTTTAATTTTATGGGTATTTTCCACAACTACCATGATCTTCTTCATATAGTGAAAGTTCTGAACCCATAGAAATGTTTTTATTTTTGCAGCAAAATTATGCTCTTTCACTCAACCAGTGAGAGCTGGGTCATAATTATCTTTGGAGTGTGACGTGTTTAAATGGTAAATTCTGCGACTCATGTTGTGTTTTTTGAATCAGATCATACAAAACCAACAATTGTCCACATCAAAAAGATCAAACATCAAAAAAAGTTTTTGTCAGCAAGACGTTGCACCACATTTCATAGTACAGTAACTAGTGACGGGTTAAACAGCAGTAACAGAGCCTCTCATTGCATCCTGTCACTACTGCTTGTGGCGATATGTTGGGCTCACACTTGACTGGGACAGAAAATTCCAGGACACTACCTGCTTTCATTAATTTACCTCAACCAGCAATACAAGTATTTCAATGCCAAATACCCAATATGTCCAAAGCAGCCAGTTCCCCTTCAATAGCGTTCCATTTTATCTACATCGTATTTAATTGTGCACATACAGTGGGGTTTGTCAATGTTTAGACAGTGATACACAGTTAATGGCCTGTATTTCCTGCTGTGTTGACCCTCCATGGGTGTCAGTACACTCCAATTCTGGAGCTTTCTGCCTGTAATTCATGGGCTGAGAATTAACTTAATCCTATAAAAATTTTACAAAATGAAGAAAATGGGATGTGAAATTTTGCTGCATCATAATTTCTCACTTCAAGTATATTTTTCAGATATTTACAGTGCCATAAAAATATATTTGCCCCCTTCCTGATTTTCTATTTTTTTGCATATTTGTCACACTTAAATGTTTCAGATCATCAAACAAATTTTAGTATTACACAAAGATAAACCGAGTAAATACAAGGTGTAGTTTTTAAATGAAAATTTCATTTATTAAGGGGAAAAAGCTATCCAAACTGACCTGGTCCTATGTGAAAAAGTAATTACCCCCTAAATCCTAATAACTGGTTGTGCCGCCTTCGGCGACAACAACTGCAATCAAATGTTTGCGATAACTGACAATGAGTCTTTCACATCTCTGTGGAGGAATTTTAGTCCACTCTTCTTTGCAGAATTGTTTTATTTCAGCCACATTGGAGGGGTTTTTGAGCATGAACGGCCTGTTTAAGGTCATGCCACAGCATCTCAATCGGATTTAAGTCCAGACTTTGACTAGGCCACTCCAAAATCTTCATCCATTGAGAGGTGGACTTGTTAGTGTGTTTCGGATCATTGTCCTACTGCATAACCCAAGTGCGCTTGAGCTTGAGGTCATGAACTGATGGTCGGACATTCTCCTTCAGGACTTTCTGGTAGAGAGCAGAATTCATGGTTCAATCAATTACGACAAGTCGTCCAGGCCCTGAAGCAGCAAAGCAGCCCCAAACCATCACACTACCACCACCATGTTTGACTGTTGGTGTGATGGTCTTTTTATGAAATGCTGTGTTAGTTTTATGCCTGATGTAAGGGGACACACACCTTCCAAAAAGATCAACTTTTGTCTCGTCAGTCCACAGAATATTTTCCCAAAAGTCTTAGGGATCATCAAGATGTATTTTGGCAAATGTCAGACGAGCCTTTGTGTTCTTTTTGGTCAGCAGTGGTTTTCGCCTTGGAACACTCCCATGGATGCCATTTTTGCCCAGTCTCTTTCTTATTGTTGAATCATGAACACTGACTTTATCTGAGGCAAGTGAGGCCTGCAGTTCTTTAGATGTTGTTCTGGGTTCTTTTGTGACCTCCTGGATGAGTCGTCGATGCACTTTTGGAGTAATTCTGATAGGCCGGCCACTCCTGAGAAGGTTCACCACTGTTCCAAGTTTTCTCCATTTGTGAATAATGGCTCTCACCGTGATTCGCCAGAGTCCCAAAGCCTTAGAAAAGGCTTTGTAACCCTTTCCAGACTGATAGATGTCAATTTCTTTGTTTCTCATCTGTTCTTGAATTTCTTTAGTTGGCGGTCTGAAGTGTTGCTTTTTGAGATCTTTTAGCCTACTTCACTTTGTCAGACAGGTTCTATTTAAGTGTTTTCTTGATTCAACAGGTCTAGCATTAATCAGGCCTGGGTGTGGCTTGTGAAATTGGACTCAAAAAATTTGGTTAATCACCGTTAATTCATGATTTAACAAGGGGGGAGCAATTACTTTTTCACATTGGGCCAGGTAGGTTTGGATAGGTTTTTCCCTGTAATAAATGAAATCATCATTTAAAAACTGCATTTTGTATTAACTCGGGTTATCTTTGTCTACTATTAAAATTTGTTTGATGATCTGAAACATTTAATTGTGAAAAATATGCAAAAAAGTAAGAAATCAGGAAGGGGGCAAATACTTTTTCACGGCACTGTATATTCAGGGGAGTTATTGGGACTGAAAGGTAAAGTATCATGCAGTTATACCTTTGGTAGAACGATTTTAGATTGGGGATCTAGGGAAATGTAAATGGAGATAGACCTTTGGAATTTTCAAAATGTCATAAATTTCGCAGGTATTTATTTATTTATTGAATTATTAACCTCAATAGAATGAAGATAATGGTACATAGATAAAATACACATACAAATCAAACAAAATATTTCACTAAAAAGCTTTAGTCAAGAGGCCAGCCATTTTAAACTCCACACTGTTCCTATTATTATAGTGGGGGGGGGGTGGCAGGAACAGAGTCAGCAGTGAGTCTAACACTCCGTCCGAACTGTTGGACAAAACAGGTACAGCGACAGGAGAGAAGAACGCCTTTAACGGCGAAATCCCTGAAGCAGCCACACGAGTGACCAGGGAACCAGGAGCAGTTACTCCACACGTCAGATACTCGGCTAACGAATGGACACAAATGTCCCGAGCAGCAGACGCCACTTTAGAGATCCGATGAATCAGTTTCACAGACCGCTGAACAATTAGGTCACCAATTTTAGGAATTTTTAAGGCCGACAAAATTTTATAGTGGTGATGTCGTTTACCAATACCCAGGAAGCGCTTGACCAGACTACACTGGGTCGACTCCAATAGCTGCATCTGGGTTTTGCGCACATCAATACATTCCAAACCATTCAAAAGGGTAGGAACACATACAGTCCTCTGAAAGCAGGATTTAACATTGAACCCAGGACCAGGGTTACACATAACAGATTCACCTCGACCAAAAGAAAAACGTCTGCAACTGGAAATATTTTTTTCCAGGTGTGCTCCATAAGAGAAGTCACAGGAAAATACAGCGCCGAGTAACTCTACCTGTTTAACACTGTTGATAATCTTGCCCTCAAGTATGTCTCTCCCAGCTGCGCTCTATTATTGAAAAATAACACCAGGATATAGTACCTGTTAATACTGAGATTATTTCTAAAGTGGAATGTAATTTTTGATGAATAGTGGAGATAGGCCCAGTTAATCCTCAGCCCATGACTCCGTATTTATACGGAGTAAACTGTACAGGAATTACAGCCATTTAAACTTCTGTCACTGTCCAAATACTTACGGACCTTACCATATGTTTTGTCAAACACACATACAGCGCTGTATAGCACTGTGGCGCCTCCTCTGGTGTGTGTGGGCCACACGTGAGGACTGACGTCAGCGCAGCCCTGCCTCTCTTACAGTGACGGCGATATGTCCCATTCAGGAGCTCAGCTGCCAGTGAGGGCAGTATCCTGTGAATATGGCGTGAGCTCATCCTAGGAGAGAATCATCTGTGCCGGAGTTTCCTTGGATAGTTTTCCTGCAGTAACTTTGCTCAGTTCATATGTGAGCACAAACGCAGCCAGCGGGACCAGTTACAGCCTCAGTCACTGGGGCAGTCCATGTGGTACTGGTGGTCAGTGCAAAGTAAATCCATTTTGTCAGTTATTAGTAATTCCATGTGGAACTGGCAGCACTGAGCTGGTCTTAACGATGTCAGCGAGGTTAGTTACAGCCTTGTGCCAGCCTTACACCTGATGATTTTTGAGGCGATTTTACTCTCACTGACAAATTTCCAAAATCAGAATAAAATAATGAGAGTTTTGCTCGAGTTGGGTCTTGGTCCCGTTGTCTTGATGGTTTTGGTTGTAAGGTGGTCATAAAACTCAGTCCATCATGGTGATTTTCTCTTCTTAGTGTTTTGATAAAATCAAATGTGTTCAATATTATTGGAGGTATTTAGTCTTGGCTCATTCAAATAATGAGGTTCAATAATACAAACACTGTCAAAAACCAATTGAAGCACTCTGCAAGATCCCCAGTTTTTGCAAAATGTTAAAATGTGTGGGTAAAAACTGTGTACCTTTATGAAATATTGCCTTTAGCTGTGAGAGGGTCTGGGGCATTGGTCTTTGAAAATGGTTTCAGTCTTTTAGTGTGTGTGGGGTATTAGTCACTGGGCAGGTCTACATGCTGATAGTGGTTAGTGTTAAATAAAACCAGGAGATTTGTGTTAAATAATCCGCATGGAACCGGTGGCACCGAGTAGCCTAAACAGTAAGGCTGGTTACAGCCTTGGTCAGCGGGTGGCTCATGAAAAGTGTGGGCTTTTTGTGCCAGGAGAACTTCAGATACATCAGTGATGCAGTTTGGAGTAAGAGCTGGGCGTCTGAGGTGCAATAAGTGGATGGAGGAGGGTGGATGGAGCCTTATCCTCCCGTACCCTGAGGCCATGGATCGCTGCAGCCCATCCCTCACTTGGTGCTCACTGGCAGTTTTGAAGGTCTACAAAATCCTGGATCCTGATTGAAACTTTTTCCCGTCTGTGTTGACTTACTACCTATGGCCCGAAGAGGGCAATACACAACTGCCGATGGCCTGCCCCAGCCGAAGACAGCTGGGGGGGTAAGGTGGAGGGGAAGGGCTTATGAAATCTAGGTCATGTCACGTGACTTGTATGAATGGCAGTAGTGAATGGGAGTGCGTGGGTGTGTGTGTCACACTATTCTAGAGGTCATCTTTTTTTGGAGGGGGGCTAGTGATGGTTCCCCCATTTTCTTTTATTTCACTGAAATGTTTTCTGGAAGACTCAAATGACCACTGACAGCCATTACACTGAGCCATTGAAACTGTCTTCAGTATGCTGTGTCCACATTAGATCTATATCTGGGCTGAACTGCCTGCTCCAAAACCAAGTGAAATTTCTTACAATTCTTTTTTACCAATCCCATGTCACATATGTTGTAACAAGAACATTTTTTTTTTATATTGCTAAGTTGTTTTTGTTTACTGATTTCAGTAAGCATTCTGACTTTGCCAGAGTAACGCCTGCACACTCATGTTGATACTACAATATGTCAACTTGCACAGTCATACTATCCATCTATCCTCATCCTGAGGGTAACGGTTTGAGATTCTTCTTGATCACAATAGGTCCAGCCCCAAGAAAAACTTGTAATGTCAGTGTAACATTTTACAATCATAAATTTTTGTCTATTCAATACTCCTCAGTTCTTTTTAAAAGTTTAATAAAAGAGCTAAAGTTGAAAACCATGTTTGAATATAACCGCAAAGAAAATTTTGAAATCCATATGAATCAACCAAAAATAACGCCGCTATATTTTGGGGTGAACTTTATTTTTCTACGTGCATGAATGGAGACTGTGGGCGCTTGATGTGGATAACTGTCTGATATGAGGACTCTACTCAGTCAAAGGAAATTGAAGTAGAATTTTGTTACGGGATAAAGAAAACCTGCAATGACTGTACCTACAATCAAAAACATCAACAGCTATCTTCCATGTTCAAAAGGTAGTTAAAGTTAATTGTTTTAATTAATATTCTGCGATATAAATGCGTCAGTCATAAGTGAGTCAAAGACGATGAGTTCAAGTTTCCCTGGTAAAGTAAGGTGACGTAAAATCAAACACGGCAGAATCTAATGATCTACAGGACTATTTGCAGTGATATTTAGAGTTTTTGCGCCTATTTTCGGATGATAAACAAAAATAGATTGCAACTGCGCACAAAAATGAATGTGGCATATAATTGTCGTTGAAAAAATAAATAAAACGTTACATTTGTGCCAGTTTATTTTCCTTATAAATGTTATGGGGGAGGGGAAACATGTCTTCGACGAGTATTCCGACGATAAGACCAAAACTTAGAAGTTCGTTTTATTTATGTAAAATTACTAGAGAGTGTAATATCCGGCAATACAACGTGGGCCCCGGACAGAGACGTGGAGGTCCTGGAATTTTCATCCGAGAAGATACTCTCTTGTGAGATGCAATTAATTTTTTTTTCGAGCAGTGCCATTTCTGGAACGAAGAGTAACCCCAAAAACTAATCCAGGGCTGCATCCCTGCTCCTTCTCCGCATGTTTGTGTAGTTTTGAGGCGGAATGAGAGCGTTGGCGTGACGTCACTACCCGGGGTTTCCACACTCCAGAACGGTGAGAGCTCGAACGGCGTCATGGCGGAGGCCGGTAACGCAGGGACGCGTTGCTAAACTGCTTTCGATCCGCAATCTTTGGATCAGAGAACACGGTATCCCGAATACGGAGTGCCGAAAATTTTACCTTGAATTAAACATTTATGCGTTTTTCCTGTGGGAGGAATCGACGACGCTCTGCTCACAGTCGGCTCGAATTTGTTTGAGCGGCTCTCCACGGGAGCTGGCTAGCGCTAGCAGGCTGCTAGCAGAGAAGATAAAGCTGTTGGCCAGCGAGCAGGCTAGTGCTAGCAGAGAGGATAAAGCTTCGGCTAGCGAGCAGGCTAGCCGAGTTAGCCAGAGCGAGAAAGGGGGACCTCAGAACTCCGGATCCAGCCGGGGGACAGACTGGCAGCTTGCAGGATCCAGGTACGAGAGCAAACCGAGACGACGATGGCTTCACATGTCCGGAAAAAGCCCCTCGTTCTCTGTAAACTTCAGTTTCGCCGACGAGCCGCATTAGTTTGGCGAATTTTCCGCGTCGCTCAGCTCATGTGTGATCGCTGAATGCGGGGCTGCTCTGCGGGTGATTGTTGTCGAGCTGTGGGGCGACGCGCATGCTGCGCTGCGGGAGTGAGAGACGAGCAAGCGCGTCCGCGGTGGCGCGGATGGCTGACAGAGCGACGGTGAACCGTCTGTTGCTCACAGCTATCCTCAGTCCGAGCTTTACAGTGGGGTATTAAATGCGCTACTGTCTGCCCTGTCAATGTGTTCAGTTATAATTCACCCTTTAGCCGAGACAGCTGAGCGTTTATCCGTGAGAACGGCCCACTGGCTGGAGCCTTTGGTGGTTGGTTAGTTGGGGAAATAACTGCACGGCGGTCTGAACTGAGACATTTTTCTGAAAGCGACTTACAGCCGCTTTCACACCGGACGCAAAACGATTTTTTTCGCAGGACAAATTACATTCAAAGTCAATGCAAAGACGCGAATACACGCGTTCAAAACGCGTTTAAATTCGCGTCTTTGCATTGACTTTGAATGTAATCTTTCGTGCGAAAAAATTCGTCTCGCGTACGGTGTGAAAGCATCATTACTTGAAAATAGTTTGCTGAACAGCCCTGAATCTCTTATGTCGGATAGCTAGGCTAGTTAGCCGGCGCGTCGGCTCATCTGATTCTCGGAAACGCAGCGTTTCCACAACTCACTGCGAGTTTGTTGTTTAAAAAACACCCGGGCGGTTCAGGCTCACGGCGGAGGATTTCTGGGCGATTCGCGGCGATTTTCGACGTCGCAAAGCGAGACTTTGGCAGAGTTCTCGGGTCGCTGGAGCGTGTGGCGGTCTGCGGCTCACAGAGAAGCTCCTTCGGCGGAGATGCGCATCATTGTGCGGCAGAATCCGCCTGAAACTCGAGGGCGCTGCGCAGGCCGCGGCGCCGGGCCTGTGCGGTCGGTGCGATGCGGTTCTGGCTAACTAACTAGCTTAGGTTTTGCAATGGCAGCTACCTGCGTCTGCCAGGCCCCGAATTCCTCACATTTAATACACGTATTAGGTATTTAAACGACCTGATCTGAATTTATTTGTGGCATATTTTGATCTTTAAATTGTATTTCGTTTTATTCGGACTCCTTGTGCTTTTTAAAAAAAGTTTGCCCGATATCTAACGAGAACACGATTCCTCAATGCTAACGGTTGCTTGCCAGCGTGAGCTAATTCTTGGCTGTCCGCTAGCGAGCTAACGTGGGGAAAAGGTTATTTGCGAATCGCGGGTCATGAAGCCACGCTGTGATGTACTCTTGCTGGCGACAAAGAAAACGACTTTGCGCATTTAAGTAAACGGGGGGTTAATTCAGAAATTCGCTTGTGGTTTGCCCGAGTATTTGTCTCTATTTTCTCCGTTGCGTGGTGAAACCTCACTGCCCAACATGAGCGGTCCCGCTCGGTACACTGTGCTCCGGTTAGCCCTGCTAGCTACACATGTACCGAGGAGTTTGATTGATGATGCTCAGTTGACAAGCGAGCAACATGCTGATGTTGCGTGGAATATCGGTCGTGGTTGTTGTCATTAACCGGGCCAAGTCTGGATTAACTGGCCCGAAGCGGACTTCTTTTTGACTTGTAAATTGGTTTATTTGTGTTTCTGATGAAGGGAATGTGTCCCATGTCCGTACGAACGATGGCTAACGTGTGCGGTTCAACGATGTAAAATGTAACTAGCTATAACTTCAGTGTAATTATAGAGAGAGTGAAGTTTTCTATAACGCAAATGCTGGCTAGGTATTGAGGGTCATCACGATGGGTTTATTGTTCGAGTTGAATGCTTGTAGCGCGCTAGGTGGAAGCATTTTCTTGTATTATTGAATTTAAGGACAGTTGTTGGAGACGAGGGGAAATGAGGCGCACCAGTGACTCTGGGAACCGGAAGTGATGTCATGGGTTGATTGAAATAATATCAAGTCGAAGAAACTCCTTTCACTATCGGTTCAACATTTCGGAATAAGGGTGCTTATTAGGCCCTTGTTTTATTCAGTGCATTTACCTATTGAACTTGGTAACTTTTGCTCAGAAAAGTGTTATGTAAATAAAGGTATTATCAGTACCTATTTTGTTGTTGAACACAACCCCTAAATTTGGCGACCTTGATGCATGACCAAATTGGCAGTAGTGGAGAACAGAAAGTTTATCCAACTGAGCTGCCAGCTTTGCAGAAGGTGAATAACTGAACTGGTTCTTGTGGGAAAAGCCACAGAAACTGGCCTACATGTAATACCTATTTATGAGGATGGAGCCTGTCTTAAAATTCACACGACCAGCTTCAGTTCATTCATAAATTTATGATTTAAACATAACGTATGCATTGTTATTAACATATGGTTTTTGGAATTCGGACATTGGGTTTGGATGTTCTTTGCAAACAATAGCCCATTAGTGTAGGGATTTCAGTGCAAATTTTGGGGATAGTGTTGGATCTGGATTCCTTTGCTTTCCTTGTTCGGCTTGCATATGTTCTGATGCTTCTGCAGTCCAATCAAAAGCTGCATTACCTGTGGTTATTGCTCATGTGCCTTATGAATGTGTTTTGTTGGCAGGATATCAGTGTAAAGAGAAAATGGGAGCTAATTTGAATAATTTAGCCCTGGCCATCTCTTTACAACTTCCCAGTGGTCTTACAGGACGCTGATGTGACCGTCTCACCAGGGTCATTCCATCCCAAATCAACCAGAATGTGAAGGGTGCCCCTGGTCATCCTTAATATGTGCCAATACATGGTAAAAATTTCAAGGCTGTCATTCACTGTCATCCAGTAGTTTTTGGTGGTGAAATATGGGCTATTTTTTGGAAAAATGAAAAATGTTCTAATATAAATAGGCCACTGGAGCTGGAGGAAATGGTTATTTAAAACTCCTGACTGCTGCACACATGCATAAACATCAGTTTAGACATCATGAAACATTTCAGATCTAGATAATGAGCCATTCTCCCTCAGCAGTACTGCAAAGGTACAGCATAATTTCGTGAAATCGGCTTTCTCTTCATTTTGGGGGGTCAGTAGATGACCAGGGACTAAAGGTACACCTTTTATAAAGCAAAAAATAAAAAATTCAGGAAAATTAACTCTATATGCAAGATTACAACCCTGCAGCATCATGACTTTGCTGTAAGTAAGCATTCAAATTGGTCAAAAATACATTTTGCAAAAATTGAAAAAAATGCCTTAAAATATAAATGGCCATATCTCAGCAACTACTGCACTTACAGACCTGAAATTTTGCGCCCATTCATTTCTTAGGTAGTACTTAAATTGTTTTTTTTTTTTTTTTTTTTTTCCCCAGACTTTTCTGAGACAGTGACCTGGTTGATTTGGGATGGAATGACCCACCAGTATTATAAAAGATTTCATCAAAATGGAAAAAGTGCCAGTATTTTATTTCAGTCCAGCACTATCCCAAATTTGCATATCTGAGCATCAGTACGTGTGTGTGAGAATACACACAGTGCCGTGTAGAAGTATTTGCATCCTTCCTTATTTCTTCCACTTCCTACATTTTTGGTTATTTGGCATATTAAAGTGCCATAGATCTTCCAACAAGCTTTGAAAAAGGACAAAGACAACATGTAGAAATGTAAAATGCAGCTTTTAAATGATCATTTCATTTTTTGAAGATGGTGATTCAAAACTTGTATCACCCATGTAAAAAAAAAAAAAATGCTTCCTGAAAGCGAATAATTGGTTGTGCTACCCTTAATGGCAGCAAAGGCTGTGATATGTTTGTGATAACTGCGGATGAGTCTTTTACATCACCGGAGGAATTGAGGCTCACTCTTTCTTGCAGATGTGTTTTATTTTGGCCAAGTTGGAGGGTTTTCTAGCATGAATTGTCTGTTTAAGATCATACTACATCATTAGCGTCGGATTCAGGTCAGGATTGTGACTAGGTCACTCCAAAACCTTTATTCTGTGTGTCTTGAGCCATTCAGAGGTGGATTTGCTTGTGTGCTTCAGATCATCTTCCTTCTGCATAACCCAACTGTACTTGAGCTTTAGGTCACAAACTGATGGCCAGACTTTCTCCTTCAGGAGTTTCTGGTAGATGGCCGAATTCCTAGTTGCAGTAATTATGGCAAATAGCTGGGTCCTGATGCAGCAAAGCAGTCCCAGACCATCAAGCTAATACCTCTGCGTTTGACTGTTGATATGATGTGCTTTTTGTGGAATGCAGTGTTGACTTTTATGACATTTCCCAAAAAGTTCCACTTTTGACAGATCAAAAGTGTGGTGGGGGGTCATCAATAGGGCTGTAATGATATTTAACTGCAATTTTTTTTTTTTTTTAAAAGTGTAGTAAGACTACCTACTGCCATGGGGCGAACAGCCGAGCCCCTTTCCTTTATTCAACTGGATGCAGTCTTGAATGAATGACTGCCGAAAGTGCCAGACCTCAGAGGGCATGTGAAATACTTCGGGGGGGGAGGAGAAAGCTTGATTGGCATCAGTATTTTCGGCGACATGCTGAACAGAGCCATGTAAAAAAACTACAAAATCGTCTCCTTTTAACCAACTAGAAAGTCCAGTCCGCTGCAACCACATGGATGTAGCCCTCGAAAGCCCGCTCCTCCCCTTTGTAGCACATTATTCGGCCAATACTGTCGCCTTGGCAACCAAAATCGATAGGTGTCATGAGTGAAGTATAACACGTGCATACCCAATATGAAAGTAATCAGCCAAAAATTAAAGCCTGTACAGCGTCCACAAAGAAGTGTGTACAGATGTGGACGGAGACGACAAGCATGAATCCATAGTAGCTGCATGACCTCGTCCGGGAGCTACAATTGGGCAACTGTAATCCTGTCCCCATTTACTTTGCTCAATTAGCGATCAAACCGTGGATTCGCTTATTTGCTAAGTTGAATGAGTAGATGAATGAGTTGATAAATTGCACTATCAGCTCATTCAGCTTAGTAAATAAGCAAATCCACTGTTTGATTGCTAATTGAGCAGAGTAGCTTAATTGGTTAAAAGGAGACTATTCAGTTGTCTCTCCGTTCATCAGCATGTCGCCGAAAAATACTGATGTCAGTCAAGTTTTTTTTCCTTAAAGGCAATTCCAGTGTTACTCACGTCACATTTACTTCATTAGGCTCTAGTTTAAAGTTGTTTCACTACTCCATTAATTGACCTAACTTCCTAAGTTCAACATTTTGGCATTGAACCTCTGACCATCGTCTAAATCTAGAAGTGAAAACCCAGAATGAACTCCCAATGGTCATGCTGGCAGACCAGATTTTGTAAGCGTTACTCATGTTAGGCAAAAGTAACATGCCTTTTTTTTCACATAAGTTTGGTTCTCTATCCATGTTAAATGATGCATTGTAGACTAAATTGGATTATATCTCTTAAACACATTATTAATGGAACTTCTAACACAGCTAAGGTTTTAACAAAATGCAACAATATTTTCGTACAACCGGCCTTTTAAAAAAAAAAAAAGTTACTCACGTTACGTGACTCACGTTACCAATAGCTTGAGCACCTGAAAGTTCACCAAACTGTTTTGTACTTATGTTCACAATGTCTCAACCACTTCTATTGAACAGAATAATAGCCTAGGTCTTCATGTTCACTTACTTTGAAAACTCCTAATAAATGCAAGTCATAGTAGAATTCATCCCAGCATAAATCCCTGACTTCCAGACTATGAGGCCTATAGCATATCAACCTCCACAGTTACCAAATATTGTTGAAAACAGCCGTCATACAATAAATTATCAGTTCTCTATAAATATTCTTGTGGCCGGCCATGCTATAAACCATGCCAAAGGGTAAGCCTCTGGAGAACATGGTGAAATGTACATTATAATGTACAAGCATAGCAAAACTGATTTAATGCCTGGTTTAAACAAATCTCCCGTCAAAATTAAATCTTAAAATTAATATCTATCTGTCGAACTACTTATTTATTGAAAAACTTACCCACCTAATTTGTTGGATGTTTTTGGATTCTTTTCTCTGGTTTCAGGAAAAATCTAGAACACCTGTTGTGTGCCTTTGATGTGCTGCCACCTTTGTCAAAAGACATTAACAACTTAATTGCCAATTAGGAGTCAATCAGTTGTGATAATAGATTTCTTGGCAAAACACTGTTACTCACGTTACATGCCTCTATGCTGGACGTTACTCACATTATAATGTTACTCACGTTACAGATTTGAAGACAACATATCTCAAAAACAATAGACTACTTTCTTGATTTTATTTCTTGAATATCTTGAGTGGACACAGAAGAGATGATGCCCAGATTTTGTTATTAATATCTGACAGCATTACAGGATGAGGAAAACTTAAAACTATTTTTGTTACTCATGTTACAGATGCAGATCGTCAAATTTAACATGCTTGGATAGAGCTCAAGCATACTGTCAGACAAAGTACTAATCGTTCTTTCAACACTTTGAAATTAATATTACCATAAAATAATATGGTTCATTGCATAAGTGTACACACTTCTATGTAGCTGAGGTTTGAAAATTACGATTTTGGAGACAAAAAAATCTGTTTTTTTCCAGCAGACTTTATATTTGTGCTAAAAAAAAAGTTGATCAGCATCAGACCTTCAACTCCTTCTGATTCTTACAGCTTTATATACAGTTGTGTAAAATTTCAAGCCACATGAATTTGATTGCCATTTCATGTTTGAATTTTCAGTGGTCATGTTACATTGTAGCTGGAATTGCCCGGAAGAATTTCACAGGCCCTCTGAGGTTTGGCTCTTTCACCAGCCGTTCGTTCGAGTCTGCATCGGGTTGAATAAAGGAAAAGGGCGAGCTCGGCTGTTCGCCCCACGGCAGCAGCTGGTCTTACTACGCCTTAAAAAAAAAAAAAAAATCGCGATTGAATATCATTACAGCCCTAGTCATCAAGATGTTTTTTGGCAAATGTGAGGTGAGCCTTTGCATTCTTTTCAGTCAGCAGTGGTTTTCACCACGCAGCTCTCCTTTGGATGACATTTTTTCCCCCAGTCGCTTTCTTATTGAGGATTCATTAACACTGACCTTAACTGGGGCAAATGCGGCCTGCAGTGTCTAGTAGAAACTGAACCCAATTATCAATGAAAATTTTTCATTTTTTTGATTTGGTAACTAAGGGGGCAGTTACTTTCTCTTTGAGGGCCAGGTAGGGTTGGATAGATTTTTTTTTCCTTTGGATAAATGAAATCTTCATTGTTAAACTGCATTTTTTTTGGTTTACTCCGGTTATCTTGGTGTAGTAGTAAAATTAGTTTGATATGAAATATCCAAGTGTGGCAAATGTGCATACAGAAGAAATCAGGAAGAAGGCAAGTACTGTACACACCACTGTGTGTGTGTGTGTGTGTGTGTGTGTGTGTGTGGGGGTGTGGGGTGTGTGTGTGTGTTGTGTGTGGGGGGGTGTTTGTGTGTGTGTGTGTGTGTGTGGGGGGGGGTGTGTCTTTGTGTTTGTATGAGCGTGTTTGTGTGTGGGGGTGTGTCTTTGTGTGTGTGTTGTGGGTGTGTGTCTTTGTGTGTGTGTGTTGTGTGTGTGTGTTGTGGGTGTGTGTGTGTGTGTGTGTATGTGTGGGTGTGTGTGGGGGTGTGTGTGTTGTGGGTGTGTGTCTTTGTGTGTGTGTGTTTGTGTGTTGTGTGGGTATGTGTGGGGGTGTGTGTATGCATGTCTGTCTGTGTGTCTGTTTGGGTATACACACCGAAAACATGCATGTACACCAATCAGCCAGTCAGTACTTGTAGGCCCACTGTTGCCACCAAAACAGCCCTGACCCGTAGAGGCATGGACCTCACTGGACCTCTGAAGGTGTGCCGTCGTATCTGGTACCAAGATGTTAGCAGCAGATCCTTAATGTACACTGAGTTACGAATGGGGCCTCCTTGGATCGGACTTGTGTCTCCAGCTTATCTCACTGATGCTCGACTGAGATCTGGGGAATTCAGAGGCCAAATCAACGCCATGAACTCACTGTTGTTCCTCAAACCATTCCTGAGCCATTTCTGCAGTGCGGCAGGTGCATTATCCTGCTGAAAGAGGCCACTGCCGTTAGGAAATACTGTTTCCATGAAGGGGTTGATCTGGTCTGCAACAATCACTACGATTACATGCACAGTTAAGGTGAGCTACCGTTATAGTGCGATTCGACCATGTAATCAGACTACCGTCCTTGTCCCAGTATACCTGCACAAAAGGGGGATCGGTTTATTGACCGAAGCATGTCCGTCTCCGCTATGATAGGTGACGATATGCCCCCTTTCAGCTTGTTTGTGTCGGACCTTTTTCTGGTTGACCTATTACATCACAGACCAAACAATCGACAAACAAGTAACATCCACATGAATGTCAGGACCAAGGTTTCCCAGCAGAACGTTACCCAGAGCATCACACTGCCTCCGCTGGCCTGCCTCCTTCCCATAGTGCATCCTGGTGCTGTGTCTTGCCCAGGTAAGCAACGCACACTCACATGGTCATCCACATGATGTGAAAGGAAACGTGATTCGTCAGACCAGGCCACCTTCTTCCATTGCTCCTTGGTCCGGTTCTGATGCCCACTGTAGGCGCTCTCGGTGATGGACAGGGGTCGGCACGGCTCAGTGACGGGTCTGCAGCTACAGCCTCAGATACAGTAACCTGTGATGCTCTGTGTTCTGACACCTTCCTGTCAGAACCAGTATTCACTTTAGCAGCAGTTTGAGCTAAAGTAGCTCCTCTGCGGGATCGGACCTCACGGACCGGCCTTCGCTCCCCTCGCTCATCACTGAGCCTCAGCCACCGATGATCCTGTCGTGGGTTCTCTGGTTTTCCTGCCTTGGCCCACCTTTGGGCCAGTACTGACCTCTGTGGACTGGGAACCCCCCCCCAGAGCTGCAGGTCTGGAGATGCTCTGACCCAGTCGTCCCACCGTCACAGTTTGTCCCGTCAAAGTCGCTCACATCCTTACTCTTCCATCACATGAACTTTGAGGTGTTGGAATCCCACCCACTGACAGATGCCATTATAATCGGTGTTACTCGCGTCACCTGTCAGTGCTCGTGATGTTATGGCGGAGTGGTGTTTGTACACTAAAGGATGGCACACCACAGAACCGCTCGATTTGTTGATCTGTTAGTTTTAGTTGTGTCCTGAAATAAGGGCAAGTTCGGCGAGGTTGATTTATAACCCAACAGGACTTTATTCTGGCTTCTCTCCCTTTGAGCAACTGGGTACTTTGAGCAAACCAGTGACTAATTAAACCAGCTGAATAACTTGGTGCACCCAGTGTTGTGGAGTCGTGCAAAAGCAGACGGAGGTGCTGGCTGGTGGAGAGGAGGCTGTGATGTCCTGTGTTCGTGTCTGTGAGTGTTTGAGACCCGTCTGATCTTTACTGTGTTTGAACCTCCCTGTCCTGTTTGAAGCCCATTCTTCAGGGCTCAGTTTCTTCATGACTTTTTCTCTGTTTTTGGTTTGACTCTGATCGCGAGATGAAAACAGTTTCGGCTCCTCAGTATTTGCCGTGGTTTAATGTGGTTTAATTTCTTGGCATCTTGTCGGTTTTCATTCCGTATGAAATCATTTAGTCCACATAATGTGATAATTCTAGCTGTTCTTCAATATTGCTTCACATGGCTAAAATGTTTGAGAGACCAACTGCAGGAAATATTTGCATAAACATGAATTTGTGTTCGGGGAAGATTGGGAGTACCTTGAATTTGGTTTTTGTTTTTTTTTTTTGTTTTGGTCTTTGTTTAATGTAGTTCAGTGCTTAAATTCACTGCTGTCATTTCCCTCTTCTTGACGGCTGCTCGTATGGCCTTATAGGCTTAAGGCCTGATAAAATAAGGCCACATTTGGCTGAATGCGTATCAGAGGGTTGTTATTTTATTATCGCTCATTACGCTTTTGTTGTGAGTGACCTGCGGTTGATTAGTCGAGTTGGAGCCGGTCCCTCCTGTTGCAGTGTGGGGTCAGGGGCCTCACTGAAGGGCCCCACGCAAGGGCCCAGGTGCTGCATTGACCTTGCTGTGGCTACACTGGGACTTGAACCAACAACCTCCTGAGCCTGAGACAAACAGATTGGCCGTTTGGTCCCTTGCTGCAGGTCTTAGAATTTGGTGAATTTGGGAGGGAGTAAATCCAGTGAAAATATTGCAGTGAGCAGCTGCAGAATCGCAGCACTTTGTGTAGCGTGTGTGTGGAAGCCGGTACACTGATTTCTGCCGTTCAGCATTATCTGTGTGGATCTGTGAAACGCTCACTGATGTATCCTGTGTAAAGGGTGTGATCACCTGGGAAATGGGTTAATTGATATGGCTGGTGTTGTATTACCTTCCAAATACACCGAATGCAGATTTTTCCTGTTCCATCTGCTACAGCGGTGGGTGACACTGTTGCAGTAATTGTCTCCATCTGATCTAAATTTTTACACTTGAGTATAAGGATCCATTGTGTCCTGAGAACAGTGCAGCTTAACTATTGGAGTAACACTTGGAACGCCAGCTTCATTAAGTCTCATGCCATACTCTAAAGCAAGACAGACCTGTGACTGTTTATACCTTTTGGGTCAAAACCCTGGTGTGAATGCATCTGATACTGGCCTCTAGAAATCTACAGTCTGTATTTGACCTCTCGCCGCTTGCACTCGAGTTTGTCATGGCTGAATTTCGCTTTATGAAACAAACGTGACATTTAGGAGGGGAACAGTGTGCACACTGGTGTTCTGACTTCAAACGTGATCTGCAATCTTGTGAAGTGAGTATGGAGATGGAGTAGCATGTGATGATTGCTCACTGACCAATCACAACATAGCCATGGCTTATCAAAACAACTTTTTAAATCCCTTTTCACAGATTATTGTCCAGCACCAGTGGGTCTTCATTATTGCTCCATTAGAGGAAATCAGACTTGAGTAGGATCGTGTCTTTATCGAGATTATTTCAGTCTTCCTGTGCCCAGCTCTCTAGAGAGTTGGGGAAACTCTGGTGAGGAGCTTCATTTTTTCCACGAGAAGTTGTTCCTGTTAATATTGTAAATGTGGCCGATGACTTATTTCTAAATTGTGTCCATTTTGTTGTTACAGGTGATCCCCTCTGCATAGGACACCTGTGGCACAGTCCTCCTGGACAGTCTGATTTTTTTTTTTTTTTAAGAGAAAACTTTGGGCGACGGGGAGATGGACGGTCGCAGCGAGGATGAGTGTGTGAGCAACAGCAGCGCAGAGTCCAGGTACAAGCACACCTCCCTGTTCGTACAGGTTTAGGTGCACCTCCCTGTGGGCACAGGTCTAAGCACACCTCCCTCTGGGCACAGGTCTAAGCACACCTCCCTCTGGGCACAAGTGCACCTCCTTATAGGGGCGGATGCTATATGAGGAGTAACGGTAACCCCTTCAGGAATCTGATGGTTATCTTGCAGCAGTGTTAAACCTTGGGTGGAGAACAGTGGTGGGCGGTAATGATTGGCTTGCGGCTGCTGTGATTGGCTCATTGCTCTTGATTGATTTAGTCACCTGTCCAATAAGAGCGAAGAGAAGAGGCTTGTGTCGGATTAGGGGAGGATATGGGTGGTTCTCACTGTGGTGTCTGGAGCAGGAAGCCCTTCTGTAGTTGGCCTGAGGATGATATTTCTGGGCAGGTGCTGTGACTGTAAAGTTGAGTTGAGTTTATCCTCTGCTGTTCAGACGTGTGTTTCTCACTGTCCGCATCAGGCCAGCAGTGATGCTGCTTGACTCTTGTGTTCCTTTCAAAGCCTCGTGCAGTTTGCTCTGTTCAGTGACCCTAAAGTTCACACACCTCGTCTCCATAGTAACTCGGACGATGAGTCCGGCTCCGGTTCTGGCTCTGGTTCCGGGTCGGGATCCAGCTCCAGCAGCAGCAGCAGCAGCAGCAGCCAGTCAGCAAGCAGTGACTCGGGCAGCGGGTCCGAGTCCGGCAGCGGGTCCGACTCCGACTCAGAGAAGCCAAAGGAGAAGAGTCAACCAGAGAGCAAACCTGCAAACCTGGGGCTGAGATCGGGAGGGGCTGAGGAGGGGGGGAGGGGCTGAGGTGAGGGAGGGGCTGAGGAGGTGGGGGAGGGGCTGAGGAGGTGAGGGAGGGGCTCCTCACAAACTGCACTCTGCTGTTTATTTTTTACCCTGGTGTCGTGTGTGTGCGTGTGTGTGTGCGTGCGTGCGTGCGTATTTGTGTGTGTGCGTGCGTGTGTGTGTGTGGGGGCTCGGGCATATTTCGCTCCATTAGGCAGGATGCTGTTGTGTGTAGTGAGCAGCTTGTAGGGTGTGAGTGAGGGGTGCCTGTGTTTTTGAAGGTTAGCATGTACTTCACACACTCTCATTCAGCAAGGAATCGGTGGTAATGATTACAAACATTGGCATCTATGTAGTGTTTGAAATGGGTGTTTGTATAAAAATGGATGTTTATAATCTGTTCAGAGCAATGTGATGGTGATACAACTTTTGTCAGCTGTGCACTTAAACTCACTAGATAGAGGACAGTGAATATGTGTTAAAACAGAGATGAGCAGCTTTAATTTTAAACTGTTTAAATGTCTCCAGAGATCCCAACCCTCTCTCTTTCATCTACACTGTCCCAGTGCTTGCGGACCACGCTGTGTGTGTCAGTATCTGAGTCCTGACAGGCTGAAGTGTGCGGTTAGCGTACGGCTGTGTAACCCTGACCCCCCTGCTCTCCCGCCCCAGTTCTGGAAGTCTAACCCCAGTATTCTGTTCTCCCGCCCCGGTTCTGGAAGTCTAACCCCAGTATTCTGTTCTCCCGCCCCGGTTCTGGAAGTCGAACCCCAGTATTCTGTTCTCCCGCCCCAGTTCTAGAAGTCTAACCCCAGTATTCTGTTCTCCCGCCCTGGTTCTGGAAGTCTAACCCCAGTATTCTGTTCTCCCGCCCCAGTTCTGGAAGTCTAACCCCAGTATTCTGGCGGTGCAGCGGTCCGCGATGCTCAGGAAACAGCAGCTGCAGCAGCAGCAGCCTCCGAAACAGGAGAGCTCCTCAGACAGCGGCTCAGACGAGGTAATCCACCAATCACGGCCCACCGTCACACCCACTGCCACGCCCACCACTCTCCTTATCCAATCGCCTCTCACTGATTACTGCGGTGAGACTCCCAGTGTTTGGCTGTGTAGACCTAGATCAAATATTGTAGCTACCAATAGATAATTTGGACTCGCCTCTTTAAATTTGACAAAAAATTATAGAAATCGCTTTTCACTCTCAGGTGAATTTAAATATACATTATTTTTCTCAAACGGAATGGAGGTGATCTCACATAAAACTGTTTGAATGTGATGTCATCATAATGTCATTTGATTAGCGGGAACACTACACAGTAGTGACCTCAGTCAGTGTGCTAATGGGCTTGGCCTCGGGCCCTCCTGGATGGAGGAGTGTGTCATCGATCTGCTACCTCTTGAGTTTATGGACTGCCGAACACTGTAGGGGGAATCGTTCCTGAAGCGGACTCTTTCATTACAGGACTCCTCCAGCAGCGATGACTCGGACGATGACTCGTCTTCTCAGACGAAGAGGAAAAGGAAGCGTAAGGGGTGAGTGATTTGGCGGGAGCGGGACAGATTTGATGCAATGTGGGGGACCAGTCGCATCCTGTGTTACTGGCTTTGGCTGTGTTATCATCGCTCCCACGGCAGTCCAGCCTTTCTGCTCAGCTGCTCAACAGTCATTCGCTTTTCTCGTGAGTTTAGCCAGTAGTGAGCATAGAAACATTTCAACTCGTCTAATGCAGCTGTGCAGCTGAGGTTATGGTTTAGAAATGGTCGTCATGCTTTAGGAGCATATTTGAGAGAAAGAGTTTGGATTTTTTTTTTTTGCATTGATTGGTATGATAACTATGGGGCAGGTTGTAAGCATTATGTTTAAAACAGGACTGCGGTTTTGTTCTGGTTCAGACAGTCTGTAGGTAAAAGCCTGCAAATTAAAGCTGATTGTCTCTAACCCTCATTTACTTTTCATATCCAGTATGCTAATGCACTCGGCAAATATTGCACTGCTGTCCAAATATATCACCACTGTGCTGAACTCACACTAACGGACCTGGGTTTGCTGTGTTTCTTGTTCCAGGTCAGACTCGGGATCAGATTCTGGGTCAGGATCTGGTTCGGATTCCAGTTCTGGATCCGGGTCTGGGTCAGATTCTTCGGACGAGGCTGAGAACTCGGACGAGACCGTCTCTGACTACGAGCCGAGCAACAAAGTGAAGAGCAGGAAGCCTCCCAACAACAAGTGAGTACTGCCTCTAATGTCGGGTATTTATTCATTACTGCTTCTAATGTCGGGTATTTATTCAGTACTGCCTCTAATGTCGGGTATTTATTCAGTACTGCCTCTAATGTCGGGTATTTATTCAGTACTGCTTCTAATGTCGGGTATTTATTCAGTACTGCCTCTAATGTCGAGTATTTATTCAGTACTGCTTCTAATGTCGGGTATTTATTCAGTACTGCTTCTAATGTCGGGTATTTATTCAGTACTGCTTCTAATGTCGGGTATTTATTCAGTACTGCCTCTAATGTCGGGTATTTATTCAGTACTGCCTCTAATGTCGGGTATTTATTCAGTACTGCTTCTAATGTCGGGTATTTATTCAGTACTGCCTCTAATGTTGGGTATTTATTCAGTACTGCCTCTGGTGTCTGGTATTTATTATCCCCCACCACGAAGTGGATCGGGGGATATTGGAATGGCACTCGTCCGTCCGTCCGGGTTCAATGGGGACAAGTTTTCTCGGGAACTACTGCACCTACATGAATGAAATTTTGTGTGTGGCCAGTACTGATGACCCTACTGAATGAGTTCGACAATTGATTCCGAGAAATTCATTTTTACAGAGTTATGGCCTTGGACTTAAGTGTATGGGTGTTGCAATGGGGACAAGCTCTCTCGGCAACTATTAAACCTACGTGGATGAAATTCTGTGGGTGACCAGTACTTATGGTCCTATTGAATGGGTTCGACAGTTGATTCCGAGAAATTTATTTTACAGAGTTATGGTCCTTGTTTCTGTTCGTTGACTGGTTTATGGGATTTGCAATGGGGACAGGTTTTCTCGGCTACTGTTGCACCTTCATGGGTGAAATTTTGTGTGTGGCCAGTACTAATGACCCTATTGAATGAGTTCGACAATTGATTCCGAGAAATATATTTTTACAGAGTTATGGCCCTTGACTCTGAACTTGGTGTTTGGATGTTCAATGGGGACAAGTTTTCTCTGCAACTATTGCACCTGTGTGGATGAGATTTTGTGTGTGTGGCCAGTAGTGTGATGGCCCTATTGAATGAGTTTGAAAACTGATTCAGAGAAGTTTATATTCATGGACTGAAACAAGTCTATCCTGGAATGCACATCTACCTGCATCACAGGTATCTATTATGTTCCTTCATTTTATTATCTCCTTGCATATGTTTCAGTGGATAATGTCATTGCTCTGTGTTTTTTTTTTTTTTTTTTATAAATTTGGCATCTCCAATCCCACCCGAATCTGGAATGCCCAATTGGTGAACTATGTACAAGGCTTGCTCGTATCGACCCCTTGCTGCCAATTCAGGAGAGTGTAGACAGTTCGCGGCTCTCCTCCGGAAGCACGCCTGTCAACCACCGCTTATACACTCGTTGGTTGAATCTTCGCAAGTTCAGAACGAGGGCGAAGGATACCCGGACATGACCAGGCTTGGAATCTTCCTGACGAGCGCCCGTCTGGCCAACAGGAGGCGCTTGAGCAACGAACAAGGCAACTGTTATAATCTCTTCCTGGCAGTCCCTTCCCAATTTACAACCCTGTAGCGCAATAGCCAATTGTGCGCTTACTCTGAAAAAGCTGCCGACCACTGCCGGCTGATACTGAGCGCGGGCTCGAACCCGCGACGTGATAGTCACTTCTGCCATAGCAACGCGATTCTTTACCGAGTGAGCTATCCGCAGCCCCCTGTGTGTTTTTTTTTTTTTTTTTTAATGAATATGGAATCTCCCGTGACCATTCTTACCGTGGCCGGGGATATTTGTGACAATGTTGGCATTTATTCAGTACGGACTCTGATGTTGGCATATATTCAGTACGGACCCTGATGTCGGGCATTTATTCAGTACGGACTCTGATGTCGGCATTTATTCATTACGGACCCTGATGTCGGGCATTTATTCAGTACGGACTCTGATGTCGGCATTTATTCATTACGGACCCTGATGTCGGGCATTTATTCAGTACGGACTCTGATGTCGGCATTTATTCATTACGGACTCTGATGTCGGCATTTATCCAGTACGGACTCTGGTGTCGGGTATTTATTCAGTACTGCCTCAGGTGTTGGGTATTTATTCAGTACTGCCTCTGGTGTCGGGTGTTTATTCAGTACTGCCTCTGGTGTCGGGTATTTGTTCAGTACTGCCTCTGGTGTTGGGTATTTATTCATTACTGCCTCTGGTGTCGGGTATTTGTTCAGTACTGCCCCTGGTGTTGGGTATTTATTCAGTACTGCCTCTGGTGTCGGGTATTTATTCAGTACTGCCTCAGGTGTTGGGTATTTATTCAGTACTGCCTCCGGTGTCGGGTATTTGTTCAGTACTGCCTCTGATGTCGGGTATTTATTCAGTACTGCCTCTGGTGTCGGGTATTTATTCAGTACTGCCTCTGGTGTCGGGTATTTGTTCAGTACTGCCCTGGTGTTGGGTATTTATTCAGTACTGCCTCTGGTGTCGGGTATTTGTTCAGCACTGCCTCTGGTGTTGGGTATTTATTCAGTACTGCCTCTGGTGTCGGGTATTTATTCAGTACGGACTCTGGTGTTGGGTATTTATTCAGCACTGCCTCTGGTGTTGGATATTTATTCAGTATGGACTCAGGTGTTGGGTATTTATTCAGTACTGCTTCTGGTGTTGGGTATTTATTCAGTACTGCCTCTGGTGTTGGTTATTTATTCAGTACTGCCTTTGGTGTTGGGTATTTATTCAGTACTGCCTCTGGTGTTGGGTATTATTCAGCACTGCCTCTGTTGTTGGGTATTTATTCAGTACTGCCTCTGGTGTTGGGTATTTATTCAGCACTGCCTCTGGTGTTGGGTATTTATTCAGCACTGCCTCTGGTGTTGGGTATTTATTCAGCACTGCCTCTGGTGTTGGGTATTTATTCAGCACTGCCTCTGGTGTCGAGTATTTATTCAGTACTGCCTGTGGTGTCGAGTATTTATTCAGTACTGCCTCTGATGTTCATCATTTATTCTGCTGAGCTACCAGGTGCTGTAGTGCTTGTTTTGGTTGTATTGCGTACTTCCTCTGTAGTATATTTAAACTGTTTTTAAAACGTAAAGATCTCCACACTGAATGCCCCAGTGTATCTCTTGCTTGCTGGCTGTGCGTTTGTTTAGTTCTCTGTGGTACTTAGAGCAGGAAATTGAACCTCCAAGGCTTTGTTGTGCAGTCTGTGAATTACAGGCGCAAAAACACAACTGCAGAAGTACACACACCCACACGCTGACGTGTTAAAGATCCAAAAATAAGAATTAGTCCTCAATGGTGTACCATGTGTCCTTTGGCATACTATGAGGTGTATTCCTCTGCCCCGTGGCGTGCGGTATGGTGCACCATGTGCCCGGTGTTCTACCATGTGTCCTGCGGTGTAGCTGTGTCCTACGGTGTAGTTGGTTTACTGTGTGGTGCAGCTTTTATTGTAACTGTTTCCTTCACCATCACAGGGCCAGTGTCCGGAACGGGAAGAAGGGCAAAGCTCTGAGAAAAAAGGTCTCTGGTTCGGGGTCGGGGTCTTCTTCTGACGAGGATGACGAATTCGACAAGGCCAAGTTGTCAGGCCCTCGTCGACAGGCCACAGTCAACGTAAGCTACAAGGAGGACGAGGAGATGAAGACTGACTCGGACGACCTGGTGGAGGTGTGTGGGGAGGATGTGCCCCAGCCTGCCGAGGATGAGTTCGAGACCCTGGAGAAGGTGATGGACATGAGGCTGGGCAGGAGGGGAGGTGAGCCTCTGCAAACGCATCTGTCGCTGTGTAAACACGACTGCCATCTATCACCCCATAAACACGACTGCCGTCTATCGCCGCATAAATTCGACTGCCGTCTGTCGCCACAGAAATGCGACTGCCGTCGATCACCGCATAAACACGACTGCCATCTATCGCCCCTTAAACAACACTGCCATCTATCGCCGCATAAATGCGACTGCCGTCTATCGCTGCATAAATGCGACTGCCATCTATCGCCCCTTAAACACGACTGCCGTCTATCGCCGCATAAACACGACTGCCTACTATTGCCCCATGAAAAGACTGCCGTCTATCACTGCATAAATGCGACTGCCGTCTATCGCTGCATAGATGCAACTGCCATCTATCGCCCCTTAAACACGACTGCCGTCTATCGCCCCTTAAACACAACTGCCATCTGTCGCCGCATAAACGCGACTGCCGTCTATCGCCGCATAAACACGACTGCCATCTATCGACCCACGAAAAGACTGAGGTCTATCGTCGCATAAGTGCGACTGCTATCTATTACCGCATAAACACGACTGCCGTCTATTGCCGCATAAATTCGACTGCCGTCTGTCGCCACAGAAATGCGACTGCCGTCTATCACTGCATAAACACGACTGCCATCTATCGCCCCATAAACACGACTGCCGTCTATCGCCGCATTAACACGACTGCCGTCTATTGCCGCATAAATTCGACTGCCGTCTGTCGCCACAGAAATGCGACTGCCGTCTATCACCGCATAAACACGACTGCCATCTATCGCCCCATAAACACGACTGCCGTCTATCGCCGCATAAACACGACTGCCGTCTATTGCCGCATAAATTCGACTGCCATCTATCGCCGCATAAACACGACTGCCGTCTATTGCCGCATAAATTCGACTGCCGTCTGTCGCCACAGAAATGCGACTGCCGTCTATCACCGCATAAACACGACTGCCATCTATCGCCCCATAAACACGACTGCCGCTATCGTCAAGATAAACACGACTGCCGCCTATTGTCAATATAAATTCGACTGCCGTCTGTCGCCACAGAAATGCGACTGCCGTCTATCACCGCATAAACACGACTGCCATCTATCGCCCCATAAACACGACTGCCGTCTATCGCCGCATAAATTCGACTGCCGTCTGTCGCCACAGAAATGCGACTGCCGTCTATCACCGCATAAACACGACTGCCATCTATCGCCCCTTAAACAACACTGCCATCTATCGCCGCATAAATGCGACTGCCGTCTATAGCCCCATGAAAAGACTGCCGTCTATAGCCGCATAAATGCGACTGCTATCTATTGCCGCATAAACACGACTGCCATCTATCACCCCATAAACACGACTGCCATCTATCACCCCATAAACAGGACTGCCATCTATCGCCCCATGAAAAGACTGCCGTCTATGGCCGCATAAATGCGACTGCCATCTATCAATTCATAAACACAACTGCCATCAATCACCCCATAAACACGACTGCCATCTATCGCCACATAAACACGACTGCCATCTATCGCCCCAGGAACACAACTGCCGTCTATCACCCCATGAAAAGACTGCCGTCTATCGCCGCATAAATGCGACTGCTATCTATTGCCGCATAAACACGACTGCTGTCTATCACCCCATAAGCATGACTGCCGTCTATCGCCGCATAAACACGACTGCCGTCTATCGCCGCATAAACGCGACTGCCGTCTGTCGCCGCATAAACACGGCTGCCATCTATCACCCCATAAACACAACTGCCATCTATCGCCCCATGAACACGACTGTAGTCTATCGCCGCATAAACGCAACTGCCATCTATCGCCGCTTAAACACGACTGTTGTCTTTCGGCGCATTAACACAACTGCCGTCTTTTGCCACATAAACGCGACTGCCATCTAACGGCGCATAAACACGACTGCTATCTATCGCCCTATAAACACAACTGCCACCGATTTGCCGCATAAACACGGCTGCCGTCTATCGCCGCATAAACACGGCTGCCGTCTATCGCCACATAAACACGACTGCCATCTATCGCCCCATGAAAAGACTGCCATCTATCGTTGCATAAATGCGACTGCTCTCTATTGCCGCATAAACACAACTGCCGTCTATCACCCCATAAACACGACTGCCGTCTATCGCCGCATAAACACGACTGCCATCTATCGCCCCATGAAAAGACTGCCATCTATCGTTGCATAAATGCGACTGCTATCTATTGTCGCATAAACACGACTGACGTATATCGCTGCATAAACACGGCTGCTGTCTATCGCCACATAAACACGACTGCCATCTATCGCCCCATGAAAAGACTGCCGTCTATCGCCGCATTAACGCCACTGCTATCTATCACCCCATAAACACAACTGCCATCTATCGCCCTATAAACACAACTGCCATCTGTTGCCGCTTAAACGCGACTGCTGTTCATTGCGGCATAAACACGACTGCTGTCTATCGGCACATAAACCCGACTGTAGTCTTTCGCTGCATAAACACGACTGTCATCTATTGCCGCATAAACGTGACTGACGCAGTGGTTTCTCTCTTAAAGCCACTGGAGGCACGACGACGGTGTACGCAGTGGAGACGGATGGGGACCCAAATGGCGGCTTCAGCCCGGGGCGAGAGGCGGGCGAGGAGCAGTACCTGATCAAGTGGAAGGGATGGTCCCACATCCACAACACCTGGGAGACGGAGGAGACCCTGAAGCAGCAGAACGTGAAGGGCATGAAGAAGCTGGAGAACTTCAAGAAGAAGGAGCTGGACAGGAAGAAGTGGTGAGTGCTCAGCTGTGGGGCTCTGGGGAAGCGGTGAGTGCTCAGCTGTGGGGCTCTGGGGAAGCGGTGAGCGCTCAGCTGTGGGGCTCTGGGGAAGCGGTGAGTGCTCAGCTGTGGGGCTCTGGGGAAGCGGTGAGTGCTCAGCTGTGGGACACTGGGGAAGCGGTGAGCGCTCAGCTGTGGGACACTGGGGAAGCGGTGGCGCTCAGCTGTGGGGCTCTGGGGGGAAGTGGTGAGTGCTCAGCTGTGGGGCTCTGGGGAAGCGGTGAGCGCTCAGCTGTGGGGCTCTGGGGAAGCGGTGAGTGCTCAGCTGTGGGGCTCTGGGGAAGCGGTGAGCGCTCAGCTGTGGGGCTCTGGGGAAGCGGTGAGCGCTCAGCTGTGGGGCTCTGGGGAAGCGGTGAGCGCTCAGCTGTGGGACACTGGGGAAGCGGTGAGTGCTCAGCTGTGGGACACTGGGGAAGCGGTGAGTGCTCAGCTGTGTGACTCTGAGGAAGCGGTGAGTGCTCAGCTGTGGGGCTCTGGGGAAGCGGTGAGCGCTCAGCTGTGGGGCTCTGGGGAAGCGGTGAGTGCTCAGCTGTGGGACTCTGAGGAAGCGGTGAGTGCTCAGCTGTGGGACACTGGGGAAGCGGTGAGTGCTCAGCTGTGGGGCTCTGGGGAAGCGGTGAGTGCTCAGCTGTGGGGCTCTGGGGAAGCGGTGAGTGCTCAGCTGTGGGGCTCTGGGGAAGCGGTGAGTGCTCAGCTGTGGGGCTCTGGGGAAGCGGTGAGTGCTCAGCTGTGGGACACTGGGGAAGCGGTGAGTGCTCAGCTGTGTGACTCTGAGGAAGCGGTGAGTGCTCAGCTGTGGGACTCTGGGGAAGCGGTGAGTGCTCAGCTGTGTGACTCTGGGGAAGCGGTGAGTGCTCAGCTGTGGGACTCTGGGGAAGCGGTGAGTGCTCAGCTGTGGGACTCTGGGGGTGAGTGCTCAGCTGTGGGACTCTGGGGGAAGCGGTGAGTGCTCAGCTGTGGGACTCTGGAGGAAGCGGTGCTGTGGGACACTGGGGAAGCGGTGAGTGCTCAGCTGTGGGGCTCTGGGGAAGCGGTGAGTGCTCAGCTGTGGGACTCTGGGGAAGCGGTGGCGCTCAGCTGTGGGGCTCTGGGGAAGCGGTGGCGCTCAGCTGTGGGGCTCTGAGGGAAGTGGCGCTCAGCTGTGCTGGCGCTCAGCTGTGGGACTCTGGGGGAAGCGGTGAGCGCTCAGCTGTGGGGCTCTGGGGAAGCGGTGAGCTCAGCTGTGGGACTCTGGGGAGGCGGTGGCGCTCAGCTGTGGGGCTCTGGGGAAGCGGTGGTGCTCAGCTGTGGGGCTCTGGGGAAGCGGTGAGCGCTCAGCTGTGGGGCTCTGGGAAGCGGTGGCGCTCAGCTGTGGGGCTCTGGGGAAGCGGTGGCGCTCAGCTGTGGGGCTGGGGAAGCGGTGGCGCTCAGCTGGGGGCTCTGGGGAAGCGGTGAGTGCTCAGCTGTGGGACACTGGGGAAGCGGTGGCGCTCAGCTGTTGGACTCTGGGGAAGCGGTGGCGCTCAGCTGTGGGACTCTGGGAAGCGGTGGCGCTCAGCTGTGGGACTCTGGGAGCGCTCAGCTGTGGGGGGGCTCTGGGGAAGCGGTGAGCTCAGCTGTGGGACTCTGGGGAAGCGGTGGCGCTCAGCTGTGGGACTCTGGGGGAGCGGTGAGTGCTCAGCTGTGGGGCTCTCAGCTCAGCTGTGGGGCTCTGGGGGCGGTGGCGCTCAGCTGTGGGACTCTGGGGGAAGCGGTGGCGCTCAGCTGTGGGACTCTGGGGAAGCGGTGAGTGCTCAGCTGTGGGGCTCTGGGGAAGCGGTGAGTGCTCAGCTGTGGGACTCTGGGGAAGCGGTGAGTGCTCAGCTGTGGGACTCTGGGGAAGCGGTGAGTGCTCAGCTGTGGGACTCTGAGGAAGCGGTGAGCGCTCAGCTGTGGGACTCTGGGGAAGCGGTGGCGCTCAGCTGTGGGACTCTGGGGAGCTGTGGCGCTCAGCTGTGGGACTCTGGGGAAGGTGTGGCGCTCAGCTGTGGGACTCTGGGAAGCGGGGAGTGCTCAGCTGTGGGACTCTGGGGCGGTGGTGCTCAGCTGTGGGGCTCTGGGGGAAGTGGCGCTCAGATGTGGGACTCTGGGGAACTCAGCTGGGGACTCTGGGGAAGCGGTGAGTGCTCAGCTGTGGGGCTCTGGGGGTGAGTGCTCAGCTGTGGGGACTCTGGGGAGTGCTCAGCTGTGGGACACTGGGGTGAGTGCTCAGCTGTGGGACACTGGGGGCGGTGAGTGCTCAGCTGTGGGGCTCTGGGGAAGCGGTGAGTGCTCAGCTGTGGGCTGGGGAAGCGGTGAGTGCTCAGCTGTGGGGCTCTGGGGAAGCGGTGAGTGCTCAGCTGTGGGGCTCTGGGGGAAGCGGGTGAGTGCTCAGCTGTGTGACTCTGGGGAAGGTGGTGCTCAGCTGTGTGACTCTGACTCTGGGGAAGCGGTGAGTGCTCAGCTGTGGGGCTCTGGGGAAGCGGTGAGTGCTCAGCTGTGGGACTCTGGGGAAGCGGTGAGTGCTCAGCTGTGGGACTCTGGGGAAGCGGTGAGTGCTCAGCTGTGGGACTCTGGGGAAGCGGTGAGTGCTCAGCTGTGGGACTCTGGGAAGCTCAGCTGGGGACACTGGGGAAGCGGTGAGTGAGCTGTGGGACTCTGGGGAAGCTCAGCTGTGGGACACTGTGGGGAAGTGGTGAGTGCTGTGTGACTCTGAGGAAGGTGGTGTGGGACTCTGGGGAAGCGGTGAGCGCTCAGCTGTGGGACTCTGGGGAGCGGTGGCGCTCAGCTGTGGGGCTCTGGGGAAGCTCAGCTGTGGGGCTCTGGGGAAGCGGTGGCGCTCAGCTGTGGGGCTCTGGGGAGCGGTGAGCGCTCAGCTGTGGGGCTCTGGGGACTCTGGGGGGAAGCGGTGGCGCTCAGCTGCTCTGGGGAAGCGGTGAGTGCTCAGCTGTGGGACTCTGGGGAAGCGGTGAGTGCTCAGCTGTGGGACTCTGGGGAAGCGGTGAGTGCTCAGCTGTGGGGCTCTGGGGAAGCGGTGAGTGCTCAGCTGTGGGACTCTGGGGAAGCGGTGAGCGCTCAGCTGTGGGACTCTGGGAAGCGGTGAGCGCTCAGCTGTGGGACTCTGGGGAAGCGGTGAGCGCTCAGCTGTGGGACTCTGGGGAAGCGGTGAGCGCTCAGCTGTGGGACTCTGGGGAAGCGGTGAGTGCTCAGCTGTGGGACTCTGGGGAAGCGGTGAGCGCTCAGCTGTGGGGCTCTGGGGAAGCGGTGGCGCTCAGATGTGGGACTCTGGGGAACTCAGCTGTGGGAAGCGGTGGCGCTCAGCTGTGGGGCAGCTGCTCAGCTGGGGACACTGGGGAAGCGGTGAGTGCTCAGCTGTGGGACTCTGGGGGGAAGCGGTGGCTCAGCTGTGGGGCTCTGGGGAAGCGGTGAGTGCTCAGCTGTGGGACTCTGGGGAAGCGGTGGCGCTCAGCTGTGGGACTCTGAGGAAGCGGTGAGTGCTCAGCTGTGGGGCTCTGGGGAAGCGGTGGCGCTCAGCTGTGGGACACTGGGGAAGCGGTGGCGCTCAGCTGTGTGACTCTGGGGAAGGGCGCTCAGCTGTGGGGCTCTGGGGAAGCGGTGAGCTCAGCTGTGGGACACTGGGGAAGGGTGGCTCAGCTGTGGGACACTGGGGTGGTGCGCTCAGCTGTGGGACTCTGGGGGAGCGGTGGCGCTCAGCTGTGGGACTCTGGGGAAGGGTGGCGCTCAGCTGTGGGGCTCTGGGGAAGCGGTGGCGCTCAGCTGTGGGGCTCTGAGGAAGCGGTGGCGCTCAGCTGTGGGCTCTGGGGAAGCGGTGGCGCTCAGCTGTGGGACACTGGGGAAGCGGTGAGTGCTCAGCTGTGGGACTCTGGGGAAGCGGTGGCGCTCAGCTGTGGGACTCTGGGAAGCGGTGAGTGCTCAGCTGTGGGACTCTGGGGGAAGCGGTGAGCGCTCAGCTGTGGGACACTGGGGGAGCGGTGGCGCTCAGCTGTGGGACTCTGGGGAAGCGGTGAGTGCTCAGCTGTGGGACTCTGGGGAAGCGGTGGCGCTCAGCTGTGGGACACTGGGGGAGCGGTGGCGCTCAGCTGTTGGACTCTGGGGAAGGGTGGCGCTCAGCTGTGGGACTCTGGGGGAGCGGTGCGCTCAGCTGTGGGACACTGGGGAAGCGGTGGCGCTCAGCTGTTGGACTCTGGGGAAGTGGTGAGTGCTCAGCTGTGGGACACTGGGAGCGGTGGCGCTCAGCTGTGGGGCTCTGGGGAAGCGGTGAGCGCTCAGCTGTGGGGCTCTGGGGAAGCGGTGAGTGCTCAGCTGTGGGACTCTGGGGAAGCGGTGAGTGCTCAGCTGTGGGACTCTGAGGAAGCGGTGAGCGCTCAGCTGTGGGACTCTGGGGAAGCGGTGAGTGCTCAGCTGTGGGACTCTGGGGAAGCGGTGAGTGCTCAGCTGTGGGACTCTGGGGAAGCGGTGAGTGCTCAGCTGTGGGACACTGGGGAAGCGGTGAGTGCTCAGCTGTGGGACTCTGGGGAAGCGGTGAGTGCTCAGCTGTGGGACACTGGGGAAGCGGTGAGTGCTCAGCTGTGGGACACTGGGGAAGCGGTGGCGCTCAGCTGGGGGCTCTGGGGAAGCGGTGAGTGCTCAGCTGTGGGGCTCTGGGGAAGCTCAGCTGTGGGGCTCTGGGGAAGCGGTGAGTGCTCAGCTGTGGGACACTGGGGAAGCGGTGGCGTGCTCAGCTGTGGGACTCTGGGGGAAGCTGAGCTCAGCTGTGGGACTCTGGGGAAGCGGTGAGTGCTCAGCTGTGGGACACTGGGGAAGCGGTGAGCGCTCAGCTGTGGGACTCTGGGGAAGTGGTGAGTGCTCAGCTGTGGGACTCTGGGGAAGCGGTGAGCGCTCAGCTGTGGGACTCTGGGGAAGCGGTGAGTGCTCAGCTGTGGGGCTCTGGGGAAGCGCTGAGCGCTCAGCTGTGGGACTCTTGTCCTCCCTGTGATTCGGGTGGTTAGTGGGCCCAGCACCAGTTTGGTCCCAGTGAGATCAAAGCGAGCGGTAATGGTGAGCCCATGGCCTTCTGGGTAAGACCTGGAAGGGTGGGTGTTTAACCTCCTGTACAGGCTGAGTGTGATCAGTGCTGCTGTGTGCAAGGACTCGTACCCACATCACTCCTGTCCCAAGGAGATTTTGCGATGCTGCTATGGTTATGGCTGATGTCTTTTTAAAAATTTTTTCTCTCTATGTACTAACCCTTTGAGCGCTAAATGCAGCTACTGTTGCTCAATGGTGTAAGGATATCAAAATCAAGGCTGTTGAAAACCTATCGTAAATTTACAATTATTTAGAATTTATGTCAGTGCTCTAATGGTTAATTTCTGTCAGAAGTTGTTCAAGTCTTGGGTTGTCAGTTGAATCCCCCATGGGCTGGCCGGGGCGTGTGGTTGAATTTGCCAGCTTCTATTTGCCAGCTGTCGGCATCATTGTAGCCCCCAGATGACGTCCGGCGGCCCCTATCGATTCACGCGTGTCGTCTCTGCCGCTGCCTCTGCGTCCGTAGACACTTGCTTGTGGACGCTCTACAGGCTGTAATTTTTGACCGATTCCTTTCTTATTTGGTATGGACATATTATACTTCACTTATGACACCTATTGATTTTGGTTGCCATGGCAACAGTAGTGGCCGAATAATGCGCAAAAAAGGGGATAAGCGGGCTTTAGGGGGCTACACCCAAGCGGTCGCGGCTGACTAGAATGTCTAGTTGTTCACTGTAAGGCTGTAGATTACTGGGTCGATCCAGTCACTTAAAGAGCGGTTTATTATATCCGTGCTTCCGAAAAAGCGAGGAGATCTTCTAATACAGTTTGGCGTCTGTCTGTCCGTCTGTCCGTCCATCCGAAACAGTAACTCCTCCTAGGCCGTTAGACCAATCAACCTGAAACTTTGGTGTGTGTAAGGTAGTGACCCAGAGAGGTGCACAACGCGTTTAGAATTTCAATTAATTTCCTCTTCTGGCCACCAGGGGCCTTTTTGTGAAAAAAAAAAAATGGCCATAAGTTCCTTATGCATTGAGCTAGGACGCTCAAATTTTTATGGGAGGTGCATGGGATGACCCTTTATCACATATCAGATGGGTTTTTGATTTGATATAATTTTGACCGTTTTCTAGGTCAAATGGCATCAGGTGTGCCACTCGCTGTACCATACGTCCTTTCCTTTCATAATACTCTCATTTCAAAATGAAGAGTAATTTATGCCCTCAACAGACACTCAAAAAGTACTCTATCCAACTAACCAACTACATCACATTGCTGTAACTCTGATCAGTATCAGTGCTTTGTCACTGCAACAAGCAGATTATCATTTGTACAGCAGAATGCCAGTTCAGTGAATTGCCCTCTGACACATTACTACTACTCCCATAACATTTGCTGCGGAGCACGGAGATTTGCGATGGCGCGCCATCGACATGCGTCGAGTTTTTATTTCTCTCTGTAATTCTCCATCCTGTTGTACATTAGCGGTATGGTGGCTTCTTCGGCAAAATGGCTTGTCCCTGCCCTAAAATTTTGGGTGATGGTTGAATCATGTCCTCTCCCGCACTACATCTGGACATTGTCCTGACAGGAAGGATAAACGCTAATATGAAAACATTGTGTGGCTGCACTTGTACATCAGAGCCTTCGGTACCTGAAGACCTGTGTGAGGATTCGCCCAGGGAGGGCGGGCGGCGGTCCGAAGGGTTTATTCTGAATCAGTGCTGCAAGTCCTTTGATCTTTTTGGCAGATTTAGCTTCTTGTCAAATGTTATACTGTTGAAATATCTGTGTGAAATCCATTCATCTGCTTTGTTGAAATTGAATTATTGTGATTATGTGAGGCATGGCTGTCAGTGTTTAAAACTCTGTGTTTGGTTTTGTGATTTGTGCAGGTGATATTGTGCAGTTGAGAGTTATTGATCGTATTTACAGTGTGGAGATTGATATGAGTCTCTCTTTCTCATTATTTTAGGCTGAAGTCGGCTTCGCCTGAAGATGTGGAGTATTATAACTGCCAGCAGGAGCTGATGGACGACCTGCACTCGCAGTATCAGATTGTGGAGAGAATAATCGGTGTGTTGTGTGGAAATATGTGTTTTCTAAATCCCTGTTTCCCAAACCGTGGGCCCTCAGGCATGGCCTTGTGTGTCATTTAGAAATGCTTTAAAAATAAGTGTTATGTGAGAATTTTATTGAAAAATTCAGCTTAATAATTGAACAAATGGAATTCCCTCATGGGAAAATCACTGCCATTAAAATGCGTGTGGCTTAGAATGGTTTCCCATTTTCAGGAGCACAGCACAATAATGTGTGCAGCAGAAGGGAAATGTAGATTTGACTGTTTTATTTATTTTAATTGTATTTATTTTCATTTGCCCAGGCCACTCAAACCAGAAGTCGGCGGCCGGGTTCCCGGATTACCTGTGCAAGTGGCAGGGTCTGTCCTACTCCGAGTGCAGCTGGGAGGATGGAGCGCTCATTGCCAGAAAGTTCCAGAAGTGCATCGATGACTACATGACCCGCAACCAGTCAAAGAGCATCCCGTCCCGCGACTGCAAGGTGAGCAGGAGCCTCCATCAGATCCCGCCCTACAGTCCAAAATCTGCCCTGGTGTCTGTCCTCCCAGTCAGGGAACATGGAGCCGCTCAGCACGGCTGAATGGTCAGGCTGGCCGTCTGCACGCCCTCGGGGAACAGCATGGCGAACGGGAGAGCTCGATGATTTCAGGAACGCGGCCTGATGGAACCGCATCAGCCTGAATTCACCCGTTTTTAAAATTTTATTTACAGGTTTTCTGCGGCTATAACGGTCTGCCCTGCGCACTCAGATCCCTGCAGTGCCGTCCCGCTTCGCTGGGCTCTGTCTCGACACCTGCTGCTGTTCAGTGCCACAGCGGAGTCGCACACACAGGAGCGCACGAGGGTTACAGTCAGAGCAGGAAGTGCTTTACCACAGTTGTGCTGGGGAGGCATACTCCCCTCTGTCAGCAGTCAGCACCCCATGGGCACCTGGTGTATTGTGGGTAGAGCAGAGGGATCTCTGACTGACTTGTACAAACTCAGTACGTTTACATGCACAGTGAAGTCGGTAACAGCTCGATTAGGCCATTTAAATCTACTACCGTCCTTGTCCCGGTATACATGCACATGAGAAACAGATTTATTGACCGAAGCATTTCCGTCTCCGCTACGATAGGTGGCGATATGCCTCCTCTCTGGTTGACCTACTACATCACAGACGAAACAATCGAAAAGCGAGTTAGCTGACGGCATACTGATGGTATGTTGAGCTATGGCTCTGTACATTTCATACGGGCTGTTCGCCATGCTTTTTGTACAGTTGAGATGCACGCTATCCCTGGTGGTTATGGCGTTAGCCGAAGCTTGGCGGCAACACTGCTCGGCTGTACTTGGTGCCCTCTCTACGACCCCAGACTGCATTTCCCTAAAGCGTAGTTGCTAACTAAGTTGGCAGCGAACATCGTTCGTACACTGGCAGTCAGTGGTTCCAGATCTGTCGGTCAGCGTCTGTGCTTTCGGTAAACACACCCCCGGGCTTCTCGGCCATGTTGGATGCGGATCAGGAGTAAAGGTAAGTGGGAGAGAGTCGTTTGAGTTTTCCGATGGCGTGCGGAAGGAAAATTTTTGGATGCCGCACAAGTTGTTCGTTAAATTATGCGGATCAATGGAAGAAGTGATGAGCCCCCAAGGCATGACTGATCGAGCACCGATACCCTTGCAGATGAGGATTGCTACTGTTCAGTACAAACTTAGTTGTGCAGAGCACAGAGCTGCTACTAGTCAGTCTGGTGTTACAAGTGCATTAGACTGCTGGGTCAAAGCCCTGCACGATGTACAATGGAGCGTCTCAGAGCGTAAAGTCCAGTTCGGTTTGATTGATGCATATACGTGGAGGAGTTATCTGACTCGTAACCGCATTATCTGGGTGTGTTAGTTGGACGATATATAGAGCTTGTGTATAGCTCAAGATGGCGGCACAGGTGTTTTGATGTTTGTCTCTGAGTCTCCATGCTTATGTTTGTGTATTAGAAGTGAAAATAGAAGTGAAATTGGGCTACTAACTGGATTTACGCACGCTCTGTTTTGAGCAGTTTGGATAGCGTAAACAGCGCACTAATAACAGTTGTTTGTAGCCAATATTTACTAAAAAAAACAACGCTCCGATGTGGCCTGTCGGGAACCTCCTCCTATTGGCGTATATGCTGACTGTGCCTGCGGATGAAGAAAGATCTGGGGATAGTTTATATGCCTGCTTTTGGAATATTTCCCCGAGAACTATTACCAAGCCGGATGCCTTCCCGTTTGAATCAGAACACTGGATTACAGCAAGTGATTTCGGCTATGCGCCCGGGACCTTGCGCCCGCAGGAGATGCATCGATGGACTGAACTATGCCTGTGTCGGATCACTTCGTCTGCTGGGTTTAAACGGAGAAGCTCCCCTGGCCGCCCGATTAACTCAGTACGGATTATTTACTGCTACTTCTGTCAGGTAATGTCCACCCCAATCCAGGCCCTGGAATGGCAGAACTGTCAAACCCTGACGATCTCAGAAATAGCTCTGGATTACGCTTCATTCATGTAAATGTCCGCAGTTTGATAAATAAAATAGACGCTATTCGTCTGTGGGGACAGTTAACTGAATGCGACATTCTAGTCATGACAGAGACTTGGATAAAACCGTCAATCACACACAATATGATTTATATTTCTGGGTATAATGTTTTTAGAACTGATCGAGTAAAAAAGGGAGGGGGTGTAGCGATTTACGTTAAAGCGTCACTGAGCTGTTCATGCATCGGGTCAATATGGAAACCAAAGTTCTTTGAAATATTATCAGTCAAGCTCAACCTTCCTAACGGCGCTGACCTTACAGTGGTGGGATGCTACCGCCCACCGTCAGCCTCAGCTGAAGCAGCTGCATTGCTCTCAGACACCCTGCTTAAATTAACGGATGACGAGATCATTCTTCTGGGAGACTTGAACTGGGACTGGTTTTCGTCCACATCAACTGCACTCAAGGACATTTGCGATGCATTGCATCTGACCTAGTTAATGTATGGACAAATCCACCCTAATAGATGTCATTCTTACTAATGCCCCACCTAAATATTCTGCTACAGGGATATTTTGTAACAGTGTTAGCGATCATTGTATGATTGCTTGTGTTAGGAATTCTAAGATGCCCAAATGTAAACCACGTTTTATTTTTAAACGAAACTATAAAGCTGGCTTTCCTGCATGATATTTATTATAGTGACTTAAACCTTGTCTGTGAGATGGTAGATGCTGAGCTAGCATGGAACTTTTTTAAAAGTACTTTTTTGTCAATAATAAATAGACATGCTCCTCTGCGCAGATATAGAGTGAAAGGTAGAGATAACCCATGGTTTACTGAGGTCATTGGTTCAACTATCAGAGAGCGAGACCATGCATGGGCCAAAGCAAAAAGTACCAATGATAAGCATTGGGCAAATTATAGAGCATTAAGAAATAAATGCACTAGGCTGATAAAAAAATGCAAAAAGTGATCACTACCTTAATTTGATCAATTATAATATAAATGATCCTAAAAAATTCTGGAAAGTGGTCAAATCATCAGCAGGTGATGTGCCACCTCCCAGCCTTCCTGAATGTTTAAAATGTGGTCAAAATAATATTAAGGATAAACAAATTATGGTTGATGCCTTCAACAAGCATTTCATTACTGCAGGCTTATCCATTCAGTCTAGCTTACCAGCAAACATTCAGGATAGTGGATCTACAGTCATAGGTTCTCCTGTAAGCAGTAGCTTTAATTTTAACACTTTTTCTATTGCACAAGTTTGCAAAGCACTACTAGGCTTAGACTGCAAAAAATCAGCTGGCCAGGACCAGATAGAGCAATATTTTTTAAGGATCGCAGCAGATCTTATTGCCATGCCTATTTCTTCTATTTTTAATCTTAGCTTGTGCTGTGGTTCAATCCCCATCTCATGGAAGACTGCCTCTATCCTCCCCCTGCTGAAAGGAGGTGATCCCTCTGTCATGGATAATTACCGTCCTATATCTAGATTATCTGTAATGGCTAAAGTATTTGAATCACTTGTTAATGAGCAGTTAAAAAGTTTTTTAAATGAGAACAATATTTTAAGTCCAACACAATCCGGCTTTAGAGAAGGACACAGCACTATAACTGCTGTAACTTTAGTTACAAATAACATCATTACAGCCATAGATGACAAAAAAAAACATGTGCAGCACTTTTCATTGACCTTTCTAAGGCATTCGATACTGTTGACCATAGCCTTCTATTACAGAGACTGAAAAGCATTGGTTTTAGTAATAGCGTGTTGGATTGGTTCTCCAATTATTTGATTGACAGAGGGCAGTATGTCTCTTTAGATAATTATAAGTCTGCCTCACAGTAAAGGGAGGTGTCCCCCAAGGTTCAATTTTAGGCCCAATTTTATTTTCTATTTATATAAATAATCTTGCCTTGGGGATAGATCCTGCACAAATTCATCTGTATGCAGATGACACTATTCTTTATACTGTCTCAAAATCATTACAAGAGGCTATTGATCTGTTGCAGTCTGCTTTTAATGCTTTGCAATTGTCTTTAGTCAGATTAAAATTGGTTTTAAATGCTAAAAAAACTAAATTTATGGTTTTTACACGCTCACGATCTCACACTGACTGCACTATATCAACACAAGACGGCACATATCTTGAAAGGGTAACTTCCTACAAATATCTAGGCATTTGGTTAGATGATAGGTTATCCTTTGCAGTCCATATAGACAGTTTTTAAGAAAGCTTAGGCCCAAACTGGGTTTTTATTTTCGTTTGAAAAAAAATGTTTTCCTTTCACTGCCAGAAAAAGACTAATTCAGAGCACCTTCTTATCTGTGTTGGACTATGGTGATGTAGTATATATGCATGCGGCTTCATCTTTACTGAAGAAGCTAGATGTTGTTTTTCACTCAGCATTACGCTTTGTAACTGGTGCTTCTGCAAGGACCCATCACTGTGTGTTGTATGTGAAGGTAGAATGGACGTCACTGTATCTGAGAAGAAGAATTCATCTCTTAATTTTCATAGCTAAAGCCTTAATGTGCAAATTACCCCGTTACATATGCAGCCTGTTATCCATCCGCCATCAAGCATGTAATACACGTTCTTAAAATAAGCTTCTTCTTCAAACTCCTTCTCCACAGACGGAGTTGGGGAAATCTGCCTTCCGTGCTTATGCCCCACATGCATGGAATGAACTGCCAAGCCTCCTTAACTTAGACTCTCTACCTACAATTCCTGTTTTTAAAAGTCTGTTAAATACTGTCCTTACAGAGGAATGTCGTTGCCTGATATAGCCCACTTACAGCATGCTATTGGTTTTTTTTTTTTTTTTTGTGCTTAGTGCTAGTGATCATAGCCTGGGTTTTTAGCCTGTATTGTATTGTCAGCTTTTCTCTTTGTGTAATGGTATCTCTCTGTGTGTCTATATGTAATTTGGTGTCCTGTACTTGAAACTTTTTATGCTGCCATTTTGACCAGGACTCCCTGGAAGAAGAGACATTGTGTCTCAATGGGACCTTCCTGGTAAAATAAAGGTTAAAATAAAAAAAAAAAAACGATGAGAAATTTGATTTTGTGCGATTCCAGTTGGACTAACATGTAAACATGCATTTTAAAAGTCTGGTTATAGTCAGACTAACACTATAATACGATTTCTTTTGATTTTTTATTTTTTTTATGTCATGTAAAGGCACTTACTCTTGGTCTCACACGGCAATCAACATCGGACACTGAGGGTCGCTGTGGGCCTGAATGCCATCCTAATGCCCTCTGTTCCCCTGCAATTACCATGGGGGGGGTTAAAATGCCATTGTTATTTAAAAAAAATTGCTTTCCATTAATTCCACAAAGGAATGTGTTGAGCTGGAGTTACGAGTTTCCTTGGGTTCCACACGTGAATATCAGTGTCCCTGAATAATCCTGCTGCATTCACCTTTATAATGAAGGAAAATGACTGTAAAATCTAGTGAAGTTAAACCCACCCCTTCCCTCTCTCCCTCTCCCTCCATCTCTTTCTCTCTCTCTCTCTCTCTCTCTCCCTCCCTCCCTCCCTCCCTCTCTCTCTCTCTCTCTCTCTCTCCCTCTCTCTCTCTCTCTCCCTCCCTCTCTCTTTCTCTCTCTTTCTCTTTCTCTCCCTCTATCCCTCTCTCTCTCTCTCTCTCTCTCCCCTCTCCCTCCCTCCCTCCCTCCCCTGTCCTGCAGGTGTTGAGACAGAGGCCGCGGTTCGTCCCCATTAAGAAGTGTCCCCCGTACAGCGGGGGGGAGGGGCTGGAGTTGCGGGACTATCAGCAGGAGAGCTTAAACTGGATGGTGCACTCCTGGTGCAAGTACGTCAGTCCCCGCTGCACCCAACTGTCAGATTACACACACACCACTCTCACACACACACACTGCGCCCTACTGTCAGATTACACACACACCACTCTCACACACACACTGCGCCCTACTGTCAGATTGCACACACACCACTCTCACACACACACTGCGCCCTACTGTCAGAGTACACACACACCACTCTCACACACACACACACACACACACACACACACACACTCTCACACACACACACACTGCGCCCTACTGTCAGCTTACACACACCACTCTCACACACACACACTGCGCCCTACTGTCAGATTACACACACACCACTCTCACACACACACTGCGCCCTACTGTCAGATTGCACACACACCACTCTCACACACACACTGCGCCCAACTGTCAGAGTACACACACACCACTCTCACACACACACACACACCCACACACACACACCACTCTCTCACACACACACACAAACACACCACTCTCTCACACACACTGCGCTCTACTGTCAGATTACACACACACACACACACACACACACACACACACACACACACTGCGCCCTACTGTCAGATTACACACACACCACTCTCTCTCTCTCACACACACTCACACACACACACACACACACACACACACACTCTACTGTCAGATTACACACACACACACACTGCGCTCTACTGTCAGATTACACACACACCACTCTCTCTCTCTCTCTCACACACACACACACACACACACACTGCGCTCTACTGTCAGATTACACACACACTCTCACACACACACACACACACACACACACACACACACACACACACACACACACACTGCGCTCTACTGTCAGATTACACACACACCGGCACAGCGTCACACACTGTTCCCAGCTCACACACATGCAGCACAGAGGTTACTGCTACTCTCGCATGGATCATGGTCGCTGGTTTAGCGCTGAACAGAAGTGATGATTGTGGATCAGCTCAGCAGTAAAATTTGATTAGTCTGGCAAAAATTGACAACAGATGGAAATTACTTTTAAAATTCAAATAATTTCACTTCTCGAGTTTATGTTGCTTAGAATTCCTAACTGGACATAAAACAACACAAGAGCACAGCAGGGGATGGAAAACGAGATGACAGTTTAGATGAAGCAGTGTACCAAACGCAATCTCTGTTTTTCTCTTAGCATCGCCTTTGAATATGGTTTTTTTGGACTGAATCACAAAGCATCATCAGTGCAGAGGAGCACACACATATGCCTTGTGTCATCTTCAGTTTTTTTTTCCTGCAGTGCCAGTGAATATACCTTCAGTGTTCTTTTGTCTCATCTGTCCTGCTTCAGTGTTTTTTCTCCTGCAGTCCAGTGATGTCCTGGCATTCTGTTTTCCCTGTGTGGTCCTGCTTCAGTGTGTTTTCCCATGCAGTGGTTTTTTGATGTCCTGTTTTTTGTGCACTTCCTTGCAGTGCCTCAAGGATCTGTCCTGCTTCAGTGTTTTCCCTGCAGTGTCTGGCTGTCCTGGGCAGTGTATTTTTTGTGCAGTGCCTAACTGTCCTGCTTCAGTGTGTTTTCCCTGCAGTGCCTAACTGTCCTGCTTCAGTGTGTTTTCCCTGCAGTGTCTCTGTCCTGCTTCAGTGTGTTTTCCCTCAGTGCCTCACTGTCCTGCTTCAGTGTGTTTTCCCTGCAGTGCCTCACTGTCCTGCTTCAGTGTGTTTTCCCTGCAGTGCCACACTGTCCTGCTTCAGTGTGTTTTCCCTCAGTGCCTCACTGTCCTGCTTCAGTGTGTTTTCCTGCAGTGTCTCGCTGTCCTGCTTCAGTGTGTTTTCCCTGTCCTAACTGTCCTGCTTCAGTGTGTTTTCCCTGCAGTGTCTCTCTGTCCTGCTTCAGTGTGTTTTCCCTGCAGTGCCTAACTGTCCTGCTTCAGTGTGTTTTCCCTGCAGTGCCTCACTGTCCTGCTTCAGTGTGTTTTCCCTGCAGTGCCACACTGTCCTGCTTCAGTGTGTTTTCCCTCAGTGCCTCACTGTCCTGCTTCAGTGTGTTTTCCCTGCAGTGTCTCACTGTCCTGCTTCAGTGTGTTTTCCCTCAGTGTCCCAACTGTCCTGCTTCAGTGTGTTTTTCCTGCAGTGTCTCGCTGTCCTGCTTCAGTGTGTTTTCCCTGCAGTGCCTAACTGTCCTGCTTCAGTGTGTTTTCCCTGCAGTGTCTCACTGTCCTGCTTCAGTGTGTTTTCCCTGCAGTGCCACACTGTCCTGCTTCAGTGTGTTTTCCCTCAGTGCCTCACTGTCCTGCTTCAGTGTGTTTTCCCTGCAGTGCCTCACTGTCCTGCTTCAGTGTGTTTTCCCTCAGTGCCTCACTGTCCTGCTTCAGTGTGTTTTCCCTGCAGTGTCTAACTGTCCTGCTTCAGTGTGTTTTCCCTGCAGTGCCTAACTGTCCTGCTTCAGTGTGTTTTCCCTGCAGTGTCTCACTGTCCTGCTTCAGTGTGTTTTCCCTGCAGTGCCTCACTGTCCTGCTTCAGTGTGTTTTCCTCAGTGCCTCACTGTCCTGCTTCAGTGTGTTTTCCCTGCAGTGCCTCACTGTCCTGCTTCAGTGTGTTTTCCCTCAGTGTCTCGCTGTCCTGCTTCAGTGTGTTTTCCTGCAGTGCCTAACTGTCCTGCTTCAGTGTGTTTTCCCTGCAGTGTCTCGCTGTCCTGCTTCAGTGTGTTTTCCCTGCAGTGTCTCACTGTCCTGCTTCAGTGTGTTTTCCCTGCAGTGTCTCACTGTCCTGCTTCAGTGTGTTTTCCTGCAGTGTCTCGCTGTCCTGCTTCAGTGTGTTTTCCCTGCAGTGTCTCACTGTCCTGCTTCAGTGTGTTTTCCCTGCAGTGTCTCACTGTCCTGCTTCAGTGTGTTTTCCTGCAGTGCCTCGCTGTCCTGCTTCAGTGTGTTTTCCCTGCAGTGCCTCGCTGTCCTGCTTCAGTGTGTTTTCCCTGCAGTGCCTCACTGTCCTGCTTCAGTGTGTTTTCCTGCAGTGTCTCGCTGTCCTGCTTCAGTGTGTTTTCCTGCAGTGTCTCACTGTCCTGCTTCAGTGTGTTTTTCCCTGCAGTGCCTCACTGTCCTGCTTCAGTGTGTTTTCCCTGCAGTGCCTCACTGTCCTGCTTCAGTGTGTTTTCCCTGCAGTGCCTCACTGTCCTGCTTCAGTGTGTTTTCCCTGCAGTGTCTCGCTGTCCTGCTTCCTGCAGTGTGTTTTTTCCTGTGTTTTCCCTGCAGTGCCACACTGTCCTGCTTCAGTGTGTTTTCCCTCAGTGCCTCACTGTCCTGCTTCAGTGTGTTTTCCCTGCAGTGTCTCGCTGTCCTGCTTCAGTGTGTTTTCCCTGCAGTGTCTCACTGTCCTGCTTCAGTGTGTTTTCCCTGCAGTGTCTCACTGTCCTGCTTCAGTGTGTTTTCCCTGCAGTGTCTCACTGTCCTGCTTCAGTGTGTTTTCCCTGCAGTGCCTCACTGTCCTGCTTCAGTGTTTTTTGCCACACTGCAGTGCCACACTGTCCTGCTTCAGTGTGTTTTCCCCTGCAGTGCCTCGCTGTCCTGCTTCAGTGTGTTTTCCCTGCAGTGTCTCAACTGTCCTGCTTCAGTGTGTTTTCCTGCAGTGTCTCACTGTCCTGCTTCAGTGTGTTTCCCTGCAGTGTCTCACTGTCCTGCTTCAGTGTGTTTTCCCTGCAGTGTCTCACTGTCCTGCTTCAGTGTGTTTTCCTGCAGTGTCTCACTGTCCTGCTTCAGTGTGTTTTCCTGCAGTGCCTAACTGTCCTGCTTCAGTGTGTTTTCCCCTGCAGTGCCTCACTGTCCTGCTTCAGTGTGTTTTCCCTGCAGTGCCTCACTGTCCTGCTTCAGTGTGTTTTCCCTGCAGTGCCTCGCTGTCCTGCTTCAGTGTGTTTTCCCTGCAGTGTCTCGCTGTCCTGCTTCAGTGTGTTTTCCCTGCAGTGTCTCGCTGTCCTGCTTCAGTGTGTTTTCCCTGCAGTGCCTCACTGTCCTGCTTCAGTGTGTTTTCTCCTCAGTGCCTCACTGTCCTGCTTCAGTGTGTTTTTCCTGCAGTGCCTCACTGTCCTGCTTCAGTGTGTTTTTCCTGCAGAGCCTAACTGTCCTGCTTCAGTGTGTTTTCCCTGCAGTGTCTCGCTGTCCTGCTTCAGTGTGTTTTCCCTCAGTGCCTCACTGTCCTGCTTCAGTGTGTTTTTCCTGCAGTGCCTCACTGTCCTGCTTCAGTGTGTTTTCCCTGCAGTGCCTAACTGTCCTGCTTCAGTGTGTTTTCCCTGCAGTGTCTCGCTGTCCTGCTTCAGTGTGTTTTTCCTGCAGTGTCTCACTGTCCTGCTTCAGTGTGTTTTTCCTGCAGTGCCTCACTGTCCTGCTTCAGTGTGTTTTCCCTGCAGTGCCTCGCTGTCCTGCTTCAGTGTGTTTTCCCTGCAGTGTTTCACTGTCCTGCTTCAGTGTGCAGTGTCTCTCTGTCCTGTCCCCTGCAGTGCCAGTGCTTCAGTGTTTTCCCTGCAGTGCCTCACTGTCCTGCTTCAGTGTGTTTTTCCTGCAGTGCCTCACTGTCCTGCTTCAGTGTGTTTTTCCCTGCAGTGTCTAACTGTCCTGTTCAGTGTGTTTTCAGTGTGTGTCCTGCAGTGTGTTTTTCCTCAGTGCCTCACTGTCCTGCTTCAGTGTGTTTTCCCTGCAGTGCCTCACTGTCCTGCTTCAGTGTGTTTTCCCTGCAGTGTCTCTGTCCTGCTTCAGTGTGTTTTTTCCCTGCAGTGTGTTTTCCTGCAGTGCCTCAACTGTCCTGCTTCAGTGTGTTTTCCTGCAGTGTCTCAACTGTCCTGCTTCAGTGTGTTTTCCTGCAGTGCCTCACTGTCCTGCTTCAGTGTGTTTTCCTGCAGTGCCTCACTGTCCTGCTTCAGTGTGTTTTCCTGCAGTGTCTCGCTTGTCCTGCTTCAGTGTGTTTTCCTGCAGTGCCTCGCTGTCCTGCTTCAGTGTGTTTTCCCTGCAGTGCCTAACTCCTGCTTCAGTGTGTTTTTCAGTGTGTTTTGTCCTGCTTCAGTGTGTTTCCCTGCAGTGCCTAACTGTCCTGCTTCAGTGTGTTTTCCTGCAGTGTCTCACTGTCCTGCTTCAGTGTGTTTTCCTGCAGTGTCTCACTGTCCTGCTTCAGTGTGTTTTTCCCTGCAGTGCCTCACTGTCCTGCTTCAGTGTGTTTTCCCTGCAGTGCCTCGCTGTCCTGTCCTGTGTTTCAGTGTGTTTTTCCCTTCAGTGTCTCAGTGCTGTCCTGCTTCAGTGTGTTTTCCCTGCAGTGTCTCACTGTCCTGCTTCAGTGTTTTTTGCCTAACTGTCCTGCTTCAGTGTGTTTTTCCTGCAGTGCTGTCCTGCTTCAGTGTGTTTTCCTGCAGTGCCTCACTGTCCTGCTTCAGTGTGTTTTCCTGCAGTGTCTCACTGTCCTGCTTCAGTGTGTTTTCCTGCAGTGCCTCACTGTCCTGTGTTTTCCTGCAGTGCCTCGCTGTCCTGCTTCAGTGTGTCTTCCCTGCAGTGTCTCGCTGTCCTGCTTCAGTGTGTTTTTCTGCAGTGCCTTCCCCTGTTCAGTGTGTTTTTCCTGCAGTGCCCTGCTTCCTGCTTCAGTGTGTTTTCCTGCAGTGTCTCACTGTCCTGCTTCAGTGTGTTTTTTGCCTCACTGTCCTGCAGTGTGTTTTCTGCAGTGTCTCCTGTCCTGCTTCAGTGTGTTTTCCCTGCAGTGCCTCACTGTCCTGCTTCAGTGTGTTTTTCCTGCAGTGTCCTCACTGTCCTGCTTCAGTGTGTTTTTCCCTGCAGTGCCTAACTGTCCTGCTGTCCTGCTTCAGTGTGTTTTCCCTGCAGTGTGTCACTGTCCTGCTTCAGTGTGTTTTCCCTGCAGTGCCTCACTGTCCTGCTTCAGTGTGTTTTCCCTGCAGTGTCTCTGCTGTCCTGCTTCCTGCAGTGTGTGTTTTCCTGCAGTGTGTTTTCCTGCAGTGTCTCACTGTCCTGCTTCAGTGTGTTTTCCCTGCAGTGCCTCACTGTCCTGCTTCAGTGTGTTTTTCCTGCAGTGTCTCACTGTCCTGCTTCAGTGTGTTTTCCCTGCAGTGTCTCGCTGTCCTGCTTCAGTGTGTTTTCCCTGCAGTGTCTCACTGTCCTGCTTCAGTGTGTTTTTCCCTGCAGTGCCTCACTGTCCTGTCTTCTTCAGTGTGTTTTCCCTGCAGTGCCTCACTGTCCTGCTTCAGTGTGTTTTCCCTGCAGTGTCCTCACTGTCCTGCTTCAGTGTGTTTTCCCTGCAGTGTCTCACTGTCCTGCTTCAGTGTGTTTTCCCTGCAGTGCCTCACTGTCCTGCTTCAGTGTGTTTTCCCTGCAGTGTCTCACTGTCCTGTCCAGTGTGTTTTTCCTGCAGTGTCTCACTGTCCTGCTTCAGTGTGTTTTCCCTGCAGTGTCCACACTGTCCTGCTTCAGTGTGTTTTTCCCTGCAGTGTCTCACTGTCCTGCTTCAGTGTGTTTTCCTGTGCCTCACTGTCCTGCTTCAGTGTTTTGTCCTGCTTCAGTGTGTGTTTTCCTCAGTGTCTCACTGTCCTGCTTCAGTGTTTTTTTCCTGTGTGTTTGTTTTCCTGCAGTGTCTCACTGTCCTGCTTCAGTGTGTTTTCCTGTGTCCCTGCTTCAGTGTGCCTTTTTTCAGTGTGTTTTCCTGCAGTGCCTCACTGTCCTGCTTCAGTGTGTTTTCCCTGCAGTGCCTCACTGTCCTGCTTCAGTGTGTTTTCCCTGCAGTGCCTAACTGTCCTGCTTCAGTGTGTTTTTTCCTTTGTCCTGCAGTGTGTTTTCCCTCAGTGCCTCACTGTCCTGCTTCAGTGTTTTTTCCTGCAGTGCCTCACTGTCCTGCTTCAGTGTGTTTTTCCCTGCAGTGCCTCACTGTCCTGCTTCAGTGTGTTTTCCTTGCCTCACTGTCCTGCAGTGTGTTTTTCCCTGCAGTGCCTGCTGTCCTGCTTCAGTGTGTTTTCCCTGCAGTGCCTCACTGTCCTGCTTCAGTGTGTTTTCCCTGCAGTGCCTCACTGTCCTGCTTCAGTGTGTTTTTTCCCTGCAGTGCCTCACTGTCCTGCTTCAGTGTGTTTTCCTGCAGTGCCTCACTGTCCTGCTTCAGTGTGTTTTTCCTGCAGTGCCTCACTGTCCCTGCTTCAGTGTGTTTTCCCTTCAGTGTCTGCCTCGCTGTCCTGCTTCAGTGTGTTTTCCTGCAGTGTCTCTGTCCTGCTTCAGTGTGTTTTTCCTGCAGTGTCTCTGTCCTGCTTCCTGCTTCAGTGTGTTTTCCCTGCAGTGTCTCGCTGTCCTGCTTCAGTGTGTTTTCCTGCAGTGCCTCACTGTCCTGCTTCAGTGTGTTTTCCCTGCAGTGTCTCACTGTCCTGCTTCAGTGTGTTTTCCCTGCAGTGTCCTCACTGTCCTGCTTCAGTGTGTTTTCCTGCAGTGCTCTGTCCTGTTCAGTGTGTTTTCCCTGCAGTGCCTCCTCCTGCTTCAGTGTGTTTTCCTGCAGTGTCCCTGCAGTGTCTCCTGCAGTGTCCTGTCCTTCAGTGTGTTTTTCCCTGCAGTGCCTCACTGTCCTGTCCAGTGTGTTTTCCCTCAGTGTGTTTGTCCTGCTTCAGTGTGTTTTTCCTGCAGTGTCTCCTGTCCTGCTTCAGTGTGTTTTTCCCTGTCCTGCTTCAGTGTGTTTTCAGTGTCCTGTCCTGCTTCAGTGTGTTTTCCCTGCAGTGCCTAACTGTCCTGCTTCAGTGTGTTTTCCTGCAGTGCCTCACTGTCCTGCTTCAGTGTTTTTTCTCTGCAGTGTCTCACTGTCCTGCTTCAGTGTGTTTTCCTGCAGTGCCTCACTGTCCTGCTTCAGTGTGTTTTCCCTGCAGTGTCTCACTGTCCTGCTTCAGTGTGTTTTCCCTGCAGTGCCTCGCTGTCCTGCTTCAGTGTGTTTTCCCTGCAGTGCCTCACTGTCCTGCTTCAGTGTGTTTTCCCTGCAGTGTCTCACTGTCCTGCTTCAGTGTGTTTTCCTGCAGTGCCTCACTGTCCTGCTTCAGTGTGTTTTCCCTGCAGTGTCTCACTGTCCTGCTTCAGTGTGTTTTCCCTGCAGTGCCTCACTGTCCTGCTTCAGTGTGTTTTCCCTGCAGTGCCTCACTGTCCTGCTTCAGTGTGTTTTTTCCTGCAGTGCCTCACTGTCCTGTCCTGCCTCAGTGTGTTTTCCCACTGTCCTGCTTCAGTGTGTTTTCCTGCAGTGTCTCACTGTCCTGCTTCAGTGTGTTTTCCCTGCAGTGTCTCACTGTCCTGCTTCAGTGTGTTTTTTCCTGCAGTGTCTCACTGTCCTGCTTTTTCCCTGTGTTTTTCCTCCTGCAGTGTGTTTTCCTGCAGTGTCCTGTCCTGCTTCAGTGTGTTTTCCCTGCAGTGCCTCACTGTCCTGCTTCAGTGTGTTTTTCCTGCAGTGCCTCGCTGTCCTGCTTCAGTGTGTTTTCCCTGCAGTGCCTCACTGTCCTGCTTCAGTGTGTTTTCCCTGCAGTGCCACACTGTCCTGCTTCAGTGTGTTTTCCCTGCAGTGTCTCACTGTCCTGCTTCAGTGTGTTTTCCCTGCAGTGTCTCACTGTCCTGCTTCAGTGTGTTTTCCCTGCAGTGCCACACTGTCCTGCTTCAGTGTGTTTTCCCTGCAGTGTCTCACTGTCCTGCTTCAGTGTGTTTTTCCCTGCAGTGTCTCACTGTCCTGCTTCAGTGTGTTTTTTCCTGCAGTGCCTCACTGTCCTGCTTCAGTGTGTTTTTCCCTGCAGTGCCTCACTGTCCTGCTTCAGTGTGTTTTTCCTGCAGTGCCTCACTGTCCTGCTTCAGTGTTTTCCTGCAGTGCCTCACTGTCCTGCTTCAGTGTGTTTTCCCTGCAGTGCCTCGCTGTCCTGCTTCAGTGTGTTTTCCTGCAGTGTCACCTGTCCTGTGTTTTTCCTGCAGTGTCTGTGTCCTGCTTCAGTGTGTTTTCCTGCAGTGCCACACTGTCCTGCTTCAGTGTGTTTTTCCTGCAGTGCCTCACTGTCCTGCTTCAGTGTGTTTTCCCTGCAGTGCCTCACTGTCCTGCTTCAGTGTGTTTTCCTGCAGTGTCTCACTGTCCTGCTTCAGTGTGTTTTGCAGTGTCTGTCCTGTGTTTTTTCCTCAGTGCCTCACTGTCCTGCTTCAGTGTGTTTTCTGTGCCTCACTGTCCTGCTTCAGTGTTTTTCCTGCAGTGCCTAACTGTCCTGCTTCAGTGTGTTTTTCCTGCAGTGCCTCACTGTCCTGCTTCAGTGTGTTTTCCTGCAGTGCCTCACTGTCCTGCTTCAGTGTGTTTTCCCTGCAGTGCCTCACTGTCCTGCTTCAGTGTGTGTTTTCCCCTGCAGTGCCTCACTGTCCTGCTTCAGTGTGTTTTCCCTGCAGTGCCTCACTGTCCTGCTTCAGTTGTTTTCCCTGCAGTGTTTTCCTGCAGTGTGCCTCACTGTCCTGCTTCAGTGTGTTTTCCCTGCAGTGCCTCTGTCCTGCTTCAGTGTGTTTTCCTGCAGTGCCTCACTGTCCTGCTTCAGTGTGTTTTCCCTGCAGTGCCTCACTGTCCTGCTTCAGTGTGTTTTTCCTGCAGTGCCTCACTGTCCTGCTTCAGTGTGTTTTCCCTGCAGTGCCTCACTGTCCTGCTTCAGTGTGTTTTCCCTGCAGTGCCTCACTGTCCTGCTTCAGTGTGTTTTTCCTGCAGTGCCTCACTGTCCTGCTTCAGTGTGTTTTCCTGCAGTGCCTCACTGTCCTGCTTCAGTGTGTTTTCCTGCAGTGTGTCCTGCTTCAGTGTGTTTTCTGTCCTGCTTCAGTGTGTTTTTCCCTGCAGTGCCTCTCTGTCCTGCTTCAGTGTGTTTTCCTGCAGTGCCTCACTGTCCTGCTTCAGTGTGTTTTCCCTGCAGTGCCTCACTGTCCTGCTTCAGTGTGTTTTCCCTGCAGTGTCTCTCTGTCCTGCTTCAGTGTGTTTTCCTGCAGTGTCTAACTGTCCTGCTTCAGTGCCTGCAGTGTCTGTCCCTGCTTCAGTGTGTTTTCCCTGCAGTGTCCTCACTGTCCTGCTTCAGTGTGTTTTTCCCTGCAGTGCCTCACTGTCCTGCTTCAGTGTGTTTTCCCTGCAGTGCCTCACTGTCCTGCTTCAGTGTGTTTTTCCCTGCAGTGCCTCACTGTCCTGCTTCAGTGTGTTTTTCCCTGCAGTGCCTCACTGTCCTGCTTCAGTGTGTTTTGTCCTGCTTCAGTGTGTTTTCCAGTGCCTAACTGTCCTGCTTCAGTGTGTTTTTGCCCTGCAGTCCTGCTTCAGTGTGTTTTCTGTCCTGCTTCCTGCTTCAGTGTGTTTTCCCTCAGTGCCTCACTGTCCTGCTTCAGTGTGTTTTTCCCTGCAGTGCCTCACTGTCCTGCTTCAGTGCTTCAGTGTTTTTCCCTGTGTGTGCCTCACTGTCCTGCTTCAGTGTGTGTTTTCCCTGCAGTGCCTCGCTGTCCTGTTCAGTGTGTTTCCCTGCAGTGTCTGTGTCCTGCCAGTGTGCAGTGTCTCACTGTCCTGCTTCAGTGTGTTTTCCTGCAGTGCCTCGCTGTCCTGCTTCAGTGTGTTTTCCCTGCAGTGCCACACTGTCCTGCTTCAGTGTGTTTTCCCTGCAGTGTCTCGCTGTCCTGCTTCAGTGTGTTTTCCCTCAGTGCCTAACTGTCCTGCTTCAATGTGTTTTCCCTGCAGTGTCTCACTGTCCTGCTTCAGTGTGTTTTCCCTGCAGTGTCTCACTGTCCTGCTTCAGTGTGTTTTCCCTGCAGTGCCTCGCTGTCCTGCTTCAGTGTGTTTTCCTGCAGTGCCTAACTGTCCTGCTTCAGTGTGTTTTCCCTGCAGTGTCTCGCTGTCCTGCTTCAGTGTGTTTTCCTTGCAGTGTCTCGCTGTCCTGCTTTAGTGTGTTTTCTCTGCAGTGTCTCGCTGTCCTGCTTCAGTGTGTTTTCCCTGCAGTGTCTCGCTGTCCTGCTTCAGTGTGTTTTCCCTGCAGTGCCTAACTGTCCTGCTTCAGTGTGTTTTCCCTGCAGTGTCTCACTGTCCTGCTTCAGTGTGTTTTCCCTGCAGTGTCTCACTGTCTCGGTTCTGTGTGTGTCCCTCTCTCCAGAGGAAACAGCTGTATCCTGGCAGATGAGATGGGTCTGGGTAAGACCATCCAGACCATCTGCTTCCTGAGTTACCTGTTCAGCGAGCACCAGCTGTACGGCCCGTTCCTGCTGGTGGTGCCCCTCTCCACCCTCACCTCCTGGCAGAGGGAGTTCCAGCTCTGGGCTCCCCAGATGAACGTGGTGGTGTATCTGGGAGATATCAGTAGCCGCAGCATGGTAAAAATAAATAACGTGCCTTGAGACGTGGGAGGCTGTGTGGCGCTGGCCTGAACTGATATGTTTGTCCCGTTCTGTACAAGCGGTGTGTTCCGAACGCCCCCTGTCCTGCTCTGCTCCGACTGACGAATGTAGAATGATGGTAATCTGCACACCGACGGCATTCTGCACAGTACAGTGCACTGCACTGCTTCTCACTAATTACTCAATACACAGTTCTGTGTTATAAATAACATTTATGTGTCATTTCCTTTTTTTTATTGTTTTCATCAAACTATTTTGAGTGAAGTCTTACTGGAAAAGCTCCTGAATAACCATAAAGTAAATGAATATCGTTGCGGGGGGTATAAAATGGCGATCTGGGGAAGAGTTACCTGTGCTGATGAGACAGTGTGGAGGAACTTACCGGAATCATTCAAGCATGTTTTACCTCATGCTAACCTGATAATTTGTGTTCAGATGAACAGTTATCTAAGGAACACTATAAAAGACATCATGAGCCAAATCAAGTGTGTGAGTTAACCCTTAGAGTGCTGAAATACATTTTTTGAAAATATAAATGTAATTATCTTGTGCTGTTGAAAACCTATCATGTGGCAACTTGTTTCAAAGAGCTCCCCTGCGGGAGCCACATGATAAGTTTTCAAGAGCCTTAATTTTGATGTCTTACATCATTAAGCAATAATAGCTGCATTTAGCGCTCTAAGGGTTAATTGTTTACGGTGTCAAATTGCTGTCATTAGACTCCTGACAGCAGCGCTGCTGCGGCGAGTCACTGTCGCTTTGCTGTGTTTATTACCGCTGTCAGTCATTGTTTACTCAGTTCAGTCCTAACTCTTCCCTGTAGAGCTGAATACTGCGGCTGTGATTCATCGTGCAGCAGAGTAGTAAAGTGATGACATCACAACTACTCTGCTTCTGGTGTCAGAAGTCAAATCCCAGTGGAAATTTATCATTTATAATGATTCAAAAGTGAATATTTTAAAAAGTCTGTGTGTAAAATGAATGGGAACCTGTACTTCTGCCACCAGTGTGACATCATCACTTTACTGCTGTATCGCAGAAGTGGGCGGAGAGCAGGATGCAGCTGCCCGTTTTTGCCGTTTTGATGGTGTGATGGAGTGTCATTGAATTATTCCATTTTCAGTACAACTGTTGGTCCGATTTTGACCAGTCAAAGTTTGCTAGATAGACTTTCCAGGGTTGAACAGATTAACCCTTAGAGCGCTAGAGGCAACTAGAGTTGCCCAATGATGTGAGATATCAAAATCAAAGCTGCTGAAAACCTATCATGTGGTGACTTGTCCCACAGGGGAACTCTTTTAAACAAGTTGCCACATGATGGGTCTTCAACAGCTTAGGATAAATACATTGTTAATTCTTTGAAAAGTTATTCAGGGCTTGAAGGGTTAATGGCTCCTGTTCAGACTTGGAAACATCATCAGATCCATGTTTTTCCACTAAGTGTTATAGGAAGTGTGCAGAGTACTAGCGTTCCATGTTACTGAGTTTATTTTTCATTATTTTTCTGGTGCTTTTACCCCTTTTCTGATGAAGTTCATTGGCCCCATTTAAGAATACTCTCCATTAGAGCTGTTTGGGGCCAAGGGCCTTGGCCGAGGGCCCAACAGCTGCCCTTATCCTACTCCGGCTTCACTGGGACTGGAACCGATGACCCGCCAGGCCCCAGCTGAGGGCGGCCGGCTCTTCTTTTCCCGCACTGATTTGATTCTCTTTATTGTCATATTTTTGGATTCGCTCCTCGGTCATTGTGTTCGGGGAATTCTGTTTGAAAGCAACAGATTTATTCACTGATAACCCCTGACCTTCCGTGTGCTCTTTCAGTTATTCTTATCGGGGATTCTGTTCCGAACTGCAGTCTTCTGACAGTTTCATGTTTTTTTTTTTTTTTATATTTGATACAGATCAGGACACACGAGTGGATGCACCCACAGAACAAGCGACTGAAGTTCAACGTACTGTTAACCACTTATGAAATCCTGCTCAAAGATAAGGTGTGTGTGTGTGTGTGTGTGTGTGTGTGTGTGTGTGTGTGTGTGGGGGGTGCGCATGCGCGTGTGTGTGTGCGCGTGCGCTCAGGCATTCAGCTGCATTGAATTGAAGGTTCTCAGATGGAGGACAGCCCCGAGAGACTCAGGCAATGATTGAATTGTCCCTTTAAGTGATTCTGGAAACTCCCATTTTGGTCGTATGGTAGAATCTCAATGTAGTGAATTTGTTTCTGCTGTAAGAAACTGAATTTTCTGGTCAAGAAATGAAATGGAATGAGCAATGTGAGAGAGCCTTTATCAGCACCATGCATATTCTCCGTGTGTGCAGCATTTCGTGAGAGCTCCCTCTGTTGGCCAGGATGGGTAAAAGCCACTGTGTATCACTGCACTAAATTCAAGTCGATTTCAGCAGTTTAATGGAAGCAGTTCAGTGAAACTAGGCTTGTGTTTTCAGACTCTATAACTTTTAATGGCATTTAAATCTTGTGGGGGATAAAAATTGAGAAAATCTGGTGCCCAAATTAACTCTCATTATAAAAATCAATTTCCCTGCTTGTCTTTGGCTTTGCAATCCATAAAACACACTGCTAATATTTTACAGGGGCAGCCGAATGAAACGTAATGAATTTAATCCTTCTTTGCTAATTCTTTCTGAGGACTGTAGAAAGTGTGCTTGCGTTTGCAACTGAATGTTTAAGCATGATTTGAGTTTGCTGTGTTATGGAGGAAATTACACTACATTTAACAGGGTACGATTGGCACTCACTTAAACACACTGAAATATGAAATGTTCACTCCATTCAAATCTTGGCTTTAAATCTCTTCTGAAAACTTCTTTTCAGAATGTAAGGCAAGTCTTTCCCCCCCTTACACTGGGATCTGACAGGGTGGGGCGCTGGTGAGCAAAGTCTCTCACAGGGACCTGGTGACGTGTCTCAGAGTCGAAGCCTCGTTGCGGTCGCCTGGTTAAGCTTAGTCAGGCGTGTTTATGTTTGAAAGTTCTTTCCTCGGACAGACATTCCTGGGAAATGTGAACTGGGCCTTCATCGGGGTGGACGAGGCTCACCGGCTGAAGAACGACGACTCGCTGCTGTACAAGACCATGATCGAGTTCAAGTCCAACCACCGGCTGCTGATCACCGGCACGCCGCTGCAGAACTCGCTGAAGGAACTTTGGTCCCTGTTGCACTTCATCATGCCCGAGAAGTACGTCTCACCCGCTAAACCCCCATCCCGTTATCCAACCGCTCCTCTCACCTGCTAAACCCCCATCCCGCTATCCATCCGCTCCTCTCACTCGCTAACCCGCCATTCGACTGCTCCATCCGCTCCTCTCACCCACTAACCCCCATCCCGTTATCCAACCGCTCCTCTCACCTGCTAAACCCCCATCCCGCTATCCATCCGCTCCTCTCACCCGCTAAACCCCCATCCCGCTATCCATCTACTCCTCTCACCCGCTAAACCCCCATCCCGCTATCCAACCGCTCCTCTCTCTCCCACTAACCCGCTATCCATCCGCTCCTCTCACCCGCTAAACCCCCATCCTGCTATCCGGCCGCTCCTCTCTCTTCCACTAACCCGCTATCCATCCGCTCCTCTCACTCGCTAACCCCCATCCCGCTATCCAACCGCTCCTCTCACTCCCACTAACCCGCTATCCAGCCGCTCCTCTCACCCGCTAAACCCCCATCCCGCTATCCAACCGCTCCTCTCACTCGCTAACCTGCTATCCCACCGCTCCAACTGCTCCTCTCACCCGCTAACCCGCTATCCATCCGCTCCTCTCACTCGCTAACTTGCAATCCCGCAATCCAACTGCTCCTCTCACCCACTAACCCGCTATCCATCCGCTCCTCTCACTCGCTAACCCGCCATCCCGCTATCCGACCGCTCCTCTCACTCGCTAACCTGCTATCCCACCGCTCCAACTGCTCCTCTCACCCGCTAACCCGCCATCCCGCTATCCGACCGCTCCTCTTTCTCCCACTAACCCGCTATCCATCCGCTCCTCTCACTCGATAACCTGCTATCCCGCAATCCAGCCGCTCCTCTCTCCCACTAACCCGCTATCCATCCGCTCCTCTCACTCGCTAACCCGCCATTCGACTGCTCCATCCGCTCCTCTCACCCACTAACCCCCATCCCGTTATCCAACCGCTCCTCTCACCTGCTAAACCCCCATCCCGCTATCCATCCGCTCCTCTCACCCGCTAAACCCCCATCCCGCTATCCAACCGCTCCTCTCACTCGCTAACCCGCCATTCGACTGCTCCATCCGCTCCTCTCACCCGCTAACCCCCATCCTGCTATCCGACCGCTCCTCTCTCACTCGCTAACCCACCGTCCGACTGCTCCTTCTGCTCTTAAAGGGTTAAACAAGTTGGGGAGAATTTTTTTTTTTTTTTTGCTTTTTTTCTTTAAAGCTTTCGTTTTGAAGTTTGTTTTCTAAAATCGATCGCTCTCGTTGACCAGTCATGAATTTTCTTTTGTTGCTAGAATGTGTTTACATTCTTCGCTCATATCTCATATATAGTTCCTGTCACCCTCTGATGTGTTGGGTGAATGTTTTCTGCATATGAAGTTCTGAATTTGTTTTATAACCCCTCAGTGTTCATTACCTATAGTGATCTGTATCTCGCAGTTTAAACGTTTTGTAACGTGTGTGTGTGTGTGTGTGTGTGTATTTGATCGTTGCCAGGTTCCACTCCTGGGAGCTGTTTGAGGCGGAACACGGGAAGGGGCGAGATTCGGGCTACACCAGCCTACACAAAGAGCTGGAGCCCTTCCTGCTCCGCCGCGTAAAGAAGGACGTGGAGAAATCACTGCCCGCCAAGGTGGAGCAGATCCTGCGCGTGGAGATGAGCGCCATTCAGAAACAGTACTACAAGTAAGAGCTTTACTGTGAACGACCTCACTGTTCACCTTCCAGAACATTCTTACAGTGGAGATGAGCGCCATTCAGAAACAGTACTACAAGTAAGAGCTTTACTGTGAACGACCTCACTGTTCACCTTCCAGAACATTCTTACAGTGGAGATGAGCGCCATTCAGAAATGGCACTCATGTAAATGGTGATCACCCAACACGTCTAGCTGCCATTTTGAATTCTGTGTCCTCTATATTTAGATTGATTTTTATTTTTTGTCTGTGTTCTCATTAGTTGTTAACAAAATCATTTTGCCCCATCGCTGGTTATTTTTGCGCGGTGATGTCTGATGTCCACTTGAGTTGGAGTGGTTTTAAAACCATACATGTCCAGATGCACTTACAGAACTCATTTCTGCTGGAAAACACTGTACCCTGATCAGGCCTTCTTGGGTGGTAGTTTGCATGTCCAAAAAAAATTTCTTGACCTAACAGTTTTCTAATTTTGAAATTGATTTGTGCAGATAAGTTGATGGAGATCCCGGATTATTAAGAACGCTACGAAGTGAAACGAGAGTTTAAATTACGGCTGAACCTGCGGTGCTGTGTTCAGATTTGGGTTTTGGGTGTTGGGTCTTATGTTGATCACGCTGCCTCCCTCAGGTGGATCCTGACCCGGAACTACAAGGCCCTGAGTAAGGGCACGAAAGGAAGCACTTCCGGGTTCCTCAACATCATGATGGAGCTGAAGAAGTGCTGTAATCATTGCTACCTCATCAAACCTCCCGAGGACAACGAGTTCTACAGCAAAGCCGACGCGCTGCAGGTACGTGCACACACACTCACTCACTCACTCACACACACACACACACACGCACATGCACACGCACACACTCACTCTCTCTCATGCACGCGCACGCACACCCGCACACACACACTCTCACTCTCTCACATGCACACGCGCGCGCACACTCTCACACACACTCGCACACACTCACACACACTCATCACACACACACACACACGTGCGCATACACACACGCACACATGCTTGTATACTGTCACACACATATGGGCACACGGACACACACCCACACGCTGCGTGTACGCGTTTCCACAAAACTGAGGTCCTGCAGGGGCATTTGACCTGGAAACACTTGGCTGCTGTTGTTGAGGGGCCTTCAGTGAGGATAATTCCTACAGTGCTGTTGAACAGAGGTAAATAAAAGCTGCTCATTAATGCAGCACAAACTGAAGGATGGTTTTCTCTCCTGAACGTTAAACGGTTAGCACTGTGAGCACAGGTTGATGCGTGTGTTTGTGTGTGTTCCTTTGAAGTGTGTGTGTTTAGTGTGTGTGTTTCTGAGAATTGTCTGTGTTTAATGTGTGTGTTCCTTTGAAGTGTGTTTGTGTAATGTGTGTGTTTCTGAGAAGTGTGTGTGTCCCTGTGTGTTGCAGCACCTGATCCGCAGCAGCGGGAAGCTGATCCTCCTGGATAAGCTGCTGGTTCGGCTGAGAGAGCGGGGTCACAGAGTCCTCATCTTCTCCCAGATGGTCCGAATGCTGGACATCCTGGCCGATTACCTGAAGAGCCGACAGTTCCTCTTCCAGGTCAGCTGCTGCGCTCTGGCTTTATTACGTCTGTCCTGCAGGGGGCAGCAGAGTACTGTCGTCTCCCATCCCTGCTGATCAGCTCATTAATAGTGTGTGAGGAGCTGATCTGGGAGATACTGTATATGAGCAGCACAGGAGTTCTGCTGGAACAGAGTCAGGAAACACTGGTCATGTGCCAGGTCACCTGACTGGGATCTGCAGAGTCGCTGGTTCGACCGCCTGCTGGGGCCTGGGGTTCTGACTCGTATGGAGGGATTAAGTTCTGAGAAACGCTGCTATAGAGCCCTTCTGTTGGGCCCTAAACCCTTATCCTCTATATCTGTCTCTCGCTCTGCCTACTCCCTACTCCCTACTGCCTACTTACTAAGGGTTCTCTCTGGGGCAGCATGCTCATATTGGACCCTTCCTCGGTAACTGAAGGAAGAGAAAATGTGTAGATATGTAAACACAGTATGTGTATGTACTTGAAATATTCATCCCCCTTATCTTTTTACACGTCTGCTTTGGCTATATGAACATTTTCAGTTTTTATCTCCTCTTTATTCATAATGATTTATCATGGATCAGGTGTGAAGGATTGGATCAGTATGATATTAGAGATGTTATTCTGAGAAAGGCACGACACAGATAATATTCTAAAATAAACTCACCTTGATGTATGTTCATATGAAATTATGTAATTACCACTCAAGCGTTGGTTTAGTCTCTCTGGAGCATTTATGGGTTTTAGCATTTCTGCGAAATTTGAGAGAAAACCCGACATCAAAGTGTGATTTGCATGTTCGATGCAGGTGCTTAATCTGCTGGCTGTGAAAGGCCTTTTTAACTATGCAGGCCCTGGGTAAGTACATTTAAAGGAGCGGCGCTTTAAGAAAAGGCCTTTAAACTGTGATGCAGTGTGATGAAGGGTAATTTATTATGATGGGGTGTGATTTATTGTGTCTTTATCCTCTCTCTAGCGACTGGACGGGTCTATAAAGGGCGAGATGAGGAAACAGGCTTTGGATCACTTCAATGCTGAGAACTCTGAAGTAAGTGTGTGTGTGTGTGTGTGTGTGTGTGTGTGTGCATGTGTGTGTGCGTGCACATGAGTGCTCTGATATGACATGATATGACTGATATGACATAGCCATATGAAAATGGCTAATGAGAGCAGGAAGTAAAGATTGACGGCTTTGATTAGCGGGTATTTGTCGTCACAGTGTGAACTGACTTGGAAATGGAGTCACACTACCAGAACACACCTGGATTCAGATCATATTCACTCTGGATCCAGATGCTTTTCTGTGCCCCGTCTGGTTCTCTTTGGCCTTTAAGGAGGAACAGAAGGTGTGGGATTTCTGCTCGTGGGATAGACTCAGAGCTCTGAGGTGACAATGTCACGCTGGTGTCAGATGTAAAAGCCCATTCATTTTACCCACAGACTTCTCTAATTACCTCCGCCCAACGAAGCTGGAGGAGGTCATGTGATCATTACCGTTTGACTGTTGGTTGGTTTGTTGGTTTGTTTGTAAGCAGGATTACGCAAAAAGTTATGGATGGATTTTCCTCAAATTTGGTGGAATGATTAAGTATTGTTCAAGGAAGAGGTGATTTGATTTTGGGAGGTCAAGGTCAAAGGTCAAGTTCAAGGGCATGCAAAAGGTCAAAATCACATTAAAAACATATTTGCGCGAAGACTACAGGACTGCATAAACACAGGGGTGGCCAGCTAATACTGGCAAAAATAACATTGAGTTCAATGGCGGAGGTACTTGTGCTCTCTGAGCGCAGCTCTACTTCACTTTTGAAGTACTTACCATTATTTTAAGTAAGCCTCTCTCATGTAACTAGATAAGCGGGTTTCTTGACCGTAGTCAACTATAATTCAGTCTGTTTTAATTTTTTGTGGACATGCTAACACCCTTATTAATATAAAAACTACTCTTCCCATGATCCACCTGGTTACTGAAGCAAAAAGTGAGGGTTAAAAATAGGGGTGTGTGATTCTGAATCGATTTTTTTTTTTTTTTTTTTATGCTTAGGACCGCCATGGGGCGAACATCCAAGCTTTCCCTTTTCCTTTATTAAACCCGAGGCAGTCTTGAACGAAAGTGCCAAACATCAAAGGGCATGAGAAATGCTTCCGGAAAAAAAACTTGACTGACATCAGCATTTTTCGGCGACATGCTGCACGGAGCCAAGTAAAGGACTACTGAATCGTCTCCTTTTAAGCAGTTGGGTTACTCTAATCTTGTCCCTGTTTACTTTGCTCAATTAGCAATCAAACGGGATTCGCTAATTTATTTTGCTGAATGCGTAGAGCTGTATATTAAGACAGCATGTTTGATTGCCGCATTCTGAAAGTTAAATGGGCATAGATTTGCAAGAACGCGTATTTGGCCATTTTGTGTTATTGTGATAATTTATAGCTCACATTCACGTTTCATCCGCTTTCATGTTTTCCACCTTGTGTATTTTTTAGACGCTTGAAATCCAGGGCGATCTGAAAATAAATCTCTTTATTTTTATTTTATCACTGTAGATCTCCTAAAAATACTACAATGAGAGATGAAATGCTGAGTTGGGATGTGGCGATGTTGAACAAGGATTTTTTTTAAAAGTGTGATGAGACAACTTGCCATCATGGGGTGTGTAGGCAGTCGCGTGTAATTTCTTGAAACATACACACCTGAAGCAGCTTAAAACGATTTAAAATGCCGTCTGGAAGAAGCCTGAGTTTAAATCTCGCTAATTGCAGGTGCTCCGCCCTTCCTTAAATCTGCTACCGTTTGCTTGGCCTAAATAACAATCAAGAAATTTAGCCAGTAGCCTATAACGATTAAGATGGGATGGTGACAAGCAGACAAACCTAACTGGTCTACGGTGTTGGATTGAAAGGATGCCAATTTGAATAATTAGCAAAAATCTTCCTCTGAATTACATCTCTCATTGTAGCATTTTAGGACATTATTCAAGATTAAATTAAAACAGATTTGTTATAAGATCGCCCTGGAGTTTAAGCGTCTAAAAAGTACTCAAGGTGGAAAACATTCTGAAAAGCAGATGAAACGTGAATGTGAGATTATAAATTATCACAGTCGCACGAAATGGCGTGGCAATGGCAATCGTGTTCATGCAAATCGGTGCCGTTTTATGGCCATTTAAATTTCAAAATGTAGCAATCAAACATGTTGTCTTAATGAACAGCTCTACTCATTCAATTTAGAGTAAACAAATCCACCATTTGATTGCTAATCAAGCAAAGTAAATGGAACAGGTATACTTTTCTTAGAGTTGCCTAATTGGTTAATCGGAGACGATTTTGTTTTTATTTGCTTGGCTCCTCTCAGCACGTAGCCGAAAAATACTGATGTCAGTCAAGTTTTTTCCGGAAGCATTTCCCATGCCCTTTGATGTTAGGCACTTTTGTTCAGGACAGCACGGGGGTTAATAAAGGCAAAGGGAAAGCTCGGATGATTGCTCCATGGTAGCAGGTGGTGTTACTACGCTTTAAAAAAAACATCGATTCAGAATCGTTACACCCCGAGTTGAAAAGCAAGGCAGGCTGGTGAGTTGGGTGGCTAATTAGTAAGCTTCTATCTGTTCTCGTCTCCTCAGTTAACCAACCCAGCTAGTTATCAGGATCTGTAGCTAGCTATTTAGACATTTGGTCATCGTTGATCAGCGTAAGAACCTGGTGGCTCGCGAACTACATAATTTTGTCAATTTAGGCACTGATGTAAATAATCAGTACTTGCTGACCTAACACAATGTATGTAGTGGAATAATCGCTGTGGTTCATACTCTGCTGATCTCTATGTGCCAAATGTAGGCAGATAATAATTACCAGTGAATTTGAGAGCCAATTAAATCTGCCGACACGCCACTCACCTTGATAGCCAGCTAATAATCACAAGTCACTGTCTTACTGTTCTTTTTTGATTTCAATGCACCAGATGTTTTCTAGCTAATAGCAGCCTGCTGTGAAATAAGTTCGCTCGATAGCGGGTTCTCGGGGTTTCCGAAGGTGGCCAGTGTCTGGCAAACGAAGAATTGGCTTGGTTTTCTCCAACTTATGTCTCCGATCGACCCTCGTCAGGTTTCGGTTGAAAACGTTTGCTGAAACTGAGAAACCTGACTGTCCGGGAATGAATCACAGTCTATTGTGGCATTTGTATAGTGGATATTTGGTTCACAAAAATGGACGACTAACCGGACCACAAGTGTAATGGCTTTATATTTTTGACAATTGACCGCAAATTTGATGTGTTTTCTTGCATCGGTATGCAGACTCCACTGCGAATAGTTGGAATATGTACCATAAGTTGCCTGCAGCCAAGCTGTTTTACAAACCCCTTGTTTCCACTTCCTGCGCAGGATTTCTGTTTCCTGTTGTCCACGAGAGCAGGAGGTCTGGGGATCAACCTGGCGTCTGCAGATACGGTCGTCATCTTCGACTCGGATTGGAACCCCCAAAACGACCTGCAGGCTCAGGCCAGGGCTCACAGGATTGGGCAGAAGAGACAGGTACCGCCCTGTGGTCTGTCATTTACCGCCCAGTAATCCCGCCCTGTGGTCTGTCATTTACCGCCCAGTAATCCCCGCCCTGTGGTCTGTCATTTACCGCCCAGTAATCCCCGCCCTGTGGTCTGTCATTTACCGCCCAGTAATCCCCGCCCTGTGGTCTGTCATTTACCGCCCAGTAATCCCCGCCCTGTGGTCTGTCATTTACCGCCCAGTAATCCCGCCCTGTGGTCTGTCATTTACCACCCACTAATCCCGCCCTGTGTGGTCTGTCATTTACCACCCACTAATCCCGCCCTGTGGTCTGTCATTTACCACCCACTAATCCCCGCCCTGTGGTCTGTCATTTACCGCCCACTAATCCCCGCCCTGTGGTCTGTCATTTACCGCCCACTAATCCCCGCCCTGTGGTCTGTCATTTACCACCCACTAATCCCCGCCCTGTGGTCTGTCATTTACCGCCCACTAATCCCCGCCCTGTGGTCTGTCATTTACCGCCCAGTAATCCCGCCCTGTGGTCTGTCATTTACCGCCCAGTAATCCCGCCCTGTGGTCTGTCATTTTACCGCCCAGTAATCCCGCCCTGTGGTCTGTCATTTACCAGTAATCCCATTTACCGCCCAGTAATCCCCCACCCTGTGGTCTGTCATTTACCGCCCAGTAATCCCCGCCCTGTGGTCTGTCATTTACCGCCCACTAATCCCCGCCCTGTGGTCTGTCATTTACCGCCCACTAATCCCCGCCCTGTGGTCTGTCATTTACCGCCCACTAATCCCCGCCCTGTGGTCTGTCATTTACCACCCACTAATCCCCGCCCTGTGGTCTGTCATTTACCGCCCAGTAATCCCCTCCCTGTGGTCTGTCATTTACCGCCCAGTAATCCCCGCCCTGTGGTCTGTCATTTACCCTCCAGTAATCCCCGCCCTGTGGTCTGTCATTTACCATCCAGTAATCCCCACCTGTAATGTCATTTACCGCCCCCCCTGTGGTCTGTCATTTACCATCCAGTAATCCCCCACCCTGTGGTCTGTCATTTAATCCCCCCTGTGGTCTGTCATTTACCGCCCAGTAATCCCTGCCCTGTGGTCTGTCATTTACCGCCCACTAATCCCCGCCCTGTGGTCTGTCATTTACCGCCCACTAATCCCCGCCCTGTGGTCTGTCATTTTACCACCCACTAATCCCGCCCTGTGGTCTGTCATTTACCGCCCATTTACCATCCAGTAATCCCGCCCTGTGGTCTGTCATTTACCATCCAGTAATCCCGCCCTGTGGTCTGTCATTTACCATCCCAGTAATCCCGCCCTGTGGTCTGTCATTTACCGCCCACTAATCCCCACCCCTGTGGTCTGTCATTTACCGCCCACTAATCCCCCCTGTGGTCTGTCATTTACCGCCCAGTAATCCCGCCCTGTGGTCTGTCATTTACCCCCAGTAATCCCGCCCTGTGGTCTGTCATTTACCGCCCAGTAATCCCGCCCTGTGGTCTGTCATTTACCCCAGTAATCCCCGCCCTGTGGTCTGTCATTTACCGCCCAGTAATCCCGCCCTGTGGTCTGTCATTTACCGCCCAGTAATCCCGCCCCCGCCCTGTGGTCTGTCATTTACCCCCCCCGTGGTCTGTCATTTACCGCCCAGTAATCCCGCCCGTGGTCTGTCATTTTCCGCCCAGTAATCCCCGCCCTGTGGTCTGTCATTTACCGCCCAGTAATCCCCGCCCTGTGGTCTGTCATTTACCGCCCAATAATCCCCGCCCTGTGGTCTGTCATTTACCGCCCAGTAATCCCGCCCCTGTCATTTACCGCCAGTGGTCTGTCATTTACCGCCCAGTAATCCCCTCCCTGTGGTCTGTCATTTACCGCCCAGTAATCCCCTCCTGTGGTCTGTCATTTACCATCCAGTAATCCCGCCCGTGGTCTGTCATTTACCATCCAGTAATCCCCGCCCTGTGGTCTGTCATTTTACTGCCCAGTAATCCCCGCCCTGTGGTCTGTCATTTACCGCCCAGTAATCCCCGCCCTGTGGTCTGTCATTTACCGCCCAGTAATCCCCGCCCTGTGGTCTGTCATTTACCGCCCAGTAATCCCCGCCCTGTGGTCTGTCATTTACCGCCCAGTAATCCCCGCCCTGTGGTCTGTCATTTACCGCCCAGTAATCCCCGCCCTGTGGTCTGTCATTTACCATCCAGTAATCCCCGCCCTGTGGTCTGTCATTTACCGCCCAGTAATCCCCGCCCTGTGGTCTGTCATTTACCGCCCAGTAATCCCGCCCTGTGGTCTGTCATTTACCCTCGCTGTGGTCCATTTACACTAATCCCGCCCTGTGGTCTGTCATTTACCGCCCAGTAATCCCGCCCTGTGGTCTGTCATTTACCCCACCCAGTAATCCCCCCCTGTGGTCTGTCATTTACCGCCCACTAATCCCCGCCCTGTGGTCTGTCATTTACCGCCCACTAATCCCCGCCCTGTGGTCTGTCATTTACCGCCCAGTAATCCCCGCCCTGTGGTCTGTCATTTACCGCCCAGTAATCCCGCCCTGTGGTCTGTCATTTACCGCCCAATAATCCCGCCCTGTGGTCTGTCATTTACCGCCCAGTAATCCCGCCCTGTGGTCTGTCATTTACCCATCCAGTGGTCTGTCATTTACCGCCCAGTAATCCCGCCCTGTGGTCTGTCATTTACCATCCAGTAATCCCGCCCTGTGTCTGTCATTTACCGCCCACTAATCCCGCCCTGTGGTCTGTCATTTACCGCCCACTAATCCCGCCCTAATTTCCCTGTGGTCTGTCATTTACCGTAATCCCGTCTGTGGTCTGTCATTTACCCCGCCCTGTGGTCCATTTACCGTAATCCCGCCCTGTGGTCTGTCATTTACCGCCCACTAATCCCGCCCTGTGGTCTGTCATTTACCATCCACCCTAATCCCCGCCCTGTGGTCTGTCATTTTACCGCCCAGTAATCCCGCCCTGTGGTCTGTCATTTACCGCCCACTAATCCCCGCCCTGTGGTCTGTCATTTACCGCCCACTAATCCCCGCCCTGTGGTCTGTCATTTACCGCCCACTAATCCCCGCCCTGTGGTCTGTCATTTACCGCCCACTAATCCCCGCCCTGTGGTCTGTCATTTACACTAATCCCCACCCTGTCATTTACCGGTGGTCTGTCATTTACCGCCCAGTAATCCCCGCCCTGTGGTCTGTCATTTACCGCCCACTAATCCCCGCCCTGTGGTCTGTCATTTACCGCCCACTAATCCCCGCCCTGTGGTCTGTCATTTACCGCCCAGTAATCCCGCCCTGTGGTCTGTCATTTACCCACTAATCCCAGTGGTCTGTCAATCCCCTCCCTGTGGTCTGTCATTTACCGCCCAGTTAATCCCCGCCCTGTGGTCTGTCATTTACCCTCCAGTAATCCCCGCCCTGTGGTCTGTCATTTACCATCCAGTAATCCCCGCCCTGTGGTCTGTCATTTACCGCCCAGTAATCCCCGCCCTGTGGTCTGTCATTTACCGCCCAGTAATCCCCGCCCTGTGGTCTGTCATTTACCGCCCAGTAATCCCCGCCCTGTGGTCTGTCATTTACCGCCCAGTAATCCCCTCCCTGTGGTCTGTCATTTACCGCCCAACTAATCCCCGCCCTGTGGTCTGTCATTTACCACCCACTAATCCCCGCCCTGTGGTCTGTCATTTACCGCCCAGTAATCCCCGCCCTGTGGTCTGTCATTTACCGCCCAGTAATCCCCGCCCTGTGGTCTGTCATTTACCGCCCAGTAATCCCCTCCCTGTAGTCTGTCATTTACCGCCCAGTAATCCCCGCCCTGTGGTCTGTCATTTACCATCCAGTTATCCCCGCCCTGTGGTCTGTCATTTACCGCCCACTAATCCCCGCCCTGTGGTCTGTCATTTACCGCCCAGTAATCCCCGCCCTGTGGTCTGTCATTTACCGCCCAGTAATCCCCGCCCTGTGGTCTGTCATTTACCATCCAGTTATCCCCGCCCTGTGGTAATCACCGCCCTGTGGTCTGTCATTTACCGCCCAGTAATCCCCGCCCTGTGGTCTGTCATTTACCGCCCAGTAATCCCGCCCTGTGGTCTGTCATTTACCGCCCAGTAATCCCCGCCCTGTGGTCTGTCATTTACCGCCCACTAATCCCGCCCTGTGGTCTGTCATTTACCGCCCAGTAATCCCGCCCGTGGTCTGTCATTTACCGCCCAGTAATCCCGCCCGTGGTCTGTCATTTACCGCCCAGTAATCCCGCCCTGTGGTCTGTCTTTTTCCGCCCAGTAATCCCGCCCGTGGTCTGTCATTTACCGCCCAGTAATCCCGCCCGTGGTCTGTCATTTACCGTCCAGTAATCCCGCCCTGTGGTCTGTCATTTACCGCCCAGTAATCCCTCCCTGTGGTCTGTCATTTACGGCCCACTAATCCCCTCCCTGTGGTCTGTCATTTACCGCCCAGTAATCCCCGCCCCGTGGTCTGTCATTTACCATCCAGTAATCCCCGCCCTGTGGTCTGTCATTTACTGCCCAGTAATCCCCGCCCTGTGGTCTGTCATTTACCGCCCAGTAATTTCCGCCCTGTGGTCTGTCATTTACCGCCCAGTAATCCCCGCCCTGTGGTCTGTCATTTACCGCCCAGTAATCCCCGCCCTGTGGTCTGTCATTTACCGCCCAATAATCCCCGCCCTGTGGTCTGTCATTTACCGCCCAGTAATCCCTGCCCTGTGGTCTGTCATTTACCGCCCACTAATCCCCGCCCTGTGGTCTGTCATTTACCGCCTAGTAATCCCCGCCCTGTGGTCTGTCATTTACCGCCCAGTAATCCCTGCCCTGTGGTCTGTCATTTACCGCCCAGTAATCCCCGCCCTGTCCCGTTATCTTCTGCAGCCCTCATTGGCTCTGGCCTTCTGCTGTGGCATTAGCACAGATGGCCTCTTTAGACGGGACAGAGGGTACGAATGTGTTCCCCTGTATCTTTTTTTAAGGTGAACATCTACAGGCTGGTCACCAAGGGCTCTGTAGAGGAGGACATCATCGAGAGGGCGAAGAAAAAGATGGTTCTGGATCACCTGGTGATCCAGCGAATGGACACCACTGGGAAAACTGTCCTCCACACAGGCTCCGCCCCCTCCAGGTTAGGCCCCGCCTCCTCCATATGCAGTTCTCTCTGAGCAGTGATCTGTTTCTCTCGTGGCCTGTGGACGGTCATCTGTAATTTGAGGATGCCTGCGTCTGTGTCATGTTTGAAAAGCCCTTTTAACACCAGTAAAGTTAATGTGATATTCTGCCTAAATGAGGTATTAGTGCCACTTTATGGACTTAATGAGTCAAAATGGATTCTCAACACTGGTGTTTACTGACTTCACTGTGAACTTATGAAATTCTGGCCTCTGTACGGTGAAAATTGGGTCACGGACTCATTGCACGGTTCCCCTTTCGCTGACTGCATTTCGGTTTCCTGCAGTTCCACTCCATTCAACAAGGAGGAGCTGTCTGCCATCCTCAAGTTCGGTGCCGAAGAGCTTTTCAAAGAGCAAGAGGGAGAGGAACAGGAGCCTCAGGTGAGTGCAGTGTGTTTGTACAAGAGTACGACATGCTGCCGATCCCGTCCCGAGCGAGTTTTTAACTCTCTCTCTCTCTCTCTCTCTCTCTCTCTCTCTCTCTCTCTCTCTCTCTCTCTCTCAAATGGACATTGATGAGATCCTGAAGAGAGCTGAAACTCGTGAGAATGACCCTGGCCCATCTACCGTGGGGGAGGAGCTTCTGTCACAGTTTAAGGTGCGGTTAAACACTAGCGCCTCCTACCTGCCGCGTCCTCCGAACCTGCACTGCCTGCTCAGCATACTGCCTCTGGCCTGCTGCAGAATCCTCACTGTGTGTTCCAAGGTCAGTGCGTTTTATGTTATAAAAAAGCCGATGCCCCCACAGGTGGCGAACTTCTCGGCGATGGAGGAGGAGGAGATGGACATGGACTCGGAGCGCAGTCAGAAGAGCTGGGATCACATCATCCCCGAGGAGCAGCGGCGGCGTCTGGAGGAGGAGGAGCGACAGAAGGAGCTGGAGGAGATTTACCTGCTGCCGCGCATGAGGAACTGTGCCAAACAGGTGCGTCAAAACACCCAAGACACTCCACCAGGGCCCCCAAAAATCCCACCGGGGGCCCTCCAAAAACCCACCAGGGCCCCCCAAAATCCCACCAGATCCCCAAAAACACTCCCAGGGCCCTTATGTATCCGTTACACCAGGTCTCCACAGGGGGCTGCATTATGCCAGGCCGTGTGCACCCTGACTTCATTGAATGGCCCACATCCTGGACCAAGGATGCAATAATGATTGAAATCAGGTGGTGAGTGTGTGGGCACAAATCATGTGTGTGGAGTGTTCCTAATATAATGCCCACATTCTGATGTCAACATCACGACTGGTAACTGCAGGCAGTTGAGTTGTGGAGCTCTGCCTCAGAACTAGTTTGAAACAATCTAAAGAGCTCTCTTCTGGGGGTTAGAGAGGTGTAGAGATGTCTGTGGCCGATCTGGTTCTTTTCTGAAGTGTTTAGTGTTTTGTGTCTGACCTGCTTGCCGTGGGATTTCTGTGTGAAATGATGGATTGCAGCTGCGTAAATCATGCTGGATTAGAGTCTTTACACTGCTCTGAATGTGACTGTGTGTCAGGTAATGCTCTGGCTTCATACCGTATTGAAACCTGTAGGTTTCTCTTGTGCTCGGATTCTGATTTCAAAAACATATTTATTACACGTCATGCGTTGACTGAAAAACTGAGAGCTCCATAAGTGCAGGATTGTTTTGTCCGGTTCGGTTCCTGACATGAGATTTTGGGCTTTTCCAGATAAACTTTAACGGAAACGAGGGGAGGCGTAGCAGAAACCGACGGTATTCCGGGTCGGACAGCGACTCCAACTCCGACCGCAAGCGGCCGAAAAAGCGGGGCAGGCCACGAACCATCCCGCGGGAAAATATCAAGGGATTCAGCGACGCAGAGATCCGCAGGTAAAGGAGGGCGACTGATTGCGCTTGGGCAGAATAGAGTACTGAGGTGTCCATGTCACAGCTACTGAGCTTTTTGTGTCGGAAGTAAAATCCCTATGGAAATGTATAATGGGGTTTCGACACCATCCAGCGGCATTACTTTGTACTCAAAATAATTTGAGCCGGTTCACTCTGAGATTAGCCTACAGGGTATACGGATGCAAGTGCTCACATCAAATTGGTAGTTCATCCTCGAAAATATTATGCTTTTGCATTTGTAGTCCAGTTTGTAGTCCACTTCTGCAAGCTACATGTCCACTACACAAAGGCATGAGTGGCCCGTGATTTGTTCCTGGCCAGTGACGTCCCTCAGTCTCAGCAAATGTTCTCCATGTAACTTCGCGGTAGCCGAACAGCGACGGAGATTGACATTGGCCATCTGTGGGAAACGGATAAACCTGCAGCCAAGCAAAGTTATTACACAGCGGGCTACTGTTGGCTAGCTACATGTGATGCATAGAAATCAATGGATTAAAATGAATGGCTCTAATTTTTTCATTTTGTTGGCTAGCTAGCATTTATTTGCTCCAAATATAACTAGCTAAGCCAGTGAAATGGCTAGCTAGTTAGCTAGTTTGCTGGCCTAGCTAGATTGCTAGCTATATTTTGTGCATATAAGTCAATAGAAAAAAGTGAATCGCCAGGAGAATGTTCTGTGTTGGTCTTACTTGATCTCAGTGGCGCATTTGACACTGTAGACCACTCTATTTTAATTGACAGATTGAGAGACCGGGTTGGTATCTCTGGGACTGCATTGGAGTGGTTTTCTTCATATCTAACAGATCCTTCTTTGTCGCTGTTGGTGATCATGTATCTTCCAAATCTTTAATCAAATGTGGCACACCTCAAGGTTCCATCCTTGGGCCTATTCTCTTTTCATTGTATTTGCTGCCATTCAGTCATTTTGTTTGTCGGCATGGCATTTCTTTTCACTGCTATGCAGATGATACCCAGCTTTACCTCTCATGTAAGCCTGATAATGTTAGTAAGTTGGCTCTTTTGCATGACTGCATCAATGATCATAAATCTTGGATGTCCAACAACTTTCTCCAGTTAAATTCTGAGAAAGCAGAGGTCCTTATCATTGGCCTGGAGCCGTCATTAAAACTAATCCAATCTAATTTAGGGCCTTCAGCTCCTTACCTTAAATCTGCTTCAAGAAATTTTGGAGTTTTATTTCACTCAAATTTAAACCTTGAACAGCACATTAAAAAACTGGTTCAGTCATGATTTTACCAACTTAGAAACATTGCAAAACTAAGATCAGCCTTGTCGTTTAAGGGCACTGAACGTATTATACATGCTTTAATCTCATCTCGCTTGGACTACTGTAATGCCCTGCTTTCATGCCTCAACCAGAGGACATTGTCTCGCCTCCAGCTAGTACAGAACTCAGCTGCCCGACTTCTGACAAGGACAGCAGCTATGTCCCATATCACCCCGGCGCTGGCCTTATTACACTGGTTGCCTGTAAATTTTAGAATTCGTTTTAAAATTTTATTAATCAGATACAAAGCAGTACATGGTCTTGCACCTGAATATATTACAGAGCTGCTAAATCCCTACGAAACACCGAGGCCTCTCAGATCCGCTGGCCAGGGTCTTCTGGCTGTTCCAGAGTCTGGGTTAAAACACAAAGGGGACCGTGCCTATGCAGTAATGGCCCCTAGACTCGGGAACAGTCTACCACCGAGCGTCAGATCAGCTGAATCGGTGTCCATTTTTAAAACACGCCTTAAAACACATTTTTATCAGCAGGCTTTTCCTTGGTCTTAACTAATTTTATTATTATTGTTATTACTTATTTTATTTCATTTTATTATTACTAGTTTTTAAATTATGTTTTACTCCTCTTGTACTCTTACTCCTGTTTGTTTTACTTTGTGTAAAGCACTTTGTGCTCCTACTGGAAAAGTGCTGTATTAATAGAGTTGTTATTATTATTATTATTTCGCTACTTTGCTAGAGTTGAAGCGCAGCCACTTAGCCAGCTGGCATTAAAATGCACCAAATATAACGTTTATTGGCTCTCTACCAAAGCCAGCAAACTAGCTCGCTGGCTAGCTTGCTAGAGTGCCTGCTTAGCTAGCAGTATTTGGTGCATATAAATCATTAAAAACGGTGAATAGCAATTATTTTGCTACTTAATTAGTAGCTAGGTTAGTTACGTAGTCACATGGCTGATTCCCAAGTTCCCTAGTTACTGAGTTTTTATGATGATAAACATTGGCCAAAGATACTAGGCTATTAATGTAAATTGGTGTTAGTTGCAGAACTTGACATCAAGCTAGATAAGCATAACTAGGTAGACCTTAGAGTAGCTAATTAACACGGTGTCACCAGGTTAAGTCATCAAATATGGCAAGGGATAGTTTCAAACTCATAGCTGTGAACTCATTCTGATCAGGAATCAGGAGGATCATGGGATGTGTAGTTTTTTTAGACTAGAAAGAGGATTAGCATGTGATCGAAAAATTAAAATGATTTAAATTATAGTTGACTACGGTCTATATAAATTACGTTTGTAGTTACTCTTAAATATGACGCAAATTCTCCAAGTCAATTGAGGCTTGAAAACAACTAAGTACTTCAAAGTGGGAAAAAAACAGTCTGTAGGTGAAATGAATGGAAGCTTTTACTTGTGACACCAGCGTGATGTAGTCACCTCACTTCTCTATGCAAAGAGCTGTGATAATTTCCGAGCAGGGCCCTGCGTTCAGTTTAATTCGGTTTTAAGATGTGCCTTTTACAGAAGAGCAGTCCTTAAGACACTCTACAGCAGGGATCTCCTGAAGGGCTTCTGCTAGTGTTTGGTTTGTTCCTGCACCTGAGCGCCTAATTAACGTCACTGATTGGCTGAGGCCGCTGCACAGCTCGTTTATGAGGCCTGGAGCTCAGTGCTGATTGAACGGAAATCCCAAAGACCTGGAGACTGTGGGGCCGGCAGGACTGCAGTCTGAGAGCCCTGCCATCCCAGGCGGGTGGATTCCTGGCTTGTGTTCCTGGAACAGTGAATTAGGTTAAAAAAATTGCAGTTGGGCTAAAACTGTGCCGTCCAATGGCGGGAAATCGCTGCAGGAGCTGGACTTTACTGGGAGAGCCCATCCTGCTCTTACCTGAAAGCTGTGAAGGGATCAGGCTTTTGTTAGAAACGGGTAACAGTGATGAACACTGCTCTGTCCGTAGCCTGTACTGATCCCAGGTCAGGATCCAGATCTGGCTTTTGGCTGGCCTCACCTGTGGGTCTCGTTTATGGATTAAAGCATTGAGGCACCTTCCTCAACCAGGATCCCCTTTACTTTGTCAGTGTAATAAAAACTGATCGTAGATCAGGGGTTTGAGCTACTCCAGGTTAGTGGGTGGGTGCTCTTAAAGGATCTGAACCCGAAGCGCTGATCTCGGATCAGATTTCCTCTGTCTGTGTAGGGAATGATTCCCCCCTCTGCTCTGCTCCTATACTTTATAAACACCGATGTATCACTCAGAGTTAACACTACTCTCACACTCTGAACGTCCTCTCGTCTGTCTCACCCCTGTCTCATCAGGCTCTGCCTCAGAGAGTCTGTGCTCCTTCCTAACTGTGTCTCCTCCCTTAAACAGGTTCATCAAGAGCTATAAGAAGTTCGGTGGACCGTTGGAGAGGTAACCCTGACGACTGCGGCACACAGATTCACCCTGTGTGTGTGTGTGTGTGTGTGTGTTCTCGCTGATTCTGCTGCGGAGTTAACCTCTGCTTGAAGCACCACTCTAACCGACAGCATCTCACATCTGCACAGGGCTGGTGTGGGGAACGGCTGGGCTGTTCGGACAGAGTCATATATCTCTATATTTTTGACCGAATGCCTCTGCTGATATTGTGCTGATGTTGGTGCTTTCACTAAATACTTACACAATGCCATTTTGATAATGACTCGTAGTTAATGTGGATGTGATGACCGAGCAGGTACAGGCAACAGCTGGAACTGTCTAATTAGAGCTGCATCCCTTTACAATAATACAGCCTTTAAAAACCGAAAAGACCACACTTCTCACAACATTATGATATGCATAAACTGTAAATCTGGTGATTCTGAAGGATTCATTAAATCATTTGTGTTTCATGGTTTGAGAGCTGAGTGCTGTGCAGCTGCTCATCTGTAAACACTGTCGTAATGAAAGTTGGTTTGGACCTGTGGTGGGTGTGGTTTCCTGATTAAGCCCCTCCCACTGTCGCAGGCTGGACGCGATCGCTCGTGACGCTGAGCTCGTGGACAAGTCTGAGTACGACCTGAAGAGGCTGGCGGAGACCGTGCACAACGGCTGCGTCAGAACTCTGCGGGAGAACCCCTGCGGCCCAGAGAAGACTTCAGGTAAATGTGCGTGTGTGTGTGCGTGTGTGTGTGTGTGGTGCAGGTAAACACACACCTGTGTGTAACTCTGGTAGAGTCACATCAGTAATGTAGCTGATGAGAAGTGACTTTACTCAGTTAAGTACTCATGTTTAGCATCAGATTTCTCAGGTAATCCTGCTCATGCGTTTCGGAGCGTAACGGCTGTTAGCTCTCCTGCAGGGGGCCGTCGGGGTAAGGTGAAGGGCCCCACCTTCAGGATTTCGGGGGTCCAGGTGAACGCCAAGCTGGTGATCTCACACGAGGAGGAGCTGGCACCTCTTCACCGGTCCATCCCTGCCGATCCCGAGGAGCGTAAGAGGTACTGAGGCCCTCATCGGGGAACAGATACCGCAGCTGCACCAGAGCTGAGCAGATTACAGGCTCCTGTTCCACAAAGCAGGATTATGGAGTTAGCTGGGTCAGTACACTGACTGAGGACACAGTTATTTGCCCTAACCCATGCTCCAGATTAGAGGCTCGGGTTTTACTCACTGCTCTTACCCAGCTAACGCTGTGATGCTAAAGTCGACTGTGGGTTGTGTGTGAAACATTCCTCTTGGAAGCTATATTGTGTAGATTCTGTTTCTTTTCTCCTAAATTGGAGGAGAGCTGCGCGGGTCGTGTTGGGCTAGTCTGCACACTTGTTTTAGTTCCTAACACTGGTCTCTCTGGCAGTTTCACTGACTGCTACATAAACTTTACTGGTCAGCTCCTGTACTCTGGCGCAGACGGATCGCTCTGTCGCTGCTGCTGTTAAGAGTGCTGATAATCAGGAGCAGCAGTAGCACAGGAAGCAGGAAGTGCTCCGGCCGTGGTTCTGTCCCTGAGTCTCACACACTTAACGCCTGTCAGGTACACCATCCCCTGCCACTCGAAAGCTGCTCATTTTGACGTCGACTGGGGGAAGGAGGACGACTCCAACCTGCTGATCGGGATCTACGAGTATGGCTACGGCAGCTGGGAGATGATCAAAATGGATCCTGACCTCAACCTCACGCACAAGGTACGGCTGAACAACATGACCTCACTCAAGGTACGGCTGAGAAACATGACCTCACACAAGGTACGGCTGAAAAACATGACCTCACACAAGGTACAGCTGAGAAACATGACCTCACTCAAGGTACAGCTGAGAAACATGACATCATACAAGGTACAGCTGAAAAACATGACCTCACACAAGGTACGGCTGAGAAACATGACCTCACACAAGGTACAGCTGAGAAACATGAACTCACACAAGGTACAGCTGGGAAACATGACCTCACACAAGGTACAGCTGGGAAACATGACCTCACTCAAGGTACAGCTGGGAAACATGACCTCACTCAAGGTACAGCTGAAAAAAAAATAAAGATCATGTTTGAGTGTTTGAGTTTTTGTCTCCCTCTGGTGGGGGATACTGGTTCTGTGTCAGTCACACTCATACTCGTGTTCGTCTCTCCCCAGCTCTTGCCAGACGACCCCGATAAGAAGCCTCAGGCAAAGCAGCTTCAGACGCGAGCAGACTACCTCATCAAGTTACTGAGCCGTGACCTGGCAAAGAAGGAGGCGCAGAGACAGGCTGGAACGGTGCGTTTCTCAAAATGGCCTCCCTCCCCTGCTCCTGTATGCCCCTAAACCACTGTACCGGAGTCACGAGTCGCGGTCCAGCGATTCTGTACGCAATGATGAAATATTTAGTGCATCCATGTGGATTTACTGCTGAATCCGCTTGTCTCTAGGCCAACTCCCGCAAGAGGAAACCGCGGAATAAGAAGAACAAGGCGGTGAAGCCGGCTAAAGTGGAGGAGATGAAGAGCGAATCCTCGCAGACGCCGTCAGAGAAGACCTCCGAGGAGGAGGAGGAGGAGGAGAAGGAGGAGGAAGAGAAGGTACTTCAAGACTCGAACCCGAAAACATTTTAACTCTACAGTGTCCAGACTCTACCAGTGTTCAAACTCTAGTGTTCAAACTCTACAGTGTTCAGACTCTAGTGTACAGACTCTCTAGTGTTCAGACTCTCTAGTGTACAGACTCTCTTGTGTTCAGACTCTTTAGTGTACAGACTCTACAGTGTGCAGACTCTAGTGTACAGACTCTCTAGTGTTCAGACTCTATAGTGTACACACTCTATAGTGTACAGACTCTCTAGTGTTCAGACTCTTCAGTGTACAGACTCTACAGTGTTCAGACTCTAGTGTACAGACTCACTAATGTTCAGACTCTATAGTGTACAGACTCAACAGTGTTCAGACTCTAGTGTACAAACTCTCTAATGTTCAGACTCTTTAGTGTACAGACTCTATAATGTACAGACTCTCTAGTGTTCAGACTCTTTAGTGTACAGACTCAAGTGTTCAGACTCTAGTGTACAGACTCTCTAATGTGCAGACTCTATAATGTACAGACTCTCTAGTGTACAGACTCTCTAGTGTTCAGACTCTACAGTGTTCAGACTCTTTAGTGTCCAAACTCTATAGTGTTCAGACTCTTTAGTGTTCATGCTCTATAGTGTCCAAACTCTACACTTTTCAGACTCTACTGCGTCCAAAGTCTACCAGTGTTCAGACTCTTTAGTGTTCAGACTCTATAGTGTCCAGACTCTTTAGTGTCCAAACTCTATAGTGTTCAGATTCTGTAGTGTTCACTCTTTAGTGTTCAGACTCTAGTGTCCAAACTCTACCAGTGTTCAGACTCTTTAGTGTACAGACTCTAGTGTACAGACTCTCTAATGTTCAGACTCTTTAGTGTACAGACTCTATAATGCACAGACTCTCTAGTGTTCAGACTCTTTAGTGTTCAGACTCTACAGTGTTCAGACTCTTTAGTGTCCAAACTCTATAGTGTTCAGATTCTGTAGTGTTCACTCTTTAGTGTTCAGACTCTAGTGTCCAAACTCTACCAGTGTTCAGATTCTTTAGTGTCCAAACTCTATATTGTTCAGATTCTTTAGTGTTCAGACTCTACAGTGTCCAAACTCTATAGTGTTAAGATTCTTTAGTGTCCAAACTCTCCAGTGTTCAGACTCTTTAGTGTTCAGGCTCTATAGTGTCCAAACTCTACACTTTTCAGACTCTACAGTGTCCAAAGTCTACCAGTGTCCAGACTCTTTAGTGTCCAGACTCTATAGTGTCCAGACTCTTTAGTGTTCAGACTCTATAGTGTTCAAACTATTTAGTGTCCAAACTCTCCAGAGTCCAAACTCTATAGTGTTAAGATTCTTTAGTGTCCAAACTCTCCAGTGTTCAGACTCTTTAGTGTTCAGGCTCTATAGTGTCCAAACTCTACACTTTTCAGACTCTACAGTGTCCAAAGTCTACCAGTGTTCAGACTCTTTAGTGTTCAGACTCTATAGTGTTCAGACTCTTTAGTGTCCAGACTCTTTAGTGTTCAGACTCTACAGTGTCCAAACTCTATAGTGTTAAGATTCTTTAGTGTCCAAACTCTCCAGTGTTCAGACTCTTTAGTGTTCAGGCTCTATAGTGTCCAAACTCTACACTTTTCAGACTCTACAGTGTCCAAAGTCTACCAGTGTTCAGACTCTTTAGTGTCCAGACTCTTTAGTGTTCAGAATCTAGTGTACAGACTCTCTAATGTTCAGACTCTTTAGTGTTCAGACTCTACAGTGTTCAGACTCTTTAGTGTCCAAACTCTATAGTGTTCAGATTCTGTAGTGTTCACTCTTTAGTGTTCAGACTCTATAGTGTCCAAACTCTACCAGTGTTCAGATTCTTTAGTGTCCAAACTCTATATTGTTCAGATTCTTTAGTGTTCAGACTCTACAGTGTCCAAACTCTATAGTGTTAAGATTCTTTAGTGTCCAAACTCTCCAGTGTTCAGACTCTTTATTTTTCAGGCTCTATAGTGTCCAAACTCTACACTTTTCAGACTCTACAGTGTCCAAAGTCTACCAGTGTCCAGACTCTTTAGTGTCCAGACTCTTTAGTGTCCAGACTCTTTAGTGTTCAGACTCTTTAGTGTTCAGACTCTATAGTGTTCAGACTCTTTAGTGTCCAGACTCTTTAGTGTCCAGACTCTATAGTGTTCAGACTCCTTAGTGTTCAGACTCTACAGTGTCCAAACTCTATAGTGTTAAGATTCTTTAGTGTCCAAACTCTCCAGTGTTCAGACTCTTTAGTGTTCAGACTCTATAGTGTCCAAACTCTACACTTTTCAGACTCTACAGTGTCCAAAGTCTACCAGTGTTCAGACTCTTTAGTGTCCAGACTCTATAGTGTCCAGACTCTATAGTGTCCAGACTCTTTAGTGTTCAGACTCTATAGTGTTCAGACTCTTTAGTGTACAGACTCAACAGTGTTCAGAATCTAGTGTACAGACTCTAATGTTCAGACTCTCTAGTGTTCAGACTCTACAATGTTCAGACTCTTTAGTGTCCAAACTCTATAGTGTTCAGACTCTATAGTGTCCAAACTCTACCAGTGTTCAGATTCTTTAGTGTCCAAACTCTATATCGTCAGATTCTTTAGTGTTCAGACTCTACAGTGTCCAAACTCTATAGTGTTAAGATTCTTTAGTGTCCAAACTCTCCAGTGTTCAGACTCTTTATTGTTCAGGCTCTATAGTGTCCAAACTCTACACTTTTCAGACTCTACAGTGTCCAAAGTCTACCAGTGTTCAGACTCTTTAGTGTTCAGTTTCTATACTGTCCAGACTCTTTAGTGTTCAGACTCTACAGTGTTCACTCTAAAGTGTTCAAACTCTTCCAGTCTGTCCATGGTCTTGTTCAGAAGGGCCCACTGAACATCTTAGCCACAAGGAATCAATAGCCTTTTAATGTCTGGCATATTTTTAAGATACGATTCCACTGAACATAAAGTGAATCATGTGCGCAGATGCAAAGTCAGTGCTGTGACACGGATAAACGCGAGATGTGATTTTGCATCGTGAGGCAGGTGGTGTAAATGATGGTAATGCACAAAATTTGCGTATTATTTGAGCAGAAAATATTGAAATTGTAGAACTTTTCTGAATAGCATAATTGCTTTTGGCCTGCTACATTGTCTAGCTTTGTTACCTACATTGCTCAAACTGCAGTAACATTGCTTGAGATGATGGGAACGCTCGCTGGCTAGGTATCTAGTGAGTGAGCTAGCTGTATCAAATAGCAAGTGTAACAGTTTCACGAAAAAAGTTGTCTAGTTCAACGTCAGATATAACGACATCAGCACTTTTGTCAATATTTATATTCTCAAGCTTGTACAATGTTCATAAAGTGAAATATTGTGACGTTAGTGCAGCAACACTAGTGTCCCCATCTTGTTGCTGATTTTCTGAAGATTCCTTGGGAGTAACGCCTCAATGGAAGTGAATGTAACTTCGTTGCAGCCACAAATCTTCAAAGCGATAAAATGAAAGTGACCCCCCCAGTCAAACTTGCGCGAGTAAATCGAGGTGAAATTTGGTTTTGCGTTTAGTGGAAATGCACCAATCACCTCTCAGTCTAATGCTGGTGGAACAATGGGACATGAAAGCCGTGGGAAAGAGCCCTCTGTCCAAAGGGCAGAAAGACTCTCATGACTGTATCAGCGGTGCGGCAGTGATGCTTCCTGTGGCCTCATTCAACAGGAAGTGCTTCCTGTCAAGACTCCCAGCCGGAGAGCCAAGGCAGAGAGGGCAGCTAAAGAGCCAGAGGAGGACCCCGTGCCTGAGGCACCCAAGAAGGAGCCTGAAGAACGAGAGATTAAAGAGGTGAAGGAAATGAAGAGAGAGGGCAGAAAGGAGAAGAGAGAGGAGGTCCGCGAGACAAAGGAGAAGAAAGAGGTGAAGGAGGAGATCAAAGAGGAGAAGGTGAGGACCTGCCCCTGCCCCTCCCCATGCCCCGCCCCCTGCCCCTCCCACTACCCCTGCCCCTCCCCCGCCACGCCCCCTGCCCTGTCCTATCTGAGTGAGGAGCTCTGTGGGTCACCTGTGTGCCTGTGTCTGTATGCGGCATGAGGTCTGTATGCAGCATGAGGTCAGTCTGCAGGGACTGTGGGTCACCAGTATACCTGTGTCTGTATGCGGCATGAGGTCAGCACGCGGTGCACTGGGGTTTCTTAGTGTGGTTATCCAGTTAACTCTAATCCTGACTTGTGAAACAGACCCAGATTCTCCTCTTTCCTTCCCTGAAAGAGGTTCCCTGGCCTGATGAAGCGCTCATTTCTGCAGTTTTCTGACAGAATCCTCAGTAAAATCAACAGTAAAACTACGATGGAAACGAGCTGGCGGCTTTCAGTTGCGCTCATGGCCTTGTTTACTCTTCAGCATTTGTCAAACACGAGCGTGTGCAGTAATCCTGACACGGCTCCTTTAAGGGGAAGTTTGAGCTAAAATCAGAGTTAAAGGGGTTAATGGTCCTGTGGCTTGGTTTTTAGATAACCGAGGTGAAGGTTGAGATTCGGGAGAAATCGAAAAAGGCCTCAGACACCCCTGTACACATCACGGCCAGCGGCGAGAGCGTTCCGGTATCTGAGGAGTCAGAAGAGCTGGATCAGAAGACCTTCAGTGTGGTGAGTCCCACCGAAAACTGGGAATGTTTATCGAATGTTTGCTTGTGACTTTGGAAGGAAGAGACCATATTTTCGCACAGGTCACGGCGATGATGGGCGGAGACCTTTAATGTCTCTGATCATTGGCTGTTGTGTCGAAGTGGTGGACCAGTAATGCTGTGGACATCCATCAACATGCACTCTGTTAGAACGTTTTTCATACAATCACAATGTCATTTGAAGCGGACTGTTGTTTTACCGTAAGTTTATTTACTTTGCTAAAACACACAGCTCAATGCATAAGCACTGAGGCATGATGGTCCGGGGCAATGACCACATGGACTAGCGTGACTTCAGTCTCCGAATGTCATCAACCATCATGTGGAGAGTGTGAATAAAGAAATGCATGCTTCACGGGCGCAGTCTTCATGCAAATAATGTCTGACTTATAACTGAAGTTCTTGATCTTGCTTTTTTCTCCTGTCGCAGTCGTATGTTTATCAGTAGCAGTGTGTAGAGACACACATTAGCCATGATAAGAAAACTGCTACAACGAGCACTTGAACTGTACTTCAACAATTACAGTGTAGTTTGCCTCCCTCGACCATCTCGTAGCTTTGTTGCTCGTAATGTGAACATGGCTTAGGATACTGATGAACTAGGTAGCATCTAGCGCTATGCTGCGTTTCTGCCTGGAGGTTCTTGGGCTGGATTTGATGAGCGTTTCCACACTGTTACCTAGTGAAGTACTTCTAAATATCTGAAGAATTACGACATGACCCGGCTTCACACAATCACCTAGTGCAATGCTTCCAAATATCACGTCATATGACCTCGCTTAAGTGTGTCCCTTGTTCCAGTCATGTGACTTCGCTGCCATGTGTTTTCTGTGCTGGTGATGTGACCTCACTACTGTGCATTACTGTGCTGGTCACATGACCTTGCCGTGTATTTCTTGTGCTGGTCACGCGACCTTGCCCCATATTTCCTTTGCTGGTCATGTGACCTTGCCATATTTCCTGTGCTGATCATATGACCTTGCTGTGTATTTCCTGTGCTGGTCATGTGACCTGGATGTCATGCATTCTGCACTGGTCACATTACCTTGCTGTACATTTCCGGTGCTGGTCATGTGACCTGACTGGCATGCGTTTCTGTGCTGCTCGCATGACGTGGCTGTCACGCGTTCTGTGCTGGTCAGGTGACCTGGCTGATGTGCGCTTCCTGTTCCCCAGTGTAAGGAGCGGATGCGTCCGGTAAAAGCGGCTCTGAAGCAGCTGGACCGGCCAGAGAAGGGCCTATCGGAGCGAGAGCAGCTGGAGCACACACGACAGTGCCTGATCAAGATCGGAGACCACATCACCGAGTGTCTGAAGGAGTACTCCAACCCCGACCTCATCAAGCAGTGGAGGAAGTGAGCACCTTACTGACCTCAGATCAGGCCTCAGGATGGTGGAGGGTTTGGATTAAACTGCCCTGCCCCCATTAACCTCCTCTCTTCCCCTGGCCCATCCCTTACGCTGGCCTGAGATCAGCTCTAAAGACGGTGGAGGGTTGGGTTAAACACCCCTGCCCCCATTAACCTCCTCTCTTCCCCTGCCCCATTCCTTACGCTGGCCTGAGATCAGCTCTAAAGACGGTGGAGGGCTGTTTAACCCAGCCTACACTCCACTCCTCGCCTTCAACGCTCATTTTTACCCTTGTCTCCCCCCCTGCAGGAATCTGTGGATATTTGTCTCCAAGTTCACTGAATTTGATGCAAGGAAATTGCACAAGTTGTACAAGCACGCGATTAAGAAACGACAAGAAAACGCTCAGGTGTGGAGGAATATCGCTGTCATTTTTCTGTTTCGTTCATTCTCGCTGTGCTCTTGCAGTTTTTTTCCATTCTCCTGTGTCAGGTCTGGCAGTCTTAAGGCCCATTCACACCGAGGCGGAGCGGAAAAGCGGCACGGATTTGCGGAATATTCGCAGCAGGAAAATTCCGCGTTAAACCATTCACACCGACCTCGGTGCGAAATTTCGCGTTTTTGTGTTCCAATTCCGCACAATGGAAAAACAAATTAGCAAGTTATAATTTAACCTAAATGAACCATGACAGCAGCAGCAGCAGCGACGATGACATTGTTTGTATGTATCTGAACCATAACGTTAGCCTCGCAGTTTACTTTTGGACTGACGTAGCCGACGAACGTTTTCCTTATTGATTTCCGGACCTGGGGCTGTTTCAATAAACTTAACTTGACTACCCAGACGAAGCTTCGTCATAATTTGCACCTCAGCGACGCACAGCTTCGTGATTTGGTGCACAAATATTCAACATATGAAAACGTTAATTGAAAAAAAAAAACTGATTAGCTAGATCTCTAACTAATATGAAAAAGTAAACTAACTGCGCGCATAGCTATATGATGTCTCGTTAAATTTCAGTATTAACTGAATACAAGCTATCTAGCTAATCAAAAGGTTCGAATGCTGTGACATCGTAAAAACAAATCATTTAATTGGCTAAAAGTTCAATTTCGCAGGCGGATTTTCGCAGAAGCTTAAGTCCAGGTGAATGTTTTTTCTGCCGCACAAAAATTCCGCCTTGGTGTTCAAGCTTACATTTGAGCCCATGGAATTAGCTCCTATTAAAATCCGCGCGAATAATCCGCACGGAAATCCGCGCTTGGTGTGAATGGGCCTTTAGTGTGTTTTCTGCTTTTGCTTAGATGAAAGAAGGGAATAGTAGAATTTGTTGTCTTCAGTGTTCATTTTTCTGACGTTTATATTCTCTGTTCCACACGTGCCACACCTGGAATTACCGCCCTATCTCCCTGCAGGCAGCGGACCACAACACTAGTACTGTAAATACAGCCCACAGCTTTAAACACACAGGTAAGAGTTTCAGGTTTCTGCGTGTGTTCAGTTTTATCTTTAACAGCTGTTAGAAGGTTTTTCAATCTTAACCTTTAGATGCTTAAGATACTTTGGATTTACAGGGAAAAAGTATTGTGATGCAAATAAAATGAGTTTTTCTGAAATGCCTTCCACAAGGGCCTATACAGCTGCCTACAGTCGTGTGATTTCAGAGCCCGATCTGTCAGGGTGGAGACTAGGGCTGTCAGAATGAACCAAAAATGCTGTTCGAATATTATTATTATATTGCTAATAATATAATATATTAATATTATATTATTATTATTATATTATTATTATGCTAATTAAACACGACATCAATATAATATTGAATATTTTAATTTCTGTATTTCCCACACAAAACGAGATACCAAAATACTACTAACATAAGATACATCAACATAAACATATATTTGATGGGTAATAAGCACAGATTAAGACCTAGAGTTTCCCATGTGTTAGTAATAAGCCCCGACAGTGAGGCTGAACTCAGGACCCTGACGCATCGCAGAGCTCATGAAGTAACACACCGGGCTCATCCAAGTTTGAACGAGATGCCAGCCGTTCAGTTTTATTCCGTGAGACAGTAATGTTAATTCCACAACATCATCAGCTCTCTCACCGCCGTTAAATACAAAACTAGTGTTTGCAATGAAACTGCTTTTCAGAAAGCACATTTTCTCTTCTCCAGTTTTTGACATTACACAATAAAAACCAACACCCGCTGCAGGAATGGTAGGGTGACTCCAACTTGCATAGTTTGCAAACAACTTTAGTTCAGTCCTCAGTTTTACCGTTGTCGACTCACTAAAACCCAAAGTATTTCCAAACGGTGCTTTTTAGATTCTTCGGGGTGTAAACCAGTTATTTTCTGAACCAGAGCTTTCTTGTGAAATCGAACTCTATGCCATCATTACCGCATAAAATATCAACGAGGTGGTGTGACTCCTGCTCCCGGCTGTCTGTCAAACCGACATGCACTACGCACGCCTGACACAAAGATGGTACAGTTTCGAGACGGAGAGCCTCTCTTGCAGTATAGGGCGTTGGTAGCGACCCGCTATACACTGCACACACTGACAGTGGGTTAATTATCTCGACTTGACTTTTTTTTGATATTCTATAATTGATTTTCACGTTTGGTGGTTCATTTTATCAATAAAAAATCGATATGTATTTGAATATGGAATATTGGTGATGGCCCTAGTGGAGACCGTGGGCCTCCCTCAGTAACCCTCTTTAGAGTTGTGATCTACAGACTGGGCTGTCGGCTGTATGATTCCCTCAGTAATCCTGTTTGGAGTAATAAGCCACGGTGTGTGTTGCCCAGCGACCCTTCCTCTCTGCTGTTGGCGTTCGCCTGCTTCGCCCCATCTCACTCTTCTTTCTGTGTTTGTTTGCCTCCCAGATGTAGAGCGCTTAAAGGACAACTCCCATCACGACGACAGCAGCAGGGACAGCTACAGCTCGGAGAGACACCTCTCATCCCGCTACTCGGAGCAAGGGAAGGACAGGCTCTCCTCCGCCGACCAGTACAGGAAGGGCAATGACCCTCGCAAACGGCCCTACTCTTCCTTCAGCAACGGCAAAGACCATCGAGACCGGGATCACTACCGGTCAGAGAGACAGGACAGCAGGTGAGAAAAAGACTACACTTCCTATAGTGCTACAGTTCCAGAGGGGTGAAAGGTCTCCTGGGATTTGTAGTTCCCTTTCAATCAACATTCACTCAAGGCCCGAAGAACGCAATACCTGGGCTCTTAAGCTAATCAATGGCTTGAGCGAATCGGTGAAGTGCAAAAATGCACCGAACTCCAGCTAATTTAAACTAGCTCTTGATGGCTCCAGTGCTGTTTGGGATTTGTAGTTCCCTTCAGCTGGGTGGCAGGTGACTTGTATGAATCAGAGAGCGAGTTAGTAAATCAGTGAAACCTATTGGACGCCGAGTCTCTGCTGTGGATGTTCAGTGGTGAAGTGACGACCCCATGCCCTGCTGCTGTGACCTCTGCCCTCCACCTTTACAGGTATTACGGCGACAAGATCCGCAAGATGGACGACGTCCGGTCGAGTCGCGAACACAGAACAGACAGCGGCAGCATGAAGGAGCGGTCACACCCTGACCACCGGCCGCACCACGACCACCGGGCCGCCCGCGATTACCGATACCACTCGGACTGGCCAATGGAGCACCGGCCGTCGGCCAGTGGACCGCGGTCACCTCGGGACCAGCGATCGCCCTACGACTCCCGCTCCCCCCTGGGGCACCGGGCGCGCTCGCCCTTCGAGTACTCGTCCGACCACAAGAGCCCCCCCGAACAGGCGTGGTGCAGCCGAAAAACATAACGGCCGGAGGGTTCGGTGGCGAAACCGACTGTAGAGCCATAGACACTTCCCAGTCCAGTTATTGCCTTACGGGAACTTTGTGAAAGCGGTAATACGCACTGTGTGACTGTAGGGGGCAGTGTGGTCTCTCTCTCTCTCTCTCTCTCTCTCTGTTTCTTTCTCTCTCTCTCTCTCTCTCTCTCTCTCTCTCTCTCTCTCCCCCCCCTGGAGGCGAGTTGTGCTGTCCCTCGAAGGGTTGTGGGGGGTACGGGGCAGATCATATTTTATATATATATTTTATATATATATATTTAACAGCAATGCTGCCAATGGCAGAGTTTTTGTTTTGTTTTTTTTTGTTTTGTTTTTCTGCCCCCTCCCACCCTTTGCCCCGCCCACATTTTTTATTTTTATAAATGGACAACTTTTTTTACTTGGATGCAAATGACCTGGAAAATCGCTGCCTGTTTGTTGCTTACAGTCAACACTGGATCATGATCAGATTCTGTTCCCAGCCTCCTGTGCGATTCTCGGCTCGTGTCCCTTTCTGTAACGATTATGTATGTCATGAAAACATGTACCCTAACCAGTGATCATGCTTTAGGGTGGAACATGTACCCTAACCAGTGATCATGCTTTAGGGTGGAACATGTACCCTAACCAGTGATCATGCTTTAGGGTGGAACATGTACCCTAACCAGTGATCATGCTTTAGGGTGGAACATGTACCCTAACCAGTGATCATGCTTTAGGGTGGAACATGTACCCTAACCAGTGATCATGCTTTAGGGTGGATTCCGGCAGTTTCCGTGCTCCCCCTCTCCCTCTTGTCCCGTGCAGCAGTCGAAACCCGGGCCTCGCCCTCCAAAGTATCTCGTTTACAGCGTATCATGACCCACCTGCCTGTTTTTCCTCCTTTTTTCTGTTCAGCTTCATCCCCTCTGCAGTCCACCGTGTCGATTAATTATTTAATTTGTTTCAGCTGTAAAGTAACCTGGATTTCCTCACTCTCTGTGATCTGTTGAATAATGACCTTTTTTCATGGAAAATGTACTACTGTAAATTACTGTAATATAGTCAAATTGAATGGGCTTCGTTATTCTCAGGCTTCTGTTTTTGTTTTTTTTGTTTTATACTTTCCCCTTGACTCAGGCTTTTGTTTTGTTGGTTGTATGAATATAACAGTTTGTAATCACCGCTAGTCTAGTTTAAAATGGCTGTTCCGAATGTAAGTCTTTGGGAGGGGAAAATATTCCATTTGTGCTGGACTCCTGGGTGGGCGGTGTTGGTTAAGCTAACTTGTTTAATTTGCGTTGGCCTTACTCAGAAGTTCATTCTCGACGGTCACTTGTTCATATGCGTCTTTGAGAAGGCCGCAGAAGCCTTTTCTTTTTAATTATGTCATGAAATGTAAAATTAGTGGACGGGCCCCGTCTCGCAGATTAAAATGGCTCCCCGTAGATCTTGAATAAACTATTTTTTGTTCTTTTAGGAATGTCCTTTTTCTCCCTGTTGAGTTTAAATATAGGCAATAATCTCAAATTCTATGCAGCCAAATGGGTTTCTGCTGACTGGTCTTGGAGATGGAACTGTTACTGTGCACACTGTTGTATATAGAGCTCAGCTATATTTCAAATTAAATTTACACCGAAAAATGCATGAATAATTTTTTTTAAAGATTGTTTTATATAGTTGTTTATAAAGTCATTAAACCCAGTCATTGTACACTCTCGTAATCTTCAGTCATATAAGCAAGGCGCAGTGTTTCAAGTCAAGTATTTACTTTTTTGGCATCGTGCGGATTGGGTATGCAAAAAAAAAAAAATCAGAAAGAAAACATGGCTTATTGAAAAAGTAGTCAGGATTTTTTCCTTTTTTGTGTTTTGCCAATGGCTCCGAGATGCTCTGAACCACTGTATCTTGTCTCAGGGAACAAAGTAACAGACAGCAGGGCTGTCCAATGGGAAGGACAGACCCGTGACCGGTACCCATGGTGCACCTGTCCCGCATCACACTGGGAACCCAAAAAGTTCGGAGGCCATTTTGGAAACCTCGGGCGTGTTGCGTTTCTAAGGCAACCGTAACTTTCCCTGTGCGTGTGCACCCTTCACCTGTGCGTAAATACCAGGATGTTATCAGTCTGCACTGCGCGTTTCCACAGGTTTATTTTCCCCCAGTAACCAGTCTGCGGAAACTGAAGAGAATTCCAAACGATGGACAGTCATTTTTTATTGACTAACATTAAAGTATTAATTTTTTCAATTAACATTGTTGATGAGCTCTTCGATTATTGGATGGCTGGTGTATCATGGATCCTTTTTTGGTTCAGAATTTTGGTTTTTCCATTTCTGGGTAAGAGGACGTAATTACCACAGAATCCAGGCATTTTTGTGGCACCTTCTGTTCCATATTTGTAAATTGTCATTTGTCAATGCAATCCATGTTAATTTTTGATCAAGGTCTTTTGCTGGAAGATCTTGAAAACTTGTAGCTTCTTAACTGTCCAGATATTTTACTTATAAAGCTGATTGTCTAAACACTCGAGGGAAGACTGATGTTTTTTTTTTTTATTGTAGCCCATCACCGATCGAATCATTACTGCAGTTTGCATTCATAAACTATTGTGTGTGCTAGCCAATAATCACGATTGACTCGTCATTTGTTTGGCGTTTTTTTTTTTTTTTTTGGGGTGTTAAAGCTATGGAGATGGTTTCAGATGCACAGCCTAAAATTAGAGGAAATTAAATGTGTTTTTGCTGAATTAAGCAGATTTACATTTTTGCCACCAGCTCCAAAAGTCATTCTAATTTTTGCACATTATTTTTATAAATATGGACTTATGGAGGAGAAATGTGAATTGCAAATGGGCTGAGTAAAACAATAATTGGAAAAAAAAAAACAAAAAAAAACCTTCTATACATTTGGTAGTAAGTGTAATTGCTAGTTATATAATTTGGTCCTTTACCAAACTATTTTGGTTTGAAATTGCAAACTTAGGGTGTGGAGGGGTTATTGTGCCCTCTTGTGGTGATGGCTGGAATGAATTCAATAGTTGCCCATCATTTTGGATGGGAGCTGAATTCCATGACCCTCTATTACTTAAATTTGATGTTTCAGTGAATCATCTGTGTTCGTTTCATTTGTTGGCTGAGCAGAGGCGATGTTCTTGACCTCCTGTGTGAGCCACAATTTTCATTGGTTCCCCTGTGTTAATATAATGTATTGCTAAATACTTGGGTTACTTGGCACTCATTTGGTTGGGTAAGGAATGTTTGTGATATAAAAGTGTTCATGTCTAACAATCTGTCTGATGCGCAAAATATACTTAAAGGAAATCTCAAATGTTCAGGTCTGCTATGCAGATGCTGACATCTCTGCCCAATATCCTGTGAAAGGTGAGGTCTGTAAAATGGCCGGCGTGTTTGTACAGAAGAGGCTGTCGGACACCAGGGAAATAACGGAGCGCAGAAATAAGGACAGGTCTTTTATTGAAGGTCAGCACAGCAGGTGATCACATCACAGAGGCCTTACCGAGCCTGTAACCAAGCCACGCAAAGGTCAGAAAGGTTTTTAAAATAAGGAGGTCCAGCCTTAGGCTGTTTCTCTTAATATATTTACGGTAAACTGCCACTTCAACAAGGAAAAACAGTGAGCAAGACCTAAAAACTACCCCTCCAGTTAGTTTATAAAATAAACAATTCAAAAAATTTCCAAGGCAACATTAATTTATACAGACTCGTGACCAGTCTTCAGAGAGTTTTTTGATTGGGTCGTTATTCCCAGGACCTTTAGGAGCTCTTCTTCTCCTCGAAGATGAGGTTCGCTGTGGCTTTTTTAGCTGCAAACAAAACCAAGATCGAAGCTTTAATTCCTTCTTATCATAACTATGCTACTGGAATGATCTTCCCCAACAAATACAATGCAAGATGTTCTATAACACTTCCTTAAAACTGAAAATAAAAAGCATTTAAAAATAAGCCAGTAAGGATGCAGTAGGCAGTTTAATGCCGTCTGTTTAATACATTACCAGATAAGCACTTTTAGCATATTCCCATTTAGTACAGATAATGACAAAGTGATATTGTCCATCATCCTGGACCATTTCAGCTTTCTTCCAGAAGAGGAATGTTCCTGTATTATGGCTGCTGAGAAGCTATGGTCGAATAGGAAATAAATTCTCAATCAAACCGGTTTAATCGCAGTCGTGTGACTGATGGGGTTAGGATTATTTCTGAATGCAGGTGAATGAAAGCTATGAAAAACTACACTGTATGTGGTCGCTGATATAAGGCTGTAAAAGGTTGTGATGATGTTCCAAGCCTGATTACCTGAGAAGTAATGACAGAACATCAGTACTGCCTGACTCTAAGTCTGTTATTCTCTCTGATTGGCTGGTCCTTGCTTTCCGTCTCTCATTGACTCAGATGGACCAACCGTCACATCCAATGAGTGTGAAAATATGCTGAGGTGCAATTTCCAAACGAAAAACACAAATATCACCGTAGTCGCCATTTCTATATTTGCCAACTGGTCAAAATTTCTTTCCAAGTGGAAGAATTAGACTTGACGGTGGAAGAATCGGGCTCGTCAGCTCTGATCAATGAGAGACCATGCAAGGGGCAGTCAATCAATCTAAGAGAACTCTGAGTGATGCACAACTCTGACTGATGCAGAACAGAGCTTGCATCAGATTTTACGGGCGGTTTAATCCCGCGGTAACCCCAGACCCCCTTACCCTCCTCCCTGAACTTGTCGGTGGCCTCCGACGCCTTGTCCTTCAGGTCCTTCACCATGCCGTCGATGCGAGCCTCGTTCTTGAGGAAGAAGGGCCGGATGATGCGGGAGTAGATCATGATAGAGCCGTTAGATGGAGTAGGAGCCATGCACCACACCAGAAATGCACACTGTGGGGAAAATGAACAGCAACTCCATTAGTGACGTGTATATTTTGAAATCTATTTATTAGCTTTGTCTTACTTAATTGGCATTGGTAATGGATTCTTCAAGTGTTGATAATACGCCCCATTTTTCAGAATGCACTGAAAATGTAATATCCAGAAAAAATACAGAAGTACTCAAAGACTAAATACTTGGTACTGCCAATTTGAGACAAAAGATTATTGTCGGATCTGCTCTGTATACGATCCTGCTAGCTGTGATATAGGCCTACTGGCATTAGCTGTGATATAGACACTGAGATACTGACACAAGTATAGCCCCATGGTGCACAGGCCTGCTATGGTCAGATCACAGCTGTAATCCACAGCTATAAAACTGCACAGCGTTGGCCGGCAGCCTTGTAGGGCTACTGATACTGCGAAGTGCCTCTGGGAAACTCACAGGACTGCGGAGCAGCCACATTTAATTTGAGACCTGCAGTGTGGAGGCAGTTGAGGTTATTTCACACTGCAATACTGATTGATTCCGTCATCAAGGCTTAGCATTGCAGCATTGCTGTGCACAAACCCTAATGCAAGCCAATTCAGCACTTCTAGCAAGGCTCTTTTATTGTGCACAAATGCTAACACAGACTAACTTTGCACTGTAAGCATGGCTTCATTATTGTGCACAAATACTAACACAGGCTAACTTTGCACTTTCACAAAGGCTCCTTGATTGTGCACAAATGCTAACATGCTAACTCAGCACTGTGAGCAAGGCTAAGTTATTGTGCATAAATGCTAACACAGGCTAACTCAGCACTGTGAAGAAGGCTTCTGTACAGTCCAAAAATGATAACACAAACTAACTTAACACTTTTAGCAAGGCTCCTTTACTGTGCACAAATGCTAACTTGCTAGCTCAGTGCTTGGAACAATGCCTCAGTATTCTGCATAAATGTCAGCATGATAACTCAGCACTTAGAGCAAGGCTTCATTATTTTGTGCAAATGCTAACATGCTGACTCAGCACTGCGTGCAAGGCTTCATTATTGCATACAAATGCTAAGTGGCTAAATCAGCACTATGAGTAGTATTTTTTGTTTGTCATTAGGGTATCAATAGGTCAGTGTCCTCAGTGGTCAGTGGCTGGTAGGTTCCATTGGTCTCATTTACACTCATTTGTCAAGCTTCGATGCTAGTGTTGCATATGTGCAAAATAAGATGTGTAATTGTCAAGAACATTCCAAATGTTGGGCAAGTGAAACTGAATACAATTTTTACATTATATATCAAGATCAGCTTGAAATCTTGCAGTCATGCATAAGCCTTTTCAATAGGTGTTTTTTTTTTTAAATCAAGTTGGTTTTTTATTTATCCCAAATCTGCAGATGAAAGTGGAATGCACGCGGTTTATAAATGAGACCCAATGTCATCATCTATTCGCCAGCAGATGGCGATATTACAAGCACAAGTGGGTTTTTTTTTTTTTTTTTTTTTTTTTTAAAGAGTCCATGTATATTGAGTGACTCACCGGTATCACGTCAACCATCTGTAGCCCGTAGCGTTTTATATAGAACATTCTGCCAGAAATGTCGGCAAACATACCAGTGACCGATTTCTCTTTCAAGTTGCTGCACATTTCCTTGTGAGACCATTTCCTTATTTTAAAATCATCCACTATCCCATGCTGTCAGCCTTGTTTCCCGGCGGACAAATAATTAAAAACTACCCATCGTTCTAGCTAAAGCTGGAATCTAGACGGCTAGACGGGTAATCCTGGTTGAGAAATTTTTTGGCTGGCAAACTGGGTTGATCCCAATATAGTTCAGGATTTACCCAGGTTCAGGAAATAGCCAGCCTGGCTGGCCAGTGCAGCTTCCCTATTAAACCATTGCTCAAAAATAATTACTCCATCTCAAATGCATTACCATTTTTAAATACTGTGAAATTCTCAAAGAGATTGTGTTGTGATTACCCAATTAAGAGCACATAATATAGTCTGAGTATTTAGAATTGAAAGCACATAGTATAGTCTGTAAGTATTTATGATTGAGAACACAGTTTTGTCCAGAAGTATTAAGAATTGAGAACAGATAGTATGTAAGTATTTATATTTGAGTACACATAGTTTTGTCTGGAAGTATTTAGAATTGAGAACATGTTGTCTGTAAGTACGTAGAAAAATAAACTCAGTATAGTTTATATGTATGTGGAATTGAGAAGACACAGTATGCATTCCATAGTCTGAAAGTATTTAGAGTGTGACATAGTTTTCAAATCCAGTGCGCTGAAGCACAAAAACTAAGTCTGAGGTTGACGGGTACCTATAATGTGTTTTTTTTCCTTTCAAATTGTTATACTCTTGGATGTCCAAAAGGGAAGTATATATACTTTCAAGCGGTGGGGGGGAAGAGAGTAATCCATGATTTCTTGGCAATTAAATTCTTGTTATTCCTAACCCTCTGAAAAAGGGCCGTTCTGAGTGAGCATATCCTCTATGGAATGAGCTCTGTTGTAATTGGCCCGCGAACAAAGCACTGTGTCAACTGAGGCGACAATGTCAAAATCCACTGGCCTCTAACAGGTCTTCAAATACAGGTAACTGAACAAGCAGGTTGCAAGCTAGCTACCCATTAAACTACACAATGAGTATGGAAAAGTATTGTCAGCAGGCTTAGCAGGCATGGACATTACATTTACAGAAGTGCGACATGTAGTCACCATCACAGTTTTACAACACTATTACTTCAGTATCCAAGGTTAAGAATGATCTGTAGCTATAGTAGCAACCCTTAGCTAATTTCCATCTTCTGTGCTAGCTACTCCATAAAAAACGGACTGAATCTGATCAGAAACGGTCACCCATTCTATTTGCTGCTATCGACGTGTCTCGCACCTTGCCTCTAGCTAAACTGCCCACGACTTCTAAAGTCACAGTCAATTTAGAAGGCGGCTAGCTTGCTAATAAACCACACAAGGATTATAGAAAGGTAATGCTCGCATGTTAGCTAAGTAACAGTTTGATAGTTTTAAGAGTAGTACTTGACCAACTAGCAAGTTAAATCAAAAACCAAGCCATAGACATTGAACTAAGGTTGCTCTTGGAATTCAGTTTGTATATTGACAGAAATTGGAAACTACTTAGCAAGCTAGCAACAGATTCTCATTACAAATATATCAAAACCACCACTTCTTTGCATCTTCCAAAAAGCATAATATGTCCCCTTAAATATAATTTTGTCGCCTGTCCTGCATTTTTCTGATCCAGGTTAGTGGTATAAAGCAGTCAGACAGAAAGTGGGCAGCACACATATAGCTTGTTATGGGCTTCTGCAGATTGAAGCTGAGATGTTGCCATAAAAATTAAGCAGTGGGTGGAGATATTCAGATGAGGGGCGGAACAATTCTCATGAGCCTGCATGTGATGTAGGAAGGGGAGCCAAATCTGAATGGCAGCCTACTGCCATGTTTTATGAGAAAGGCAGCCCACAAAAAATGACTTGGTTGTTTTACTTCACTGTTCATGGGTTAGTTAGGAATCCAGATACTGAAATGTATGCGCACAACAACTGAGGAAGTGATTGTTGTGAGTTTTTCATAATCTATCCCCTTTAAATTAGAGACCACAGATTATTTACACCCATTTTGAGATGACCATCGGGTATTCGGGTATTTTATGAGTTTCACCATCCAATTATGACTGTAGTACTCAAAATTGCCATTTTCTAAACCGTATGCAATCTTGATGCAAGAAAAGCGGTAAAAAAAAAAAAAAAAACTGTTGTTGATTATCTAAAAAAATAAAAGGCAAGATAAGACCGCTTTCACATGCAAAATCTTTTGCTACATGCTAAGCCAATAACATGGCTAATGATTGGCCAGGGCTTTTGATTTGCACCAATCACTGGCCATGTTATTTGTTTTACATGCACTGAAAAGTTTTGCATGTGCAGAAAGCCTCAGTAAGTCTGGCCCACAGATGGCTCCGTACCGTCCCTCTGCACAACATTCCTCAGCACAGCAAAGACATGGGGTGTGTTACCTTTAGCATGTAGTAGAAGGGGAACCAGGAGAGGAAGATATCAGCGAAGAACTCAGCCACACTGAACACCCCGTACACCACCCAGTAGGTCAGCCATTTTGTGTCATCGTCTTTGGTGGCACTCTCAATGGCTTTGATCCTGAAATGGAATAGAGGGACGCAGTCGTCTCTGACTCGAATACAGCAGGGTCGGAAATTAAGGATGGCAAGTAGTACAAAAAAAATGCTCTCAATCAATAAAAAAGAAGAAAATATATTCTGTTATGTCTCAAAGCAATCACAGTAAAGTTGTTGAAAAACACTGCCTGCACTGAAGCAGCTTTGGGAACTTTCCACTTGCTTAATTTTCTGTGATCTTGCTTCCTGCAAAGATGAAATATTTCCCATCATTTGCCCACCCCCTTTTTAAAAACCGTTTAATAGAACTAATTTGGGCCCAAAAGGATTTCTTCATGATGGTTTCACTGAACTAATAACTGAGGAAATAAAAGAACAGTTGTGTGCTCTGAAGGTAAATCAGATGGCACTCAGGCGTATGGGGATGGATGAAGACAGCAGTGGATGATCACATGATCACCACAGTGGTGACAGAACATTGGCACCGATCATTTATACGCACTCTGTGAATACCATGCAGTAGCGATGTCCGCAGCCTGTGTCACCGGGCCCACGGATGGCGTGTCCCCAAATGACTATAAAGAGTGTTTGTGCCAACATTTTGCCGTCTGAGCGGATAACCTCAGCCTGTCACAAGACCAAGTTTCGCTCAGATCTGAAACATTTGTTACACCCACGTTGACTTCCTGTGCAAGAAGCACTTCATTAATAGGATCACGAGAGTTTGCCCAATGACTGAGCTGAGTAAATCAGGGACTGCTCTTTACTGCAGTCCATGTTCCAGACTGCTGACGGAATGTTCCAGGTTTTACATGGTGTTGTTACTTTGCCAATTCTGTATCCTCTTGGGTGAAGCTGGGCCCCGGTGATGCAAATGGCAACAAACTTTGCTGTGTTTGATTAGTTTAACAGAACAAACAGGGAGTCTTCATGCATACTGGGCACTAATCACACGGAGAGGAGCGCTACAAAACCTCTTCATTCCTTAGTGTCCCAAAAGCAAAGATTCACAGCATCTATTGCGCTATTATTTACACAACTGCGTCTGGAAACCCACAGTATGCCAAGGAGATGTTTGTGCGAAGAGCTGTTTCCACATTTTTGTCCTGTTACACATTACACTTCATTTTACACTTCTTCACCAGCTCAATAAATTCAACACCTCCGCAATCCACAAAATACAGTATTTTCACTCATCGTGTTTTTTAGTAAAGGACTCACAAATTAAATCATACCCCCCACCTCACAGGTTAACATTTGGCAGAAATTACATCAGTTCAGGAGCCATATTGCATACATCTACGTTATATGAGTTTTTTTAGACATCTGCCTGGTCAAAATTTTGTGCCTTTGCCCTGCGCTATATTTTCCCAACTCCGCCGGGCTCTGATGGAGATGGACAATGGAGAGAAAGTTCCAGATCTTTCCACAGATGTGCACAGGGATTTACACGCAGGGCTTTGTCGGATTGTTCTAGAATCATCTGTTGTTTTTTTAAAGTCTGTTTCTTTGGTTTCTCTTTCATACGCTGACAATCACTCTCCACTCGGAACAGGAATCTTCACCCCAGAAACCAAAGATATTTCCGGAAGGAAACAGGGGTTCCTCAGAGATCTGACATCTGTCCCTTGAAGGAGATAAGCATCCCTGTGCAATTCACTGAAATGCAACCATGGAAACGCACAACGATGCTACCAGATGGTGTTGTTTCAGTGATCAAGAGTAGTCTGGTTTGCACAAACCGAGAGGTCTGGAAATATTCCGACAGCTACATGATTTTAAGCAGCAGTTCCTGCATAATTCACTTCAACCTGATGCTAAATTAGAGGGAAAATTTTCAGCTTTAATTCGAGGGCATTCACACCCATATCAAGTAAACCTCAAGGGAATCACACGGCATTTTATCATGGATGAAATACTTAAAGACCTAACTAGGCCTTGGCCAACAGGCAATAAAGCTCAACTTAAAGGTGCAGTAGGGAACCTTTATAAAAAATAACTTCCGTCATATTTGCTGAAACTGTCACTCTATACTGACAGTCGTTCATGAGACAACTAATCTGTCGTAAAATAATCAGGTTCAGTTGGCTCCTCCCAGTGCTTTTTATCGCATTGGCAAGAATCCATCCCTCCGAACAAAATTAACCAATCAGAGCCAGGAGGAGTGTCTCACGCAGGGTCGATCACTTCCTGTGGACAGGCTGTTCACCGTCCCTCTTGTGCGCAAGCCTTCTCCTTCGCCGGGTTCCTGTAGGAGCTAGTAGTTACAGATGGTGACCATTTTTGTGTTTTATTTGGTCAAAATATCACAATGGCCTTTCAGCTATTAGTAATTAAAGTGGTCTGAGAGTAAATTTGGATCTCTGTACGATAGACCTGGGCAGTCAAATCCCAGAAACATCAGAATGTCCTCGTCTACACTACCATTCCTCCATTGTCAACAACTGCATAACAAAAGAAAAATGACCAAAGACACCAGCAGAAAAACTTTCAACCAAGAAGGGGGTGGAGTCAGGTTGTCATACCTGCAGCCCGCACAGACTGGGCAGAAGTGTAAGGAAGACCAGCTGACATTGTGTTGGTAAGCAGCTTGTTAGCATGCTTCTAAATTAGCACTCTGGCACTGGTCCGCACATTTATTTAGCTACAGCGACTGGGCACTAGTTGTAATAATGTAAAAGCAATCCCTCAGCAAAAGAATAGTCAACGGAGTGCAACACTTAGAAACTGAAGCTGAAATGATCAGTGCCTACATGCGTGTGATAGCCTAACTTAATGTCGTTGCTTTCCGTAGCCTAGCCTGGTGAGGCGGTGAAAAATAGAGCCAGATCAGTTGGTGCCTCGCTGTTAGAAAGTGGAGTTTACTGTAGTATACAGGGATGCAGAAGTGTATAAAGTACTCGGAAAAAAAAAATAACTAAGTAAAAGTACAAGTATCATAACTGAAAGTTACTTTGGTAAAAGTTGAAGCCATATGAAAATTACTTGAGTAAAAGTCCTAAAGTAGCTCACATTAAATGTACCTAAGTACGGAAAGTATCCAGTGAAAAAATATACTTAAGTATCAAAAGTGCAAGTACAAGTACTTCTTCTTCGAGTTTACTGGCAGTTTAAAAAACCATTATAATTGACTATGATTAATAGTAGAATGACATAGGATAAATACCATGCCGAATTTTTGCTTCAGAAAACTGATTTTTCTGGGATACCATTTGCTCACTGTAGCTGATGTGGTTGCTGCAGAGGACAACGATTATTTCTGTAGCAAGAGATAATTTTTTTTTGAACTGCTGGATAGATACTATGGGCAAGTATAGTGAGCAGTTTCCACATCAGGCTTAGCCGAGGAGTTTTATTCAGGCAACTCCTATTACAACACGCTTTCAGCTTTTCCCACGTGGGAACAAAGCTGTGTAAATCTGTTTTTAACCTCTCCTGCTCGCTGGCTCCTCCTCCTGACAATATGAATTTCATGGGCAGCTCCTGGGTTTTCATAGATATGTGACTCATCAGCTCGAGGGAAAAATTGGGAAACATTTATGCAAAATCAATTCTGATACAGAGGCAAACTTACTGAGACCCTGTACCCTGATGACTGTGCATTGGAGTTCAGTCACAGATGGCATCAAATGCTCAGCAATAAGGTTGACTGCATCTGTGCCACCACAACTGTCTCAAATGATACAAGTTCTAGCAAGTTCTATGGTGGAAGAAAATAACTAAATTGCGATTGTGTCATGCGCAAGTAATATACCGGTTAATGAGTTCTCAAGGGTTGACCAATATCACAACACAAATTTGTCCGAGCAGATATCAAGACTAAACATGGCACCGGGAGGAATCAGGATAAAGCAAGGTTCAGAATTATTAAAAAATGCAAAATGAGATTCCCAGAACTTCAAATTCTTCTCCAGATTTGTAGGTCAGAAAATGAGCAACATGACATCAAACAAATTGCTGATTAATGGGAATCACTCAATTTCATAGCAGAACATGGTGAAATAATTCAATAATCTACAACCTATGCTCTAAAAACCGAAAAATGAAGAGCCGAACATAAGCGCAGTATGCAAGCAGCACAGTCGAATGAGCTCACTGCATCAAAACATTCAGTGCGGTTGCCGAGAAACAGACAGTACACTACAAAAATGCACTGAGGGACCGTATATCTCCTTAAAACCCTGTTCAGCAAGCTTTACACTGCATACAGGCGTTTTGCATATTTCTATTTAATGATAATTTTCGCAAATGCAGGATCGTGCTGTTGAATACTACTGTGTTCACCCGCCTATCATGTACACACTGATGACAGATGTTCTGGTAAACTGTGATTATGTAAAAATAAAACAAAGAAACATGTTTGTTGTACTTTAAAAAGACAATGAGAATACTGCGTGTTTAATTGTAAACACTGTAAATGGTTTAATTTAGTGCTTTCTCCATGTGTAATTGAAACTGATAAAACAAATTAAACTTATTACACGTTTCCATTGTTTCCCTGTTAGTTGCCATGGTAACTGTACTCTGTTCGTTCCCACACTAGCCATGAACACGCAGCAGTGGGCCGATATGAGGCCTATCTGACAGTTTAGAGCCGTCTGTGGCCCTGACACCATTTTCTCAGAAAACCAGCCGACTGCAGTAAAGCACTGTGGTGAATAACTCTTCCTCTGGCTCCTGGAAATGGAGGCGTCAGGTGTTTTTCATGGTACATCATGGTTCATGATACCAGACTTTAAACTATACTAAATTATACTCAGTGTGTATGTGTATGTATCTGTGTGTGTGCTTGCGTCTGTGGTTGTGCGTCGATGGGTATCTGTGACTGTGTCTGTGTGAGTGGATGTATATTGATGCCTGTTATTGCATCAGTGTTTCTGTCAGTCTGTCTGTGTGTCTATCCATGTCTGTGTATGTGCATGCGTCTGTGTGTGTGTATGTGTGTGTGCTTGCTTGTGTCTGTCTGTGTGTTATTGCATCAGTGTCTCTGTGCGTATATCCATTTCTGTGTGCGTGTTTCTGTGTGTGTGTGTGTCTCTGTGCATCTAGCCATGCCAGTGTGTGTATCTGGGGGTAAATGAATATAAGCGCATCCTGGTCTCAGCTCAGATTGACACTGACATGTTCTTCCGTTAATGAATCATATCTGATCCCCACAGCCCAGACCCCAGTAACCCAGCAGGGAAGGACTGGTGCTGATGGACTCCCAGTATAGTCCTGAATCTGCAGCCAGAACAGGGCAGCCATCCTGCCGCCTTCCCAATGTCACTAAAACAAGGGCAAATCAAGGCTAAAATGCTAAATACTCTGAATTTAAAATATCAAAAACACCAGTACGCCACACAATCTGATAACACGAGGCTTAAGAAAGATCAGCCGAAACACAACACAAATGCTAGCGATGCCAGCACTGATCGGGAAACGTTGAGTTTTCAGGAAATTCCACGTCAATACATGACTAATAAAAAACAGGCAAACACAGGAGGTGCGTGAATCTGTCGAAAAGTGACTGTTTTCCATTTCTGAGAGTCCTTCACCGTGACCGAGCTGCTCTAATGAGAAGATAATGAGCCAGATTTAATCAAACGATCTCAGTCAGTTTAAGGCTGTAAGGAATTTAGTTCCAACCACACAGTTAATGTGGCAGCACATCTCAGTCAGATTCTGCTGAACTTCATTTAGGTCGTTCAAACTAAAGCAAGACATTTACACCAATGAGATTCTCATCAAATCCCAGAGTTTCCTAGATTGGATTAATGAGACAATCTGCTTTAAAAATATTTAGAACATTTTATGCTAAAGGGTTGATCAGCAGTGGACACCACTGATTTTGAGCAAGCACTAAATATGGGATGAATAAATTCAGGAACTGGAGAAATTGCGTAACACATATCCCTGTGTGTGCAGTAATCGAAATATTGAATTTATTTCTGATGACTCCCAAAAATCTGCCCTTTTGTGTCCATGGTAACGTAATGACAGACAGCTGTTGAGATTGATTAGGCCGATATGTTTTTATCAGGTAAGGCCAATCCAGGGGTCAGAAAGTAGAGACCCCGCTGTGTTTTTCTCACCTGCCACAGGAATCAGCTGATCTCACTCCTGACCTCTGACCCCTGACTGAAGCAGGTGTGAATAACGCACCAGAGAGAACTTTCACTTCCTGAATCCGGACTCTCCACCTCTGCTTTTTTATAATCACTTATCCAGATGAAAGTTTACCGAAGGCAGTCATTTTCACGTACGGAATTTCATTAATCACATCTTTCATTCCTGGAAATGCCCACTGGATTACGTAACAGATGCTTGTATGAGGGAAAACTGACTCCATCATGGAGACTTGCGTCGTCCAATCACAGCATCATATTAATGATGTCATGGACTGAAGCCTATGCGATATGGGGACAGAGCACCAATCATTAAATTACTCAAACTTATTAATCATGCAAAAATGCAATCAACATCCACCCATTACCGTCAGGAATGAAACTGAATGCAATATTGATGAATATTGGCAGTCATTATGGAAATGGACGCACCTCTGCCATAAAATCACAGAGAGGAAGTGCTGAATTATTCAGTCAGTGCAGTCCTGCTCTTAAAGCAGTATTTCAGTGTGCACAGCTCCACGGCTCCCGTCAGGAGGGGTTCGAAAACGGGACAACAATGTGCCTCAGATCAGTTGAGAGAGACACGCGGAGTTAAGTCTGCATCTGTGGCAACAGTGGACACGTGACTCATTTCAGTTCCTGTGGTTTTTTGTGCTGGTACATCGACAGACCTTTATCACACATCAAACACACTCAGCTGAAAGGCAGCCTTCAAAAATGGGGCATGTAAGGAGACATCAGAAAACACACATATATGTTTTATACTTTCATGCAGAAAAAAATCCCTCACAGCTTCAGAACTGTCTCAGTTCACGAAAATGATTAATGGTTTTACAGATACAGAACACACACAGCTTGGGGAAAAGGTTGCCACCTACATTTCAAGATACATGAGTAAATCATCTCATAACAGCCTGTTCCAGCTGACAGACAGGTGCAACGTGCCATCGGCTCTAGAACTGCAGGCACAACTGATTTCCAAAAAATTAAGGACTACTGAGATATACTGTAATTTAACCACTTGTGAGAATGTACTCTTTTGATGATCCATCTATTAATGATCCAATTAAACAACGGTATGTAACTTTTTTTATTATAAATTAATCTGGTATAAATGTTTAATAATTAGGCACACAGTTAGTACCGTGTATTTGGTTTAACCTTCACCAACAAGAATAACGGCATTCTGATCAGCTTGATAAGGTTGGAGAGCTTATTTGAGTGGCCTTCTCCTCATGCAGTAATGTTCAAGATCCTTTTCTGTGGACTATTTAAGGTCTTCTTCACTTAAGACCACACGCCACCTAATCTGCAAGGTGTACAGGGGCACTGTCACAGCTGAGCATGCGTAGTTAACTTGAGAAAACTGGCCGATTTCTCCAAGCTTACCGCTGGCGAAAACTGATTATTTCAATGTTATATCATGGTTAATCATAGCTATCCTTGCGCTGTTCTTTCTGCAAAGAAAATAGTTACGTACGGCTGGACTAACAGTATTTTTTTTAAACATCCATTTTGCTTGTGCAAACTTTGTGAAATGTATTTGTGCACTGTAAGGTCTAGCTATGATACTGGAGAGACACATGGACTCTCCGCTGACTTCACTGTTGATTTTGCTGGATGAAGAGTGATGTTAGAAATAGGATTTCAACACCATTTCCAAAGTCAAATTTAAGCTTTTCGACCATTTTCAAGGTGAATTTTCAAGCTTTTCCAGCACCTTACAGCTGTGGTAAGTTGCACTGGCCTCTTAATTTAACCACTCATTCAGATAGTGATTGATTATGAAGTTAATGCAATTAATGTTGCAATTTCACAGTTTCAAGCACTTAATTCAAAATCCAAGCACATTTCAAACATTGAAAACACGTCACTAAAATTATAATGTTTTCAAAGATTTCCAGCACCCATACAAGCCCTATAGAAAATACACAAAAGGGAAGCCAAAACGTAAAACATTGCAGGTATTCCAAAGCACTATATTCCCAGTCATATCGTAAGAGATCAAAGTCAAGAATTAAAACCAAGAGCGTAGACAGAATCTCTCTAGTAACCTACAAGCATGCTCTCCTGCTCGGACCTACTTTCCTGATTTACAATGTGATTTTGCATGGATTTCAAGAGATTTCACCATAAATGACATGATCGGAACATTAATTATGAGTGCAAAACTGTCAAACCAAAAGGCTCATATTTCCGTTTTGGCAGTAGGAAGTGAGCAGTTTGTGTGATGTCATGTGCAGGTACTGCCTCCAGGACAATAGTTCCCCGAGCGGCGAAAATAAATCTCACCTACATTTCAGCGCAAGAAAAACAAGCAAATGTTCAACTAATAGAAAATTCAAATACCAAGATATACTGGAGTATACCTGCGTTCACTGATTACACAGCTGAACACTGAAGGAATCATTTCGGCATGGTAGCAAAATTAATGCGGCCCTTAATCCATTCCAAATCTGTCCCCATCCATCCGCTGTTTAAAGAAACTGGCTCCCAAAATTTACACGCAGATTGTGAAGTTTGCGAATGTAGACCCTGACAGAGGGCCATACAACCCTCCAATTCAGCGGCTTTCAACCTTTTCAGATCCAGATCCCTGAAAACGTAAATCATGCACGAAGAGGATCCGTACATACGTAATTTGCGGTAATAATATGTCAGATGAATAGCTCCACTCCAAGATGTCAGGTGTAATGTGACACATGTACAGTAAAGGCTTAGCAGTGCTATGATAGCTCATTGCTACCTCAGCAGTGGTTTTCAAACTCAGTCCTGGCACCCCCTTGTATGCTGGTTTTGTTTTAACCCCAATTGCAATTGTAGAACATAACAAGATGTTGATTTGTCCTAATTAGCTGCATTTAATGTATATAAAAGTTGTTTTCCATCTGAAGCCACAAATGCACCCACGTGTGCCATGATTAATAAAAGCACCTTAAACATATTGTATTTATTTTTCTACACTGTTAGGAATTTCAGGTAAACTTTGTAAACAGATCAAATTACACATTGAGAAAATCTGTTAACTCCAAATCCGGTTGCAGAACACAGGTGTTCAGACTTCTTTAAAAAATAATTAGCCTGAACTTAAAAGTGTGACTTTTTTTATTTGTTTCACCTATAAGGAACCTGTTGATTGTTGACTCTGATAAACAAAAAAGGTTATTTCCTTTCCTCTGTGGTTGTTTCTAATGTATCACTATGTTGATATGATTTTTTTTTATTGTTCGTGGCATGCATAGATATGTCTCAGTGTGGCTCGAGAGGATAAATAAGTGCGCTACACAGAAATGCGCCTAATGAAGACAAATCAACAGATTTTAAAATCGTACGATAGCAATTGTGTGAATGAGTGAGTGTGTGTGTGTGTGTGTGTGTGTGTCGGGGGGTGGGGGGGTGTTTAGCTTCTGTGCTCACATTAGTCCTAGCATCAGGGCACAGCCTACTGAACAAACTGGCATGCGCAGTTACTTAGTACGCAACAATTTGGTGTAACATGAACTACACCCTCCATAAACCACGCAAACATCCGAGAGATTTCAGGAGCTCACACTATTCCGCACAATATTCTGTGTACAATGGGTGTTTCCCGTTGTCGAAGCAGAATCTTAAAGGCTACACTATTCCACTTTCGAGGGTGAAAGGATGAAAAAGGGGGAAGAGAAAAAACTTCACGAATTCTTGCCGTTTGGCTGCTGTCGTGGAACGACAAGATTGTAATAAGCATTTCCCAGAGGATGAACATTTTGATTATAAAATATAACGTTATGCATTTTGAGAACAGGAACTCACGAGACATATGCTGGGTAGGCGAATCCTATGAGGTTACACAGAAGGGACGCCCCGTAGCCGATGACGAGGTAAATCGCAACAAAGGCGATGACAGCTAGAACACAAGAGGAGAGATGCACGATTAGCTCCGAAAAATCATAGCAAGACTATACCAGAGAAAGAAAAAAATTTCCTCTGACCTTCCAACGACACTCCCTTCAGTTTTAATGACATTGTATTTAGTCAATTTATGCCTTTTCGTCAAAGAAATAAATAAATAAAATCTAGTCACGAGGCAGCCTACAAATGGCGCACATGCAGTTTTAAGGTGCGCAATTACACCGAGTCAAGTTAACGATTTAAACTAAAGGCTCAGGGAAAATTTAACAAAATTCTGCGCCAAATGTCTACCGAAGAGAAATGCAAATATCATCGTGCTGAACAGAGCATAATAATCAGTGTAGCCTATGGGCAACTCTGTATCCAAATGTTTAACATTGGCTTTCTCTTGCTATCAGAAAGGAACCCCGTTGCTTTTTTCCCTTCATGGCACAGCCGAGCTGCAACTGTGGTTCTGACTTACCAACTGCAATGTACGTTCTGCTTACTCCAGTTTTAGCCTCGATCTTCGCCAAGACATCTGTCATAAGATTTTTCTCGTGAAGAAATTTTTCAAACCGTTCTTTTATACCTTGCGCCATGTTTTAATCTGTCTCTAAGTGATTAACTTTTGCCCGATAATACTATGGAACCGAACTGCGGCACCCATTAACGGCAACACGAGCTTCTGCTGTAGTGCTTCTTCCAGCGCAGCGCTGACCGCACCGTCAGGAGCTGCTAACCGAGACGTCACAGCAAATTCTGCAGCCACACCCTTGTGCAGTGCCTGGGTGACAGTGCCAAATCGTGTGCAACTGTAACCATGCCTGTTCTGGATGTGTTTTGTTTAATAAAAATGGAAATAAAACAGTAAAAGCGACATCAGTACACTGTGAAGCAATGCACTCGGGCTGAATGCTTATAATTACATCACTCGCAGTTCGCATTTTAAACTTAGGGCCTAATTAATTTTCTGTTTGATTAAATAAGAAATAATTTGCATTTCAACGGGCCGACAAAAAGCTAATAGCAACTGATCAGTCTCCCCATACTAAGGTATTGCCCTCAGCCAAGAAAGACAATATGAAATCATTCATTACCATTAGTCCGTTCTGTTTCGGAATGTGCTCAGAAAACTGTATTTATCGACAGGAAAGGGCATCGATGATTACGTCAGTGCCTCAGAAGCGGGGTTTGGGCCTAAAAGCGGGCCCTAGTAAGCTGCTCGCGGGGACCCTGAGATGTCAGAACTTTATTAAACGCTTCAGTCACAAAACTTGAAAAAAGAATAACAGGAAACAAATTATGCATTATAAAAAACATGTTTGGGGTTTGTGGTTTTCACTTATCGTATTATTATGATGAACGGGGGTAAATGTTGCTTTATAAAAATCTTATGATCACTGATGTAGGCTATTTGCTCTCTGCTAAGTGGATTAAGTTAGATTAACTGCGCCACTGTGTTAGAGATGGACTCAGTCGCCGAAAGGCATAAAGATCATCGACACCAGGCCAACTTGTGAAAAAGCCGAGAACAGCTGGATTACATTCGATTTCTCTGTATTTCATGGTGTAATTTAGGTACTCGATTTGTCCATCAATCATTGTGTTTGATTGTTGCAGGATGAAAGTGTGTTCTCAAATCAAATTTGTGTTGTTGGAGGATTTGCATGAGCCTCCATAGAGGAGAATTTTTAAAAATCAAATTAATCTACAAGAAAATTGAGTGGGGTAATTAGTGAACTGTAGCCTACTTATCAATTGAAGACTCTGGTGCTAAAAGTACTTAAGTCACAAAATATCTATTTTGAGGAAAAAGGTCTGAATTGATAATAGATCTACAAAATCTGCTTATTGACGACCCCAGTGCTTAAAGTACTTAAGTCACAAAATGTCAATTTTGAGAAAATTGAGGTAGTGGACTAGGGTAACTATAAAAGATGTTCCCCCTACCTTACCTCAAGATGTATGAAAATATGACTAAAACACTTGGCTCTTCAATTCTAGTCAGCAGTGAATATGACTACTTGTGAGAGAATGGTATGTAGACCGTGGCCTCAAGTAATGAGAGTGCAAGATAAAGAATCACGTTACGAGACAAAATCAGTTACGAAGTGATGGATTTCATGAGTAATACAAGCTGTGCCACTTCAATGCTGTCTTGTCCCTACAGGATTCAGGTAAAAATAATTGAGGAAAATGCCACACAGTTCCGCCCCCATGAATTTGGCCAATTGAGGTCATGGTTCATGCATGAGTTATGTTGTGATCATACATCCCTGACCACAAACAATGAAGTTTAATACAGTGCGAACACATGGTAAAGTAACAATGGAAAGTCAGGGCAGTGTAATATGCTGAACTATTCATTATTGAAGGCTATTTTCAAAAGGCAGGCCACATAATGAACCAAAAAATGTATATATCATAACTGTTATTTTAGGAATTGTCACAGATGTCTGACAGCCGGACCAGCTTGTTTTAATTAATCTCGCATCAAGGTTTCACACCTGCCATTGGACAGCTTCAGTTGGTTCAAGAGTCTCTGATTTGAAGCCTGCTCTTGTTTAGGGAACTCCTCAGGCTGGTTTCACAGGCATTGAATAAGCGCAGTCCTGGAAAAAGCAGAGTACTGTATGGAGATTCTCCATTGAAAATTGAATTTAGTCTAGGATTACACACAATCTGTGTCTGCAAAACCGGCCCCAAGCGTATGATTCTGAAAGTAACAGTCCAAAAATGTAATGTGCATTGTTCTTGGGCAGCGACAAACTGCAAATTTCTCCAAGGAAACAGGACTGATGACGATCCGGTCCAGGACCTACTATAAAGACAGATCACTTGATACTAATTGTCCAAAAAATGCACAAAAGCTGATCACAGGAACGCAGGTACGTAAAATTATGCCTCCAACTTCCAGTAAAGCGATTATTGTATAGTTTTAATGCTTGGCTAATGCACCTGTTTTAACCCGAGGAATAACACTTCCTGAGCATCTCCCCTAGGCCTTTATTTCAGACAGTGGCATTCCCCTGTCTGAAATCACAAACCTACTCAACCCTACAACGGAGGGATTCGTTGCAATTTTAAAGGATAATTAACTCCAAGCAATAAAAGATTTAATCCTTTCAACGTCACGGCATATTCGCAAGATTAAGTACTTTCATTGCGGTCAGGACCTGTTGCATTGAAATTAATCGCTGAAAACCGCTAAATACAACAGCGTACATGTTCCGCTCGATTCTTCCTCTTCCGTTTCCTTGTAATCGAAACTGTCGCTACAGTCGGTGATAATTACATTTTGTGAAGCGTGGATGGTATTGAGGAAATTACATTTATTTTACTTCATGCTCTTTTTTGTCTTTGACCATAGATATGAATTGAAATTGAAAAAGTTATGCGAATTTTACCGGTTTTGTCGAAAAAATGAGCTGAAAAAAAATAACTGCGTGAGAGGTAGCTGAGTCGCATTTGCAGACTTTTCCTGCCAAAATAAAAGTTCCTGCTCGATATAGGCATTACATTGCTATTGAAGTGCTGAACTTGAGCAACAAAAAAGCAGACAAAGTTTTGGATGGGAGTCAGGCATGTATACTCAGTGCTGTGCGAGCAATGAAATTTTACTTTTACTGACGAAACAGCATTTATAATATTATGAGAATTACTGCAGTCTGAGCGTAGCAGAGGGTGCCAAAATCCATCCAATTATCCATCCATCCGCTATCAACCGACTTATGCTTGGTTAGGGAGAGGTGGGATGGTGGGGCTGGAGCCTTTTCTTGTGTATAGTAGGCCAGTGGCAGGAACTAGCAACATGTTTGCAACACGATTAGTCAGTTCCTTGCTGAGTGTGCGCGCGCACACATATCCACACACACACACACACACACACACACACTCACTTATTTTCATGTTCATATCAATTGACCATTTAGAGTCAATTTGCCCAACATGCATGTCTTTGGACTATGCAAAATAAACCGGAGTATCCAGAGAAAACCACAAAGTTGGCCTGGATTTAAACCCACACCAGTTTTACCCACTGCCTCACTGTCAGCCCTGGTCTTGTTTTACATTGCTTCATAACAATATTACCTTACTTCTCAACAGTGTAAAATTGAAAACTGAATTTCTGCATCTTCATGGGGTAGAAGTACTCAATATAGCCAAAAGTATTTGGACAGTTCACTGAAACCTCGTTGACTTTGGACACGTGGAAACTATACAATTTCTAAATTCTAAATACCCAATATTTTACTTGATTTTGGAATCAATTTGTCAGTACAATTAGCTTCCATTTCATGGTATTACCATTCAAATGCATTTTACCATTAGAAATTTGCAGCACTTTGTATACCCCTTCCCTTACTGAAGGCTCCAATGAAACTAATTGGAGTTGTGAAAGATCTTAGCCCATACAGAAAGGGCATCCATTTCCAAATAATGGAGTAAAATTGTATGAACATATTCTCAAATGAAAGCTTGAAGTCTGTCCTATCAGCCCATACCAACAAATTCATTTGTAATTTGATAATATGTCAGATATTTAGAATTTTAAAATATCCGTTTTTATGTATGTCAAAGTTTCAGAAAAATGCCCTCACAATTTTGGTTATATTGTGCATGTTACAGTGCTGTAATATTGCAGTCAATCATTGTCTGAGCTAAAATATTGCCAGTATATGTTCATTAGTTAGGAGGGCTTAGGTAGTTGCCTGACAAGAGGACTATACTGGCATCTTAGAGGGGGATGACTGAATTGTGGATGAAGAAAATCGCCTTCAATTAGTTAGTGTTATTGTTTCCATAAGGACTTTTATTGTGAAATATATAGTTCTGGCAGCTACCGGAAGTTGATTTTGGTTAACTTTGCGATGCTACCGCTAGCAGTAGGTCTCTACGGGAAAGTTGTGCTATGCTGAGGTTACTGAGATCGTTATGACTGCGCGGTGGCGTTGGATAGCCGTGTGTAATGTAACTCTGTCGGAGATTCACTAGCTAGTCGTAACTTTATTCATGGCTGGTCTGAAAAATTGCTGGTAACTTTTCCACGCTGTTTGTTTTTTTCTCTGAATAGTTTTGCGCATTCGGGATGTTCTCATCCTCATCATGGAAGCGAAACGAGGGGAGATTCCCACCGGTGTATTGGACGACCTCTGCAGGTACTCGGCCAGCAAGAAATTATGAACAAGACTTGAAGCTTGCTAGTTGGTTACTGTGTGGTTTATACATATTTCATTTAAACAACGCAACAAAAATGGACTAACTTCTGCTATATGGTGCTAATGATCCAGGCTAAATAACTCCTAGGCTTCCCTATCTCGGCAGAGCCATCACAACATAGTGAGCTTGGATGGCAAGCACTTTTTATAAGACGGGAGCCAGCTAACTTAGCTAGTTGTATGTCTGACCATGAATATACTGTTTTTGAACACGAATTCCGGGGCGAACTGTCCATAGCCTCGAACCAGCCACTGGTTCATTCTGTAAGATCTGTAAATCAGCTCTTGACTTCAGATCAAACTCCATCTAATGTCGGCTTTTCTCGGCGCGCTGGGCAGAAATGTTGATTTGCTCGCTTATGCTGTGCAAGATTTGCTTTCGTCGCAAAATAGCTGCTTAGCTTGCTTAATAAGAGGGACGTGCCGCAAATGACGTGCTAACTGGCGAGTAGTGCAGCTCACCAGATTATTTTTCATAACCTAGTTAGGGAAAATTCCAGTTATGTGCAATCTCATTGGTTTTTAATTCCAGTTAGGTACAACCTGATTGGCTTAAGTGTGGCTCAGCGCGGAAGCGGCACCACAACTTGGTTAGGAAAAATAAGCACATGACCTGAGTTATGACGTTGCTGTCAATACATCGTTTTAATATTTATGCTACTGCATAATTTAGACTAGAAAATAAAGTTAAAGGACGTAGGTAAGAAATGTTGCTTTGCTTGATAACTTATAAGGTCTAATGGTGGACTGTAGCAAGTTTGGCCCTTTCAAAATGACAAATTTTTACCCCTGGGTAAGCGCTATGGAAGAAGTGTTGTGATGAGACTCTAGCATCACTCATCAATCAATCAAATCAAATAAATCAATCAATCAATTAATCAATCAATCTCTCCCGTTAGCAGGACCACGGGCGGAAAGATTCACAAACAGCTGACGATAGTGTCAGTTTGATTCATTGTTTCCGTGTTTCTTAACGTTACTGTGTCGGATTTTCTTAGTTATTGTCACAGATTTCGTTACTTTTAATGTCGCCCGTTTTTCCAGTAGAAGTTGGTTTTTGTTTTTTTTTTTTTTTTTTTTTTTAATTTATGCATTCCATTGAAGTTTGCGCCCTTGGTAATTGAAAGTATTGTGTACTTTATGCGCGGTATCCCTATGTCGATTCTCGGCGTATCTTTGCAAAGAGATGGATTCTGTAGCATTGAGGTCTCCGGTGCATGCTGAACCTTGTTAAATCTTGTATTGATGTTTTTTTCTCTGTCCTCAGCCGATTTATTCTCCACATTCCCAGTGAAGAGCGGGACAATGCCATCAGAGTTTGCTTCCAGATTGAACTTGCCCACTGGTTTTACCTGGACTTCTGTTTGGAGAATTCACCAGGATTACCTCAGTGTGGGATAAGAGATTTTGCCAAAGCTGATATCCTTTAACATTACGCAAAGCAGGGCAAGCTTTGGTTTGTGATGAAGGGGCTGTTGCCCCACATATGTTTTTAGCTTTGTTTTGTTTTTTTTTTTTTTTTTGGTGCATACACAAAATAAAGTGAAGCTTTTTCATTTCAGCCATTTTAATGATTTTGCATTAATTTTTAAAATAATTTAAATCAGAATTAAACAAGACGTGTTCCATAAAGAATTTGCTCAGCACTCTTCGCTGAGTGCTTTGGTACAAAAATTCCCTAGAGCAACAGTGGTGAGTGGAATGTACCCCATGGCAGATGGGAGGGGAGGACCCTGGGAATATTCAGTATCAAGAAGGGGCCCATCCTTCTCTGGCTGATCGATTACATTAATATTTATAGAAGTAATCGCTTGCCTCTGCAATTCTTTGTTAATTTATGATAAGAGAAGTAACTGGAAAGTGGGTTTCTGGGGAAATATGCAGACCTTGGAGTTTTTTAACAAATCAGGAACTTTGACTGAAGTAAAAGGTGCTTTGCCTAGTCTTACTTGGTGACAAACTTAATCCTGCTTTGTGAAATACCCCTAATGTCTCTGCCCTCTGGATCCCAGAGTTATTCATAAGAAGCTGGAGGGGAAGTGAAACTGATCGCTAATTGGCTGGCTGTTAATCAGCCGATTATTGATTGGTTGTTCTCCCCAGTGGTTTGTGAATAAAGGCTCGAGTGGGATTCACCTCGTAGGCCTCTCCTAACCTGCTCTCCCTCCTGGCCTTTGCTAGCATTCCCACTTCATATTAGGAAGTCCTTAACGCTTGCCACTGTTCAATCATTGTCCTTTTCTGTTGCCCCATGGAGAGGATGTGCAGAAGGTTCTAGAACAGTGGAAAGAGTACAAAATGGGTGTCCCCACATATGGTGCAATTATTCTCGATGAAACTCTGGACAATGTGAGTAGACAATGTGTTCCTTTCTTTAACCTGAACGGTTTCATGTTTATTTCATGTACTCCTTTGTCTGTACCTTTTATGAAACGTGTCTTTGTTCTAATTTTTGTTCTGTGTGCACTTGGGGCTATGCCTATGGAATGAAATGTGCATTCTAGATGGATTGTTTGGTGTTAATGGTTTGTGCCATTAATAATTTAGGCTGTGTCAGATGGACTGGATCTGGAGTTATAAAGTTCACTGCTTGCTGTTTCAGGGTGTGGTGTTGTTTATTCTGAAGATGTTCATTAGCTTTCCGGTATCCAGCCCTGTTCGCGGAGGACTGCCAATTCATGAATTATCATTTCAAGCATCATTTGACTGCTAAATGAGATGTTCAGCTGTTGAATTAGGTTTGGAGTGAAAACCTATGAGATGGTAGATCTCCAGGAACAGGGTTGGGCAGCCCTGCTCTAGCTGTTAACCCTCCGTCCGCTGAAGCTTTTGCTAACAGTTCCTCTCCTGCCACCTCACACCTCATTCCTCTGCTCTACTGGCCCTGCAGGTGCTGCTGGTGCAGGGCTATCTGGCCAAGTCAGGCTGGGGCTTCCCCAAGGGCAAAGTGAACGAGGACGAGGCGCCTCATGACTGTGCCGTGAGGGAGGTGAGTCTCATCTCTGTGCTGTGAGGGAGGTGAGTCTCATGACTGTGCTGTGTGGGAGGCGAGTCTCATGACTGTGCTGTGAGGGAGGTGAGTCTCATGACTGTGCCGTGAGGGAGGTGAGTCTCATGACTGTGCTGTGAGGGAGGTGAGTCTCATCACTGTGCTGTGAGGGAGGTGAGTCTCATCACTGTGCTGTGAGGGAGGTAAGTCTCATGACTGTGCTGTGAGGGAGGTGAGTCTCATCACTGTGCTGTGAGGGAGGTGAGTCTCATGACTGCCGTGAGGGAGGTGTCTCATGACTGTGCTGTGAGGGAGGTGAGTCTCATGACTGTGCTGTGAGGGAGGTGAGTCTCATGACTGTGCTGTGAGGGAAGTGAGTCTCATCTCTGTGCTGTGAGGGAGGTGAGTCTCATGACTGTGCTGTGAGGGAGGTGAGTCTCATGACTGTGCTGTGAGGGAGGTGAGTCTCATGACTGTGCTGTGAGGGAGGTGAGTCTCATGACTGTGCTGTGAGGGAGGTGAGTCTCATGACTGTGCTGTGAGGGAGGTGAGTCTCATGACTGTGCTGGGAGGTGAGTCTCATGACTGTGGTGGGGAGGTCTCATGACTGTGCTGTGGGAGGGAGGACTGTGCTGTGCTGTGAGGGGAGGTGAGTCTCATGACTGTGCTGTGAGGGAGGTGAGTCTCATGACTGTGCTGTGAGGGAGGTGAGTCTCATGACTGTGCTGTGAGGGAGGTGAGTCTCATGACTGTGCTGTGAGGGAGGTGAGTCTCATGACTGTGCTGTGAGGGAGGTGAGTCTCATGACTGTGCTGTGAGGGGTGGTGAGTCTCATGACTGTGCTGTGTGCTGTGGGAGGTGAGTCTCATGACTGTGCTGTGAGGGGTGGTGAGTCTCATGACTGTGCTGTGAGGGGAGGTGAGTCTCATGACTGTGCTGTGAGGGAGGTGAGTCTCATGACTGTGCTGTGGGAGGTGTTTGTCATGACTGTGCTGTGAGGGAGGTGAGTCTCATGACTGTGCTGTGAGGGAGGTGAGTCTCATGACTGTGCTGTGAGGGAGGTCAGTCTCATCACTGTGCTGTGAGGGAGGTGAGTCCCATGACTGTGCCGTGAGGGAGGTGAGTCTCATGGCTGTGCCGTGAGGGTGGTGAGTCTTATGACTGTGTCGTGAGGGAGGTGAGTCTCATGGCTGTGCTGTGAGGGAGGTGTCCCATGACTGTGCCGTGAGGGAGGTGAGTCTCATGGCTGTGCCGTGAGGGAGGTGAGTCTCATGACTGTGCTGTGAGAGAGGTATCTCTCATGACTGTGCTGTGAGGGAGGTCAGTCTCATCACTGTGCTGTGAGGGAGGTGTCTCTCATGACTGTGTCGTGAGGGAGGTGAGTCTCATTACTGTGCCGTGAAGGAGGTGAGTCCCATGACTGTGCCATGAGGGAGGTGAGTCTCATGACTGTGCTGTGAGGGAGGTGAGTCTCATGACTGTGCTGTGAGGGAGGTGTCTCATGACTGTGCCATGAGGGAGGTGAGTCTCATCACTGTGCTGTGAGGGAGGTGAATCTCATGACTGTGCTGTGAGGGAGGTGTCTCATGACTGTGCCGTGAGGGAGGTGAGTCCCATGACTGTGCCGTGAGGGAGGTGAGTCTCATGACTGTGCTGTGAGGGAGGTGTCTCATGACTGTGCCGTGAGGGAGGTGAGTCCCATGACTGTGCTGTGAGGGAGGTGAGTCTGCTTGGATTACTCTCCTGCTGAGGCCTGACTTAACGGCATGCTGTACAGCAGTGCAGTGTTCAGAGATTATGCCCTGAAATGGATTCAAATTTTGGGACTAACATGAAAGCAAATTTACTTTATAGATTTACTCTTTGAATTCCCACATTGTTGTTTATTCTCTCATCCAATGTGTTTTTAATGCAAGATCCTCCTCTCATTGCATTATGTTACATTTGCTGTCAGATCCTAAGTATTTTAATATTTAGATGTTGATAGACTCAGTTACTGTTGCTGTGTTCCTCAGGGTCATTCCGTGTCAATTCACCAAATTTCAGAAAATCTTCCCGCATGACCACCTCAGATTTTCTTGGAAAAAAAAAAAAAAAATCATGTTGGTGGATTCACTTCTTAATAGAATCATCCCAAAATTGTAGATCTCTACTGCCAATAGTTTGGCCACAAAAAATTAGTAAAAGGACAAAGATTTGGCCGATTTTTAGCCTTTTTTTTAGCATCACCTTCTGAAGTTCTAATTTTGAGCTGGAATATCTTAAAACGTACTTGAGCTAGGACCTCCAAAGTTTGTATGTCAAATATCTGGTGCTACATCTGTACATAATTTAACTTTCAGCAGTCTAGCTCATGTGTAACATGCAGTAATAGGCCCCTAGATTCTGTCGAAAATTTCTATTTGCGAACTGTGGCAGCACTTTTAAGGGCCTGTAAACTCATCAGTTTTTATGACGGGGCTGATATTTTGTAGGGGGTGTCTTTTGGAGTAGGTACATGGTTATCTGAAAAATTACCAATGTGAAGTTAATAGCATCTGAGATATTGCCGATCAAAAATGAGAAAAAAACACATTTTCCTGCAAATTTGAAGCTATATTCCCGTTGAATGACACCATGTATCAAATCCAAATCAAGTTCACCTTAAAGAGCAGGTTTTTTTTTAATGATATATCTAAAAATTGTGATTGTGTTCTTTCTCTTTTTCCCAATATGAATTTTTAAAATTATGTTTTATATTGGAATGCCAGTTCTCAATTATAGCTTCGTAGTCTTGTGGACAGCTCTGTAATTATGTCAGAGATCTGGAATTTTGTACAGTGCCTCTGATAAACCATTTGACATTCACTTTTAATACATATTAGTCACATCCATCCTAGTATACGGAAAGATATTGAAGCTTGAAAATGGAAATCAAAATTAGTTTTATTGCACTTCAAAATGGAGTATTTTAAGTATGTGACAACACAAAAGAATCACCAGAAATCATTTCAGAGTACCTCTAGCTGTGACTTTTAAGCTGGAAATTATTCTATTGCAACTGACCTGTTCAAATTAAAATTCAAATTGACATTGAAGCTAAAGCTGGTCAAAGTTTCTAAGTTATAACATTATATGAAATTGGCTGATACTTATTTTGCCAATGCTCTTAGTTTATTTTATTTTTTGTTTGTTCCAAGATAAATATGTTGAGCTAAATCATGTGTGTATGATAAGCAGTGGTGGGTCGGCAGCATAAGAAATGCATCTGAGGAAGAGCGAGATGTGCTGATAGCGTTCATGCACCCCCGCGGACCAGCCAGGAGCTTTTATTGGCCCAGAAGGGAAGATGTATGCTGGGTGCCAAAACAGCACATAATTCGAAAGGTGGAAGCTCCTTCTACCACCACAGGCCATAGATATGTGCTGAAAAAAAGGAAGATATTAGAGCTGCAGATGTTTTCATGAAGGACTTCAAGTGACTCTTTAAATTAGCAGAACATCTTCGATCATATTCATTCTGTGTTATTCATTAGAACTGATAAGTTTTGTCTGTACTTTTGTATGCTGCAGAACATTTATCATTATCACAATATAGTTGAAAAGTATATGTGTGTGAGTAGGTTAGCTGCAAGGGTATGGTTATCTGCAACAGTTATTTTCTTTGAACTAATTGCAGACTAGATGCTACCTTACTTTGAAATAATTTTGACAATACTTTTTGTACAATTGTGTACTGTCACATGCTTAAAATGCTTGATTTCGAACTGCAATAAAGCTTATTTTGATTTCCATTTTCAAGCTTCAATATCTTTTCATACACTAGTGTGAATGGCACTAATATGTATTAAAAGTGAATTTCAAATGGTTTATCAGAGGCACTGTAAAAAATTTGAGAGCTGTGACATAATTACAGAGCTGTCCACAAGACCATGAAGCTATAATTGAGAATTGGCATTCCAATATAAAACATAATTTTAAAAATTCATATTGGGGAAAAAGAGAACACAATCACAATTTTTAGATATATCATTAAAAAAATCTGCTCTTTAAGGTGAACTTGATTTGGATTTGATACATGGTGTCATTCAACGGGAATATAGCTTCAAATTTGCAGGAAAATGTGTTTTTTTCTCATTTTTGATCGGCAATATCTCAGATGCTATTTACTTCACATTGGTAATTTTTCAGATAACCATGTACCTACTCCAAAAGACACCCCCTACAAAATATCAGCCCCGTCATAAAAACTGATGAGTTTACAGGCCCTTAAAAGTGCTGCCACAGTTCGCAAATAGAAATTTTCGACAGAATCTAGGGGCCTATCACTGCATGTTACACGAGCCAGACTGCTGAAATTTAAATTCTGTACAGATGTAGCACCAGATATTTGACATACAAACTTTGGAGGTCCTAGCTCAAGTATGTTTTAAGATATTCCAGCTTAAAATTAGAACTTCAGAAGGCGATGCTAAAAAAAAGGCTAAAAATCACCCAAACCTTTGTCCTTTGAATAATTTTTTTTGTGGTCAAACTATTGGCAGTAGAGATCTACAATTTTGGGATGATTCTATTAAGAAGTGAATCCACCAACATGATTTTTTTCAAGAAAATCTGAGGTGGTCATGCGGGAGCCATTTGGTGAATGGACACGGAATGACCCCTCAGCATATTGGAGTTGAAATGAAAAACTGAATGAGCTCAAAGCTTCAGTTTTAGGGTATATGCATACCAATCAGGGCAACAGTGTTAGGAATTCTGTCCGTCCATCTGTCTGTAAACATGTTTTTGTTCTGAGCATAATTTGAAAACCATTTTATATTTTTACATAACGCTTGGCTCACACTTCAACCATTGGTAGTGCATGGTGTCCTTTGCTATTCTGGAATTTTTTAAATTTTTATTTTTACCGTTTCTCTGGAAACATGTTTGACTCAGATTAATTTGAGCGCGGTTGGGGGGCCTGGGGGAATATCCCGTCTTCTGATTGGTTTTTCTTTATGTGGTCCCCCACTCCCCCCACCATCTGAAGGGATCAAAAGTAATTGGACAGTTGGCTGCACAGCTGTTCCATGGCCCAGTGTTTGCTTCCATCTCATGATTTTATTCACGGGTAACTGGATGAAGGGTCTGAAAGTGATTTCAGCTGTGGCATTTTCACTTGGAGTCTTTTGCTTTAAAATCTCAATATTAAGTCCGGAGAGCTGTCGCTGCTACTGTAGCAAACGGTTATTGGCTGAAAAGTCAAATGTAGCCCATCAGAGAAATGCATAGAACATTTGGTGTGGCCAAATAAACTATTTGGTACAACCTCGTGTAAAGAGAATGCTTTGGTGAGCACAGGAACCCCAAAGGCCCTAGAAGACTGTACATTTTAACTAAGGTGGATGACAAGAATTCTATCTCTGGTGAGGTTAAAATCCTAAAGAACAGTAAGCATGATCAACAACACCGTCCGGGGGGGAGCATATCTGCACCAAAGAGAAATGAGAAAACTTTAACAGTGTAAAGAGGGTTTTACCATGAGATTGACATCATTGTTATGCCTTAAAGAAGGGTGTTTCTAAAAGGTTCTAGAAAGCGTGTAGGGTTCTGGAACAACATCCTATGCGCAGCTGAGATAAAGATCAACTTGTCCTCAAATGATAGGAAGAGGAGAGTATGGTGAGGGGGCTGAACTGCCCCTGAACAGCTTTTTAATGCTTCATATTTGGGAAGCTTAGGAGTTTAGCTCTGTGCCTCTCAATCCTCTCCTGGAGCACCGCTCCTTCTGCATATTATAGATCTCTCCCTGCGCCAACACAGGTGACTCAAATGATCAGGTGTTTATCAACCCCCAAAAGCTGATTGATGCTGACCTGATCATTTGAGTCACCTGTGCTGGAGCAGGGAGAGATCTAAAACATGCAGGACTAGTGGTCCTCCAGGAGAGGTTTAAGAAGCACTGATTTTGCACAATATTGTTAACCAGCTGACCTGGAAATCGTACTTCTTGAGTGAGGCCCTCTACAGTTTACTGGCGGTCAGTGTTTTAAACTTATCTCTCCCTCAGGTCCTGGAGGAGACGGGGTTTGATATCCGAGATCGCATATGTAAAGACACCTTCATCGAGCAGAGGATCACTGACCAGCTGGCGCGATTGTACATCATACCTGGGGTTCCGCGCGAGACAAAGTTCAACCCTAAAACCAGAAAAGAAATTCGGGTATTTACCCTGGGCTCTTGACCTTTTTAGCTCCGCTGTGACGATAGCAGTCAGCGGAGCTTTTCTAATGCCTAGTCGTCCGACGTCCGCCCGCCCGCCTGCCCGTCCTTCTGTCTGTCTGTCTGTCCATCCGGCGTCAACTTTTCACTTCAAATTTGAATATCTCAAAAACTGTCTGATAGATTTCTTTCTAATTTGGTGTGAGCCTTCCTTATGATATTCTGAATATTAACTTTGAAAATTCAAAAATTCTACATCCCGGTTTTTGAGAAATGCAACATTTTGGACTTAGAAAATCAGTGTTGGTGCTCATTTTTTCAGTCTTTCATTAATATCTCAAAAACTGTTTGATAACTTTTTGTCTAATTTGTTGTGAGCCTTCCTTATGATGTTCTGATGATTCCCTGCGAAAATTAGAAAATTCTACATCCCGGTTTTTGAGAAATTCAGCATTTGGGACTTAGAAAATCAGTGTTTGTGCACATTTTTACCTCCGCTGTGACGATAGTCAGCAGTCAGCGGAGCTTTTCTAATGCCAAATCGTCCGATGTCCGTCTGTCTGTCCACCGTCAACTTTTCACTTCAAATTTGAATATCTCAAAAACTGTCTGATAGATTTCTTTCTAATTTGGTGTGAACCTTCCTTATGATATTCTGTATATTCACTTTGAAAATTCAAAAATTCTACGTGCCGGTTTTTGAGAAATGCAACATTTTGGACTTAGAAAATCAGTGTTTGTGCTCATTTTTTCAGTCTTTCCTTAATATCTTAACAACAGGCCTGTCGGCCTTGAGAGCTTCGCTGAGGATGACTGAAATGATCATATTGCTCTTGATCATGTTATTCTGCTTCATGTTGTTCCTCATCATTGTTCTGGATCATGTTGTTCCAGATCATTGTTCTGGATCATGTTATTCCGGATCATCGTTCTAGATTAATTGTTCTCTGCATCATATTGTTCCGCATCATATTGTCCTATGGCAGTGCTAGAAGGATTGTGACTGCTATATTTGTGATGTACTAGGGGGGAGGGTATTTGTTGGTTGTTAGTATTGCCTGGTGGTAAGATGATTGAAATGAATGATTGCAATTTGCAACTTGGTTCTATTGTTATACTACATAAATTGAGACACCAAACTGGTTCATAGTATATTCTGGTTACCAAATGCGCCATATGTGTTCATATTGCAATAGTTTTCAAGAATTTCTGAGATTAAGTTATGACATGGACATTTCACTCATCCTCAGCGGAGCGCTCTAGGCCGACAGGCCTCTTGTAATGATATTTTCCAGTGTTGTGGTTAAATTTTGGTATTTACCCTAGGCCCCTAACCTTTTAATGGTATTTTACAGTGTTATGGTTGAATTTGGGTATTTACCCTGGGCTCCTACCCTTTTAATGATATTTTCCAGTGTTATGGTTAAAGTTGGGTATTTGCCCTGGGCTCCTAACCTTTTAATGATATTTTCCACTGTTTTGGGTAAATTTGGGTATTTACCCTGGGCTCCTAACCTTTTAATGATGTTTTCCACTGTTTTGGGTAAATTTGGGTATTTACCCTGGGCTCCTAACCTTTTAATGATATTTTCCACTGTTTTGGGTAAATTTGGGTATTTACCCTGGGCTCCTAACCTTTTAATGATATTTTCCACTGTTTTGGGTAAATTTGAGTATTTACCCTGTGCTCCTAACCTTTTAATGATATTTTCCACTGTTTTGGGTAAATTTGGGTATTTACCCTGGGCTCCTAACCTTTTAATGATATTTTCTAGTTTTGTGGATAAATTCGGGTATTTACCCTGGGCCCCTAACCTTTTAATGACATTTTCTAGTTTTGTGGATAAATTTGGGTATTTACCCTGGGCCCCTAACCTTTTAATGATATTTTTCAGTGTTGTGGGAAAATTTGGGTATTTACCTTGGGCTCCTACCTTTTTAGTGACATTTTCTAGTTTTGTGGGTAAATTTGGGTATTTACCCTGGGCTCCTAACCTTTTAATGATATTTTCCGGTGTTATGGTTAAATTTGGGTATTTACCCTGGGCCTTTAACCTTTTATTGAAATTTTCTAGTGTTGTGGTTAAATTAGGGTATTTACCCTGGGCTCCTACCCTTTTAATGATATTTTCCAGTGTTGTAGTTAAATTGCCTGTTTCCTGATGCTCTGCTCACCGTTGTGTGTTGCAGAATATAGAGTGGTTCCCTGTGGAGAAGCTCCCCTGCCACCGGAATGACATGACCCCGAAGTCGAAACTAGGACTGGCTCCTAACAAGTTTTTTATGGCAATTCCATTCATAAGGTTTGTTCCCTTGAAGTTCAGGTTTCTTATTGTTTATTTACAATAATGTATAGATACAGTTACAATAATAATTGTAATAAAAACAACAAAAAGAAACTTCACAAAAAATAACATAAGTTTCGTGTTGGTATTTCTATGGTTTAGAATTAGTTTCTTTCATTTTTATTAGCTTACTGGCCCTATGGGCCGATAAGCTATTGTCATGGTGCGGCGTCTGTCCTCCGTCGCCTGGAACATTTTTTTTCTTTTTTTTGGCATGATGAATTTTCGTATAAATTTGCCATAACATACTACTGGACCATATCTCTGGATTTTTTTTTTTTTTCTCGGATTTTTGATTGAATAATTTTTGTGCGTTTTATGGGCCCTTGAAATTTTGGCCCCAGTGTTAAAGATAGGACTGAGAAATTTAAAAAATTATTTCTCAAAAAACTGCGTGATAAATTTCTTTCTAAATCAGGCAATCAACTTACCTTGGTACCGTCAATGCACAGTGCGAGCGCCATTTTGATCGAATTGATGGAAGTGGGTCTAGTGGGGGCGCTGTACTTTATGAATATGCAAGATGGCCTGTGGAGGCCAAATGGTTGCAGGTAGAGATTAAGTTTGTATTATCGACATATAGGAAGTCATATATGACCTATATTTTGGCTATGTTAAAGTTGACCTCAGATCACCTTGAAAGGTCAAACTCGAGGTCACGGAAAATATTAACAATGTTAAAAGACAGGGCTTGAAATTTCAAAAAAAAATTCTCCAAAACTGTCTGATAACTTTTTTTCTAAATCTGGCAATCAACTCACCTTGATAGACTTTATGAACAGTGCGAGTGCCATTTTGATTGAATCGACGGAACTGGGTCTAGTGGGGGCGCTGTACTTTAACATGGGGTCTTATGGAGAATGGGCCAAATCGCCTGTGGAAGGTAATTGGTTGCAGATGGAGATTAAGTTTGTATTATCAACATATAAGAAGTCATATATGACCTATATTTTGGACGTGTTAAAGTTGACCACAGATGACATTGAAAGGTCTAACTTGAGGTCAAGCAAAATGTTATGATTTTCAAAGGCTTCTAGGCTTGAAAATACTGAAGATTGGGAACATATATGTATTGAACATAATAGGAAGTCATATATGAACTTTCATGTGGTGGCCTTGAACTTGACCTTCGGTGACCTTCGAATGTCAAACTTAACATAGTGAAATTTCAATGACTTCTATTACCAAAACGGTTACAGATAGAGCTTAGCTTTGTATTGTGGGCATATTGGAAGTCATGTATGACGTTTCATTTGGTGACCTTGAACCTGACTTTCAGTAACCTTCAACGGCCAAACTTAACAGTGAAATTTCAATTACTGATATCAGCAAAATTGTTACATACAGGGCGTAGGTTTGTATTGGAGACGTATAGGAAGTCATATATGAACTTTCATTTGGTGACCTTCATATTGACCTTCAAAGGTCAAACTTGACTTTGTGAAAATTCAGTGACTTATATCCTTGAAAAGGTCACAGATGGAGCCTGAGTTTGCATCAGAGACTTAAAGGAAGTCACACATGAACATTCAACTTGACTGTTGGTGACCTTTGAAGGTCAAACTTGACCTAATACGGTTACAATGACTTGTATTGCCAAAACGGTCACGGATGGAGCGTAAGTTTATATTAGAGACATATAGGAAGTCGTATATGAACTTTAATTTGGTGACCTTCGTATTGACTTTCGAAGGTCAAATGTGACCCAGCAAAAATTCAATGACTTGTGTCACTAATATGGTCACAGATGAAGCCTAGTTTTGTGTTACAGACATCTAGGAAGTCACATATGAACTTTCATTTGGTGACATTCAACTTGACTGTCAGTGACCTTTGAGGGTCAAGCTTGTCAGTGAAATTACCTTGACTTTTATCACCAAAGTGGTCACAGATGGAGCCAATGTTTGTACAGAGACATTTATAAAGTCATATATGAAGTCTGTTTGCTGACCTCAACTTGACCTTCTGTGACCTTTGATGTTCTCAATTGACCTATTGAATTTTCAATGACTTGTATCACCAAAACTGCTTCAGAGCTTAGGATTGGGTATTACAGGGGGTCTTATAAATGTTTGTGAACTTTTATTTAGTGACCTTGATATTGACCTTCAATAATTTGAAGGGCAAACTTCACATGAAATTTTCATAACTTGTATCATCACAAAAAGATTGGTTGCCGGTAAGCTACAGGATTCTTGGTCCTATTTTTGAATCCTTTTGTCTTGAAGATGAGCGATTTAATTTTTTTTTTTTTTTTTGTTTTTCCCCATATATAATCAAAAGATATGTAGCTAGGCATTTGCTACCACATTTCAAGTATCTGAGTCACACTCTTGGCTGTTTTGTGAAATAAGAAGGGTGTTAGTGTGACAAAGGGGAAACTAGTAACTACACGTGATCGTCTGTGGGCAGACCTCTCCGAGAGTGGATCTCCAGGCAGAGAGGAGACTCGTCGGACAGCGATGAAGAGCCGGCTTCCAACGGCAGCACTCCATGCAAACCCCTCATGGAAAAGATCCGGTGAGGATCCGGCTGGAATGAGTTTCCTTTAATACACCCAGTTCTGAAGATTTATATTTTATTGTCGTAATAGAGGTGGAAAATGAAAAGGATTATGCACACAAAGGAAAGACAGTTTACGCAGAAAAGGAATTGCAGTGGTGCTGTCAGTAGCACTGTCTCCTCGCAGCAGGAAGATTCTGGGTTCAAATCTCGTTCTTGTTTGTGCCCTGCCATAGAGTGGCAATTTGTCCTGAGCTGCCCAATGCATGATGGGATAGGCTCCCACTTCTATTGGCCCTGACCAGGTGTAAGCAGTTAGATAATGCATGGATAAGTGATTGCATGTGCTGAGCTGTGTCCTGTGGGTGTTTCACTGTGTCTTACGTCACAGGCCCAAATCCAGGCGGAATCCAGCATTGGCTGAGGCCTCGCCAGGGGAGGGCGGGCCTAAACACAAACCGCTGAAGCAGTTTGGCCAGCCCAGTCAGTATGACCTCACAGAATTCCTCAAAGTGAAAGTAAGGCCCGTTAGCTTGTGTCCTGGCCATAAAAACAGAAGTTAGTGTACGCAACAAGTGGAGTGCTGTTTACAAAGTTTTCTGATTTCTTCTCTGGCTGAAAATAGGATAGTGTCGCGATAAATAGCGCTGATTTACAGAAACAAAAAATATGGGGGAATTTGGTAAGACTGTGACCTGTAAAGAAATAAAACCAGTGTTGGTAGACAATAGCTAAGTGCTAGACAACTGCTAATGGAAAAAATATCAGAGCAGCTGGACAAATTGTAGTCGGGCTGACTACAAACAGAAATTAGCCTGTAAGACAAAACGATGAGTTAAACTAAGGTTGAAACAGGTGGGTGTAATTGGTTAAACCAATGCTGAGACAGATGGGGGTGATGTGCTAAACTAAGGCGGAGACAGAGGGGTGTGATGTGTTAAGGCTGAGACAGATGGTGGTGATGTGTTAAACTGAGGCTGAGACAGATGGGGTGATGTGTTAAACAAAGACTGAGACAGACAGGGGTGATGTGTTAAACTAAAGCTGAGACAGAGGGGTGTGATGTGTTAAGGCTGAGACAGGTGGTGCTGATGTGTTAAACTGAGGCTGAGACAGATGGGGGTGATGTGTTAAACTGAGGCTGAGACAGACAGGGGTGATGTGTTAAACTAAAGCTGAGACAGATGGGGGTGATGTGTTAAACTAAGGCTTAGAAAGACGTTGGTGATATGTTAAACTAAGGCTGAGACATACGGGGGTGATGTGTTAAACTGAGGCTGAGACAAATGGGGTGATGTGTTAAACTTAGGCTGAGGCAGACGGGGTTGATGTGTCAAACGAAGGCTGAGACAGACTGGCATGATGTGTCAAGGCTGAGACAGATTGCGGTGATGTGTTAAACTGAGGCTGAGACAGACGGGTGTGATGTGTTAAAGTAAAGCTGAGACAGATGGGTCTAATGTGTTAAAGGAAAGCTGAGACAGAGGGGTGTGATGTGTTAAACTAAAGCTGAGACAGATGGTTGTAATGCGTTAAACCAAGGCTGAGACAGAGGGGTGTGATGTGTTAAACTGTGGCTGAGACAGACTGGTGTGATGTGTTAAACTAAGACTGAGACAGACGGGTGTGATGCGTTAAACCAAGGCCGAGACAGGGGAGTGTGATGTGTTAAACTATGGTTGAGACAGAGGGGTGTGATATGTTAAACTGTGGCTGAGACAGAGGGGTGTGATGTGTTAAAGTAAAGCTGAGACAGACAGGTGTGATGTGTTAAAGTAAAGCTGAGACAGACAGGTGTGATGTGTTAAAGTAAAGCTGAGACAGACGGGTGTGATGTGTTAAACTAAAGCTGAGACAGGTGTGATGTGTTAAAGTAAAGCTGAGACAGACAGGTGTGATGTGTTAAAGTAAAGCTGAGACAGACGGGTGTGATGTGTTAAAGTAAAGCTGAGACAGGTATGATGTGTTAAAGTAAAGCTGAGACAGACGGGTGTGATGTGTTAAAGTAAAGCTGAGACAGATGGGTGTGATGTGTTAAAGTAAAGCTGAGACAGACAGGTGTGATGTGTTGAAGTAAAGCTGAGACAGACAGGTGTGATGTGTTAAAGTAAAGCTGAGACAGACGGGTGTAATGTGTTAAAGTAAAGCTGAGACAGGTATGATGTGTTAAAGTAAAGCTGAGACAGACGGGTGTGATGTGTTAAAGTAAAGCTGAGACAGACGGGTGTGATGTGTTAAAGTAAAGCTGAGACAGGTGTGATGTGTTAAAGTAAAGCTGAGACAGGTGTGATGTGTTAAAGTAAAGCTGAGACAGACGGGTGTGATGTGTTAAAGTAAAGCTGAGACAGACAGGTGTGATGTGTTAAACTAAAGCTGAGACAGGTGTGATGTGTTAAAGTAAAGCTGAGACGGACAGGTGTGATGTGTTAAAGTAAAGCTGAGACAGACAGGTGTGATGTGTTAAAGTAAAGCTGAGACAGACGGGTGTGATGTGTTAAAGTAAAGCTGAGACAGACGGGTGTGATGTGTTAAACTAAAGCTGAGACAGGTGTGATGTGTTAAAGTAAAGCTGAGACAGACGGGTGTGATGTGTTAAAGTAAAGCTGAGACAGACGGGTGTGATGTGTTAAAGTAAAGCTGAGACAGACGGGTGCGATGTGTTATAGTAAAGCTGAGACAGACGGTTGTAATGCGTTAAACCAAGGCTGAGACAGAGGGGTGTGATGTGTTAAACTGTGGCTGAGACAGACGGGTGTGATGCGTTAAACCAAGGCCGAGACAGGGGGGTGTGATGTGTTAAACTATGGCTGAGACAGAGGGGTGTGATATGTTAAACTGTGGCTGAGACAGATGGGTGTGATGTGTTAAAGTAAAGCTGAGACAGATGGGTATGATGTGTTAAAGTAAAGCTGAGACAGACAGGTGTGATGTGTTAAAGTAAAGCTGAGACAGACAGGTGTGATGTGTTAAAGTAAAGCTGAGACAGACAGGTGTGATGTGTTATAGTAAAGCTGAGACAGACGGGTGTGATGTGTTAAAGTAAAGCTGAGACAGACAGGTGTGATGTGTTAAAGTAAAGCTGAGACAGACGGGTGTGATGTGTTGAAGTAAAGCTGAGACAGACAGGTGTGATGTGTTAAAGTAAAGCTGAGACAGACAGGTGCGATGTGTTATAGTAAAGCTGAGACAGACGGGTGTGATGTGTTAAAGTAAAGCTGAGACAGACAGGTGTGATGTGTTAAACTAAAGCTGACAGGTGTGATGTGTTAAAGAAAGCAGACAGGGGTGTGATGTGTTAAACTAAAGCTGAGACAGGTGTGATGTGTTAAAGTAAAGCTGAGACAGACGGGTGTGATGTGTTAAAAGTAAAGCTGAGACAGACGGGTGTGATGTGTTAAAGTAAAGCTGAGACAGACAGGTGTGATGTGTTAAAGTAAAGCTGAGACAGACAGGTGTGATGTGTTAAAGTAAAGCTTAGACAGACAGGTGTGATGTGTTAAAGTAAAGCTGAGACAGACGGGTGTGATGTGTTAAAGTAAAGCTGAGACAGACGGGTATGATGTGTTAAACTAAAGCTGAGACAGACGGTTGTAATGCGTTAAACCAAGGCTGAGACAGAGGGGTGTGATGTGTTAAACTGTGGCTGAGACAGACGGGTGTGATGCGTTAAACCAAGGCCGAGACAGGGGGGTGTGATGTGTTAAACTATGGCTGAGACAGAGGGGTGTGATATGTTAAACTGTGGCTGAGACAGATGGGTGTGATGTGTTAAAGTAAAGCTGAGACAGATGGGTATGATGTGTTAAAGTAAAGCTGAGACAGACGGGTGTGATGTGTTAAACTAAAGCTGAGACAGGTGTGATATGTTAAAGTAAAGCTGAGACAGACGGGTGTGATGTGTTAAAGTAAAGCTGAGACAGACAGGTGTGATGTGTTAAAGTAAAGCTGAGACAGACAGGTGCGATGTGTTATAGTAAAGCTGAGACAGACGGGTGTGATGTGTTAAAGTAAAGCTGAGACAGACAGGTGTGATGTGTTAAAGTAAAGCTGAGACAGACGGGTGTGATGTGTTAAACTAAAGCTGAGACAGGTGTGATGTGTTAAAGTAAAGCTGAGACAGGTGTGATGTGTTAAAGTAAAGCTGAGACAGACGGGTGTGATGTGTTAAAGTAAAGCTGAGACAGACGGGTGTGATGTGTTAAAGTAAAGCTGAGACAGACAGGTGTGATGTGTTAAAGTAAAGCTTAGACAGACGGGTGTGATGTGTTAAAGTAAAGCTGAGACAGACAGGTGTGATGTGTTAAAGTAAAGCTTAGACAGACGGGTGTGATGTGTTAAAGTAAAGTTGAGACAGACGGGTGTGATGTGATAAACTGAGGCTGCGTGTGATATGTTAAACTGAGGCTGTGTGTGATGTGTTGTGTATTATGTGCAGGGTCATGGGCTGAAGGGTAATGGGCGGAAGCACCAGGACTCGCTCTGCCTGAAGAAGCGGGCGAATGGGCTGAACACTCAGCAGGGAAAGATCCATCAGGCAGTGGTGAGAGAAATCTTCTCCTCTCATTGGGGCGCTCCAGGGTGCTCTGCATGTCCGTGTTCCTGTCTGTCCTAGTATTTAACCCCTCACTGCCCCGCCCTGTTTCTGCTGAAATACTTTTCTGTCACTTTTCACTCCAATGCTGATTTCTCTCTCACCAATTGTACTAATTAGCAGCTGAATAAAGTGTCTGGCTGTTGAACAAGATGATCTTGGTTTATGTTGGAGAGAAAAAATGATTGGATGGCAAATCTCCTGGAAAAGGGTTGGGAGTCAAATGATTTAACTGAATTGAATTGGTGAATTCAATAAGGGCCCAACTCCACACCTTTTCAACATGAAGTTGGGCCCTTATTGAATTCTTTGATTCAATCATCCCCCAAAAGGGAGGGGGGACATCTTGTTTTTGTCCAGTTTCCTGTGTTTGTGCGCGTGTGCATGCGCGTCCACGTCGGTGTTCCCACCATTTCCAGACCATAATTCAGAAACCGTCTGAGGGGCGGCTGCTTTGGGGTGGGGGGAGATGTTTGTTTTTTTTGCCTTAAATCTCTAGTTGTTTGTATAATTTAAGACTATTTTTGAGATTTTTGGCTGGCTTGGGCACTGTAAACGGAATCTTGGTGATATAATCCTCTCACTGTGGTATTTCTGTTTATGTAGAAGGATGAGAAGAGACTTCAACCTAGACGGCTTCAGGACAACTTTGAAATGGGTGAGTGTGTCAGTCAGGATAAGCTGAAGTTAACAGGAGTATGAAAGCTTTGTGTGGTTCTCTTGGCCTGAAAAGCCTCATACAGCAGCGGGAATTGCGTTTGTAATTACAGCTTGTGGTGTAATGTCTCACGGTGTTTAAAGCTCATTGCTTTGGTGGGGTTGGTCCGAGGCGAAAACATGGAGCGCTAACGGCCGACGTTTCGCCCACAGATGGGGCCTGTGACATGAGCAGCTCTAACGATGAGCAGCCGCCGAGACAGATGGACCGCCATCCTGCCGCCTGCAACGGCGAATTCGAACCCTCGCTCTCTTCCAGATCTTTCCTCACCTTCAAGTTTGACCGGGAGGCCATCATGAGATTCTGCTTTGACTCGTAAAGTCAGTCCCAGATCAGCGCCGAAGACGCGATTGTCCTTTGGAAAGTGTTTAAATTGCAGGCCATTAATTAGTCACAAATTCTAACTAAATACATACTAATGACTGCCAATTATTCAGTTATTGGTGCATTTAGAGAGTAATGGCTCATAATTAATTGGTAATATACTAGTAAAGCTACCACGTTACTTGTACCAGTTGAAAAAATGCTGACATAAGTGTCATGTGCATGACATTTAAGTCATCACGTGAGGACGTAACGGCTGATTCCCCTACGTCTCATTTTAGGGCAGGTGTTAGGTCACAGTCGCTGAGTAATTACCAGCCATTACTGTTCACTACTGTAATTATGGGCAATTGGACTGTTATGGCATGTAAGTACTTGCCATTTGCCTGTAATTACTATGTAATTAATTACCTGTAATTTAAAGCATGGCCTGTCTCAGGTGTTTGTGAAGTATGTGGGGTGTCTGGAGAGTTAAAGCAGGACTGGGGCACTTGTAGCGCATAGTCCTGTGTTGAAGTTTACATTTTTTGAGAAAGCGAAAGAATGATCAGTCATCTTTGTAAATTCACTAAATGCCCATCTTGCCTTTTCAGTAGCTTGCCCAAATAGTCATCATCTCAACGCTTTACATGTGCGTGTTCTGTTTTGGCCAGTTTTGTCTATGGGGTCCTACCTGCTGTATGATTTGTTGCTAGCTCATGGTAGCATAGCTGAGGAAGGGCTAACATTGTCTTCGGTGACTTTTTTTGTTGTATTTGATTGCAAACCTTCCCTGCATGCACAATGAGCTCATTTCAGTTACCTTTTTTACCACCATGCTTCCTTCCTTCCTTCCCTAACCACAGTACCTTGTTTTAACTTCTTCCTTGAGGGGAGGCAGGAAAGGTGGCGAGGAAAGGAAGAGTATAGAGTATAAATATGGGGGGGGAAGGGTAACATGAATTCTTGAAATGGAACATCCTTGAGCCTTGTAACGTCACTTTGAAGAGACGTTCTTTACACGCATGGGTGGTTGGCAGAGGTAGATGCACTGGTCCACGTTATGCCACGTTCTTTGAAATACTTCCGTAAAGGATGTAGTCGGGGGTTCCTTGTTCAAGGAGCTTTTGGAAACTTGTTGCTTATTTTTACTAACTCCTTGAACTTCTTGGATTTGCATTCAGTGGTTTCTTAAAGCCATTGGAACTTGGTGGACTTCCTGGTTTGACAGGAAAGGGGATATTGGAAAGGAAGTGAAGATGAGACTGAATATGCCCATTGCTTTTTTTTTTGCCTCACTTCCCTCTAGAAGGCACTAGTAGTTTGGACATGGCACAGGGCAAAACCAGGGTGGGTAGAGGCCTGTGCTTTGCAGATTATTTGAATACAAATAATATATGTCTGTTGTGGCTAAGGTACTTTACAAACCGCCTCAGTGGTTGCAGCTCGTGGATTGAACAGCATTGCAAAGGTTTAGGGTTCTGGCTGTCATGGATATCTGGGCACTAGTCCCCATTGCAAAGCGCTTGAGCAGACGTGCGTCTGGTTTGATTAAGCAGGTGTGTCTCTTGTGTTCCCTTGTGTAATAGCTGGAGTGCACCTGGGTCCAGTCCTGGGGGAAGCCAGATTCTTAATGTTGCAGACAATGCAGAGTAGCTCATTCTTTTCCTGAAATATTCTGGCATGGTATTAATAAATATGATTTCTTCCTCTCGAGATTATGTTATATTTACTGAGGTTGCCGATAAGACTGAGCAGGGGCCAGTTGTCCCTGGAGCTGTGTGGGGTTAAGGGCCTTAGTTAAGGGCCCCACAGGTGCACTGATCAGACTGTGGCTACACTGGGGTTTGAAGCCCACACTTCTGTGTCCCAGACTTACGCAGGGTGTCCCATAGAACGTGATATGAGCTATGATGCCTTATCGTGCCAGGTGGGGGCGAGAGTGAGCCCAATTTCATTTCAACCAATCGCTGCAGCTGTGAATATCACTATGGACTGCCCGTCTCTCTGGTTTACGGTGTATAAGCTTGTGAAATCAAAAGGGTCAGTGATTGGTCGGAGTGAAATCCTGCATACCCCTAGCCCTCCAACGGTAATCGATGGGACATCAGTGGTTTTTGGGGTGATGTGCCAGGCGCCTCCTTTTGGTCTAGTGCTGGACTGTTCAACATTATCTAGGAAGGGCCTGTGTGGGTGCAGCTTTCATTCCAACCAAGTAATTACACACCTGATTTAACTAATCAAGCTCTTTAGCAAAGACTCTTGGGGTTGATTAGTAGAATCAGGTGCGTGACTGCTTGGTTGGAATTTAATTTAATTAATTTAGTTTTAATTATTGACTTAATATCGTGCCTTTTAACATGTAAATGATCAAAAGCGCTTTACAGTCAAGCTAAAATATCAAAAATGAATCTACTATTGACAGAAACCCTACATAAAATTCCTGGACTAGGGGAGAGCTGCCACAATTGTAACGTTTTTCACTTCTCACTCTATTACTAAGAGATCGTTTTACCTACATATGTAATATTTTCAGGCAAAGCACCAACACGTCTGCTATCATAAACCACTTAAAGTTTTTCAATTGATAAAACGGGTCTTGAGTAATATAACTGAAAGCGGACTTTGTCCGATGTCACAACTGAAGTGTGTTTGAGTCTTAATTGTAACAGCAGGAGTTACAATTGTAACACTGCTAAAAAGTAGCATTAAACTCATCGTTTTCAGGTCAAATCAATTATATTTCATTCAGGCAACTGTTTAACGTTTCTTTAACACCAATAATGTTATAAGAATGCCCCATCAAAAATATTGTATATTATTAAAACTTAGCAGATGTGCCAGTTGGAGTGTTTGAGTGAGTTCCTTGATAGGAAAATGCATTGATTGTGCCTACAAAGTTGGTGACTTTGACTGATGGCGTTGTAAAAATGTTATAGAACTCTGATTTAGAAAATAATTGAATGACCGCTGCCTGAACACAGAATATTGGCAAATATGACACATGAGTTTTGTAAAAGTCCCATTCATACCTGCACTGCAGGGTCAATTATGTAGCAACACCCCAAATCACTTATTTTTTTACAGTCTATGCTATAGAAAAACAGTCTATTTGTATTTTAAAGTTTTATTGCAAAAATCCAAAATAGGCTACAATAACATTTGCCTACAGACAGAACCAAATAGGTTAGCTTATTAAATTTCAAGGTAGGACTAAGCCTACATCTCAGTGCAAAGAACATTATAATATGTGCGTGCAGCATCTAGTGCATTTTTTAGAATGTGCATTTTTGTTGGGACATTCTGTAAAACAAACAAAAAAGCAAACAAAGAGCAAAATTATTCGAGCTGTGCTTGCAAATGTCTGCCGTTGTCTCAAATGTAACGTGTTACAACTGTGCCGCTCGGTGCACCGCTCATTTGGCGTTGTTTACAGAACGGACCTAACAATCGTAATGTGTTAAAACGATGCAAACTAGTACCGAACATATACATACAGACACCCCAGCAGATTTTAGCTCTGAAACATTAAAGAAAAAATCTGTAGTCAAAAAATACGGTGGGAGTGAATTTTTACTTACTTTGTGGAAAGCCAACTTCTCTGGCGATATTTCCCTGCAGCATGGATGAAAAGGCTTGCAAATTCCCGGGCACGTGTATTACGGTACTCGTCACATGCTGACATGATGACATCACGACCGCATTGACCAATCAAGAGAAAACATGCACGTTACAATTGAGACGCGTTACAATCAAGGCGGCTCTCGCCTACTATACATGGAGAGAAGGAGAAAATAAATAAATAAATAAATTTAAAAAAGATTCAGTTTCACGGATATGCGCGGGCAGGCTATTCCACAAGGTGGGGGCAGCAGCGTAAAACGACCGAGCGCCTAAAGTGGAAATGAAAAAAACCCCCACCTGCACCCACACTGGCCCTCTCCGGACAATGTTGAATAACCCTGGCCTAGTGAAAGAGCAGAGATCTGTTCAGCACTGCACCTGGTCATGGGTATGCCCGAAAATACTTCCGTCTCGTTCATTGTAATGTCATACCGAAACAAAAATGTTTAACAGCCAGTGTTTAACATCTACGGGTAAAATGGCCATTTCGGTTCCGCAGAATAATAACGTTAATTAAAACTGCAGTCTTGGCAAGTGATTTTGAACTTGGTCCGAACTGTATGGAGTGTCAGATTATCGGTGGTAGTCACGATATTAAAATGTTCTTTTAAGCGTATTTTAACTAGAGGGAGGTCGGAAATGCATTATCTACCACTTGGGTAAATTCGCCTTATCAGCAAAAATGTGAATTGAAGTAGGCAGAAATGTAAGTGTATTCAGGTACCACTAGGGGGCAGCAAAGCGTTAGAGTTTGAATATTCCAACCCAGCCTTTTTGCAAGCCAGTTACTCGATTTAGGATTAATGTTCATTAGTGCGTTTGTTGGTTGGTCTGCTGACTGTTTCCTCCTTCAGCCGTGCTACGGAAGGTGTCTTTATGTGGAAGATACAAAATGGCCTCTGCTTGCTACGACAGGTGGAATATGCATCTAAATGTGAACATGTCCTTGCTTGGAGAGAGAAAAAAAAAACCCTTTCGTCTCATATGAAAATTCCACGCAGTTGAACACTTCTGCTCCTGACTTCATGACTTCAGTCTAGACTTGATTTACTCTGCCAGCCAGAAAGAGCAGTCTGGTTTAAGTCATCACATCTTCTCTCTGTCTGCTGTTTGTCAAATTTCACATGCACTCAAAGCTTTACTTGTGTTCTCTATGACAGTGAATCAGTGTAGTGTTATTTGGATTACTGTGAAAATGCCCTGAATCTGTTGGATGTCGGTAAGTTTGGTTAGGCTTTATCTTTAGGCCTTTTAATTTTTAATTATCCGCTTGTTATTATGTTGCTTTTGATTTCAGAGACGAGCACTTTTTACAAAGTTCAGTAAGCACACCAGTTTCATAGTACTTACCTCTGAAATCAAATTGTTTACATAATAACATGATTAGTTGGTATTAAACCAGGAAATATTAATTAATGGCCTGTTGACTAAAGTAGTTCCTACAGATCCAATCGAAAATGGTGGTGACTTCAGTGTGGACATTCAGGAGCTTGTAAAATGATTTGAACCACCTTTTTATTGTAGTGTACCTGGGAGAAAGAACAGTTTTAATTGGTGGTGTAAAGCATAAATTTTAAGAGCTGGAAGAGTTCTAAGATTTCTGGGATATATTTCACGATGCTGGATCATACTGTGGGCAGGACACTGCAGAGTGAACCCAGACCAGCTGTTTTTATGTTAGTCCGTCAGCTATATGAGGAATTGGGTTTAACTGTCTGCAGAGATCCAGCTAACTCTGTTATCCTGTTTTGAGAAACGGGGCCCAGCTAATCTGCGATTCAGGTTTGTGGATCGGGGTTCTTATCTCTGATTAGAGAAGCTGATGTTTCACTCTGATCAGCGAGCTTCGAAATGTCTCTCATATAAAACATAACCATTGTTTATTAATCCTGTCCAATCATATCAGACTAATTATAAAAGGTCAGGATTTATCTCTTTTTTTATTATTAATTTATGTACATCTTATATTTTTGTATTAATACAATTGCTGAATAGCTTTTTTTCTTTCATGAGGAGATGTGACCGTTAGAATATAGTGTCACATGAGCGAGTGTTTCTTCCTGGAAAAATGGCACTGATACTTTGGTTTGCAGTAATGCAGAAAAGCAGTCACATTTTACATGCATTTTTTTCTTTTTATTGTACAGAGTCTGCACCATTTACTGCTGTTTAAACCTGTTTTTTTGTTGTTGTTGTTGTTGTTTTGCAATAAAACTGTTCTCTGAATGGATGGAAAACTTGGCCGTGGATGATGATACCTGCTCAGGTGAGGCTTGGTCTGGTCATGTCCTTACACAGCTCCTGATCATGCAGCGGAACCCAGAGTTCCACAGGTTCTCTCACAGAACATAAGCCCTCGTGTCTCATGGGATTTCATCACAGGTTTATATCGGTCCTAAATGGATTTAGTCTGAAATCATTTAATGGTTTTTTTTGCAGGGCTGAAATCAGTCAGTTTGACTTCAGATCTGTAATGTTTGACTCCTGTTGAGTGATCATTAAGGTGCTGAATTAACAGGCTGTTTGGTTCTCTGTGGAATATTCTATTTTCACAGCAATTCTGTTAGTCTGGGTAAAACCATGCATTGTTTTTTCTTGAATATCCTGATCTATTGATGTGTAACTTCATCCACCTCTGGTCTGGCTAAGGGACTGATCAGCCTGCTGTTGTCTGCCTGGGAGTCTGTTGGCTGTTTCTAAAGATGGAAAACTCCAGTCTCTTTTTTCATGAATATTAATGTGGGGGTGTGCCCAAAGGCAGGGGGGAGGTGCACATTCTTTCCTTTTCACACTTCTTTATGAATAATAATCAACTGAAGCCACCCCAGACACCGCCTTTAACTGTATGGTCTCAATCAGGGGTTCCCAAACTTGGCCCTAGGCCCTCCCTATGTATGCTGGTTGTCGTTCCAACCATGATTGCTATCATAGGATTTTAATAAACTGTTAATTTGTCCTAATTGGGTGCAATTTGTGTTTAAAGAAGTTATTTGCTATCTTAAGCCAAATTGTAATAGAAATATCCATGTGTGCCATGAGGAATAAAAAACCCTTGAATATACTGGGGTTTTTTTTTTTTTTTTTTTTTTTTTTTCTATGTTGCTAGCAATTTCAGGTATTAACATTTTTAAACAGATCAAGTCAGGTGCTGAAAAAATCTGTGACCAAATCAGGTTGCTGAACACAGGTGAGTAGAATTCTTTCAAAATAATTTGCTTGCACTCAATAACAGAAACACAACGTAAAACAGGTTTGACTCTCATTTGCTTTTTTAGTAAATGGTACGATTTCCCAACCATGTGTCGACAGTTTCACAATTTATGAACCCATTGATTTTTCCCTTTGATTGGGTACATTTTTTCCCTCTTTGTATGCAGTTGTTACTCATGTATCACAATGTGGATGTTGAATTTATTCCTCACTGTATGCTTGCATATCTGTCAAAATGCTGTTTGTCAAGAGAGGATAAACTACTGCTCCAAGTATAAATGCACCAAATTAAGACAACGGCTTAATAAAATCCTATGATTGCAGTGAAGGGTGGAATAAAAACCAGCAAACCCTGGGAGAACCCAGAACCGTCTGAGGGGAACCCAGAACCGTCTGAGGGGAACCCAGAACCGTCTGAGGGAACCCCTGTTCTACATTGATAGGTGCCTTGAGCAAAATGCAAGAGCAGTCAGTTTGACTATCTCCGTAGGGGAAAGCAACAGCCAACTAAAGATAGGCGAGAGAGAGCCTCCTAGAGTCAGGAACTCCAGGTCGAGTGTAAAAATCCCTCCAGTGATTTTCTCAGACCTCCTGGAACCGTAAGTAAAGATGTTCTTCTGCTTGGAAGTAGAGCTCATGAGGAAATGAGCTGGCTGAGTTTGTGATTGGAAGAAACGAGGAGGTAACGCTTGGCTGGATTTCCTCCTGACCCCGGGGCTTTGATAGTCATTCATCTGCCCTCAGTGACGATTCCTCTGCACTCGCCCTCAGGGCAATCCCTGCCGCCAGCATAAGTGCTGTTCCATCTGCGTGAAAAACTGAAGGGAGCTTGGTGAGATCGGTCGTGAGAGGGCTGAGGAAGTGAGCCAGCGACGGTCACTCGGAGTCGTAAATCGCAGCTATTGCCCTTTGAGGAATTCCTGCCGCCATCATACGTAAAATGGCCTTTATTGGTTTTTACTGTTTTCAATAAAACATTTTTATAGTCACCAATAAAAGAAATAAAATCCATATTCACATTTATACAGCCATGAAGAAAACAATATCCAAAAAAAACCACATTAATTCAAAAACACTATTCAAGTGTTGTCCCATTTGTCTGAGAAACTGAAGTAAACTTGGCGAGAGTGATTACCAGAGGGCTGAGGGAGCAAGTCGACAGTGACTGTCATTCAGAGGCGTATATCACCCATGATGCATTGCAAACATGCATTCAATGCAAGAAAGCACATCCACAGATGGGTGGCAGTAATGTATGTTAGACATGCTTTTTTACCAATGAAGAAGATTAATAAAATAATTTGGTGTAGGTATATTTTGATGACAAACAGTAATGTCTAGATCCAAAACTGGAGCAGCTAACTTCCTAGCGCCGCCGTGCCTCAATTATCCGTGGAATATTCCTTCGCCTCAGTGAAATGAGGCGGCAGGTATTTCTGATGATTTGTGAAAAACTTTGCTGACTTCACTACTAGGCGTTGATCCATGATTGTTTGTGCTGAACGTGGTTAACTCTTGGTGCATTCAATTTCAATCCTCTGCCCACTCTTCCCCTGCTCTCCAAGTGGCTTCCGTGCGACATATGCCTTTATGTAATACCATGGACTGTATATAAATACCAAAGGCTGAGGGGACGTGAATGAGAGTACGTTAAAGTATGTGCACAGCGGTGGTCGGTCTCGTGTGCCCAGCCCCCTGGTTTGTCAGTAAAGAACCTTTACTACACGACTAAAGAATAAATTAAAAAAAAAAAAATATATATATATACACACACACACACACACACACACACACACACACACACACACGTTGGGTTTTCATGTCTTGTGGGGACATTCCATAGACTTGCATTCATTCCTTAACCCCTTTCCCTAACCTTAACCCTCAGCAATACATACCAAACTCTAACCCTAAACTTTTCCCAACCCTAACCTTAACCCCTAACCCTAAAATAGCTGAATTTCCTCACGGGGACCCAAAAATGTCGCCATAAAGATAAGGAAATATGGAATTCCGTGGCTTATGGGGACATTTGTCCCCACAAGGGTAGGTAAACGTGGACCCCACGCGCACACACAAATTTGCCGGACTCTCAAAACATAAATGAGGAACGCCAGGGAATCTACTCCTAAGGGAAACATTTTAAGCTCAATATGCGCTGTTGATGTGTGTAATGACAATAGATATGATCACAAGCATAAAACTATGTGCTAATACCCGGGAATCATTTAAAATAAACGCTTAAAAAAGCTTTAAATGCAATCACTGTTTGAGCCAAAGCGAGGCAAGTCAAGTCAAGCGGAAGTTATTAGCAGGCAAACTACTGTTCTCAAGTCTTTTCCGCCCAACTCAGTCATGCTGAAGTATTTTGAGGACTGTGTGTGTGCAGTTATGGGAAACAGCCGTTTGTGCAAGTGTACCTCAGGAACGCGCAAATATAATGAGGGATTAAATTGAGGACTTAGGTTTTAAACGTGCTCATATACACCAAAACTGCTTATTCCCTCATAATCTACTCTGTTGGGAACAAAGAAGTTGCTAATGCAGAAAAGTGTGCCCTGTAGTTAGAGCAGTTACTGTGGAAGCACTAAACTGCCTGAAAACAACCTGCATTAAGCCCATCTCTAGTGCAAGCATATCAGATTAATGTTTAAGAACATACAGCACAGAAACGTGCATTCAGTGCAGATTTACCGTATACATCGGTTTTAGACGGGACGGGTTCAGTCACCACCCGCCAGCGGCCGGTCCCGAGTGACAAAGTTCTTGTCTGTCCTCCACCTATCAACGCAGCCAAAGGAGTTTACTCACAGCGTATGACCTATTGCGGGAGAAATAGTGCAAGCTTGTAAATCCAGGTGATCAGAGAGACATATTTTATGGGAATTTTATCCTCTGAGGTCTGAGCTTGGCTTCACCTTTGCTGGCCACCCAAAGCTGAACAAAAATCCGTGTCATTGGGTTATTTTTGATCTCAACATGAAGCAGAAATCATGATTCAGGACACTTGTTTGAGGGTTAAACAAAAAAATTGTGTTTCATGTTATGAATATTCTTGATGCTGCGTCTCGGGAGTGTTTGGATTTATCAGAGCTCATTGTTACACTCTCTGACCCTCTTACCAACCAGCATTAAATTTAAAACTGGGCGGAAGGAATTTCTCCTGGCCTGAGATCTCTCTCCTCACTCATTGTAGCTTTAGACGGCTCCTCATAAATCTGCCCCATCAGACACTGGTGTCTCAGGGGCGTCGATTGAGCCTCAACAGTATATCAACCACAGAGAGAAGAAGCCCTGGAGGAAATTACGCTTGATTGGTTTTGATGGTGATGTTTCAGAGGATGGCGGTATTGGGTAAAGACTAATAAAACAGATGGAACTCTGTGTTAGTGGAGCAGCATCGGCCTCATGTTCATTATGGGTGCAATGTTGGGGGTTCAGATCCGGTCGCTGACTCTCATTGCATATCTCTCCATTCTCTTTCCTCACTCTGACTGTCGCTATACCAGGGGTCTCAAACTCCGGTCCTCAGGGGCCACAGTGTCTGCAGGATTTAGATTCAAACAGCTGGGCCTCATGCATGAGCTGTGCAGACTCCTTAGCTAATCAGTGACTTAAATTAAACACAATAGAGCAGGAAAAAACCAAAAACTTGCAGACAGAGCAACCCGTCAGGATTTTAGTACGACACCCCTGCTCCATAGAGTCCTGTCAGATAGACCTTGATGAAGCCCTGAAAATATTGTAAAAAGTAGGTCAAGGATTGAAAGAGTGGACAAAAATTATTACTATAACTAGAGCTGCGCTCAGAGAGCACAGGTACCTCCGCCAATGTACTCAATGTTGTTTTTGCCAGTATTAGCTAGCCACCCCTGTGTTTATGCAGTCCTGTGGTCTTCGTGCAAATATGTTTTTAATGTGTTTCTGACCTTTTGCATGCCCTTGAACTTGACCTTTGACCTTGACCTCCCAAAATCAAATCACCTCTTCCTTAAACAATATTTAATCATTCCACCAAATTTGAGGAAAATCCATCCATAACTTTTTGCGTAATCCTGCTTACAAACAAACCAACCAACAGACAAACGGTAATGATCACATGACCTCCTCCAGCTTCGTTGGGCGGAGGTAATAATTAAGTGTTATCTCTTAAAAATGGGGGAGGTAGGACCAGAGGTGAACGAAAGAGTAAAAGGTGTGTGATTGCATGAAAGTATCGCTCGCGGTGACCCAATCGCGTTTCTGTGCGAAATGCCATCACCTCCCATCCACAGTGTGATGTTCCTCTCCACATTTGTTGTAACTTCTCAAACGAAAGGTTCAGTTTCACTGAGATCTGATATCACCTGTCCCACCTAGACTCACGGCTGCTGAGGTGAAATGGGGTCATAAATTAACCACATTATGCTGAGTAATGTAATAATCATCGAAGCCAAGGGTTTTTTTTTTTTTTACCCTGTTCGTTGTCAAATCTTGTTTGTTTTGTTTTACATTTCCTTATTTAATTTTTCACCCTAGTGCACTGGTAACGTTGCCACAGTTTTCCGTCTGTCGACGGAACACACCTGTGTTGACATTAATAATCTCAGTGATCCTGCGTCACTCGGTTTCGCGCCTGTGTGAGGTCGATCCGCAGTAACACCGCCGTATTCTCTAACACCACTTTGTAGGCAGTTCTCTCTCGCTCCATCATCTGGCTCGATCTCAAATAAAAAGAAATACAGATTCCTTTCATTAAATCACAGTTGGCTGCTCTTACTTTTTTTATTGTGTGGAGAGTGATGATTGATTTATCCAGATGTCTGACCTAGAAATGTCTGGTCAGAGAAGTGCTGTGCGCTCCATAATGGTTGGGACAAAGACTGTCCTGTTTTTGATTTGGCTCCGTACGCCATAATTTCAGATTCCTCCCATCTGTCGTTATGGGTCTGCAGCCAAGTAAATAAAAAGCGAAACGGGGCCAGTGGTAGATTTTAGCGGTGGCCTTGCAAACCGCTGCCCGTGGCTGGGGTTTGTTTTCTCTCCTGGTGGGTTGTAGCCCGATTAGGCAGGAATGCTGTGGATGTAGGACTCCGCCTGTGATTTACGATCCGTTTCCCGGAGAGTCGTAGGACGGAGGAATATGGCTTGACCGTTCAAACAATGCTGCTGACCTCCCTCCCTCTCTCTCCATCTGTCAGCTTCAGCAAGATCCGTAAGTATTGGGACAGGAACTGTAATCCACGCAGTTCACAATATACTGCTGTCAAAAATGGCCTCTCTGTCCAAATACTAATGGACCTCAGCAACAACAATATCAGCTTTTGAGGATTATATAATTAATGCCAACCCCTTGACCCTCATACCAAGAGTGTGTGACACCCACAGCCCTCAGTTAAAGTGTAAATTATAGGACTCTTCTCTAAGCTCTTGGGTGTAAACCTGCAGTGGTGGTACGGAGCAGATTTTATCACCTATTTGGGCACTAATACGAACATTTAACACTAAATGGGAGTAAAACTGAATCATGCTTTGCTAGCTGGAGGTAAATTTTTACCAACCGCTAGTTGACAAACCCAGTGACAATTATCTGTGCTTGTTTACCACTTTGATATGCCTTTTATCTTGAGATTGCAGTGAGGCATTGTGGGTAAACACCTGTATAGAGAGCCACAAACCTTTAGATGAACCATGGAGAGCAGTGGGCTGGTATGATTGTACAAATATGTGTTCAGGTGAGAAAAGGCTCATCCGATGGTGGAGATGGGGGATCAGAGGCTCCATCACCTGTTATATAAACTGTGTGAAATATTTGTAGATGTGTCCTGGGCACAAGTGCTTGCTCTTTATCGTTTTTTTAATCGTTTTTGTTGGTCACGTAGCTGAACATGCTTCACTTCAGGTCGCACAAACGCCTGCATTGTGAAAGCATCACGAGGATGTGTATCTGAGCCCAAATTTCCCCCGTGTGCTCCACTGCCTGGAATGCTGCCCTCTCCATGCAAACATTCAGGTTATACGCAAGAGCACAAGGAAATGACTGAACTCTCAGCTTTTCCATTATTGAGAAATGATTCCTCCTTATGACCAGTTTTTCTCAGGCTCTATTCACAAAAAAAAAAACATTTCATAACTTTTTAAGGTGTAGCCAAAAAAAAAAAAAAAAATCACAGTAATCCAGTTGATACCTGAAAGGGTCGCACCTCCCCAGGTTTATTTTCACCTGGCTGAGAGATCACTGTTTTTGAGCTGAGACGCGTCTTTGGCTGATATCTAAAGCAAGGGCATCTGGGATTGATTGTGCAAAGCTGGGCTTGTCGCACTCAGAGAGCACACACTCCTGGACTTTGGTCATGGCTGACAGGGGGGAGGAGGGGGGGTTTGTTGCCAGATTGGGTTGACGGGAGATAAGATTGGGCCCTCCGGTGTCTGCTGCCTGTGCAGCTCGCTCTTAAGGATGCAGTGGCCACCTTGAGGGGACTCTGCGCTCTGATTGGTCGAAGGGCCTGCCTTAAAGGGCCCAGCCCAGATGACCTGCTGTTGAGTCAGTGGCAGGCAGTGTTTCACAGAGAGGAGGAATCGGGGAGAACGGGGAGAGATCACCGTGGAAACGCTGGAATTCCTGGCTTTAAAGGAGCGGCTGTGCGGAGATGCTGGGGAAATATTTCCTCCTGATCGTTCTTTCTCAGACTCTGGCTGTGTCATCCTCATCATCCTCGGACGAGGAAGAGGACAGCAGCGAGAGCGGGGTACATGAGGAGCACCCCAAAAGTGAGTCCTGCCGGGGGTCACAGTCTCCTTTATTTCCTGCTTTTCACCGTCTAATATTTTTATTAAACTCATACTTTATCTGCCGTCTGACTTCTCCTTAATAGTTCTCCAAGTAACTGTGTAAGATTAGCGCAGGTTTATGGGTAATTACAGTCGTTTACCCTTGCGCTGACTGAATGTGTGTGAAAATATTTTTAAAATGATGGATTTTCCAGTTAATTACTGTGACTTAGTCTCAGTCATGTCTGCTAATTATGCTTTCGTGGGGAAATATTCTCCGTGTTATTACTGCTATTGCAGATGATATTCTGTCTCTGTTTATTGGAACCTTTGGACTTAAACCGCAAAGCCAGGAAAAAAGGAGACAGAACACAGCTGAGCTATAATCATTCTGTTCCTAAACTTTGTACAAAACCTAGGAAGAAATGACTGATTTTTGTCAGGTGACCATAATCACACATGTATAATTCACCGTGAGCTACAGTATCAATTGTGAACCACCTAATTACAGTGTTGAATGTAATCAACAAGCAGGGGGAAAAGGCTTAGTGTGTGTGAGTTTGGTCATTATGAGTGTTGTGAAATGTGTTTGTTTAGCACAGAGAACTGAATGGATGGATTTGTTCTGCACATTGTTTACTAATATGAGCTGTTCTGAATAATCTAACCACATTTCTTTTGATGGGAGATTTTGCACAAAACCTACACTGAACCACAGAACAAAACTCCAGCCATTTAGAGCTGGTAATGAACTTCACAACCATAGTGCATGTAATATACAGATTTCATTTTAAGGATATTATTCAACACCAAATACCAGCATCAGTCTGGATGTTCCAGGAGGAGTTTGGGATGCTTTTGTGCAGAAGTATGTGGAGAGTAAGTGTGTGGAGCCGAGAGATAAAGGCGTCTGAAAATCCTCTGCTGATCGTTTTTGGAGCAGCACAGCAGGGAGTTTGCAGCAGTGAGACTACACAGGGGGCTAACGTTATTAGCATCTGTATTCCAGCTACACAGACTGACTGCGCAAAACTGCAAACAAAACCTGTCTAAACAAAACACATCTTGAATGTGTGAGTCTCCTGATGAGACTTCAAATCTTGCTTTATTTTTCCTCTCAAGTGTGGAATATTTGATTGCTTTGACATGCTGATTTTTTCACTGTTCAAATATTCGTATTCCGCTGGCAATTTGTGAAGCGTGTTGTGTCATTGGCAGTGTCTTTTTTGTTTTTTATTTTCCTGTGCTGGCAGCGCTTGGGCGATGTCCAGTGCTCAGTGACAGACTTCTCATTGAGAGACTCTTCCTTTCTATTTAAAAAAAAAAGTGTTTCTTCTTTCAATCGAGTGATCCATGACAACTTCTGCGTATTTATCACCGCCGAGACTGTACCTCTTAGTATTAATGAAATCAACCTCTCTTACGAAACACAAGAACTTCTGTGCTTCTTTAGTTGCTTTGGAAAGTGGGAGGTCATCTATGGAACTGTCTCAGAACTCTGTCCGATATTTTGTGGTTTTGGCTGGTGTGGGAGGTCTTGGAATCCTGACAGAAAAAAAACAAGGTCCAGACAGGAAGTGTGAAACAGGAAGTCTTGTTGGAGCGAGATGTCCATGAAGTGAAGGGTGTCCAGTCTTCTGTGGAAAACGTCATTTTAAGCGCTGGATGCCTGTATCGACTTGTCAGCACCTTAAGTGAAGACTGTGAGTGGTTAATGAGTAAAATCTGGGGCCTGTATCACAAAGCACGATAACTAAGTTAGCTGGATAAGTGCAGACGGTAAAACCTGAAACTGTCCGAGTTCCAGATTTGAGAGGATGCTGGAATTAATGTTTAATTAATCTATTAATCCTGCTTCATCACACAGATGCAGAGTGACGAAACTCTGGGATTTAACACCCTCACCGGCTGTTTTTGGACACAGTTGGCCCACCATCTCTCATAACATCAAAACTCAAGCCTCTCTATATCCCATGATTCCACGGTGATCTCCATAAGTATTTTTACAGTGGTACAATTCTAAACGGGCTGTTATTCCTTTATATTAAATAAATCTTAAATAAAACAAAAATAAAAAAAAATATATATATTGTGCTTAATATTTATGCTAGTTATATTTAAGGTGACAGCCTGCCTTTTAATTAGAGGGCACATTCCTTTAATAATGCGTTTCCCTCCAATACTTACGGACCTCACTGTACGTGTGCAGAGCTCTATGTGTCGCTGTATTCACTGAGTGAACTCGCTCTGTACCCTTGATTTGTCTGCCGTTGCTGGTCCTTCCTGAATATAGCACTGGTCACTCATGTAAACAGTCCAGGCTGCCGTCACTAAGCAGCCCTTATCACAGGATAACACTGGAGTGATAGAGCCTCACTGTGTTTTTTTCCACTGAATTAGCCAACGATGAATGTTCTTGACCTTCTCAAAATGTATGCAGTGAGTAACAACACAACATTAAATCAAAAGGAAGCTTTCGTACACCTGACATAAGTCATGATAGCTTGTAGGAGCCAAAAATATCTCCACAAAAGGTGGTTGAGTGGCTCATCGTGTTTAAGCTGTGTTTTACTGCATAAGTGGACATGACATAAATTCTGTGGCACTTAATAGGTGTGAGTGTGTGTGTGTGTGTGTGTGTGTGTGTGTGTGTGTGAGGGGTTTGTGAGTGGTGTGTGTGCCCTGCGATGGATCAGCGAGCTGTCCGGGGTGGGTCCCTGCCTTTCACCCGAGTCAGCTGGGATAGACTCCAGCTCCCCCGCGACTCTAGTGAGGAAGAAGTGGTTTAGATAATGGATGTATGGATGATTCTCGTGGGAGCAGTCCAATCACTTATCACCATTCGTCATTCCTCCTGACCCAGAAATTGAACAAATTCCACTGTCACTGAGGAGATTACAGTATGTTTAGTGAGTTAGGAAAAAGAAATGAGAGGTTTCTCAAGAATATCTTGAACAAGCAGAGACCAGACCAACCTTTTCAGAGCTAACATGCTAACATTATATTTTTCTGTAATGTGTGTCCTGTATAAATAAATCCTTCCTCTCCTCATCTGCCACGCCCATGAATGACTGCAACTGATGTCCCAAATGTCATTTGGAGGATTGAGTGCGTTTCTTTTCAGAAATACGCATTTCATCGACTCCCCTGTCTTCACTTCCTGTTCTTTTTCTTGTGTCTTATCTGCCTGATGAGTGCAAATAGGGGCCCAAATTAGCTGGATAACTGTGCTGAATAAAACCTGGAGCCCCTCCAAATCTGGAACATGGACTGGCTGTCAGTCAGCACAGTTATCCAGCTAACTCTGTAATCCTGCTTTGTGAAACCCCCCCTTCCCCTGCATGATTAGCAGCCAGTGACTGACATCATGAGCAGGAGTTTGTTCTGGTCAGTGTGGTAGCGTGATTCTGATTCTGCATTCCAAACTGGATTTGGGAGGAGAGAATATTCAAAGCATTCTTGTGACATGAGAATCGCTGATGATCTGTCAGATGAAATGAAGTCGGCTAAATCTTGCTCACGAGTACAGAGTGCAGACCTGCCTCCTGAGTGCTTAGTTTAACAGACTGCAGTAACCAAAGACTGAGAGAATGCCATGACGGCCAGTTAGACAAGCAGTTGACCTATGCTCCAAAATGGCTGCTCATTAGGAAGTGAGAGTCCATTGGATTCCGCCTGAAGACCAGGACTCAGTGTGGATGGTTGGTGGCGACGAGTCGGGACACATAAATATCGGCATATATTGTATATTGGCCAAACAAGACTGGGACCGGGGTGTGTTCTGCCAGTAACCGAGGACGGGGCCTGTGTGGAGGTCCTGACGTCAGGGCCACTGAGGTTGTAAACAGAGGAATGCCGCTCAGTGCTAATGTTGCTCAGTCCTGTAATAAATATGGCTTCTGCGCCAATGAGTCACTTGCTATTCAAATCCATTTAAGCCACTTTCAACAAAAATACAAATCCTTGTTTTCTCTGCTTGCGATGGGTATCTGCTCCTCCACAGAGCAGTTATGAGCCACAAACACACCCTGGAAACAGACTGCAGGCTCAGGGACGTGTTATCAGGATTACTGAGGTAAAAATAATGAATACTGCAATTTAGGGGCTCGGGCAAAGTAAACTAAAGCATCCCTTTAGTTAAGCTGTGAGACTGAAGATCTGAGCTCCCAAATTTAGCTGAATGAGTGAAAATCAGATTTGATGGAGACAAAAATCTCAGAAGTTCTCATATGAGGGGGAGGAAGTACGAGGGAAGTCATGATTATCTTCTCTCCAGGTACTGATCTAGCGTTTGAAAAAATGCCAAGTGTGTGATTAAAAAAACGGATGAACAATGAAGGTAGTTTAAACATGAGAAATACACGTATCATTATCCTCAGGCTACTGAAGCTTAAAATAATTGCATCAGGCATTTTCCACAAACAGTGTGGAACCTAACTGCTTTTTAGCATACAGTATTATAGTATAAAAAACACACATACATTAAAGTCCACAAATATTTGGACATTGACAATGTTCTTATCTCAGCTGATGAGCATAAAATACCGGAGCTGAAAGTAAATGATAAATATAAGTTTAAAGTGTGACTTTTGGTATTAAAATTGGAGCACAAACATTGCAAATGAGTGGATGGTGTTGGAATTACAGCACTTTTTGAAGAGGTACCCCCCTCCTCCCTCTTTAAGCAGCTGAAAGTATTCGGACAATATGCTGCTCAGCTGTTCCACAGCCAGAATCCCAAATTATCTCATTTAAAAGTGAACAATACAGTTGATTTTAAGTGTTGCATTTGCATCTGGAATCTCGCTGTTCATTTTCAGTATGAAATCTAAAGAGCTGTCACTGCTAGGGAAGCAAACCGCTATTGGACAGAAAAATAAAAACAAATCCACCAGAGAAAAAGCTAAACTATTAGGTGGGGCCAGTTGAACTATTTAAACTATATTCTTAATTTTATTTGAACTATATTGAACTGAACTATATTCTTAAAAAAAAAAAGGCCCTGATGCGCTCAGGAATACGAAAAGGCCTAGGATAATAACTTTGGTGGATTACAGAAGAATTCATGCAGAAGGACCTCTTCACAACAGCTAGCCAGATCAAGAACACTTTACATGAGGTTTGTATATCAGTGTCAAAGCAGCAATCAAGAGAAGACTTCATCAGAATAAATGCTTAGGGTTTATCTCAAGATCTGAACCATTGGTAAGACTCAAAAACAGGAGGTTCGCCAAAACTAATTTAAAAGTCCTGTATAGTTCTGGAACAACATCTTATGCCCTGATGAGACAAAGATCAACTTGTACCAGAATGACAAGAAGAGTGTGGAGAAGGGAAGGAACTGCTCGTGATCCGAAGCACACCACCTCATCTGCGATGAAACCATGAAAATTGTGTCGTTGTCCACATATTTATGGACCTAACTATACAGGACCTGTTGGAAAAAGAACCCTGGTTGTTTGGAAACACCGAACAGGCTCAGAGAAGATGGGCAACACACTGTGGGTGCAGCTTTCACTCCAACCAGGGAGTTACACACCTGATTCTGCTGACGAAGGTCTTTAGCAGACATACTATGTGTTTGAATCAGGTAGGTAACTGCATGGCTGAAACAGAAGGCTGTACCCACACCAGCCCTTTCTGTGTAAGGTTTAGACTTGCTGCTGTAAATTATGTTATACAACAAATGCAAATGCGTTTTAATATGGCTGCACTTGGTTATACACAGATAACCACTCATCTATGAGCGTGTGGAGCTTCGGGAATAAACACTAAAGCGCAGCACGGACACTGGAGCTCATGAGTCATGTGGTGGCGCGTCAGGGTGCATCAGAAACTCTCACGTCATACCATAAAGTGCAAATATTTTTCTTTTCACAGGATTTGTTACATCCACTTGAAGAATCTGGTATGGGCTGCGGCTGAAGACTGACAGCAAACCTCGCCCTTATTATGTTACGGAAACCAGGGAGAAAGAAATGTACAAACCCCAATTCCAGCGAAGTTGGGATGTTGTGTAAAACGTGAATAAAAACAGAACACAATGTTTTATAAATCTTATAAACCCACATTTTATTCACAATAGAGCATAGACAACATATCAGATGTTGAAAGTGAGACATTTCACCATTTCATGAAAAATATTAGCTCATTTTGAATTTGATGGCAGCAACATATCTCAAAAAAGTTGGGACAGGGCCATATTTGCCATTGTGTAGCATCCCCTCTTTTAACAACAGTCTGTAAACGTCTGGGATGTGAGGAGACCAATTGCTGGAGTTTTGGAAGAGCAATGTTGTCCCACTCTTGTCTGATGTAGGATTCTAGGTGGTCAACAGTCCTGGATCTTCTAAGCCAGATTTTTTGTTTTATGACGCGCCAAATGTTCTCTTTTGGTGAAAGGTCTGGACTGCAGGCAGACCATTTCAGCACCCGGACTCTTCTACAGTGAAGCTATGCTGTTGTGATTGATGCAGTATGTGGGTTAGCATTGTCTTGCTGAAATATGCAAGGCCTTCCCTGAAAGAGACGTTGTTGTAAAATCTCTATATACTTTTCAGCATTGATAATGCCTATCCAAATGTGTAAGCTGCTCACACCATAGGCACTACTGCAACCCCAGACCATCAGAGATGCAAGCTTCTGTACTGAGCGCTGACAACAAGCCGGATGGTCCCTCTCCTCTCTAGACCGCATGACACGGCGTCCATGATTTCCAAAAAGAATTTCAAATTTTGATTAATCTGACTACAGAACAGTTTTCCGTTTTGCCTCTGTCCATTTTAAATGAGCTTTGGCCCAGAGAAGACGGTGGCGTTTCTGGATCGTGTTCACATATGGCTTTTTCTTTGCATGATACAGCTTTAGCTCGCATTAGTAGATTGCACAGCAAACTGTATTCGCAGACAATGATTTCTGGAAGTGTTCTTGAGCCCATGCAATGTATTCCAGTGCAGAATTATGTCTGTTTTTAATGCAGTGCCGCCTGAGGACCCGAAGATCACGAGCATCCAATACTGACCTTCGACCTTGTCCGTTGCGCACAGAGATTTCACCAGATTCTCTGAATCTTTTGATGAAATTATGTACTTTAGATGGTGGGATATTCAAAATCTTCGCAATTTTACATTGAGGAAATTTTTCTGAAATTGTTCCACAATTTTTAGACTCAGTTTTTCACAGATTGGTGAACGTCTGCCCATCTTTACTTCTGAGAGACTCTGCCTCTCTAAAATGCTCTTTTTATACCCAGTCATGTTACTGACCTGTTGCACTTAACCTAATTAGTTGTAAAATGCTCCTCCAGCTGTTTTTTATTAGTACCTTTCACTTTTCCAGCCTTTTGTTGCCCCTGTCCCAACTTTTTTTGAGATGTGTTACTGCCATCAAATTCAAAATGAGCTAATATTTTTCATGAAATGGTAAAATGTCTCACTTTCAACATCTGATATGGTACATATGTTCCATTGTGAATAAAATGTGGATTTATGAGATTTGCAAATCATTGCATACTGTTTTTATTCACGTTCTACACAACGTCCCAAATTCATTGTAATTGGGGTTTGTATAATATTGTTTACATTGAACAAATGTCTCAGATATTACTTATTTTATTTTTGTTGAATGTCCTCTGTAGTGCAGGTTTAGGTATGGTAGAGTATATGGATGTTGAAATAGAGACAAGTAACTCAGCCTGTTGGGGGACACAGATTGATCAGTATTTCTTTAGAGGAGATACAGTACACTATGTGTTGGCTGAACTGTGTTAAACACAGTCTGATATTAATATAGTAATACGTACAAATAAATGTGAAATCGATGTTTTTGAAATGATTTTCAGCCTAGGCGTGTATGTTTTTGGAAGCGTATGGGATTGGGTAAGACGGTCTAATTAAGGATGTCCCACAGGCTGGGAATTGGATGGGTCAATGTGACCTCGTAATTTTCCCCAGAAATTCAGCTGGAAAAGAATAGGAGGAGATATTCCATGTTATCAAAAACAAGCCCTTCTTTAAGCACAGGGGACGCCTGAATCTTATCGCGTCTGACGCTACATGGTCTCACAAAGGCGTTGCCACATAGTGACCCTGTAATGTCACTTAAAAAACATTCCTACAACAGTGCGAGAACATTTCGGGTCACCTGGGATGTATATTTCTTGATTACTTTCATATGACACTCTCCATTTCGGTTTGTCAAGCAACAGCTGCCAATTTAATGCCGTTTATATGCATTTTACACAATCAGCAGACTGAATCTTTACAGTGATAATTCATAATCTGCGCTCAAGAATGAACTGCAGCCAATCAGATATCAGTAATATTGTAATCCTATTTGGCAAGGCTTCCATAACAAAGCAGAAAACATGCACACAGCTGAATTTATCAGATTTCAAAACTTATCTTAAATCACATTGGATGCCAGAAAGACCAACATCTACAAGTAAACGACATACTTTGTGTCATTTCTAAAGGGGTGGGAGCAACTAAGTCTTGGGGAATAAATAAATAAAAAGGAAAAAAGCCTCTTGCTCACCCCCCCCATAGACGTATGCACAGGGCAACCATGGTAACCTGTATGTAAAGTTCAGCATGTTGGGGGTGGGGGGTGGACAGGGTCTGACCCACTGCAGTGCCTGTTTTAACACCCCAACCTCAGTGTTGGTTCTGTGCTTGATGGACCAGTCTTGACACTGGGCATCATTACATTGACGATGACTTATTTCATTAGTCATAAAACGTGTGTAGTCATATTGTACTTGTGTATGGGCCATTCCATGCCAAGTGGACCAGTTTTTGGAAAGTTTGCACCACACTGTCTCAGAAAAATGTGAAAAAAATCATGGGTGTTTGCCATCATTTCAAATGGACAAATCCAAAATCTTAAGTTCCAATTCCAATTTTTCATGGAGTAATTGCCAATTTAAGGAGGGTGTGTATAGTCACTTTCGAATGTAGCAATGACTTATAAGCGTTTTTGAAGGGATGCAAATACACTTTCCAGTGCTGCGAAATTAATGTCACTTTAGTCTTGACTTTTTGGAGGTGGAAGTATGAATTTTACGTTAAAACTAAAATGGATATTGTTGCAGAAATCTCTGGCTTTCCCATGCCTTTTTGCGAGAACATCAATGTTCAAAACATCCTTGAATCTCTATCTTTTCAGACTGCATTACTGGTAAAAGTAATTTGAGTTTAAGAGCCAGGAGGAAATTTATTCCCTCATGACTGCCTTACCTCTCCAAATTTACGGGCAAATACTTGCATACATGGCAACTGTGACAGTTGATGGGTCCTGTCACTAGAAATGCCTCCTAATAAGTATGCGCCCCGGCTTCCCTGCCAATGAGCCTGGCTCTTTGGTGATGTGGTCAGTGCATGTGACTCTTACCCGGGAGTCTGGGGTTCAATCCCTGCTGGGGCTTTCCTTTGGCCAGCCACACAATATTACTTGATTATTAAACATTCATGAATTAATAGCAGTTTTGGCATTTTTATGATCCTTTGGGCTTAATTTTATAATGCATATGTTAGCCATTTACAAGCAAGTTGACAGGATTTACTTAGTGTTACAGGTTAATATAAGCTGCATAGCATGGTGAATAAAAATGCCAGAATTTTTCCAGAACAAGTCAGAAACACAAAATGAATTTTCTACTGTTTATTGCCCTAATATAGAAATTGCTCCACAAATTTTCTCAGATTTTTTCTGGCGTGTCCACATGACCAAATCATGCCTTGAATTTGGGCATTTTTTATCATAAGCATTTTCAGATGCAAGTTACTCCTAAACTAGAGCCAGGAGATGGGATTGGGTTTCAGGGGCCGGTTTGCTGTAGCTGCTGAGGATGAGGATGCAATATGAGCCCCTGATTATGCATACTTCAGTCAAGGGGACCAACTGAAAATCAAACAAAAATTTTGGTTCTGTAAAAATAGTCATTTTCAACAGGAAAGTCAAATGAGATACGCCAAATCTGACAGCAGATTAATACATTTCAGGTAATTTTACCTATGTGCACCCATTTATTCTAATTTAGGAGCACTGTAAAGTGTATTTGCATCCCTTCAATAATGCTTAAAGTCATTGCTACATTCGCAAGTGACAAGACACCCCCTCCTTAAATTGGCAATTACTCCATGAAAAACTGTGGTTCACTTGGGGCTGGTGGAGCTGGGGCTGGTGGAAATTAAGATTTGGGATTTGACCATTTGGGGCTGGAAATGGGATGGCAAAATTGGTGGGATTGGGGTGGGTGTGATTTACGCCCATGATTTTTTCAAATTTTTACTCTGACGGTGTGATTTAAACCCTGGTCCAGTTGGTGGGCTGGAATGATTCCTAGATACACATCATGGTGTGTCTCAATTGTTTACTCTGGGGCTGGTGGGAGGAGATTTACTCTGGGGCTGGAGGAGTTATTTACTCTGGGGATTATGTTTTATTTTCTCAATTAAAAAAAAAGACATGAACTGTGGTTCACTTTACTCTGGGGCTGGTGGAGTGTGATTTACTCTGGGGCTGGTGGAGTGTGATTTACTCTGGGGCTGGTGGAGTGTGATTTACTCTGGGGCTGGAGGTGATTTACTCTGGGGCTGGTGGAGAGTGATTTACTCTGGGGCTGGTGGAGGAGTGATTTTTACTCTGGGGGGTGGAGTGTGGTTACTCTGGGGCTGGTGGAGTGTGATTTACTCTGGGGCTGGAGGAGTGATTTACTGGGATTTGGACTCTGGGGCTGGGATTGGTGGAGGAGTGTGATTTACTCTGGGGCTGGTGGAGTGTGTGATTTTACTCTGGGATTGGTGGAGTGATTTACTCTGTGATTTACTCTGGGGCTGGTGGATTTACTCTGGGATGTGGATTTTACTCTGGGGCTGGGGCTGGGGGCTGGTGGAGTGTGATTTACTCTGGGGCTGGAGGAGTGTGATTTACTCTGGGGCTGGAGGAGTGTGATTTACTCTGGGGCTGGTGGAGTGTGATTTACTCTGGGGCTGGTGGAGTGTGATTTACTCTGGGGCTGGTGGAGTGTGATTTACTCTGGGATTGGTGGAGTGTGATTTACTCTGGGATTGGTGGAGTGTGATTTACTCTGGGGCTGGTGGAGTGTGATTTACTCTGGGGCTGGTGGAGTGTGATTTACTCTGGGGCTGGAGGTGGAGTGTGATTTACTCTGGGATTGGTGGAGTGTGATTTACTCTGGGGCTGGTGGAGTGTGATTTACTCTGGGGCTGGTGGAGTGTGATTTACTCTGGGGCTGGAGGAGTGTGATTTACTCTGGGGCTGGAGGAGTGTGATTTACTCTGGGGCTGGAGGAGTGTGATTTACTCTGGGGCTGGTGGAGTGTGATTTACTCTGGGGCTGGTGGAGTGTGATTTACTCTGGGGCTGGAGGAGTGTGATTTACTCTGGGATTGGTGGAGTGTGATTTACTCTGGGATTGGTGGAGTGTGATTTACTCTGGGGCTGGAGGAGTGTGATTTACTCTGGGATTGGTGGAGTGTGATTTACTCTGGGATTGGTGGAGTGTGATTTACTCTGGGGCTGGTGGAGTGTGATTTACTCTGGGATTGGTGGAGTGTGATTTACTCTGGGGCTGGTGGAGTGTGATTTACTCTGGGATTGGTGAGTGTGATTTACTCTGGGGCTGGTGGAGTGATTTTACTCTGGGGCTGGAGGAGTGTGATTTACTCTGGGATTTGGACTCTGGGGCTGGAGGAGTGTGATTTTTACTCTGGGATTGGGGGCTGGAGGAGTGTGATTTACTCTGGGATTGGTGGAGTGTGATTTACTCTGGGGCTGGTAGGAGTGTGATTTACTCTGGGGCTGGTGGAGTGTGATTTACTCTGGGATTGGTGGAGTGTGATTTACTCTGGGATTGGTGGAGTGTGATTTACTCTGGGATTGGTGGAGTGTAGTTTCTGAAGGGGCTGAAAGACTGAGGCTCTGGAGATCTGCTGTATCAACTGGTTTTTTGCAGGTTAAGGCATTTTAGGGATTAATTTGAGTAACTGATTGACTAAAAGATGTGACTAAACAGTGTATTTTAACCGAGCTGCTGATTAGTTGGGGGGAAAAAACTGCAAACTCTGCATGTATCTCGACATCTGAAGTGTGAGCTTAGATGACCCTGTTTTTTATTTGTTTTGTGAGTACTGGACAGAATTCGTAAAGGACAGAAGAACACTGCAAAAACCAAATCACATCTTGCATTTAAATCTTGTATTTAGACTCCAGTCTCTTATTTATATTACTACCCCAATTTCAAAAAAGTTGGGACGCTGTGTAAAATGTGAATAAAAACAGAATGCAATGATTTGCAAATCTCATAAACTGACATTTTATTCCCAACAGAGCGTTAACAACTTATCAGATGTTGAAAGTGAAACATTTTTCCTTTAAATGAAAAATATTAGCCCATTTTGTATTTGATGGCAACAACAATTCTCAAAAAAGTTGGGACAGGGCCATGTTTACCATTGTTTAGTATCCCCTCTTCTTCTAACTACAGTCTGTAAACGTTTGGGAAGTGAGGAGACCAATAGCTGGAGTATTGGGAGAGGAATGGTGTCCCACTCTCATCAGATGTTGGATTCTAGCTGCTCGACAGTCCTGGGTCTTCTTTGCTGGATTTTTTGTTTTATGATGTGTAAATGTTTTCAATTAGTGAAAGGTCTTGACTGCAGGCAGGCCAGTTCAGCACTCAGACTCTTCTACTGCGAACCCCTGCTGTTGTGATGGATGCTGTATATGGTTTGGCATTGTTTTGATGAAATATGCAAGGCCTTACCTGAAAGAGACGGTGTCTGGATGGGTGCATATGTTGTTGTAAAACCTCTATTTACTTTTCAGCATTGATAATGCCTTTCCTGATTAATCAAATTTTGAAATTCTTTTAATCTGACTACAAAACAGTTTTCCATTCTGCCTCAGTCTGTTTTAAATGAGCTTTGGCCCAGAGAAGACGGTGGCGTTTCTGGATCGTGTTCACATTTGGCTTCTTTGCATGATACAGCTTTAGCTTGCATGTGTAGATTGCATGGCGAACTTTGTTCACAGACAGTGATTTCTGGAAGTGTTCCTGAGCAGATGCAGTGTATTCCAGTGCAGAATTATGTCTGTTTTTAATGCAGTGCTGCCTGAGGGCCCGAAGATCACGAGCATCCAATACTGACCTTCGACCTTGTCCATTGTGCACAGAGATTTCTCCAGATTCTCTGAATCTTTTGATGATATTATGTACTGTAGATTCAAAGTCTTTGCAATTTTACATTGAGGAACATTTTTCTGAAATTTTTCCACAATTTTTAGATGCAGTTTTTCGCAGATTTGGTGAACCTCTGCCCAGCTTTGCTTCTGAGAGACTCTGCCTCTCTAAAATGCTTTTTATGCCCAGTCATGTTACTGACCTGTTGCCAATTAACCTAATTAGTTGCAAAATGTTCCTCAAGCTGTTTTTTATTGGTACCTTTCACTTTTCCAGCCTTTTGTTGCCCCTGTCCCAACTTTTTTGAGATGTGTTACTGCCATCAAATTCAAAATGAGCCCATATTTTTCATGAAATGGTAAAAAGTCTCACTTTCAACATCTGATATGGTACATATGTTCTACTGTGAATAAAATGTGGGTTTATGAGATTTGCAAATCATTGCATTCTGTTTTTATTTACAATATACACAGCATCCCAACTTTTTTGGAATTGGGGTTGTACATTTTTTCTTAGAAAAAAATATTGTACACTTATGTATGTGAGAAAGTTTTGACTCATTTCTAGATTTGTCCATGGGCTACAATAATTTCTCATACCCCATGGACAAATCTCAGAATTATTCAAAATTATCTCACCTCAGTGGCAATTTCTTTTTTTTTTTTTGAGAAAAGCAGCAATAGATATGTTCTTATGTTTAAATACAAGTTTAAAAGACTTGGTTTAATTTTGTTTTTGCTGTTTACCGGAATGACAAACTTTTTTTGATTGCGTATTAGTCAAGAGTCTCTGTCAAATACTTAAACTTAACCACTAAACTGTAAAACTATGCCACTGCCATGAGCAAAAGTAAAAGACTTTTGGTGTAAAAGAGACAGATTTTTATGAGCAGCAAACGTGATTAGGAAGAGGCTTGTTGTAAAACTATAATCCAGGAGATTTAAGAGTCCACTGCTCATCTCTGAACCTCCTCTGTTAAACATTAAAACACTCTGCTGAGTTATGTGCTTTGCCCATGCGACGCAAACACACAAGCACACACTTACAAATTCACGCCAGAATCCATATGTTGTTACTGTTCCCGTTAAAAAATACCTTTGGCTAATTACATGCAATATTTAGTAAAGGTAGCACTTTAGTTGAAGGAAACAGTTGTCATGATTGCACCGATTGATATGTATTTCAGACGGGGCAAGTTACTGGCCTGCATCAACCTAAGAAAACAAGAAATGAAAAAAAAAAACAGGCAGGAGGAATCATTTTCACACAGGAACTGGCCACCACAAAGTCCTGACCTTAAGCACAGTGGAGGTTATTGGGACGTGCAGCAGAAGATGGCAGAGTGGTTCAACTATCCCCTCCTCATGACAAGATCTCAAGCCAAAAACTAATGCAACTCTGATTGCAAATAACTGTTCTGATGTTGCATACGCTTGTCAAAACAATGACACAGCGAATTTGCACTGTAATCAAAAGCACAGGGTTTCTTACTCTCAAGGCAAAAAGTTAAGTTAGAAAATGGTACTTGTATTCTCTAAAATATTGCACTAATGCATCATCATCAGGTGTTACTGTATTGTCATAGGAGGTGCTGTATAAGGTAGCTGGCCAATAGTCGGTGTTCCATTAATGTTTATATACCTGAGAGTGCATGTATAGCAGGAATAACTGTTCATTCGTTTAGCGTGAGCTGCATTTTCTGTGGCACGACAGCGTGAGATAGCCTGGAAAGTGTGAGACTGGGCAGCCCTGATATTTCTTCTTCTTTTGTTTTGGAGAGAGAGTGGTAAAGGGTCACGAGCTGAGATTTATGGAGGATACACTTTTGGAAGGAGTTAGAGGGACACAAAAGATTTTCTCACCCTGCGACAGAGCAGAGACAGGGGGTTCATTATTTTCCTGGGTGCTGTGACCCATTTCCCCAGTGACAGGCAGTAAAATTTTCGGTAAAGAATGCCCTTCTCTTGGTCCAAGCTCTCAGCTTCGGAGACTTCTAATTAGCCTGCAGCAATGTGAGCTAGTACTATCCTCTGCTGCAAAAGAGATTAGCTTTTCCTCATAACTGGCCCTCCAGTGGAGAATGTGCATTTGCCCAATTTTAAATGACGTTTTTTTAGAATTAATTTCTACTTCAAAGTCATATTTTCCAAACAGTGCAACTGAATTTGATGCTAATGTGCAGGCAGCCTAATTCTCTTGAACCCTTGAGAGAAATGGGCCAGGGATACATCTCACTGGTTTTAACAGGTGGGCATTGCAACATAACATAAAAACATGACCTAGATATTCTAGGAAATACTGACAAGTTTACTAATTCCTGATCCATAAAGTTATTTTATGTTATCACCCATGGTTTTGCTGCTCTGTCAATGAATGAATTAATGAATATCTGTATTTGCCTTCATTGGAACATGGAAATCCATTGGGAGCTAAGTCTCATTTGCAGTGGTGCTTTGGTAACAGAAATAATAACATCGTCATTATGAAACATAACCCTTGTACAATACTATAAACCATAAAATCATCATACATCTGTACATTCAATAGATTCAACTGATATTGTCATGGCAACATTATTTAAGACATACACAGACCTCAAGTCCCACATTCTAAGACTACTTTTTAAAATGAGCTCCATTGGAGTTACAGGAGGTATTCTGGATGGATTCAAAACTGGTTACAGGACAGAACACAAAGAGTGGTGGTCAGTGGTATCTCATCTGAGCTAGGTATGGTGGGGAGTGGCGTCCCCCAGGGATCGGTGTTGGGACCCCTGCTGTTCCTCATCTACATTAATGATCTTGATAGGAATATTGAGAGCAAATTGGTTAAGTTTGCAGATGATACTAAATTTGGAGGTTTGGCAAATAGTTTAGAGTCCACTAAAGTGATTCAGGATGATTTGGATAGAATCCAGAATTGGCTAGAAATGTGGCAAATGAAATTTAATGTAGCGAAATGTAAAGTTGTATATGTAGGTAATAAAAACATTAGACAGGATTACTTCATGGGAGGTTTAAAACTGGAATGTGCTCCACATGAAAAAGATCTGGGAGTGATTGTTGACCAAACCCTCACAGGTTCTAGCCATTGTGCCGTAGCAGTTAAAAAAGCCAATCGGATGCTGGGATACATTGCCAAAAGTATTGTGTACAAATCCAAGGAGGTCATACTTCTCTTGTACAACAAATTCGTCAGACCACATCTGGAGTATTATGTACAGTTCTGGGGACCATACTTTAAGAAAGATATAGAGGCTCTAGAAAAAGTTCAGAGAAGAGCCACTAAGCTAATTCGAGTTATAAAACATGAAAGCTATGAGAAGAGGCTGAAGATCCTTAATCTCTTTAGTCTTAGGAAAAGGAGACTTAGGGGTGATCTGATTGAGGCCTTTAAATATGTTAAAGGGATTAACAAAGTGAATTATGTAGGATTCCTTCGGCCAAGTGTTGTTAGTAGAACTCAGGGTCACAAATGGAAGTTGGCCAAGGGTAAATTTAGCACTGATATTAGGAAACATGTTTTCACCCAGAGAGTAATTTCGATGTGGAATAGCTTGCCTGACCATATTGTTGAGGCAGAAACCTTGGGAGTTTTCAAGAGCAGGCTTGACTTAAAGCTAGATACCACTGAGTCATTGAGTATCCGAAGTGATATATTCACAATAGTAAAAAGAAACTGGTGAGCCTAGTTGGGCTGAACGGCCTGATCTCGTCACGCGTTATGTTATGTTAATCTTCATCACATGTTTGAATGTCTCAAGTTAAATTAAGGCATTCAATTTGAAAGTCTCTTGAAGCCTATTCAATGCCCTGTAAGCAAAATAACTACAGGCAGTTTTTCCAGCTCAGTTTTGACTCACAGGACCTCAAGAGCAAACCAATCTGGAGATCCTGCCTGGCATAAACTAGAACACCTTGTGATGAAGGGTGTCAGGTAATTAGATAACTTTTGCATGATTGCTTTCTAAAAAGATGTCAGCCAGTGCTGCATTCTCCTAATAGCTTGGGATGGCCAGCCCACTGCAGGGCTGCCAACTCTCACGCATTCGCCGTGAGTCTCATGCCACTTAGAGGCATTCACGTTCCCATGCTGCAGTCAGCAATTATTCAATTGATTCATAATTGAGTCGTTGAGCATGGAAGTTAACCAGTTTCACATGCATTACTGTGGATTTCACCACTAATGACACGGAAATCGATTATGACTCGGGAATTCTCAGGCTTCTCTTTACTGAGGGATTGAAAGCAATAGAATTGCATAAAAACAAAAACAAATGGTCTTATTTCATTAAAACAATTTAAACGATTATGAAACACACATATTGTTTCCAATCCCTGAGTAAAGAGAAGCACGGGAAGTCCGGAGTCATAATCGCTTTCCATGTTACTTGTGATGAGGTGCACCTTTACGCAAGTGAAACGGAAACTTCAATGTGCAAGGATTTTAATTCCGCGTGAGAATCTCATTAAGCATTCAATGAACAATTGCTGACTACGGTGAATACGCCTTCAAAATGCGTGAAACTTACACCGTATGCGTGAGATTGTGTAGAAAGTTGGCAGCCCTGCACTGCCTGACACGGAGAACAATGACATGTTCTAAAATGACCCTAGTTATATAGCAAAGTGTTACATGATAGATAGTGTGAAGCTGTTTCAAGGTGGTAGGGGTAGTGTGGATATACATAAATAATATTGCCGTAATCAAGTACTGGCAGGAAAGTGGACTGAAGTAAAAGCTTCCTATTATCATGTGAGAAACATGGTCTGTTTCTGTTAAATAACCCTTTTCTCCGTCTTAAGTTTGTTCAGTAGCTCATCAACACGTGTTTTAAAAGACAGCTTTTCATCAATAAATATTACAACTATAATGTCCTTGTACAATGACAGTTGCTTGATTTCAGAGCCATCAAAGGAGCAAATTCATAATGGACTTTCCCTCAAAAATTGGGATTGAGAATAATGCATGTATTTTGTTTTCCACATTTCAAACAAGTTTAAGCTGTAAAAGGATGTGCTGAAAAGAAATAAAGACCATTTGAAAAGCAGATAAGGCTTTGTATAATAAATATACAAAGTAAAAAGTAAAAGTCCTAGAATCAAACCTTGTGGTACACCTTTAGTGACCTGCTAAAAAGTGGATTAAAAAGAGTCCTCAACAAAACACTGGATTTAATTTGAAAGATAACTTTTGAACTATTTGCAAGCATTCTGATCTACCTCTATAATGGCTAGTCTATCTACTAAAAATGAAAGGTCATCTGTGTTAAAGGCTTTAGATAAGTCAATAAGCACAGTGCTGCCCATCGTCAAGTCCACAGACAGTATCACTCACAGCAAGAGATGGCTCTGATACAGTACTATAACCAGATCTAAAACCAGACTGAGAAGTATTTAAAATGCCATTTCTGCTTTGAAACAAATTAAGCTTGTGGATTATCAAGGATTCAAGAGTCTAAGTGGGTGGTAATTATTAAGATCTTTACTGTCTCCAACCTTATGAAATGGAAGTTCCGCACATGAGCTGTATATTAGATCTTTGGTACAATGCCTAAGCTAAGTGAAAGTATGAAAATGTGTATTAAGGGCTGGGCTGTAACTGCAGCAGCTAACCTCAACAGTCCAGGGTCCAGAAGATCAGCACCAGCAGACTTTTTATGGTATCTGCTATCAGCTCTGATGTCGTAAGATGAGGTAACAAACTTATAAATGTTTTTATTCATTCAGTTATTTTGAAAATACCCATCAGTAATTCATTCATTAAGTCCTGCCGTCTAATGCTGTCATTGGGTCAGGACAGCGGCGGAGAATGTTTAATTCAATTCATAGACTGAAGAATATGATATGTTTAGAATTAGGAATGCTGTCAAGACAAAGTGTTCTGATATGAATGTTTTGTCAGTGTTACAACATCGCAGTATGTTGCAGCAGAATTGTGAAAATGTTTTGTGTCAGCTGGGATTTTACTGCTGGAGTGGGCGTAACACTCGCATTTACATTTAGACAGTTCAGAAAATTAAACACATTAATTTTACAGTTTGCGCAATGTTTCATGAATGAAATGCACTTTGACATAACCTAATTAACTGAAGTTATGGAGTTACATTGCGTAAATTCACCCCAGAATTGTAAGTTTCAAGGGTGGGGTTGCTGTCATAGAAAAGTCATTTTTTCAAGTAAGATCTTCTCCTGGATGAAGAAGTTGATGTAGCCCACACATGCTTCTGTGTGAACAGGAACAGGAACAGGAAGTACAAGGGAGTCTTGTCCATGTTTCTACCTGAATGATCAGCCTATTGTGGAGTCAATGTGTGACGACTCCCATACTAAACCCACCCGTTTTCTGTGGGCTATCAGTTTGATCAAAATTAATCCTGTCTGATCTTGCTGGCTATGTTTTAATGAAGCCATCAAACAATTAAGGATTAAATTTCATCGCTTGCTGGGCAGAAAATCAAAGTCAGTCGTCATAGGTGAGTACTTAGAGTTGATAGCTGCCCTTGTGACTGCAGCAGTATGTTAGGATGTGGAGCTCTGAGTTTCCAATGAAACCAGGGCAGGAGCCCAAGGATTCTCACTGTCATGCAGCAGGGATTGTAGAATCTGGCCCCAGAATCCACACTCAGCCTTCGTTTCCGTGGGTTATTCACTGAGTAACTTGCACAGTGATCACCAAATCCAGACGACAAACCAGACTCATGACCTGGATTTCTTCTTTCCTGAGTGATTGACAAATTAACCGAAGAACTGGTGCTTTTGATGGGCCAAACTGTCAGTACGCCTGACTCAAAAATGAGTGTGAAAAACAAGCAGTTCTCAGATCTTGAGGACCGTGATCTGATGATCCCTGAGCCAGAGCTTCTGATTGGCTTGACTGTGTGCGCACCTGAGCCAGGTTAAGGGACGGTGGAAAGCCAAGGTCATGTCTGCACCAAACTCCCTACTGTTGTGCCCTCAAAGCATGTACTACCAGCTAAACATACTAAACAGGGTACTCAAAGCAAGCACTATCAAGTAAACGTACCAAACATGGCATTCAAAACATGTACTATCAACTAAACATACAAAATATGGCACTCAAAACATGTACTATTAACTAAACATGGCACTCAAAACATGTTCTCTCTAAACATACTACATCCAGCACTCAAAACATGCACTATTGACTAAACACACTGAACATGGCAGCCTCTATGAACTGGCATCAGGAACCACTCAGATGTTCTCATATGAATTTGTGTATCTGATTAGAGGCAGCTGTCTATTGTCCAGTTCCCATATACAACTTTTATGAACACAACACTGAAGATTGGAGTTTAATAGTGTAATGGTCACTTGTTTTTGTTTGAATAGTGTTTACAATTCTGAACTGTTAGAAGGTGCACAATATTGCAAAAGGTTTGTGTTTTTCTTTTGTTTTAATCCCGTTAACACTCCTCTTTCGACCAGCGTAAGCCTGGGGATTATCGCGAAAGACTTCACTGGATTAGTATTAGATCTGCAACCTCTGAATACATAGCACTTACAAAACAAATCTCTTTTAAGATGCCTACTTTGTCATACAAAGCAACTTTTTAGTCATATAAGCCTAGCTTGATACAGTGTGTAAGGTATCTTAAGGTTAGGGTGATAGCGGTGTAGTGGGTAATGCTGCTGCCTTTTAGTGAGAAGGTTGTGGGTTCAAATGCAGCCTGGGGCCTTTCTGTGTGTAGTTTGCATGTTCTCCTTGTGTTTCTGTGGGTTTCCCTCTACAACCCAAAAATACTGTATGACAAACTGATTGGAGATTTAAAACACAGGCACGAGTGTCTTGGTGAGTTTGCCCTATGATGGGGTCCTGGGATAGACTCCCTGTGACCCCAGACACTCTGCGCATGTCCCATAGACTTTATATAAAAAACACATTCCAAGGCCTGTCCCTCTTCTTAATGAAACAGTTATAATGCTGTTCTTATCACTGGGAGCAACCCCAGAAAATGCTCCATTTCTTAACTATTTTATTTATTCCTTATTTTCTTCTTTCAAATTGTTTTACTGAATTGTTAAGGACTTTAAGCAGCATTTTATGGATGAAAAGTGCTATATAAATAAGGTTTATCATTATTAGAAAAAAGTTGCATGCGCTACATTTGTAGGACTGCCTTTAGCCTTGATTGTGGTGCTCATTCATCGTGATGTTGTTTTCACAATCTTATACAATGTTGTACATTTATTTCTGACCAGAGTTGCGACTGGAGAGTCAAATCACCCCTTAAAGCTTCTCAAATCTCAAAGACTTTTAATTGGTTAAGGTCAGAGGTCTGTGGCAGCCATTTCATGTGTAAAACGATTCCTCGTGCTCACTGAACCACTCTTTCACAATTTGAGCCTGATGATTCTCAGCATTGTCATCCTGGGATATGCCTGTGCCATCGGGGATTAAGAAATCCATCGATGGGATCACCTGGTCGTGAGCCGCACTCATGAGTGGCTTTCTACTGTCCGTACGGCTGTTTAGTCCCAATCCTGCAAGGTCTTGTCCTTTTGTTCAAGTGAGTTTTACTGTCGATTTTTTACAATGAGACCTCACCGAGCGATTTAGTGATCTCCGATCACGACCATTCATGGTCTTTTTCTGACCCTTGTTCTCAGCAAAGTTGATGTTTGATCACTATCCTTCCTGGGTTTAATAATCCATTGGACTGCTCTTGACCCAGTTCCAGGGATTTCGGCAATCTCCTTGGCTGTTTTCTGTCCTAGATGCCGGCCAAAAATGTGTTTTTCTTGAGAAACAGTAACACCTTTTCCACAATTAAGAAATAAGTCTTCCAGCTTAGTTTTTTAGGAAATCAGAAGCTACACACTGCCTCAGTCAGGGTTAAAAAAATTGTTGTCAGCTAAAACATATTACTGCAATAATGATTTTAACCATCAGCTCTTTTAATAAGTATAAGCTTATTTAAATTCAAACAGCAACTTTTTCTGGCCAGGAATGTAAATTATTATTATTATTATTATTATTATTATTATTGATTCATGTTCACCCTCTGCACAGGGTTTTCTGTATACAGTATATTGTGTTATCAGTCAGTATTTGTACAGTAATGTACCGTGCATGTGTATGCTCTTTGGTTCATTTGTCACAGTCAAAGCACATTTTATTTTCAAATGTCAGAGAAGCTAATCATTTGGTCTATCATTGTCAATTTGCAATATCTATTCCGTTTGCTCAAAAACTGCACAGGTTTCTGTGGATGAGAGCAAATGCTGAGTTACAGATGGTAGATAAATGTAAAATGTGTGGATACCCAGGGTCCCTGAGGCAGAGGTAAATGTAACTCAGAAGATTCTAGGTGTGGACTAACCAAAACAATTAAAAGACATGGGTGTTGTAAAAATAACTTGAATATATTTCAATGTATTAAAGCCTTGATTGAAATGGGCTGCGAGAACAGCACACAGTGAAGTTAGTGTGAGGTCGTCCATTTATTTACAGTACAGCTGGAGCTTTATGCAACCAAGATGATAGAAGCAACAAAACAAATTAATAATCCATCTTAGAGCCTGTGAATGCGGCATTCTTTTCCTCAGCAGGACAGTAAATTTTTTATGAACTTGATTTGAAGTTAAAGTTAATGGGTCACACAGTGATAATAAATAAGCGGTTGGTTCTGTTGTTTGACTGTAAATTAATATCAATATCTCTGATAAAGCTACACGAGCATCATAATAAATGAATAATAATCTGGCTCTATAGTTGCAATAACTGTCGGGGCTCGGCATGATTGACGGCTGTTTTTATTATTGCTGGTTATTACTGTGCTGTTCTGCATGGACAAAATATTTCTGCCAACAGACCACGCTGCTGATTGGGTGGAAGCGCCTATGCTTGGCAGGTGATTGGCTGCAGAGGTGTGCCAGTATTCTGGTGAAAACATTCCAATCATGTACTGTCGGCCTCTCGCCTGAAAGGGTCACCTGACCAGCTGGCTGTCCGATCAAATTCTGGGTCAGCTGAGCAGAGGAATGGTGGATGCTGTCGCAGTTAGGAGGCTGCAAACCACTGGCAGATCCAGGAGTAGCAGGATCAGGTACTTCAGTGGGTGATCGACAGGCGATGAAGGAAAGACTGATCGTGTGTGAGGGACAGGCTGGGGTTCAGAGCACAGCAGCCTGATACAGGCAGGACCGGCGCAGTGAGGTCAAACAGGCAGGAGCTGGTCTGAACCAGGAAGTAAATCCAAAGAGAGCGGGAGAGGCGGAGCAGGAGGGCGAGACAGGAGGAGGGCAAACAGACGCAGGGCAAGGGAGGCACAAGACAATCCAGCAGGGAACAGAAGACAAAGACTGGCTAAAATCCTTTATCACAAGATGGAACAGAAGTGGAACTATAGCGACTGGAAAACGGATGTGGGTAATATAAAGGCAACAAGAAATGCATCAAACGTCAAACGGAAAGTGACAAAGGACAAAAAACACGACACAGACCCTAGAACTGAGAGACACTGGACGTGACAAGAAACATGTATTTGAATGCTTGTGCACATTTGGTGATTGGAATGAGCTCGGAGTCTTTGACGCAGCCAGATGGAGTCATCTCGCGTGGCGAGAGGTTTGTTTGGTGAATAAATAATATTTATAATCTGACTGTCGTCAGCCAGCACCTCATGGAATGACCTGTGGTGTGTGCTCTCTCGCATCACCACCTCTCTGTCTAAAATACACACAGAGTGGTGTGACACATGTTCAGATGTACCCTGAGAAAGAGTTCGTAATATTCTGTAGGTTGTGTATAATGGATTTGAGTACTCCCCAATGCATAACTATAAGGCATTCCCCTGAGTGGACGTGGAGACAGGAAGTGGGAGAGGGTGCTGACTTCAGTGGAAAGGACTGGGAGCCCGATATGCCAGATATTATTCCAGCTGTAGATCCTCCATTGATGTCTGAAAGGTTCCCATAGGAAAGACTCATGCTGTCAGTGCGCCTTTGAGTTAAGCTGACCGCGAGCAGACCTCTCTTTCAAAAATGTATTTATCCCATGTTTCCACCATGGCTCTGGCATGCAGAGTGTGCTTATGTTAGTTTTTCATGTCTTGGTTTTTCGATGGCTATAATTTTACTTGTTCTTCTTCTATCTTTAACAGCGGTACAGATGCTCTGGTCAGGCTCTTTTTTTTTTTTTTCCTCAGTACGTGTTTTTCAGGTTGTCTCCTGCAGACCCTGTGTCTGCTCCTAAATCAGAGCTTAAAAACAGTCTGTTCTTGGAATATGCAAGGAATTCATTGTGCTGAAAAAAGGAAGTCTTTAGGAAAACTACAAACTAAAACACTTTTGCTTTGGTGAAATGTGTCTAATTGTGGTGTACAATGCATCTTAGGTCCGATTTCACTATTTTGAACAGTCTTTTCTGATATCTACTGCTGAAGTTGATTTCTGTTAACAGAGCGACATCTAAAGTAGCATCCCTGCCACAGACACAGTGGAGATGAATCAGAGAGTCGTCTTCAACTTGCTGTAGCATCCACCATAACCATCAGATATTGGTTTCATTCCCATAAGAACGGCAACTTAGGGGTTCTGTCTCAGAATTACTGCAAATCAAATTTATTGCGCTACTCCTACAGAGAGAAACCACTAATTTAGCAAAAGGATGTACCAATTTTCTCCATGCTATCAGCCTCTTATATCCAGAAAGCAGCATTACGGCTTTGTGGGCAATTGAGGGTGTGGCCGTGATATCTGGCTTAGTTTCCAGTTGCTACTATTTATGCCCCGCCCCTTCTCTCACAAAAGGGAGTGAGGAGGTGAAAGTCATTCTGGGTAATGTAGGAGAATAACTCACTGAAGCAGATCAGACTGAAGGCTGACGGGACCGTTCCATACAAAATGAGTCATATATTAACCATCAGCAAAAAAAGTTCCTTAATTCTTATTGCTGGATATGATATTGATGATATTGCAATATTTGGTCATACTCTTGAATTTTGTGTGGTTCTTTAAAATATGCTGCAAACGATAGTGGGCCTGTTTTGCCAAATACTGTATTTAAAACACTGACTTACTGAGTTCAGGGCATCTAATACAGCCTTTATTATGTCACCATGTTTACAGAGGGACACAGTGTAAAGCTGCTTTCACACCGGACGCGAAACAAATTTTTCGCACGACAGATTACATTCAAAGTCAATACAAAGCCGCAAAACGCGTGTATTCGCGTCTTTGCATTGACTTTGAATGTAATTTGTCCTGCGAAAAATTCGTTTCGCATCCGGTGTGAAAACGGCTTAAAACGTACATTAGAGGACTAATCCCCGCACACATGGCCATCTCTCACAGAGTCCCCGTCCCAGACTCACTGTGGTTAGCAGCCTCCAGAGATCTGTGCATAACTGGCTTCACGCTGCTCAGTGAAATGGGATGGTTTCACCATAGAGATATATAATAGAACCAGAGAGAACGAGGAAGTACCTTTGCTTCAGCCAGTTAGCATGTTAGCTTCCTGCTTCCGCATCTCCCAAGGATGCAACTTTGTGGCCAAAGACGTGGCAGCTCCATAGACACCAATTGAAAAGCGCACATTTTTTTCTTGCCAAATAAAGCGAAAACAAAAGAAAATGTATTCGGTAATCCTTCATTATTTTGCTCTTTGTCTGACGCAACTGTTCGATGTTTGCCGGTAAAATAAGAACTGCTACTTAGAGCTTGATGACAGCTTGTGCACGAGTTTGGTTGTCCAGCTGTTACTCTGACTTAGCAGCCGCCGAGATGTGGTTTTACCGCCGCATGCTACGTGTCTCTTATGTAGATCGGGTCACCAACGAGGAAGTACTCCGACGGGTCGGAATGAAGCGACAGCTCTTACATACCATTGAAGAGCGGCAACTGAGGTTCCTTGGACATTCAATCCGCAAAGAGGCACTTGAAAACCTGAGCCTCTCGGGAAAATTGGAAGGCAAACAAGCCCGTGGCGGGCAGAGGAAGCAGTTCCTCCACAACTTCCAGCTCAGACCCGCCCGAAAGCTCTGGGACAGTGCAAGAAACCGTGAAAAATGGCAAGAAATCATTCGTCAAACACCGAATCGGTGATGGCAATTAGTAGTGTTACTCTGACTGCAGCAGTTCAGCCAATGAGTGTATAGTGTGTGCGCGTTCCAGATTAACAGCGTTGCTCGTCATTTCCCCTCAAACACATTCGCCAATCCGCACAGATGACACACATTTTCTTGCCATTTGTGCTGTGTAATCAGATTGGCAATCTTATGAAATGGTGCCGGAAATAAGCATCGATGGAACGTCATTTTTATAGATGGCGTCGGTCAATTCCGTACTTCTTGGGCTGAAGTAGCTAGCCTACCATCTCCCATTGAAAGTAATAAGGGTGGTACTTCCTCGCTCTCTCCAGTTCTATTGTATTACCTCCATGGGTTTCACTCAGTTTGGGTTGGCATTATTTGTTGCTCGAGCGCCTCGTTGAGTCTGTCGGAACAAATTAAAGGAGCTGTGTCACGATTACTGAGCACACTCACAACTTTGGATAAAGAGAATCTGCTCGACTGCATGTCAAAATTTACTTCCATCCTTGCTAATCCATCATCGTTTTGCATTGCTTTTATGTAGATTTAGTTACTCCGGCATTATGCTTTTTATATGAAAGAGTTTTCTTTAGAAATTAAAATATTCAATGACATCTTCAGTGTTTTAGCCAAAGGATATGAAAAATGCAAACTGTTTTCCAAACGCAGTAATTATAGAAGAAGGTATTCTTCCTCTATGATGTTTATCGACGGTTAGCAAACCAGCTTACATTCTGAATGTCCTTCGGCTAGACCGGTAAAATAGCGCTTTGAATCCTCGAATGTTCATAGAAAACTCTTTCATATAAAAAGCATTCTGCCTGAGTAACTAAATATATGCAAAATGATGACGGATGGGCAAGGATGGAATCAGATTTTGTTTTGCAGTCGAGCGGATTCTCTTTCTTAGGCGAAGAATTTTCAAAGGCCCGAGCATGCTCTGTAATAAAGATGCAGCTCCTTAAATTTGGTGCCATTTCAGCGATCATTGATCAGATCTTTCATGGGCTGAATGTAACCATAGAACGTCAAAGTTAAAGGCTACAGTGAAATGTACTTGGTGTACAAATAGTTAAATTTGCTCAGTGACGTGTGTCATTTCTGATAGTAATGGATTATCCTGTATTTTTGTGGTATCTGATCACATCTTTATTACCTCTCCCCCCAGGCTCCTCTCATGGGCACTGGAACTATCTCGGTGAGTAAACACACACGGCGCGGCTTTCTTCTTTTCCTGCACAACACTTACTGTTATTGATCCTATATATTATGGTCACTCCAGTGGTCAAGACACCAGCATCTTAAACAATCATAAATCATTTTGATTTAGTGCTGAATATATATTGATACTTTATACAGGCTTTCTGACTTTGCTCCCAGTTCAGGAAAAAATGAAGCATTTTTTGCACCAGTGTTGAAATATAGCATGAAGTATGAACATACCATGATGAATGTGTTATGGATGACACAAACTATTCGCAAATATAATCTTTTAAAAAAATGTTTTACATTTATTAAGATATTTCTATACTTTTTCGTCAAATATACCTTGCAGTACAAGTTTTTGTATTGCAGAGAGTATGTTTTATGACAAAGCTGAGAGACGGTCTTCTTCAGTGGAATAAATTTGTAATGAACATACGAGGACTCCAATCGCGGATCAAGCTCAGAAGAGCGTCTTTTATTTGACTGGGAATGTTCAATGCTCATGGTCAGAAAAAAAACAGAAACAAGTCAGAAGCCAGAATCAGGAATATCACAGGTAATCAGAATCAGAAACCAGGGACAGGCAAGGGATCTATTAACCAGAAAATCCGTCAGCACAAAATACAGAAACAAAGGGGTATCTAAACTAAGGGAAATAGGGAAAAGGGGAAAGGGTAATTGGATAGGGAAAGGGAGACAAAGAAATTAACTAAACAAAGGGAATGCAAGGGAATATGGGAAAACGAAAGACTAGCAATCAAAATTCACAATCACTCGACGCAAATACAAAATATCAACTGGTAACAATGAAACACGAGACAAATCTTACAACAATCGAGAAGCTCACTAGAAAGAAAGGCAGAGACGAGACGACCAAGACTGAGCAAGGAACTAAACGAATCGACACTGACAAGAGGAAAAGTGGGGTTTTATAAACAAACTAATCAGAGTGTTTAGCCCAAGTAATAAAGGACAGCTGGAGAGGAGGCAGAATCTAGAACAGCAAAGGATGGTGATAGGACAGATTGGGGAAGTAGGTGTGCCCTGCTTCTTCAAACTAACTAATCAGCGTGCCTAACTACTCTGCTCTAATGTGTAGTCCTACCCATTTCTAATCACCCGTGCCTCAGCTAAACTATTCTCAGGTGCAGGCAGTTAACAAGCACAGGAAGAAGGAAGCAGGAAGTACCCAACCAGAAAAAAACAGGGAAGAGATTGTGAATGGAAACAAGACAAGACACCACACTTGGGAAACACAAAAGGGAGCTCAGTACAAGGAAGACAAGAGACAAGCATTCATAAAACATGAACAGTCACACTAGAAAACATTAACTAAACACAATGAAACTAATAAATCTAAGCAAAACATACATCAAACATAAAATCCTTAATTCACAACAAAATTAGCAGTTTAGATTTAAGAGGATAAAGTGATTGGTGAGTGAAGTGCACTATGGGATACCATTGCATAATGGAGCCATTTCAGTAAGAATGCTGTGACCCCCCCCCCTTCACTTTTTAATCTGAACTCGTTGGCCCCTTTCTTAAAACCAGAGAATGCATACTGATGTAGGATTCTGGGATTTTATGCTCATGGTGAATGTGATGAGGAAATTGACAGGGGAAACTGACCTGAGATCAGTGCCTTTGCATTTCAGGGGCTTTGTAATTGTGGGCTACAGAGTCAACTGCAAAATGCGCTAAATCACAAAATTGTGATTTGAATTAAATCTGAAGATGCAGACAGAGGCTGTGTAAGGAATGTATACTTGTTTACTCACTCACTAACTCTATCACTCACTCACTCACTCACTCACTTACTTTATAGTGTTTTCTATATGAAACATTGACTACATAGTGCTTTATACCGTGAGTGAGTGTGTACGTTCCAAACACAGCCTGACTTTGAAAGGTCATGGAGGTTGAATAGTCTAAAATCTACCACTTTGTCTTAATGTCATAGCACTCTAAAGAAGATCATTCATTCTCATTATCTGGACCATTTCAAAACATAGGCTTCTGTGCGCATTCCAGCGTTCCTTACGTCTTAACATGGTAAACCTGCACTATATCATTGTTCTATTCTCAAGACTTCCAGAAACATACATACATTTCATTGTTTTGTACTTTCATGCATAGTCACCAATATAATATCAGTTTATAACAGATCATAAATTTATTATTGACCTGTGTTCTACTCTAAGGTGCCCAGTTAATATAATGCACTAAATCATATTGGTATTATGAAAATATTACAGGTCATAGATAACATATGAATGACCAAGATTCTATGGGATCTCCGGTGAAGTCTTGATAATGTTATGAAATAAATACACAAAAAACGGTATAAAACACAAGCACATGTCAGACAGGAAACAATGTGTATCATATAACACTTGGCCATTTTAACCAATGTTTATATTCTCCTGAAAAGAGGGGATTCTGTGAGGTACGGAAGTATTTGGACGACGACAGTGTTACAGGGATGTAATTCCATCACACTTAGCAGTGTACTGATGTAATACACTCAAATTAAAGAGAAGACTGCTTGCTTTGACGCAAGAATGCTGTATGTCCGCACATATCGACTGGACACAATATTTACCCTAAGATCGCTGAAATAAATTAAAAAAATATATAACTCATGTGGCAACTTGTTTGAAGGAGCCCCCTTTAAACAAGTCGCCACATGATAGGTTAAACAGCTTTGAGTTTGATATCTTACATCATTGAGCAACAATAGCTGCATTCAGCGCTCTAAGGGTTAAACTGGAAAATGTGGAGCAAAAACACACAACGATGTACACTATAAAATGTACAGAGTTAGTCTGACTGTAGGAGGGTTTATTTGACTTCAGCAGAGAATATACAGGTTCAAATGTACTCTATTAGTGCTAATATAATGTAGAACATTTATTCACAGTAAATGAAATTAAGCTGCTGTCCAAATACTTCTGGGCACCACAGCTCCTGTCACAGTGATGAAGCCTGAGGTCCAGCCTCATGCGCTCAGGGTGGGGTCAGGGGTGTCCCACTAATTACGCTCCCCCTCCCCTTACAGACCAGAACACCTGGTCCTCAGAGTTCACACACTGCGGTGGCCACGCCCAGTCGCCCATCAACATCGCCACGGGAGACGTCATCTTTCACCCGACGCTGCAGCGCATAAAGCTGGAGGGGTACGACCTGTCGGACGCCGAGCCTCTGAAGCTGGTGAACAACGGGCACACATGTACGGACCGCTCTCTCTCCCTCTCTCTCTCCCCACCTCTCTCCCCCCCTCTCTCTCTCTCCACTGTCTACTGCGACTTTACTGACATTTCATCTGGAATTTCAGTGTTTACTGCCATTGAATAATTATGTGTGCTGAGATGGTTCTGTTGTTAAAACACTGGTGTGGATTTGGATTTAAAGATGCTTATGGCACGCGCACCAACAATTACAGTTTTTCACTATTGCTAAAACGCATTCCACGAAACATTGCTCCATTTTCCCAAAACTCTAAACACAAAACACTTTTCTCAAGCTACATACACAAAACCTCACATTCTCTTTTCAAAACCAAACTTTCACACCAAAACAGGTGCTCATACGCTCAAAACCAAACTTTGACACCAAAATCAAAGCTTCTCAAAGCCTGCAAAAAAGTAAACACTACAAAGCATCATTACATACTACAATAAAAAAAACTGAAAGCACAATGTTCAGGGTGTGAGAATGTTCTTTTTACAGTTTTTCACAACTGCCAAGACACATTTTTAGAAACCTTCTTATCTGTTCTCAAAATATATTACTGTAGAGTATTGGGCATTCATAAATTTGTGTGTTTCATAGAAACAATATGTAAATTACTGTAAGAAAATGAAGAAAATACAGTTAGGTAAGGCTTGGATGGACTCTTTGTCCTGCTTCGGTCATTGACATGCTGTGGACAGTGACATGGTCAATGACTGTAGCTCTCATTTCATCCGTAATGACGGCGTGTGATTGTCTTGCTCTCCCTCCTCGCCCCCCTCCTCTCCCTCCCCCTCCCCCCCCCCTCCTCCCTCCCCCCTCCCTGACCCCTCCTCCCCCCCCTCCCCCTCCCTCCTCCTCCCCCCTGCCCCCCTCTCCTCCCCTCCCTGCCCCCCTCCCCCCTCCCCCCCTCCCTCTCCCCCCCTCCCCTCCCCTCCCCCCCCCCCCTCCCCCCCTCCCTCCCCTCCCCTCCCCCTCCTCTCCCTCCCCTCCCCCTCCCCCCCCCCCCTCCCTCTCCCCCCCCTCCCCTCCCCCCCCCCTCTCCCTCCCTCCCCCCCCCCCTCCCTGCCCCCCTCCTCTCCCTCCTCCCCCCTCCCTCCCCCCCCTCGCCCCCTCCTCTCCCTCCCCCCCCCCCTCCTCCCTCCCTCGCCCCCTCCCCCCCTCCCCCCTCCTCCCCCTGCCCCCTCCCTCCCCGCCCCCTCCCCTCCCCTCCCTCCCCCCCCCTCCCCCCCCCTCTGACCCCAAACTCCCCTTTCCTATGCCCTCCTCTGACACAAACTCCTCTTCCTATGCCTCCATTGTTGTTGCTTTGGAACCTTCAGCAAATGGTGCATTCTGAACTGGCCTATATGTGTGGTCACATCATTTGCAACAAGTGTCTTCAATTTTGAGTCTTTGTGTTTAATCAATGACACCAGGTGTGTTCATTGTGTTAAAGTTTTGCTGACTGAGGCTAGCATTTTGCATCACATGAGCTTCAATGTGCAAAATGTGTTTAGTGATTGAGAATTTGAGCAGAGGTTTCTGCAACATGTGTTTTAGCAAGACAAAATGTGTTTAGAGTTATGAGAAAAGGGGGGTTGTGTTTTCATGTGAACACATGAACACATGTGAAATGTGTTTATAGTTTTGGAAAATTGGGGCTAGTTTTATTAAATGTGTTTAGGGAATTGGTCATGAGTTGGGTTTTGTGTTTTAGCAATTGTGAAAAACTGTAACACCCACAGTGTAACTGATGTACTGCGGACAATACTATCCATGGCACTACAAGCAAAATTGTGTTAACTTGTAGCGCGCTGAAATAAATAAAAAAAAATATATAAATTCAATTATCTTGTTCTGTTGAAAACCTATCATGTGGCAACTTGTTCAAAAGAGCTCCCCTGCTCTAAACAAGTCGCCACATGATCGATTTTCAACAGCAGAAGATAATTAAATTAATATGTTTGATAGGTTTTCAACAGCTTTGATTTTGATATCTAACATTATTGAATAACAATAGCTGCATACAGCGCTCTAAGGGTTAAATTAGCATCAGGAAGTCCGCTGACAGGCACACTGTGGGTGTCCCTCTGTGCACTGGACAGGACCAAGCTGCAGCCAGACCCTTCTCGACAAAACGCGTGCTACTACTTCTGCTCTGAGCCACACTTCAGCCAATCAGATTGCACATAAATGAAATTTTTCCTTAACTTGGATATGAAAAATAATCCAGCAGACAGGACAATTATAATTTGATCAAAGATATCAGGACCATAAATGTAGGAGAAACATAAATGTGCAGTGATAGTTGTGTGGAGAGAGCACTGAGTCAAGACAGATATGAGATAGCGCTCATCATTTATTTATTGATGGGCAAGTCATCACAACAGGTTTACTCAAATGATGCAGAATATGCGAGGGCTACTTTATAGGCTGTGCAGAGTTCCTCCGGTCGCTGAGCGGTTTTGTTTGTTACCACAGCAGGTGTGAAAGATGATGCTACTGACACCGCAGTGGCTATCGCCCTAGATTCTGGAGATTTACCATTCAGCCAGCTTTCATTCCGACCCTAACGAAGAACGCTTCATTCGCACAGCTGAAGAGTTGCACTGAGGTGCTAATTATTGCAGTCAGAGGTGTGGAACCAGGTTTGACATGAAAACCCTCTGGACTGCAGATCTCCAGGAACAGGGTTGGGCAGCCCTTCTGTAGCTGTGGAATGAGGTGCGCATTGTATGGTTTGGAGTATAAACCTACAGGATGGTGGATCTCCAGGAACAGGGCTGGTTACCGCTGCTCTAATCTAACTGTTATACAGTAAAAACAGAATCATTTCTGTTCCAGTGCAGCTGAGCTTGCCCAGCAGCATGCGCATCGTTCGGGGGTTCGACACCGTGTTCCTGGCCGCGCAGCTGCACTTTCACTGGGGTACGAAGGAGGACCCGGGGTCCGAGCACACCATCGATAGCGTGCACTTCCCTGCCGAGGTGAGGGGCTGTATCCTGCTGGAGTCAGACTGAAGCATTTCAGTACAGAACCTCCCTCCCTGACCTCAGTCCTGCGCGAGGCTCCACACACAGGGAGTTAAAAAGCACACACACCCTGTGGGAAACTGCCAGCTTTTGTAAAATAAGGCCAGAAAAACTTGTAAATGTCAAACTTTGATGTGACCTTTTAATTAATTGAACACCAAGAGAAAAACTGATATTTGATTATTTCGAAGTATTTTCATTAAAAAAAAAGTAAAACAGTCAACAGATTTTGAGTTTACAGGACTCACCCTTGTTTTAATTTTCAGGAGTAAAACAGCCATCTAACATTTGAAAAAATCCCATTTTAATGAACAGCCCCATTTCCAAAAAAGTTGGGACAATATTGAAAAGGCAAACAAAAATGTATACAGTGATTTGTAAATCATCCTTGACCTGTGTTAAATTGAAAATAGTACAACACAATATATTTAAGATTTTACCGTCTCTATGAATTTTTTTTTTTTTTTTTTAAGAAATTAACTCATGTGCCATGATTTCACAGCAGTCATCCTTGTAGCCTTGTTGCCATGACACGGGGGGATAACTGTACTTATTTATTTTTAATCCCAGATACATGTGGTTCATTACAACTCAAAATACCCAAAATCTCAGAAGCAGCCAGTAAGCCAGATGGATTAGCAGTGCTTGGGGCCTTTATCGGGGTAAGAGGCGAACCGCATCATCACTGTTATTTAAAGATACAGTCATTCTCTCAGTCATTATGTTTGTCTTTGACCTAATTCTTACTTGTAGTGGGGGATAATTTTATCATTAACCAATATTCTGCCTGCTTTCCTATGACTGCAATTGGATGATTCAAGGTGTTTGTCTAAATTAAATGAGTATGTTTCATGAAACTTTATAAACCTTTTGTACTGTAGTGTCGCCTCAAGTGGTAGCACATGTATTTTTAATTAACCCTCAGAGCGCTAAATGCAGTTATTGTTGCTCAATGACAAGATATTGAGTTCAAGGCTATTGAAAACTTACCATGTATGACTTGTTTCAAAGAGCTCCCCAGCGGGAGCTCTTTTAAACAAGCTGCCACATGATACGTTTTCAATGACACAGGATAATTAAATTCATATTTTTTAAACACTTATTTCAACGCTCTAAGGGTTAAGTTAGCATTTATATTGTGTATAACCCAAGAAGCAAATAACAAGCAGAATCATATTAAATCTGTCATTATTAATTGTAATGAAAAGCAATGAATAATATGTTTATTTGATTAATACCATGTGATACCATTTGGCTTCTAGATTGGTCTGCATGAAAATGAAAACTATGAGAACATATTGTCATCGCTCAGAGATGTTAGCCGGGAAGGTAAGAGCTGTCAAAGTCATTATTTCAGAATCACTTTACTGCAGCTGCCTGATAAATCATATGTATTTTTATTTCAATGCAGTCAAAACTCTACTGCTGCATGTTATGGTCTTGTTAAGACATTCCAAACTACTGTTCACAATTAAGTTATACGTATAAATCTATTTATTCGAGCAAATTAACTTATTCCATAGAAACACAGGTTAATGTTACTGACACATGGCAGTTCATTGTTGATGACTGGCATATCAGGAAGCAATTCCATTCCATTCTATTCCATTATAATTTCAATGTGAAAAGGATTGACTGATTTATGCCAGGGCTGACCAACCATATGCCTGGAGCTCCTACCACCTTCATTCAATCATAATTTGGCACAGTTGGTTCTACTAATCAGTAGCTCACCGATGTTTCTTGCTTCTGAAAGATGTGGGCCTTGTTGCACTCGAACTGAAATGTTGGAAGACACTATCTCCTTGAGCAGAGCTGGGTAGCACTGGTTTCGGGCTTTTGATGGGAATGCAACAGCCCCTCGAGAATGCGTTGGGCCTGACATGCTTGGGTACAGGGTCAGGGGTCAGGGGTCAGGATAAGTGTATGATAAGAGGCATGCTGTGATAACGTTTATGCGTGGTCAGCTGGTACATCAGCATAATCCTACATAATCTTAAATTGATCCATTTAATATTTTGGGATTAGGCTGAGTATTTGCCCTCTGGCCAGAGCCTTATTGCTTATCTTTCTCTCACTAACTTCCAATAACCAGATGTAAATGGAGGAGCTGAGACTCAAAATGTCTGCTTGTTATTGTTCAGCTTTTGTGAATTTATTGACGCCTCTGGCAGTTCTCACACTACAAATGCAAGAGTTTGTTTCGAAACAGAGCTATTAAATAGGAGAACATTAGTGCCTTTATCTCTCTTGAGGTTATTGCCCGAATGAAGAACGAGGACGATCGATTTCTCAGGACAGGGTATCTTATCACTCCTGTGTTTGAATAAATGTCCAAGAACAGGCCGTGAAGTTAATTTCCTCCGTTGTTGTCTGTTTCAGAGTCGGATACGGAGATTCCCGGGTTTAATGTCAGGAATCTGTTACCCAACAGCCTGGACCGATTCTACAGATACCAGGGATCCCTGACCACGCCCCCCTGCTACCAGTCAGTGAACTGGACCATTTTCAACGACAGCATCTCCGTGTCTCGCAGGCAGGTGAGGTCACATAATCAGCCTCTGTCACTTCGGTCTAAATGTATTTGGGTTATATGTGATGTGCATAATTTTTGAATCCCTTCTGATCCTGCTACAAGTATAAAAGTTCACACATCATAGGCCCCCAGAAGCACATATGCTGACCCTTAGAGCGCTGAAATAAATGTAAAAAATATATTTAAATTTAATCATCTTGTGTTGTTGAAAACCTATCATGTGGTGACTTATTTAAAAGAGCTCCCTGCAACAACAGTTACATTTAGCGCTCTAAGGGTTAATGTCACCAAAACTTACATAATGAAATTAACACTGTTAAACTTATTATCATGTTTAACATAACATGAGTGGTGAGAACAGGCCGTTCAGCCCAACTAGGCTCGCCAGTTTCTTTTTACTATTGTGAATATATCACTTCGGATACTCAATGACTCAGTGGTATCTAGCTTTAAGTCAAGCCTGCTCTTGAAAACTCCCAAGGTTTCTGCCTCAACAATATGGTCAGGCAAGCTATTCCACATCGAAATTACTCTTTGGGTGAAAAAATATTTCCTAATATCAGTGCTAAATTTACGCTTGGTCAACTTCCATTTGTGACCCCGAGTTCTACTAACAACACTTGGCCGAAGGAATCCTACATAATTCACTTTGTTAATCCCTTTAACATATTTAAAGACCTCAATCAGATCACCCCTTAGTCTCCTTTTCCTAAGACTAAAGAGATTAAGGATCTTCAGCCTCTTCTCATAGCTTTCATCTTTTATACCTGGAATTAGCTTAGTGGCTCTTCTCTGAACTTTTTCTAGAGCCTCTATATCTTTCTTAAAGTATGGACCCCAGAACTGTACACAATACTCCAGATGTGGTCTGACGAATGTGTTGTACAAGAGAAGTATGACCTCCTTGGATTTGAACTCAATACTTTTGGCAATGTATCCCAGCATCCTGTTGGCCTTTTTAACTGCTACGGCACAATTGCTAGAGCCTGTGAGGGTTTGGTCAACAATCACTCCCAGATCTTTTTCATGTGGAGCACATTCCAGTTTAAAACCTCCCATGAAGTAATCCTGTCTAATGTTTTTATTACCTACATGTACAACTTTACATTTCGCTACATTAAATTTCATTTGCCACGTTACTGCCCAATGAGTCACCTGAATAGGGTGTGGCCTGCAAAGCTTTTCCAGGCAGACGACATAATACATGTTCTGATTCTCATAGACACAGCTCTGCATGGCTGCACTGCCCCACCCCTCTGTAAGGGAGGTTATTTTAAGCTGCTCCCCTGCACTCCCTCTGCTGCTTAAACATGTCTCTCCCTGCTGCTGCACTGCATCATGCCCGCTGCTGCTGCTGCCGGTAATATTCCCTGCTGCTCCACTGCATCACTCTCTGCTGCTGCTGCCAGTAATATTCCCTGCTGCTGCATCACTCTTGCCTGATATAAGAGCAAAAGCCTGGTCGCCACGCTATAATTGGATCTATTTGCTAATACTGCAATCTCTTTGGATCTCATTACAGCTAAATAGGCAAAATTAGCAAACTTAAGGGCCATGCAAACAATAAGTGAGTCATCAGCGCAGAATAGGCTATAGAGTGGGAACATTAATCTGGTACAAAGTTATGTGAAGGGCCTGCAGTGACCTTGACACAAAGCGAACAGAAGCGATGTATTTTAACAGAGGTGCACTGGGAGTACGGTGATCGGGGGAGGAACCCTGCCTCTGTGTGTTTGTGTTCCTAACAGCCAGCTTCACTCTGCAGTTTTAGCCTTCCGCTGAAGAACTGAGCAAATAATTGGATCATTACATTACATTACATTACATGATGGCTGGTTTTAAATACTGAGGAGAACTTTTATTGTATCTGACCTGGGGCCTTAATATGTGGGTTCTGCATGTTCTCCCGTGTTCTCTTGGGTTTCCTCTGGGAATTCTGGTAATCTCCCACACTCCACAGACATGCATACCTGTCTAATCTGAGACTCTACACTGCCTGTAGGTGTATGTGTGTGAGTGAACGAAGCGTGTGTGCAGGTGAATACCATGTGATTCCTATGATGGGTCAGTAGGCTGTTCAGGGCATGTTCCTGCCTTTAACCCATTGCATGCTGGGATTCAATCCAGTCCACATTGTGACCCCACCCAGGAATAAGGTGGTTAAGCAATTAATGATTAGCTGGATGGACTTTTTCTGAACTCACCTGGATTTCAGACCTCTGCATCGCTATAACTCTACTCTGAAATCACAGCATAAGTGCTTTGTGCTGCGGTAACTAACCGTGTTCCTGAAGATCTACTGTCCTTTGCATTTTCATTCCGGCTGAAACAGAGTGCTCCATTCAAAACAATGATCTGACAGATTTAGGAACCTGCAGGATGGTAGATCTCCAGGAGCAGGGTTGTGTAGAACAGGCATGGCGAGTCGATGGTAAGAACGCACCCCTGTTTTTCAGCTGGCCGCCCTGGAGGACACGTTGAAAGCCGGACACAACCAGCTCCTGACCAAGAACTTCAGAGCGCCGCAGGGGCTGTACGATAGACATGTGCTGTCGTCCTTCAGCACAGAACTCGACTCGACAGGTGAGATACTCCTCATGGGCTTCAGGAAGTGATTCATACTTTGGGGACCTGTGTACAGTATTTGCTTCTTCGTTCCTCTGGGTGAGGATTAGCACCTGTAATAACAGAGGTGACATTACTTCAGCTTCTCTGGCACATGCACCCTAACTCAGTCTGAACGCTGAGACCCATGGTTCCCATAAAAGTGTGTAATATTTATGATCATAAAAACTGTATTCTTTTTCAGCAAAGAACGGAAAGTGGATTCTGAGGCGTTTGCTACTCTGCAGTGTTTGTCTTTGACTTTTCACATAGAATGTCAGATAAAACATTCCACTCAAGGCTGGTTAAAAAAAAAATTCCCACAGATGTGCATTTTGGTCAGTACTTAGATTTGAAGTTTACTGGTGAGCTAGCAAATTAGCCACACTGTTAATTCTTGGCAAAGCTAATGGTTGCTAGCTAGCTTGCTAATTAACGTGCAATCATTTCTCTTCCTAAAGTTACCATTTGTGTTTGCAAGCTGGTTTACTATCTCTCACCATTAGAGGCAGATTCTCCTTGTACAGCTTCAAAATTACATCATTGTACGAAGGAATGAATGCGTGTAAGAAGCAATGAATGCGTGTAAGAAGGAATGAATGCGTGTAAGAAGGAATGAATGCATGTAAGAAGGAATGAATGCGTGCAAGAAGGAATGAATGCATGTAAGAAGAAATGAATGTGTGTAAGAAGGCATGCATGCATGTATTAGTCGATCCACAACTGCAGACCAGCACTTCACTTGCAAAATTGCAGATTTATAAATTACTTTAAATGAAAAATGCACACACAGAGTATTTTTTTAAATTGCAGATGATATATCTACGAATAGACACCAGTTGTCATGCCACGCTCAAAACGGTCCGCATCACCTGAGTTGTGAGGACCGGCCTGCTCCCATGCACATCAATTCAACTACTTGCATCTGTCATCTATCATTCAATATGGCAGTTAAGCCTTTAAAAGTTCGACCTTCGCACCACTATGGTGCAAAGTCTCGTAAAGCCATTGTGTAGCTTACTGCTTGTTACTGTTTGCTCGTATTCTGAGTAGACTACTTTTAGTTTAGCTTTCATTGTATATATTTGCAAATTGTTTGCTTATTATTTGCTTTTGAAGCTCTATTCAGAAGTAATAAACTATGCCTTTATTTCTTTGCACTTGAATCCAATCACCTTCATTTTTATTTCAGTGCACACAATATGGTGCACTGAAAATTAATTACACCAATTTATACAAATCATGGTACATTTATTTAAATGCCACCAGTGATAAGGCTGGAATTCTCTGGTTGTGGATTGCGAAACACGTTTCTCAATCATGGAATATTCGCAGACCACAGTGTGCGCATTAACCGGATTTGAGACTGAGGAAGTACTGGTTTCAGCATGACTGGAGACGACAGTCACTACCTCCCAGCTAGAGTGTTTACCAAAGACCAAATGAGGCAACACACCGCTTGCTCTCCTGTAAATACACTCTTTATTCAACAGGTCACCAGGGACCCTCATACTCAGACAGCGATGGGTCGTCCCAGCGAGGCAGATCCGTGAACGAGCCGGTCGGTAAGTGCTGTGTAAGAGCACATGTATGCCTCACAGCTGTGGGGTGATTAAACCACATCATGTCTTTCAATATTTTAATTCAAATGCAACCATTTATTTAACATTTCATTTTACTGTGTAATGTATCATTGTCTTTGAAAGGAGATGTTTTGGGCCAAGTTCTTTCTGCAGAACTGGGTTCATAAATAGACGTTAGTGAGCAGTGAATTTAGCGCATACATGAGGAGGTGTTTTCTCACTATGGTCACAGACTGGAATATTGCGACAGGAAGCAGAAAGTCTGGGAGTTTTCAGACCAGGTGTGACACAGCATTAAATAATGCTGGAAAAGTACACTGAACAGGATATTTTTAGAAATTCAGTGTTAATAATTATGGTTCTTCCAGACCACTGCGCGCATTCAGCTTGACTGATTTTTGTGTTGAATTTCTACCATTTTGTCAACTTAAAGTAAATAAAAAATAATGTTTTTTTTTTTTTTTTTGACTTTTCAGACTCTAAATCAATGCTTTCCCAGGGTAAGTCATGGATTTCTCCAGTAAAGATTATTTATCAAGCAACTACTTCAATTCATAAGGAATCCTTTTGCCATACATATAAAGAAGTAAGGAGACCAAATAGCTTAAAAGATTAAAAAAAAATTTTTTTTTTGCTGAATTATGTACTGAATGGGAAACTGTTTTCAATTATATGTTTATAATACCACTGGACCAAAGTGTTAATCGATCTTAAGTCAACGTACACCTTTCTCTTAACATGATTACGGGAATTTGATTGGATAGGCAACATTAAATGCTGTCCACATTATCACAGGCTTTTGAGAGGATAAACCACTAAAAATCTTTACAGGTGATATTCTGGCGATAGTGTTCGGCGCTCTCTTCAGTCTTACCCTGCTGTCCTTCATGGTTTACGCATGTCAACAGCGGAAGAAGTCTGTAAGGTAAACCTTTAATTAATCCAAAACTGTTGAGTATCAAAAATGTATGAATGAGTAAACGAGTGAAACATTAAGCAAACAATTTAAACATCTGCCTCACCCGGTGTTAATGACAGTAATCCTTTTTAATTTGTATTTTCCAATTCTTTTTTTTTTTTTCAGGCTTAAAAAAGATGCGCGACAGAATGTCATTTACAAGCCGGCAACAAAAGAAGAAGTATAATATATCCATGATATTTCCCACCTGTATATTCCCTAATGTTATTCTTGTATAAAATGTAATGACTTTTCACTAAAATAAAGTTCTCACATAATCGCTGTGCGAGAGCAGGAGTTTTACTGTGACTCGGAGCCACAGCCGGCGACTCTGGGCTCCATAAAAGAACACTGCTCCGGGGCCCCTCTTTTTTTAATTAAATATCAGACTCCTCTCCAGCTGTGGCCTATAAAGTGATCATGACCTTTCACCTCACCAGCTCTGCACCACATCAGAGACTCCAGCACATTTCATCGAGGGTTAGAACAGCAAAGAGAAAGTACATGGGCACTAAAAACAGGTGAAAATAGGAACTGAATTGTTTTCTATCCTGACCCTGGAATGCTGGACTGGTGAAGTCATCAGTTTTTCACCCCAAAGTTGAAAATTAAAACTTATGGTAAAGTTTTCAGGTAAAAATCCACTGTAAGTTAAGTGAATTCTCTGATCCCTGCCTGAAACAGACTTTTCTTACTCATTTATGGTGCTTGTCTGAAAAGGTAAATCAAAGCTCTGAGTATGCACATAAAGTATGCTACTTACAATGCAGTACGCGCTCATCATTCCAAGCACTCAAAAACAAAGGTCACAGAGGCCGTAGTCATATGCCGTTTGTGTCGATACTAATGAAGACTATATTGCACATGATGGTTCTGGATGATGCACAGTAATTAGAGGAGGCTGATGAGTAATTTGTCCTGAAACCTCTGGGAAGACCATTAGAGCACATGTCAGCTTCTCTTTATTTGAAACGCCCAATATTCTTCATGTACCAGCTGCACTGCTCCGGACATTACACACTAAACTTTTCCATTTTAACTGCCAGAGTCACAGCTGCTTGCTGTAGCTCAGACGATTTCAAAAACATTTTGTGCAGGTTTATCAGCATAGATTCAAAGAATAATCTGATCAAATACATTGAAGATAATGGATCCTTAGACATTACATGGCTCGGCTCGTATGTGTCACGAGACATTCCCCAAATAATGCAAGTAGAATATGTGACGGAAAACAGTGAGGAATTTGACTGTATGGTGTGACCCCAGTTGTTGTTATGGTGATAAACAGACCATACAAAAGCAGTTCTTGTAAGGCACTTTGGTATCATCTACAGATCTGAAAATTTCATCTTAAAACAGTCTAAGCTAGTCTATCTGGTTTAAGGTGTGTTTCACACTTTTAGCGGCTCAAACAGCGTTCATCAGCTGATCAGCAAGCTCATTAGCCTGAGCACCAGCTGTCTTTACCAGCGTAACCCGATGTGTGCTGCCATACCACTGCTGCATCCAGGAAAAATGGTCAAAAACACAGCTTCAGACATTTTAATCCAGCTTAGAATCACAAAAGGTCTTAGTTTTAAACAAGGAGACATTAAAACAACAAACGACGGACAGGAATTCTCTGTCCAAACCACACATGCAGCTCCCTCCTGTTTCCTGCATGACTTTAGCACAGGGAGGTCAAATAAAGGTTTGCTGTAGTTACCTGACTGCAGACTGGCTTAACCCCTTCCTGTCCATGAAGTGGGCCTCAGAATAGATGAATGGACTCAGTGCATCTCAGATGTTATCTAACAAATATTTCACTTCAGAAATTCTGTATCGGTCTTGCATTCCCTTCCCGTACACAGCCTGTGATAATACAAACTAACCCCTGCTGATTGCACAGCCGGACACAGCCAAGCTGAATCAACAGACAAACTGATGGGAAAGGTCAGGACTTTGTCCATCTTCTGTCTGCTGGTAATTATGAGCGTGATATAGGCAGCGCGCGGGACGGTCCTGGGCTCCACAGAGACCTCAATGGGTCACCTTTAAACGATGGAGCACTTAATCCAAACGTTTCCTGTGCTGTAAAGAATGCAGAAAACGGCAAAAACAACTGCACTCCTCCATCTGAGCAAAACGCTTCATTAATCATCCCCCCCCCCCTTTAAAGGTCATCTTCTTCACCTTCTGTTGACAGACTGTGCGTTTAAAGCTAAACACAGGTCTTTCAGAAAGGCCAGTGGTGATGCACAAGCATTGAAATACGTTAGTTTCCAGAAAAACAGCAAAAAGCCCTCATTAATGCTCCTTTTCCTCAGAATTTACAGCAGTGGTTCCATCTTTAACCCTGAGAGCATTTAACTCATAATCAGTGAGGATTCAGTGTCAGTTTCAGTTTGTTTATTCACACATTATCATTATGTACAATACATATGCTGTAGGCATTTACAATTGTGATTTGACATGTGAAAGGGTCACCCCAAGGAAGCTATTTAAAGCTTATAATAGGGGGCCCAGTTACCAACAAAGTAACAAACACAATAAATGTGTATAACAGTTTAAGGCAGTAACAGCTCCTGTATCACCCATCAATGTACAGAGCTGTGGAAAAAGTACTTCCTCCCTTCCTGATTACTTCTATTTCTGCCTTTTTTTATTTTTAAATGTTTCAGACCATCCAACTAATTTTTATATAAGACAAATGCAAAGTGAGGCTTTCAAATTTTCATTTCATTTATTGAAGGTAAAGAGTTATTCAAAACCTTTATCATCCATGTGAAAAAATAATTGCCCCCCCTAAACTTAATAACCGGCTGTGCCACCCTTGGTGACTACAGTTGCAATCAAACATTTGCTGTAACTGACAATAAGTGTATTAAATCACTATTGAGGAATTTTGGCCTACTCTTCTCTGCAGGATTGGATTAATTCAGCCACATCAAAGGGCTTTCAAGCATGAACTGCCGGTTTCAGGTTGTGCTGCAGCATCTTAATTGGATCCAAGTCAGGACTTTGACTAGGCCACTCCAAAACCTTCATTTTGTTTCTTTTGAGCCATTCAAAGGTGGATGTGCTTGTGTGCTTTGGATCATTGTCCTGCTGCATAACCCAACTGCACTTGAGCTTGAGGTCACAAACTGATGGTCGGACATTCTCCTTCAGGATTTTCTGGTAAAGAGCAGAATTCATGGTTCCATCAATTACGACAAGTCGCCGTGATACAGTAAAGCAGCCCCAGACCATCACATTACTGACACAGTGTTTAAATGTTGGAATAATTTTCTTATTATGGAATGCTGTATTAGCTTTACAGCAGATGTAATAACACCCATGTCTTCCAAAAAAAAAAAAAAAAAAAAGAATTATTTGGTATATTTCAACAAAACTTGAGTCCTGGGACTTCATTTTTGGTTTTGCTATTTAATGGCTGAGTCTTGGCTTTTATCGCACCTTATGCATTAAACTGTCTGTTTAGAAAATTAAATTGTTAAAAAAAAAACTTTATGCATGCATCGCCTCAAGCCATAATACTTATCTATGTGAATCCAGTCTTTGCAGATAGATAAAATATAAAGAGATATTTTACAGCTTTGGTTTTTTGACTGTTGTCAAAAAATCTTTGACTCAGTTTGTGAATGAAGCTGGCAGTTGCTCCATATTTCAGTCAGGACATGGCCCCAGTTTCACATTAATTTTGAGAACTGGGCCTGAAAGAACAATTTTGTGTGGACACAAGACAACTTTTGCAGTGCAGAGATTATTAGCCATCGAGATACCTGGAGATAAAAGCACTGAAAAAAGGACCAATCTCGTGCATATAATAGTTTATTCATTTAGTCTCATTATCTCAAAATATTATTATGATTACAACATAATGGGGTTGACGATATCTTGACATCACAAAAATGATTTTTTTTTTTTTTTTTGTTCTTAGCTGTTGGTTGACTGTGAGTCTACGTGGCACGTGCTGATTATCACAGATAATCGCCGTGCCTGTAAGTGGAAGCGGTTATCTCACAGGAACCATTCGCTTATACCGCAGCATATAGTGAAATTGTGGCGACAATTCTCATGAAAATATCCTGGGTGTTTCAAAATCAATGCTTTTGTTTTCTTGGTCAAAAGGTTCACCAATAAATAAATTGTAGGTAAGCGATGAGCAACGCTTGACAGTTTTTCCGATGTAGAGAGCTCTACCACGCCCACCTGAGGAGCAATTGCACCCACCTGCAGTGCGTCAGCAATCCCGGCCAGTGTGCTCACAGGGGCGCTGATCTGTGGGTGTCGGGCTATAGAGTAGGACTCGGCATGCTGAGAGAGGTTGTGACGGAGAATACACACAGAATTGCTGAAAAGCTGTTTTATTTCAGAAATGTGGTTGCTGAAGAGCATGGAAGCCCCGTTTTGCTTTGTTTTTTGTTAAATTATTTTTTTTATCTGTACCCGCATGGCAGCAGGTTCTTGTTCATTTGTTTTGGTGCCAGTGAGTGCGGCGGGTAATGCTGAAACCGGGCATCGCTGCCCATCTCTCCCTGGTGTGACATTGTTTCCACGTTGCAGGTTTTATCATGGTATAAAACTAGTGCTGTGGACCGACTTATATCTATGTTAAATTGTCCACCAAAGGCCCGGAAAGAGATTTTTCTGAACCGTTTTTGATCCGCATCATGGCCTCGCTCTCTGGTCAATGGCTGTATCCTGGTGAAGGCTTTTGCTTTTTCCACGGAGGACATCTCTCTGTAGTTCTCTTATTCCCACTAGATGGCGCACAACCTCCATAAAGGGGCCGTGTGAGAGATGATGTAATGTTGCTCAAGTTGAGTACAAATCACTGCAGGGACTTCAGTCATGCTCACTTCCTTATTCTGTATACTGTTAGACCTGCAACTTTTCCAATTGTCAGTCCTATCTAATATCCTCAGGAATCATGAAGTAATCGATGGACTGGGAATCAAAGGAAGGGGATGGAATGTTGGTCCCCAATAATGCACATCCATTTTAAATTTTCCAAAATAAGTCTACTGGCTTACAAAAAGGGAAACCAACTGCATTTGGACATTCAGGATGCATAATTTAGTTTATTTTTAGTCGTTATTATTACTATGTATTCGCCCTGCTCCTCCCCTGTGTCTCTCGCACAGGTGCTGCTCGTTACCCTGAGTAGCCGGTTTGATTAATGTCACTGGTTACCTGAGGGAGGTAATCAGATCTCGACATGCTGCTCATGTCATTCCTGATTATATTTGTGTTGAAGTTTTCTTCTTTCTGTTTGAAACAGGCTTCAGTAAACTACGGCTTTGTGTGTGCGTTCGTTCCTTTGTAAGCTCAGTCTACAAGTATTGAATTGTTAAAGGCTTAAGTTCTGAATATTTATACATCTGCAGCCTCCCTCTCTTTTGCCCTGATGACGGTTTCTGGGTCTCTTTTTCATTTTTCTTTCAATTATGTCAATGACTATTTGCACATTTGTAATAGTAGTTTAGTGTTATATGTGTCTCATTTCAAAAGACACAAATCTGTGTGAATAAATGAGTTGCTCTTTCATGGAGAACCTTTTATTTGATGCAGTGATTTTTCATTTTTTTTATGAATTTAGAAAATTTTGTCATGGCGCCTATTCTGAGAGACAGAGTAAATATGAATGAAATGTGAGGTAGTGAGGATGATGTTTAGAGAATGTGTTCATATTCACCAGTACATGAGGTCTCTGAATATTCAGCTCAGGATCTGACATCACGTGATCAGAAAGTTCCCGGCTGACTGTTTAGCAGCTGATGCATGAATCCCCGGCGGTATTTACCGATGGTTAAGATGTCTAACTCTGTGATCCCACATGAGGGCTCGGCACACTTGTCTATCTGAGGGCTGATTAGAATGTCTTTACTGAGAGCATATCCTCTGTTAAACAGAGACCTTTAGACCACAGCCAATCGAAACATCCCTAGCCCCATTCGTGCCTCCGAGGGCTTGTTTTAACACTCTGACATTTACTGGCCCAGCGGAGTCACATGCCGTGCCATTGTTAAAACCTGCAAAAATGGAGTTCGCCAGACACCACTTGTCTTCTACCGCTGCTAGCGTCAAAACTTTCTTTTGTTTTACCTTGTGCCTGGTATCGGCGTAACAACGACATATTTAAGATTTGTTCGGCACCAGCCATTCATCATAACTCCCTCTTGTTCCAAAAAATAAGTCTGGGAAAGACAAAACTTCACCCCTGAAATCGAACTTCCTGCCCAGAATCGTTCACGGCACAGCCATGAAATTGTGACATGCGCGCTGATTGGCTGGTGCTTGAGAGACCTGGCAGGTCGTAACCCGTATGATAACCCGTTAGCTAACCCGTTTGCATGACAGTGACAGTCCGTTCTTTCTGTTCGTCACATGGTTGTTGTCCTAATGTTAATTCATAAAACACAATAACAATAAAAGTTGCTCACCTCTCTACTACCTGCCATGGTAGCATGTTCTTCTTCTCATCCGACCACCGACTTTGTGTTTGTTCTCTCCTTCTTCTGCTTCCTTCTTGTGACTGACTGGCTTGCTCTCCTCAGAGCTCTCCTACTCTTGCTTTCTCACAGCATTGGTGGAGCAGACTGTCAATCTCGTATGTCATGACATATCGTTGGACTATAAGCTTACTTCAGAAACCAATAGGCTGAAAAGGTTGACACCAAATCCCGCCTCCTCTTTTCAGAGTTTCAAAATTTTTTTACAGAGATTCAGAACTTAGTTTCAGAGACTCAGAGACTCAAAACTCTTTTACAGAGATTCAAAACTTAGTTTTAGAGCTTCAGGTTTTTTTTCCAGACTTTCAGAGGGTCTTTTTTTTTTAAGTTTCAAAACTTCTTTCAGAGTTTCAAATCTTTTTTTCAGAGGGTGTTTTTTCCAGATCACCATTTACACGGTTTCAAAACTGGATAAGAAAATAATACTGTGGGAGAACAGTGCCAGATTTGAAACCCTGAAAATGTGTTGTTGAAACACTGTAAAAACAGTGCTGTAGTTCTGAAGAAGAAAAAGAAAAAAACCAAAGAAAAGTTGTAGAGATTTGGAATGAAAATTCAAATACAGAATAATGTTTCAGAGATTTGATTTTTTTTTTCAGCCTATCAAAACACTATATACACCTTCAAAACTTAGTTCCAAAGTTTCAAATCTTTTGTACGCTTTCAAACACGGGGTTTCAAACTTTCAGAGTTTTTTCTTTCTGTTTCGTGTCATGGCAGTGTTTTAGCTCCATAAAGCGCTGTATTCTTCTGCTTTGTTCACACCACAAGCCTCATTGTTCAATTCTAATTTTTTGCTCAGATCAGATTTGTCTATCTTGATGACTCACAATCATAATTTCAGATGAACTCTATCAAATATGTAATGCAAAAGCATTTTCCCCCTGTAATGGCAGGCATACAGACATTGATACATTTTTGCACAATTCATCTGCTTTACCAACAACAAAAAAAAAAAAATATTTGTGAGAGCACTTATGGTATTAAAACCTGATTCAAACCAAGAAAATGTACACGTTTGAAGTGAATGTATGGACGGGATTTTGCAGCTCTTCAGCTGTACTTGAGGTCAAGAAGGTGAAGAAAACCCGAGGCCTTAAATTCTGTTTTAAACTGTGCTGCACGCAGGAGAAACACCACATGGATTCCGACCCGACCTCTCATTCATGCCGCTTTCCAAGCTAAACAGCAGCAAGTCTAATCTATAGAAGTTCTACTTCTATGAGTATAACAGCTGACAAACTGTGTGATGTCATCAACAGTCTTGTCAAAATAAGAGTCACTGGGTGAGAGAGGACAAGTTTCTCTATGTCTTGACATATAAATTGTTACTGTTGTTTGGAAGTGGTTGACTGAGATTTTTTGGAAGAATTTTCAGGTTCGGCTGTTAGAGCGTAACTGATATCTCCCACTCTAGCTCTGAACATTCCGTCCATTGAAACGAAATATAATCTCAAAAACTCTCTGGAAAAAACATAAAACCTAAACTGCCATTAAATAAAACGTATTACAGCTATGAAAAAATGGATTTAGATCAAAAAAGTCTCAAGTCTCGTGACCCATTTAAAGTTTCAGCGGTCTTTCCATTTTGAAGTATGCCAATATAATGAGACTCCTTAAAGGGCTGGGTTTGATAACTTTTTCAACACTTTTTCACTTTAAATGGGAATTCTTTTTTGAAGTTTTTCATGACTCCCGTGCATTGCCGTTCAGGCGAGTGCCTCAGTGCGATAGCCTGTGGTGCTAACTAACAACAATAAAATCCAGACTCCAGCACATTGCACTTTTCCACACACCCCATCACACCAACACACAGCTGTAGAGCAAGTGATGTCACTTTGTACCTGCGGCACTTAACACGACCCCAGAAGCACTGGCATGATATAAGCGCATAGCAGGCTCTTGATGCCCTTATAAGGGTGGTTCAGTGAGGTGAGCACAGAGCCTCACCTGCCCTGCTCCGGCACAGCACATCACTACAGCTAACACAGGTAACAGCAGTCGAGCCACCACCACACACAGCCGGCCTTGGAGAGATTCTTCCTTATTTACTGTATTACTCCACAGAGACAACAGCTGAAGGAATCTGCCTTACATTGTTTTTCTTGCAAAAAGTTTATTTAGGCAATGTTGACACTGATGCATGTTCTGGTTCTGTCATAGAGCAAGATCTCAAACCCCTGCTGTGTCTTTTATTTTGAAGCATCTCATTTGATGTCATGGTCAATGTCAAGACCTCAGCGAACTGTGACAGAGTGTTCCAGGATTACTGTTTATTTACCGTGACAACAAATCTGGGCCCTGTGTCACAGCCAGTTAGAGCGGGGAACACTGGGAGTGCACAAGCCTCTTACGCCCAAATAAGAAAATCTCCTGAGCTGAAGGGTTTCTGAAACTTCTGCCTGATCCAAAATCAAGCTGAAGTTCAGTACCTTTAAGACTTTGCTCCGCAGAAACTGCTTTGCACAACATCTGTGTCAATGTTTTGAATGAGTTTTGTCTGATGGCTGCGATGTGCAGCATCTGAAACATGAAGTAATATTAACAGCCTCCACATGGCTGCATGGACACAGAGAGAGATGACATGTGCTGGTAGCGTCTCACATTACCATCTGTGATGGCCAGTTGTTTTTTTCCCCGTCAAATATATTGAGCAGTTCTGTCTATTTCTAATAAATGTGAAGTACCCGGACGACAGTCGCCCGGACACACCTCTCCTGCAACTCCTGGAAATCAGCCTCACTAAGAATGATTTCGAATTTAACAAGGAGTTCTTCCTACACATCAGTGGCACTGCTATGGGCAAAAAATTTGCACCAGCATATGCCAACATTTACATGGCACATTGGGAGGAGACTGTTTTCGAAAAATGCCCCAAACTACCCACTAATTACCTTAGATACTTAGATGACATATGGGGAACAGGGACACATAGCCTAGAAGACTTCAAAAACTTCATTCATATCCTCAACACACACCACAGAACAATCACAGTTAAATACACCACACATAAAGAACGCATAGACTTCTTGGACACCACCACATTAAAGGACCCTCATTTACCCAGACACACACATTAGACACAAAGGTCTTCTTTAAAGACACAGACACACACGCACTTTTACACAAAAACAGTCTTCATCCAAAACACACTTTCAAAGGCCTGATTAAATCACAATTGCTGAGGTACCACAGGATTTGTACACAAACAACAGATTTTGAGGAGGCTACCCAGAGCCTCTTCAAAGCATTAAAACCCAGGGGATACACTCGATCCTTCCTCAGACAGATCCGGAAAAATTTCTTGACCACAAGACCACAAGATCCGAGGAAAATAATCCCACTCATCACCACCTACTCAGCATTTAGCCAAGCAGCAAACATTAAAATTAAACAAAATCTTAACAGATCCCTACGGAACACTGACATACTCCAGGACTACAGAGTCATCTCAGCTTATAAGAGAGGCAAAAACCTCAAGGACCATCTGGTAAACAGCAAATTACCAGAAATTAACACGGTACATCCACAAGACCCAGCATTTTACAAACAAGCCACAACAATCAGAAACAACACAACAAACACAACATACCTAATCAAACAAACACTCACACTCAACACAAAAAACTGTATATATGTCATGATATTGTAGCCTGTGGGCCATGTTGAGAATGGGGCCTTATAGTGTCTGCCATTTTACTAATTCTTGTGGGGTGCTCTCTCTCTCTCACTCTCTTTATCACCCTCTCGCTTGCTCGTTCACTCTAGCTCATTTAATTTTGCCCTGGTCACGTTAGTTATTGAGAATTGGGACAGGCACTGATTAGGCCACCTAAAGATCATGCAATCAGGAGCACGTAAAGGCATTTGGGGTCCTTGTGGCAGCAGGGTTTCTTTGTGACAACGCTGGCGTTGGAGTAGCGGTGTTTGAATGAATGTTTGCTGCTCTCAGTGAATGGGGGAGCAGGCGCTGTCAGAGCTACTTTGAACCCACTTTGTTTGGAACCGGCGTGTGATCAGTGGGGATTGCTGGTAGCCGTGGCCGTATTGCAAGCAACGCGTCTTCAAGCCTAATTTCTGGCGTACACTGAGAAATACTGGGACAGGTATGTGGTGTTAATCCCGCACATAATTCAATGGTGTATCGGGTTATTACGAGTGGCCTGCTTTGCGCTTTACCATGTCCGTGTTGTATGGTGTTTGCTCGGTGTTGAATATTGCATTGAAGTTTTAAGTAACCGTTCGCATGTACTAATTGCTCGAGCTGTTTTAAATTGTTTGTATATTACTTGGATGAACTCACGTATATAATTGTGCATTTGTCTGATTTTATAGATCTGCGTGGCAGTTTTGCATGGCTAGCTGCTGTCCTCTTTACCGTGTGAATGTGGTGCTGCTCATAGCTTAGGCCTATTTGTTTCCCCTTTTGGTTTTGTTTTGTGTGTAGGCTATTTTGTTTTCCTCTAGCCTGTGCGCTGTAGTGTAAGTGTTACATAGTCTACTGTATGCACCGTACGCCGCAGGCTAGAGTGGGTTTATTCATTTTTAAATTTTAATGTCTTATGTTTATTGTCTTGTCTTTTTTGTTCCCCCTTCTCCTATCTAACCTAGGTACTGGTCGCGCAGGGTAACCTTGGTGTGCGTGGGAAACTACACTGGAAAGCCGGGTTCCTTAGCCTCTTTTGTTTTCTTTGCTAATGACTGAAAGCTTTGCAGTGCTATATAGCGTGAAGCTCTTTGTCTTTATCACTTGGGTACCTGAGTATTGTGAGGTTTGCAGTGGATATTGAAGTCGAGTGTATATCTGAATAAGTGTGTTTGCACAGGCATGTGTGGTTTTGAAACCTGGGCCTTCCATTAGTGTTTTTTTTTTCCCTTGGCTAAATTGGCCCCTGTACCAATGTCTTGGTGATTTGTCTGTCTTGTTTTTTTTTTTTCTTTTGTTTATTGTCCATTCCCGCCATCTATGAAGTGACCCATTTAATTGGTGATTAAGTCATTCACAGGAGGTTATTTATTTTTTAATATCTTTTTAAAATCTGTGTCTGTCCCTCTTATTAGAGAATCGGTCCCTTTGCTTTGACACTCACAGTAGCTGGTGCACTGCAAGGGGTGGCGTAGTTGGCATACATTAAGGGGGCGCCACAATATGTAACCACTGTGACATAAAATATGTGGGAGAAACAGGTAACAAGATCAGGACTAGATTAGCACAACACATATATAACATTAGAAGTCATAGGGAGACAGACACACACCTAGTGGCTCACTTCCTTCACCATGGACTTGAGGCACTAGAAATATCTGGGCTCCAGACAAACAACAATTGGACACCGGAGGACAGACGTAGGACAGAAAAACTATTGGATCATAAAACTAAACACTTTGTTCCCAAGAGGACTCAACAAACGCACTTAAAACTTTGGCACAAGCGGGACCAAATTCTTCCTATATAAAGGCTCCAGTGCAAACTCTTCTTTCCCAAGGAGCCCTCATAAGGGGAAACTTGCGAAAGGAAGATTGTTTTCCTAAACTTAACCCAAACTCTTACCCTAACCTTAACCTATCCCTAATTCTAACCTTACCCCTAACCCTTACCCTAACCTTAACCTATCCCTAATTCTAACCTTACCCCTAACCCTTACCCAAACCTTAACCTATCCCTAATTCTAACCTTAACCCTAACCCTTACCCTAACCTTAACCTATCCCCAATTCTAACCTTACCCCTAACCCTTACCCTAACCTTAATGTATCCCTAATTCTAACCTTAACCCAAACCCTTACCCTAACCTTAACCTATCCCTAATTCTAACCTTAACCCTAACCCTTACCCTAAACTTAACCTATCCCCAATTCTAACCTTACCCCTAACCCTTACCCTAACCTTAATGTATCCCTAATTCTAACCTTAACCCAAACCCTTACCCTAACCTTCACCTATCCCTAATTCTAACCTTACCCCAAACCCTTACCCTAACCTTAACCTCTCCCTAATTCTAACCTTACCCCAAACCCTTACCCTAACCTTAACCTATCCCTAATTCTAACCTTCACCCAAACCCTTACCCTAACCTTAACCTATCCCTAATTCTAACCTTACCCCAAACCCTTACCCTAACCTTAACCTATCCCTAATTCTAACCTTAACCCAAACCCTTACCCTAACCTTAACTTATCAGTCATCATTTGCCTCTGTAGTTGTGAGGACAGTTGAAAATGTCCTCACTTCCCAATTATTTCCCCACTCTGTAGGAAAAAAATTCAGTTCTCACGGTGTAGCAAGTAGAAGATCACACACACACACACACACACACACACCTGCTCATCCTACATTTGGCCCTGAAATTACTCCCCTGCAGCATCCATGAGCTTTTATTTATTTAGATTGTTGCTGTGCATTGATTTGTTATCTCTTCTCCTTCTTGATTGATGGCCAAATTAAAATGTGGTTCTCCTCAGTGCTCTGTAATCCCTCTCCACTGCTCTCACTGGGAATATTTATGGAAGTCTCTCTATTAGGAAATCTTGGCTCACTCTGGCCGACCCACTTACATTATATTACATTAGCTTTCCTTTTGTTAGCTTTTTTTGCCCTCATTTTAATTCCTACAGCTTTGGAAATGGATGAATTTCAATCAAAGAAAGTACCTTGAGATCAAGAAACAAAGGTTATCTGACCACTTTTCTGAATTTTTATCACATCCCCCATCTCTGGTAATTATATTCAGCGCGTTCCTGGCTGTTAGTGTTTGTTTCAGTTTTGTTTTGCTGGCTGATTCAAATCATTTAATTATTTCCTTTACCTCTCCAGTTGTCTGTGTTTGTTCCTTATTCCTATTACCTTAACCTGTTTCCCATTGTTATATTGTTCATGTGTATTTTAGTTCCAGTCTGTCTCTGTGATTCTGCCGGATTGTCCAGCATTGTGCTGCTCTCTTGTTTGCTGTTTTCTAATGTTTATTCTCATGACCTGGGTCCCTAGTTCCTCGCTCTCATTCCCAGCCTCCTGTATTGTCCCTGTCGCCCCAGTATCCCTGCTTCACCCTGCCACAAAACTCCCCTCCTCTCTGTTTCTGCTCCTGCTCCTGCTCAGACGGATCTCTCACCTTCGACCCGGTACCAGACCGGACAGGATCTCACTCTGTTCACCCCTCAGGGTCCCAATGACCCCGGCCTGACCTCAGGCTGCTTCCACGCTATGCCCTGGTCATCCTGTATTACACTGAGTGCCAGCAGTACACCCTGGACTTTCAGTTTACCAAATAAATGCGCATACAGGCACACACACGCAAACGTGCATATACACACACACCCACCCGTGTGCACCTGTGCCTGTGCTCACAAGTGCATTCTTGAGCACCTGAAACCACAGGCACAAGCTTATACTGAAATGGATTAGTTAATATCTGAATTCAATCTGTAATTTCTTTTAATTTTTTGCTTGGTTACAGAAATCAGCTTTACACCTCAGGAGAATAGATTATATTTGTTTTTCCTATTTCATTCTGCCATAATCTCACAGCATTTTTACCCTTGTTTTATCTTGAAAAATTAGAACTGACAACTGCAGAATTTTCGACAAACACAGCAGGATAACAGGTTATCACCGAACATAACATATAAGAAGTTTTTAACCTGTTATCTTATTAAGAACCATCCTGGATGTAGTATGTGTTATATTTAGACTAGATTGTCCCATTATTATTTATTACTTGCATGTAAAATAATTAAAAGCACTGCAAGGCACTATCAAAATAAAACTCATATGTATATAACTTCAATCAAAGTGTTTGAATATTTGCAGTGGTAACCATGATAAAACAGTCATGGGTTTGAATCCAGTCTGGGGCCTTTCTGTGTGGAGTTTGAATTTTTTTCTTGTGTTTGTCTGGGTTTCCTCCAGGTACTCAGGTTTCCTCCTACAGCTGAGACATGTATTTCAGGCTAACTGGAGGCTATAGATTGACGACAGGTATGAGGGTGTGAGTCAGTGGATGGTGTGTGTGTGTGTGTGTGCGTGTGTGTGTGTGTGTGTGTGTGTGTGTGCGTTTGTGCCCGTGTGTGCATGTGTGGGTATGTAAGCGTGTGTGTGTGTGTGTGTGTGTGTGCGTGTGTGTATGTGTGTGTTTGCGTGCGTATGTGTGTGTGTGTGTGTGTGTGTGTGTGTCTGTGCGTGTGTGTGTGTGTGTGTGTGTGTATGAGTGCGTTTGTGCCCGTGTGTGCATGTGTGGGTATGTAAGCGTGTGTGTGTGTGTGTGTGTGTGCGTGTGTGTATGAGTGTGTTTGCGTGCGTATGTGTGTGTGTGTGCGTGTGTGTATGAGTGTGTTTGCATGCGTGTGTGTGTGTCTGTGCGTGTGCGTGTGTGTGTGTATGAGTGTGTTTGCGCCTGTGTATGTATGTGTGTGTGTGTGTGTGTGTGTGTGTGTGTGTGTGTGTGTGTGTGTGTGTGTGTGTGTGTGTGTGTGTGTGTGTATGAGTGTGTTTGCGTGCGTGTGTGTGTGTGTGTGTGTGTGCGTGTGTGTGTGTAGTGTGTTTGCATGCGTGTGTGTGTGTCTGTGCGTGTGGGTGTGTGTGTGTGTATGAGTGTGTTTGCGCCTGTGTGTGTGTGTGTGTGTGTGTGTATGTGTGTGTGTGTGTGCGTGTGTGTCTGTGCGTGTGTGTATGAGTGTGTTTGCGTGCGTGTGTGTATGCGTGTGTGTGTGTGTGTGTGTGTGTGTGTGTGTGTGCACTCTGGTAAATTGTCCAAAGTTTATTCCGGCCTCCTTCCCATAGGCTCCTGCTCCACTACAACCCTGACCAGGAGTCAACAAGTTACTTTATAGATGCGTGGATATTTAAGTGTCCGATTGCAAATTTTTGTCAACCTTTTACCCACGTATATTTAACCGAAATACCAGCTAAAAAAAACATCCCGTCCCTCCATTTGAAGGGAAATGTATCTTATTTTATGTGATGTTGCCTCTGCGTTTATTTTATAAAGCTGTTACACCGACCGCTGACAGCAGTTCCAAGAACTTCAGCCTTGTGCTGCTGTCCTCAGAAAATGCAAACGCAAAACGTTTACTGATTAATTTGTAATGAGGAAATTCGGTTCACCCTCGCGTTTTTCTTATTGCCTCGGGAAGAAAGTGATATTTCAATTCAATCAAAAAAAAAAAGTGTTACCGGAAACTGTATGATGAACTGGAATAACAGGGATATTTCGGCGCTTCTGAACGTCGACTGTCAGCGCACAGCTCCCCGGCGCTCGGAAGACGGAGCGGTGATCAGTGTGTAAATGACTCGACCTCGCGTCGCCAGGTGAACAAGCCGAATCCACGAAATTTATCGGGAAGCGCCGCGCGGTCTCTTCCGCCCCGCTCAAATTAGCACCATTAGCGATGTTAGCTGTGCATTAAAGGTACATCGAGTAAACTGTAGGAAAACTGCAGCAGCTGCAAGAGCCTGTGACCCCAGCAAACTTGCGTAACAGCAGCCGGAAGCTTTTACAAAAGCGGTGAGATAGCGCTGTGTGTTCAGGAACCTTTTTTTAGCTTTTTTCCCCAAGCTTCATCAGCGGCTCTAACTTCGAATCTGTGAACCACATTCACAAAAACATCTGCAGCAGTCATTCCTACTCATTGGAATGGTAATTGAATGCATGAGAGTACAACCCCAATTCTGAAATAGTTGGGACAAAGTGTAAATTGTGAATAAAATCAAAACACAGTGACTTTCAAATCACAACAGCCAGTATTCTATTCACAACAGAACAGAGATAACATAGCAAATGTTGAAACTGAGAAATTTTACAATATTATCCACAAAATGAGCTCATTTCAAATTTGATGGCCACTACAGGTCTCAAAAAAGTTGGGACAGGGGCCTGTTTACCATGGTGTAGCATCCCTCTTCTTTTTTAACACAGAGTGGATGCGTCTGGGCATTGAGGAGACAAGTTTCTTGAGTTTAGCCATTGGAATTTGATCCCACTCTTGTTTAATACAGGCTTCCAGCTGCTGGAGAGTTTTGGGTCTCCTTTGACGGACTTTTCCTTTAATTATGCACCAAATGTTCTCAATCGGTGAAAGATCAGGACTGCAGGCAGGCCAGTTCAGCACACGGACTCTTCTACTATGAAGCCATGCTGTTGTAATAGCTGCAGTATGTGGTTTTGCATTGTCCAGCTGACATACACAAGGCCTTCCCTGGAATAGATGTCATCTGGAGGGGAGCATATGTTGCTCTAAAACCTTTACATACCTTTCAGCATTCATGGTGCTTTTTAAAACATGCAAGTGTCCCACACCATATGCACTAATGCATCCCCATACCATCAGAGATGCTGGCTTTTGAACTGAACGCTGATAACAGGAGGGGTGGTCTTTCTCCTCTTAAGCCCGGAGGACACGACGCCCATGATTTCCAACAAGAATGTCAAATTTGGACTCGTCTGACCACAGGACATGTTATGATTCTGTTATGCCTGACCATGTTTTCGCTATGACTCTGCTTCCAAGCCATGTTTTTTGATTTAGTCCACGCCATGTTTTGTATTTTGCCTGTCTTTCTTTGCCATGTCTTTTTCCTGCCATTACTCATATTCACAGTTTAGTTATTATTCTGGTTTATGTATTTCTCATGCCCTGCATTGCACATTGTCTCCCCTGTCTGGTCATATGTGATGTGACAGTTTTATTCCCCAGTATTGTGTGCTACGTTTTCAGGTGATTTCATGGTTTCTGGGTTTTCAATTAGTCCTTGCAATCTCGTTTGCTTCCTTCACCTTGCTGTTCTGTCTATACTAACAAATACTAACAGTTTGTTATTTTGGATAAATTACTAACAATAACTAACATTGTTTATAGTACTAACTTACTAACAAGCACTAGGGATTGTATAACTGCACATTACTAATTGACTAACAAGCTCTCAGCACTCGCTCTGCTCTAGTCTCCGCCCCTTGCCTTCACTCAATTTACTTTGCTGTGCTTCGGCGGATTCTCCGCACCTTGTTAAACACTGTTCTGCCTCTCACTCTGTGCACTTTAGAACTCCCTAACCGGAGTCGTCTGTTTGTCATAGGCTGTCTGTGTAATCCATGTCCGCGTTTTGGCTTTCGCCAACTTCATGTGGTTAGGAACTTCCTCTTGTTCATTCCTTTGTAATTAGTCTGATCCAGCTCACCTGTTCCCTATAATAGCATGTGACTTCCCGTATGTGTATTTAAGCAGTCAATTCACAGCCAGTCCTTGTCAGAACGTTTTCCTTGTGCTGTGTTTATGCCTTGTACTCTTCGTGTTATACTTCTGACTGGAACGTCCCGGATTTTGATTTTGGCTTCATCTTTGATATTCCTGTGCCCGTGCTTTTAACGAACCTGCTTTGCCCGACCCTGACTTTTGTGTTTGCTGCCCTGTTTACGAACTGGATTACGACTACTGGATTCTGATTTTGGATTGTGTACTCTGTACCGTTGCATACTGCCCTGCCGGGGTTTCCACCCCAGAATTAATAAAGAACAAGTTTGCTGGATCTTTTGGTTCTCGCTTCTGGTTCCTGAACGCATCCTCATAGTACACTTTGCCACTTTGCTACAGTCCTTTTTGAATGAGCCTTGGCCCACAGAACATGGCGGCGCTTCTGCATCATGCTCAACAATGGCTTCCTTTTTGCATGATAGAGTTTTAGGTGGCATATGTGGATGGCACAGCGGACTGTGTTTACAGGCAGTGGTTTCTTGAAGTATTCCTGGGCCCATTTAATAATGTCAATGACAGAATCATGCCGCTGAGTGATGCAGTGGCGTCTGAGGGCCCGAAGATCACGGGCATCCAGTAAAGGTCTTCAGCCTTGTCCCTCATGCACAGAGATTTTTCCAGTTTTTCTGAATCTTTTGATGATGTTATGCACTGTCGATGATGAGACCTTCAAAGCCTTTGCAATTTGACGTTGAGGAACATTGTTTTTAAGGTATTCCACAATTTTTTTCCACAATCACGACCTGTTGCAGCCAGAATATTTGAAAAAAGCTCATTTTGTGGATAAAAATGTAAAATGTCTCATTTTCAACATTTGAAATGTTTTCCATGTTCTATTGTGAATAACATATTGCCTCATGTGATCTGAAAGTCATTGCATTTTGATTTTAATCACAATTTACACTTCGTCCCAACTATTTCGAAATTGGGGTTGTATTTAAAAGAAAAAATATATACCACTAGTTGAAGTAATATAATCCAATTTGTCTGAATTTCATGAAGATTGAATGTTAATTTAATAAACAGTAATTGTTTTATGTCATATCTGTGATTTGTTTATTTGCTATGGAGTAAAAAAGCTGGATGTACATCCTCTGTGTGGTGATTCTACAGACAGGGATTGTGTGTTTGCAGGAGGAGATATGATGTGCTGTCCTTTCAGCACCCGGAGATTCCAGCACCTTCATCAAACATGACAGGACCATGGACAGCGCTGGCCCACAGCCCAGGAGAGTTTCAGGACCATGGACAGGGCAGATCATGGACAGAGTGGCAGGTACAGTCATCGACATATACCTTACTGTGGGATATTGCTCTTCTGGATTTGAATAATCCAAGTTACTCAGGAGCCACAAAGCAGCACCCAGGGACTAACTCCAGTTCTAAAGCCAGAGCCTCGGTCAGGGACACTGGTGGGAGTGTTCCTATAGAGCATGTCTTTCTAAAGCTAGAGCCTTGGTCAGGGACACTGGTAGGAGTGTTCCTATAGAGCATGTCTTTCTAAAGCCAGAGCCTTGGTCAGGGACACTGGTAGGAGTGTTCCTATAGAGCATGTCTTTCTCAAGCCAGAGCCTTGGTCAGGGACACTGGTAGGAGTGTTCCTATAGAGCATGTCTTTCTAAAGCCAGAGCCTTAGTCAGGGACACTGGTAGGAGTGTTCCTATAGAGCATGTCTTTCTAAAGCCAGAACCTTGGTCAGGGACACTGGTAGGAGTGTTCCTATAGAGAATGTCTTTCTAAAGCCAGAGCCTTGGTCAGGGACACTGGTAGGGGTGTTCCTATAAAGCATGTCTTTCTAAAGCCAGAGCATTGGTCAGGGACACTGGTAGCTGTGGGCCATAGCTGATTTATTGTGTTAAATACACATTACATTGCATTATATTTATTTTGCATACGTTTATTTGAAGCAGCATACAGTCAGTGCCCTCAGATGGTCAGTGGAGTGGATTCAGAAGACAGGTCAGGTGCGGATGTGGAAACACACTTCAGCTGCGCTGAATGTCCTGTAAGAGGGGACACAATCAGCCAGTTATTTCTCAGTGAAAACATCCAGTAAACAGCTAGTGTACAGAGGTCAACTAGGGCCAAATTAAAATGATTTTGTGCTCCTGTTTAACAAAGTGGAAGCCATTTTTCCTACTGCTTTCTTGCGGCGCTCATAGTTTTGCCGACAGGTCTGGGATTTTAAAGCAATCAAAGTTCCCTTGTCTGAAATATCAGAGCCGTCAACATTTCCATGTTCAAGATATTAGTGCTGCCAAAGGGCCCGTATTTGAACTTGCCAGCTAACGTGCGCAGCTCTTCCCTGATCAGAACGATGTAAGTGCAGCATATTGCCTGTAGGGGGCGAGCTTTGTCCAAAAGTTTTGGATTGGCGTTTGGGTGCTTGTAGAAATTTCCTGCGTCAGCACTGAGGTTTTTTTTTTTTTTTTTTTCATGTTTTGAGTTCTTGGTTTAATAAAAGCCTGTTAGCCCTACATTTTCTGAATTTGTGCCCAGTACTGCTCCACTTTTACTGCAGTCCTGAGATTATTTTCGATATTTACTTTTTTCTGGTATTTATATGCCCATATTGCGTGCACACTATATTATAGCAATATATTTCCAATGCGTCCAGTGCCAGGGCATTTTTTAATTCCAGAATTCACAGTTAGGAGGCAAACTTTGTCTCAAAGGCCTAAACTATCCATCAAACAGGGCCAGAGATGAACTAACAAAATTATGATTTTGACTGCAAGCCCTGTTCTCTCTGATCATGTTTCTCCTGTAACTGTTGAAAGTCTGACCACCAGCATAATTGTCAGGGACCCAGAGCATGATATGATCAGGACGTTATTAATTAAAAAAGCACTTTTGGTTATTCCCACGTGTTTGACATCGATAGGTGAGAAGGATTCGCCGATGCAGGATTAATCTCCGCAGAGAAGCCAGCGTCCCGATCCCACACCTCAGAACTGTAGAGTTTAATCCTGCGAAGCTCACTGGGATTATTTGGATTATAATTTAATTTACTTTATGAAATTTATATACATTACACTGGTGCTACTTCAGACATTGCATTACCTGCCCTTTATTACATTGTGCAGGACTGATTGCACGCAATATCCATTTATGCAGTTGGGAGTATAAGAGCATCTTTATGGCCTGATACCCTATAAACTCGAATGACTTAAATTCGACTCGAGGTTTTTTTTCCCCACTTCCTTTCATCACAGATACAATCTGAGGAAAAAGATGCTTTGCAAAAAGGTCCTCTGCGTACTCTGGGGATCTTTAATTTCACTGATTCCATTAAAGGGCTTTTGTTCTTTTATTTTAAAAGCCTTTATTTAACCAGGGACATTTCACTGAGAACACCTCTCTCTTTGTCAAACAGGCCTTGCAAGATTAAACAGCTGCAAACAGGAAGTGATTGATAGAAATGGGGTGAGTCCCCAGCCCTGTGTGGTTTTGGGGTATAAAGTCCTTCCAGGCTTCATGGCTCCAGGTGAAGTTTAAATCTCAAACCCCAGAACCCAGGGACTCAGTCTCCAGCCGAACAGCCGAGCACCAGGCCGATATACAGTCCCCGTTGCGGAGAGATCCATAAAGAATTAATGTTGCATTTTGTGTAATTCAAAGAGGGCACTGAGAGTTGTGAGTTCAGGTCAAGAGGTCAGTCCCGCATGTGACAGTATCTGAGAGTGTTGCTGCGTTCACAGCTGTGGGAAATGACCTGATGGCAAACACACTGGACCAGGACTCAGGGGGGTCATGTGTTTCTGTGCTCTGTGCCAAACACAGTCAGGGCTGGTTATGTGTTTCTGTGCTCTGTGCCAAACACAGTCAGGGCTGGTTATGTGTTTCTGTGCTCTGTGCCAAACACAGTCAGTGCTGGTTATGTGTTTCTGTGCTCTGTGCAAAACACAGTCAGTGCTGGTTATGTGTTTCTGTGCTCTGTGCAAAACACAGTCAGTGCTGGTTATGTGTTTCTGTGCTCTGTGCCAAACACAGTCAGGGCTGGTTATGTGTTTCTGTGCTCTGTGCCAAACACAGTCAAGGCTGGTTATGTGTTTCTGTGCTCTGTGCCAAACACAGTCAAGGCTGGTTATGCGTTTCTGTGCTCTGTGCCAAACACAGTCAAGGCTGGTTATGTGTTTCTGTGCTCTGTGCCAAACACAGTCAGGGCTGGTTATGTGTTTCTGTGCTCTGTGCAAAACACAGTCAGTGCTGGTTATGTGTTTTTTTGTGCTCTGTGCAAAAACACAGTCAGTGCTGGTTATGTGTTTCTGTGCTCTGTGCCAAACACAGTCAGTGCTGGTTATGTGTTTCTGTGCTCTGTGCCAAACACAGTCAGGGCTGGTTATGTGTTTCAGTGCTCTGTGCCAAACACAGTCAGTGCTGGTTATGTGTTTCTGTGCTCTGTGCCAAACACAGTCAAGGCTGGTTATGTGTTTCTGTGCTCAGTGTCAAACACAGTCAAGGCTGGTTATGTGTTTCTGTGCTCTGTGCCAAACACAGTCAGTGCTGGTTATGTGTTTCTGTGCTCTGTGCAAAACACAGTCAGTGCTGGTTATGTGTTTCTGTGCTCTGTGCCAAACACAGTCAGTGCTGGTTATGTGTCTCTGTGCTCTGTGCCAAACACAGTCAGTGCTGGTTATGTGTTTCTGTGCTCTGTGCCAAACACAGTCAGGGCTGGTTATGTGTTTCTGTGCTCTGTGCAAAACACAGTCAGTGCTGGTTATGTGTTTCTGTGCTCTGTGCCAAACACAGTCAGGGCTGGTTATGTGTTTCTGTGCTCTGTGCAAAACACAGTCAGTGCTGGTTATGTGTTTCTGTGCTCTGTGCAAAACACAGACAGTGCTGGTTATGTGTTTCTGTGCTCTGTGCAAAACACAGTCAGTGCTGGTTATGTGTTTCTGTGCTCTGTGCCAAACACAGTCAGGGCTGGTTATGTGTTTCAGTGCTCTGTGCAAAACACAGTCAGTGCTGGTTATGTGTTTCTGTGCTCTGTGCAAAACACAGTCAGTGCTGGTTATGTGTTTCTGTGATCTGTGCAAAACACAGTCAGTGCTGGTTATGTGTTTCTGTGCTCTGTGCCAAACACAGTCAGTGCTGGTTATGTGTTTCCATGCTCTGTGCCAAACACAGTCAGGGCTGGTTATGTGTTTCTGTGCTCTGTGCAAAACACAGTCAGTGCTGGTTATGTGTTTCTGTGCTCTGTGCAAAACACAGACAGTGCTGGTTATGTGTTTCTGTGCTCTGTGCAAAACACAGTCAGTGCTGGTTATGTGTTTCTGTGCTCTGTGCAAAAACACAGTCAGTCTGGTTAGTGCTGTGTTATGTGTTTTATGTGTTTCTGCTCTGTGCAAACACAGTCAGTGCTGGTTATGTGTTTCTGTGCTCTGTGCCAAACACAGTCAGTGCTGGTTATGTGTTTCTGTGCTCTGTGCCAAACACAGTCAGGGCTGGTTATGTGTTTCTGTGCTCTGTGCAAAACACAGTCAGTGCTGGTTATGTGTTTCTGTGCTCTGTGCCAAACACAGTCAGTCAGTGCTGTGTTAACACAGTCAGGGCTGGTTTGTGTTTCTGTGCTCTGTGCAAAACACAGTCAGTGCTGGTTATGTGTTTCTGTGCTCTGTGCAAAACACAGTCAGTGCTGGTTATGTGTTTCTGTGCTCTGTGCCAAACACAGTCAGTGCTGGTTATGTGTTTCTGTGCTCTGTGCCAAACACAGTCAGTGCTGGTTATGTGTTTCTGTGCTCTGTGCAAAACACAGTCAGTGCTCTGTGCTCTGTGCAAAACACAGTCAGTGCTGGTTATGTGTTTCTGTGCTCTGTGCCAAAACACAGTCAGTGCTGGTTATGTGTTTCTGTGCTCTGTGCAAAACACAGTCAGTGCTGGTTATGTGTTTCTGTGCTCTGTGCAAAACACAGTCAGTGCTGGTTATGTGTTTCTGTGCTCTGTGCAAAACACAGTCAGTGCTGGTTATGTGTTTCTGTGCTCTGTGCCAAACACAGTCAGTGCTGGTTATGTGTTTCCATGCTCTGTGCCAAGTCAGTGCTGGTTATGTGTTTCAGTCAAACACAGTCAGGCTGGTTATGTGTTTCTGTGCTCTGTGCAAAACACAGTCAGTGCTGTGTCTATGTTTTGTGTGCTGGTTATGTGTTTCGTGCTCTGTGCAAAACACAGTCAGTGCTGGTTATGTGTTTCTGTGCTCTGTGCAAAACACAGTCAGTGCTGGTTATGTGTTTCTGTGCTCTGTGTGCAAAACACAGTCAGTGCTGGTTATGTGTTTCTGTGCTCTGTGCAAAACACAGTCAGTGCTGGTTATGTGTTTCTGTGCTCTGTGCAAAACACAGTCAGTGCTGGTTATGTGTTTCTGTGCTCTGTGCAAAACACAGTCAGTGCTGGTTATGTGTTTCTGTGCTCTGTGCCAAACACAGTCAGTGCTGGTTATGTGTTTCAGTGCTCTGTGCCAAACACAGTCAGTGCTGGTTATGTGTTTCTGTGCTCTGTGCCAAACACAGTAAGGGCTGGTTATGTGTTTCTGTGCTCTGTGCAAAACACAGTCAGTGCTGGTTATGTGTTTCTGTGCTCTGTGCCAAACACAGTAAGGGCTGGTTATGTGTTTGTGCTCTGTGCCAAACTTTTACAGCCTCAATCTTCAAACAGAGCTCTTATCCTCATTAATCTTATGCTTTAGAGAGGCCGTGTCAAGACCTTAAGATTCTCTTCAATTGATCTACAGTCACCTTTAAGACTCGAATAAGAATCTGATTCAATGTCAGATCCCCATGACATCAATCTTGACCCAGCATGAGCAGGGACTGGATGTTGACAGAACCTGCGATAGCTTTGCGCTGAGTACCCGAGGTTTAGGATAACATTACCAATGTTAGAATGAAAATTTTCAAATAAATTTTGCCGATGTCCAGACGTATACAGTTTGATGGTCAGAACATCCTTCCACGCATGAATACAGCTGATTTCATTAATTCTACCATATAGCTGAAAAACTGCTCTTAGTTAATGATGGCAACAACAAAATCCTGGATCAGACTCTGAATCTGGATGACACTGATGTTCCCGCTGCTGCTCACTCCTGATTCACTCATGGTTATCGATTCCTGCTTTTATACAAAGCAAAATTACTCCACGCAGTGCCATAGAATCCAACACACACACACACACACTCTCCCTCTCTCTCTCTCTCTCTCTCTTTCACTCTCTCTGATACACACACAATATCAAACACACACAATGTGTAAAAGGTAAATAGCAGAGTGGAGTGTGTGTGAAGTGTTTGGTTAGTCACAGCCCTTCAGCAACCTGTGTTGATGTGATGTGTTGAAGTGGCTGTAAGTGGCCTAACAATAGCAGCATGAGCAGCTCGATGGGACAGCAGAATCTGCTCGAGACCCTTTATACAGTCAGGATAAAAACAGCCTGTAACCATAATACTACACCCAACTACAGCATCTCTGATCTCCTTTATACAGTCAGGATAAAAACAGCTTGTAACCGTAATACAACACCCAACCACAGCATCTCTGATCTCCTATTCACAGTCAGGATAAAAACAGCTTGTAACCGTAATACAACACCCGACCACAGCATCTCTGATCTCCTTTATACAGTCAGGATAAAAACAGCCTGTAACCGTAATACAACACCCGACCACAGCATCTCTGATCTCCTGTATACAGTCAGGATAAAAACAGCCTGTAACCGTAATACAACATCGAACTTCAGCATCTCTGATCTACTACATACAGTCAGGGTAAAAACAGCCTGTAACCGTAATACAACACCCAACCACAGCATCTCTGATCTCCTATATACAGTCAGGGTAAAAACAGCCTGTAACCGTAGGATAAAAACAACACCCGTACCACAGCATCTCTGATCTCCTTTATACAGTCAGGGTAAAAACAGCCTGTAACCATAATACAACATCGAACTTCAGCATCTCTGATCTTCTTTATACAGTCAGGGTAAAAACAGCCTGTAACCATAATACGACACCCAACTACAGCATCTCTGATCTCCTGTATACAGTCAGGATAAAAACAGCCTGTACCTGTAATACAACACCCGACCACAGCATCTCTGATCTCCTATTCACAGTCAGGATAAAAACAGCCTGTAACCGTAATACAACACCCGACTACAGCATCTCTGATCTCCTTTATACAGTCAGGATAAAAACAGCCTGTAACAGTAATACAACATCGAACTTCAGCATCTCTGATCTCCTTTATACAGTCAGGATAAAAACAGCTTGTAACCGTAATACAACACCCAACTACAGCATTTCTGATATCCTATTCACAGTCAGGATAAAAACAGCCTGTAACCGTAATACAACACCCGACCACAGCATCTCTGATCTCCTTTATACAGTCAGGATAAAAACAGCCTGTACCCGTAATACAACATCGAACTTCAGCATCTCTGATCTTCTTTATACAGTCAGGATAAAAACAGCCTGTAACTGTAATACAACACCCGACCACAGCATCTCTGATCTCCTTTATGCAGTCAGGACAAGAACAGCCTGTAACTGTAATACAACACCCAACTACAGCATCTCTGATCTCCTTTATACTGTCAGGATAAAAACAGCTTGTAACCGTAATACAACACCCAACCACAGCATCTCTGATCTCCTATTCACAGTCAGGATAAAAACAGCCTGTAACCGTAATACAACACCCGACCACAGCATCTCTGATCTCCTTTATACAGTCAGGATAAAAACAGCCTGTAACCGTAATACAACATCGAACTTCAGCATCTCTGATCTCCTTTATACAGTCAGGGTAAAAACAGCCTGTACCCGTAATACAACATCGAACTTCAGCATCTCTGATCTCCTTTATGCAGTCAGGACAAGAACAGCCTGTAACTGTAATACAACACCCAACTACAGCATCTCTGATCTCCTATTCACAGTCAGGATAAAAACAGCCTGTAACCGTAATACAACACCCGACCACAGCATCTCTGATCTCCTTTCTACAGTCAGGATAAAAACAGCCTGTAACTGTAATACAACATCGAACTTCAGCATCTCTGATCTCCTTTATACAGTCAGGGTAAAAATAGCCTGTAACCGTGATACAACACCCGACCACAGCATCTCTGATCTTCTTTATACAGTCAGGATAAAAACAGCCTGTAACCGTAATACAACACCCCACCACAGCATCTCTGATCTCCTTTATACAGTCCGGGTAAAAATAGCCTGAAACCGTAATACAACACCTGACTACAGCATCTCTGATCTCCTTTATACAGTCAGGGTAAAAACAGCCTGTAACCGTAATACAACACCTGACTACAGCATCTCTGATCTCCTTTATACAGTCAGGATAAAAACAGCCTGTACCTGTAATACAACACCCGACCACAGCATCTCTGATCTCCTATTCACAGTCAGGATAAAAACAGCCTGTAACCATAATACTACACCCAACTACAGCATCTCTGATCTCCTTTATACAGTCAGGATAAAAAACAGCCTGTAACCATAATACTACACCCAGCCACAGCATCTCTGATCTCCTTTATACAGTCAGGATAAAAAAAACAGCCTGTAACCGTAATACAACACCCGACCACAGCATCTCTGATCTCTTTTATACAGTCAGGGTAAAAACAGCCTGTAACCGTAATACAACACCCCACCACAGCATCTCTGATCTCCTTTATATAGTCAGGGTAAAAACAGCCTGTAACTGTAATACAACACCCACCACTACAGCATCTCTGATCTCCTTTATACAGTCAGGATAAAACAGCCAGTAACTGTAATACAACACCCAACTACAGCATCTCTGATCTCCTTTATACAGTCAGGATAAAAACAGCCTGTAACCGTAATAATACAAACCACAGCATCTCTGATCTCCTGTATACAGTCATAAAAACAGCCTGTAACTGAACATCTCAGCATTTGATACAACATCAGGATCTCCTTTTTATAAAAAAAAACAGCCTGTAACCGTAATACAACACCCAACCACAGCATCTCTGATCTCCTATATACAGTCAGGGTAAAAACAGCCTGTAACCGTAATACAACACCCGACCACAGCATCTCTGATCTCCTTTATACAGTCAGGGTAAAAAACAGCCTGTAACCATAATACAACACCCGAACCACAGCATCTCTGATCTCCTTTATACAGTCAGGATAAAAAACAGCCTGTAACCATAATAAAACACCCAACTACAGCATCTCTGATCTCCTTATACAATCAGGGCAAAAACAGCCTGTAACTGTAATACAACACCCGACTACAGCATCTCTGATCTCCTTTATACAGTCAGGATAAAAACAGCCTGTAACCGTAATACAACACCCACCACAGCATCTCTGATCTCCTATTCATACAGTCAGGATAAAAACAGCCTGTAACCGTAATACAACACCCAACTACAGCATCTCTGATCTCTCCTGTATACAGTCAGGGTAAAAACAGCCTGTAACCATAATACAACACCCAACTACAGCATCTCTGATCTCCTGTATACAGTCAGGATAAAAACAGCCTGTACCTGTAATACAACACCCGACCACAGCATCTCTGATCTCCTTTATACAGTCAGGATAAAAACAGCCTGTAACTGTAATACAACACCCGACTACAGCATCTCTGATCTCCTTTATGCAGTCAGGACAAGAACAGCCAGTAACTGTAAAACAACACCCAACTACAGCATCTCTGATCTCCTTTATACTGTCAGGATAAAAACAGCTTGTAACCGTAATACAACACCCAACCACAGCATCTCTGATCTCCTATTCACAGTCAGGATAAAACAGCTTGTAACCGTAATACAACACCCGACAACAGCATCTCTGATCTCCTTTATACAGTCAGGATAAAAAACAGCCTGTAACCAAATACAACAATAACAACATCTCCTCCCTTTAACCTGTAACCGACACAGCATCTCTGATCTCCTGTATACAGTCAGGATAAAAACAGCCTGTAACCGTAATACAACATCGAACTTCAGCATCTCTGATCTCCTATATACAGTCAGGGTAAAAAACAGCCTGTAACCATAATACAACACCCAACCACAGCATCTCTGATCTCCTATATACAGTCAGGGTAAAAACAGCCTGTAACCGTAATACAACACCCGACCACAGCATCTCTGATCTCCTTTATACAGTCAGGGTAAAAACAGCCTGTAACCATAATACAACACCCAACTACAGCATCTCTGATCTCCTTTATACAATCAGGGCAAAAACAGCCTGTAACTGTAATACAACACCCGACTACACAGCATCTCTGATCTCCTTTATACAGTCAGGATAAAAACAGCCTGTAACCGTAATACAACACCCGACCACAGCATCTCTGATCTCCTATTCACAGTCAGGATAAAAACAGCCTGTAACCATAATACAACACCCAACTTCTCTGATCTCCTTTATACAGTCAGGGTAAAAACAGCCTGTAACCATATTACAACAGCCTGTAACCGTAATACAACACCTTCAGCATCTCTGATCTTCTTTATACAGTCAGGTAAAAACAGCATCTCTGATCTCCCTATTCACCAGGATAAAAACAGCCTGTAACGTAATACAACATCCCGACCACAGCATCTCTGATCCAGGATAAAACAGCCAATACAGCATCTCTGATCTCCTTTATACAGTCAGGATAAAAACAGCCTGTACCTGTAATACAACACCCAACCACAGCATCTCTGATCTCCTATTCACAGTCAGGATAAAAACAGCCTGTAACCGTAATACAACACCCGACTACAGCATCTCTGATCTCCTTTATACAGTCAGGATAAAAACAGCCTGTAACAGTAATACAACATCGAACTTCAGCATCTCTGATCTCCTTTATACAGTCAGGATAAAAACAGTAACCGTAATACAACACCCAACTACACTACAGCATTTCTGATATCCTATTCACAGTCAGGATAAAAACAGCCTGTAACCGTAATACAACACCCACCCACCACAGCATCTCTGATCTCCTTTATACAGTCAGGATAAAAACAGCCTGTACCCGTAATACAACATCGAACTTCAGCATCTCTGATCTTCTTTATACAGTCAGGATAAAAACAGCCTGTAACTGTAATACAACACCCGACCACAGCATCTCTGATCTCCTTTATGCAGTCAGGACAAAACAGCCTGTAACTGTAATACAACACCCAACTACAGCATCTCTGATCTCCTTTATACTGTCAGGATAAAAACAGCTTGTAACCGTAATACAACACCCAACCACAGCATCTCTGATCTCCTATTCACAGTCAGGATAAAAACAGCCTGTAACCGTAATACAACACCCGACCACAGCATCTCTGATCTCCTTTATACAGTCAGGATAAAAACAGCCTGTAACCGTAATACAACATCGAACTTCAGCATCTCTGATCTCCTTTATACAGTCAGGGTAAAAACAGCCTGTAACCGTAATACAACATCGAACTTCAGCATCTCTGATCTCCTTTATGCAGTCAGGACAAAACAGCCTGTAACTGTAATACAACACCCTGAACTACAGCATCTCTGATCTCCTATTCACAGTCAGGATAAAAAGCAGCCTGTAACGTAATACAACACCCGACCACAGCATCTCTGATCTCCTTTCTACAGTCAGGATAAAAACAGCCTGTAACTGTAATACAACAAACAGCGAACTTCAGCATCTCTGATCTCCTTTATACAGTCAGGGTAAAAATAGCCTGTAACCGTAATACAACACCCGACCACAGCATCTCTGATCTTCTTTTATACAGTCAGGATAAAAACAGCCTGTAACCGTAATACAACACCCCACCACAGCATCTCTGATCTCCTTTATACAGTCAGGGTAAAAATAGCCTGAAACCGTAATACAACACCTGACTACAGCATCTCTGATCTCCTTTATACAGTCAGGATAAAAACAGCCTGTAACCGTAATACAACACCTGACCACAGCATCTCTGATCTCCTATTCACAGTCAGGATAAAAACAGCCTGTAACCATAATACTACACCCAACTACAGCATCTCTGATCTCCTTTATACAGTCAGGATAAAAACAGCCTGTAACCATAATACTACACCCAACCACAGCATCTCTGATCTCCTTTATACAGTCAGGATAAAACAGCCTGTAACCGTAATACAACACCCGACCACAGCATCTCTGATCTCTTTTATACAGTCAGGGTAAAAACAGCCTGTAACCGTAATACAACACCCCACCACAGCATCTCTGATCTCCTTTATATAGTCAGGGTAAAAACAGCCTGTAACTGTAATACAACACCCGACTACAGCATCTCTGATCTCCTTTATGCAGTCAGGAGAAGAACAGCCAGTAACTGTAATACAACACCCAACTACAGCATCTCTGATCTCCTTTATACTGTCAGGATAAAAACAGCTTGTAACCGTAATACAACACCCAACCACAGCATCTCTGATCTCCTGTATACAGTCAGGATAAAAACAGCCTGTAACCGTAATACAACATCGAACTTCAGCATCTCTGATCTACTACATACAGTCAGGGTAAAAACAGCCTGTAACCGTAATACAACACCCAACCACAGCATCTCTGATCTCCTATATACAGTCAGGGTAAAAACAGCCTGTAACCGTAATACAACACCCGACCACAGCATCTCTGATCTCCTTTATACAGTCAGGGTAAAAACAGCCTGTAACTGTAATACAACACCGAACTACAGCATCTCTGATCTCCTTTATACATTTATTACAAAAACAGCCTGTAACCATAATAAAACACCCAACTACAGCATCTCTGATCTCCTTTATACAATCAGGGCAAAAACAGCCTGTAACTGTAATACAACACCCGACTACAGCATCTCTGATCTCCTTTATACAGTCAGGATAAAAACAGCCTGTACCCGTAATACAACACCCGACCACAGCATCTCTGATCTCCTATTCACAGTCAGGATAAAAACAGCCTGTAACCGTAATACAACACCCGACCACAGCATCTCTGATCTCCTGTATACAGTCAGGGTAAAAACAGTCTGTAACCATAATACGACACCCAACTACAGCATCTCTGATCTCCTGTATACAGTCAGGATAAAAACAGCCTGTAACAGTAATACAACACCCGACCACAGCATCTCTGATCTCCTATTCACAGTCAGGATAAAAACAGCCTGTAACAGTAATACAACACCCGACCACAGCATCTCTGATCTCCTTCATACAGTCAGGATAAAAACAGCCTGTACCCGTAATACAACATCGAACTTCAGCATCTCTGATCTTCTTTATACAGTCAGGATAAAAACAGCCTGTAACTGTAATACAACACCCGACCACAGCATCTCTGATCTCCTTTATGCAGTCAGGACAAGAACAGCCTGTAACTGTAATACAACACCCAACTACAGCATCTCTGATCTCCTTTATACTGTCAGGATAAAAACAGCTTTTAACCGTAATACAACACCCAACCACAGCATCTCTGATCTCCTATTCACAGTCAGGATAAAAACAGCCTGTAACCGTAATACAACACCCGACCACAGCATCTCTGATCTCCTTTATACAGTCAGGATAAAAACAGCCTGTAACCGTAATACAACATCGAACTTCAGCATCTCTGATCTCCTTTATACAGTCAGGGTAAAAACAGCCTGTACCCGTAATACAACATCGAACTTCAGCATCTCTGATCTCCTTTATGCAGTCAGGACAAGAACAGCCTGTAACTGTAATACAACACCCAACTACAGCATCTCTGATCTCCTATTCACAGTCAGGATAAAAACAGCCTGTAACCGTAATACAACACCCGACCACAGCATCTCTGATCTCCTTTCTACAGTCAGGATAAAAACAGCCTGTAACTGTAATACAACATCGAACTTCAGCATCTCTGATCTCCTTTATACAGTCAGGGTAAAAATAGCCTGTAACCGTAATACAACACCCGACCACAGCATCTCTGATCTTCTTTATACAATCAGGATAAAAACAGCCTGTAACCGTAATACAACACCCCACCACAGCATCTCTGATCTCCTTTATACAGTCCGGGTAAAAATAGCCTGAAACCGTAATACAACACCTGACTACAGCATCTCTGATCTCCTTTATACAGTCAGGGTAAAAACACCCTGTAACCGTAATACAACACCCGACCACAGCATCTCTGATCTCCTTTATACAGTCAGGGTAAAAACAGCCTGTAACCGTAATACAACATCGAACTTCAGCATCTCTGATCTACTTCATACAGTCAGGGTAAAAACAGCCTGTAAACGTAATACATTAAAATTCCATGCAGTGATTGTTCGCCTCATTACTTAATGGATGATGCACTTGCTCAAATCCACAGTAGTGCCATAAACACTCATGTCTTCCCTTTATACATAACGTTAAGAACATGCATGGTAGCAGCATTTCAGGGTTTGAGATGACAGATTAAGCTGATTACAGTATTTAAATCTCAGCTGGAGAGCTTACTTAAGCATTGCGGCCTCCTCCCATTAGCCTTGCGTTAGCCTCGAATTAGCCTTGCGTTAGCCTCCCATTAGCCTTGCGTTAGCCTCGCATTAGCCTTGCGTTAGCCTCGCATTAGCCTTGCTTTAGCCTCGCATTAGCCTTGCGTAAGTCTTGCATTCGCTTTTATTCCTGAATTTAGCCCAGGATATGCTCAGGCTGAACCCATTTTATATTCTCTTTGCAACAAAGTTTCCAGCCTTATTCAGTTAGGATAGAGACAAATGATATTAAAGTTTTACATTTTGAATTTTTCCTCCTCTTCCTGAACAGTGAACAGTGTTTATTAACAGAATTATGATTCTGTGCTTTCATGAAATCTTTCTTCTTTTCTGTCCTCCTTCAATTTCTTATACAGTCATGTTTTCAGTCCAGAAATATTGATGATATTGTGAACTATTTTCCTGCCGAATCATTTGGAGGGAATATAGTGGCCTGTGTGCCTGAATAATAATGAGTAGAGGATGGAGAGACGATAGGAAATAGTCAGCAGCTGAAAGGTCAGGCTTTTACAGCCGAGCCTCCGACTGTCCACACCTCAGCTTCAATTCTATAAACTCCTCCAGATAAAGCCTGTTTGAATGAAGGAAAAGGTCATAGTGCATATTAAAAAGGTGGCCTGCACTGCCTATGGTAACAAAAGAAACTTCATGAGAAATTCTGGAATATGAGCTGGTTTCTGTTGTAGATTTATTTCTGTCAAGATTCACCCATATTTTTATCCTCTCAGTCCTGTTACCCAAGAAATAATGCAGCTCGCCAGGGGTTTTATTCATAAACGGTACATTACTGTACCCCGCTGGTCTCTGATTTCCAGAAATACATTTGATCTAAAAGTAACCAAAATCAATAGGCATGTGCTCATGCGTGAGATTTCGAGCTGATTGTTACAAAAATTCCCTATGAATATGTTTGAGGAAATGCTGTTCTTTTGAATCTCACATTTTACATCCCAATATTTCTTTATAAATGAAGCCCTTGGTCTGTGTTTACAATCCCTGCACCGGTCTATTGCAGGGATTTAAATTAACCTGTGATTTATACAGAAAATGAATACTGGCAATTTGTTGCATAAGCGATGGTAATACACAGGCCGTCATTTTAATTATGAACTCCAGCCGCTTCTGATAAAAATGACAGATTACATGAGCTGCAGACATGGATAAATGTGGATAGCAATCTGTTTCAGAGCAAAGGGACCAAAACTGGGTACCGTAAAAAAAAGGACTGACAATTATATGAGTCGCCCATATTGTAAAGTCCAAATAATTGCATTGTCGGGACCATTTCTGTTTGGAGTCCCAATAAAAAAGGGATTAATTTTGGGTCAAGGGCTAGTTTTTGATCAAAGGTTACAATTTTGGATTATGTTACTAAAATAATTAATGAATTCCAGACCACACCTAAAATAGAAGTTAACAATATTTATTGAATTGAACAAGCATGGGAATTTATACTGATGAAGGATGGAATAGAGCCCAGTAGGTGCACTCAGGGTGGGGTTCGGGTCTTTTTTAGGAATCATAAAGGCTCTTCAAGTCCACTGGGGTTCCCATAGAGTGATAGGGTGAGAGTTCAATAGAAGGGAACAGGAGGGAGGGATGTCGAATGAGACAGACGAGGATTGTAGAATGAAGGTAGTATATATAGGCTGGTTGGTTAGGACATGGATGAATGGAGCGACGTTTTTAGGCGTTGTCTGGGTCATTAACCTATGTTTAGAACTCCATTTACATCCTCATGGGTAAAGATGAGCCGAAGGTGTATGTGTCTCTGTGTCTGTGAGTCTCGGTGAGTGTGTGGGCACACCAACATATCCTTTCTGTGAGAGATGATTTAACGAGGATCATTTTACTGAGCAAACGCTGAGCATAGCCTCTGATGGGAGCTCGTGTTTGGTCACATTTCTCTTGCCCTCTTTATCATATCCTGCATTCTGCATGGTGCCCATATTTCTGTTGGGTCTCATGTCGCCACACAAGATGTGTTTCACCATCACCCCCAGGGACACACCAGTCGTGTCAGTGCTCTGACAGCCTGCCAACATGTGACCGCAGTGTCGAGGCAGCGCTCCCAGGAAATGGTACAGCCAGCGCTGTAAAATCCCACTGTTCCTCTGAGCTTCTGAGACAACAGTATTTCAGATTTCATAGTCGACTAAATCACTCCTTCACATAAACTTTACATTTCTTCATTTCTAGTTTTACAAGCAGTGCACTTTTATGGCCCAAAACCATCCTGATTTCTCTCTCAGTCTCTGAACAAACTGCATTTCAGCTTTTTTTTCTTACTACCTGATGAAGGTCTACGACCGAAACTTTATGTGAATTTAATAAAGTATTGCAAGCGTAGAGGACTGTGTGCGGGACTTTTTTGTTTCTTCTATTTGGCCGACCTTGAGTCCTCTCCTACGCACCTATCCACTTACAGGTGTGCATTAGTTTCATTTTCTAAGCATTCAAAACCCACAAAGAGTTTAAGCACAAACACCTTCATATTTATTATTTCTCACTTTAATTTTACACAGATTGATGCTGAAAATTTTTGTGGGTGATGTTTCATTTCAGGGTCACAGATCTGAAACTATGCCACATGTCCAAGAGCAGAGCCAAACGCATTATCACTGAGCATGCTGCAGTCAGCATTTTATTGACAAAATAGCAGGACATGAAAGAGCCTTCGGAGCTGGAGTGTTTTCTGCGGAATGATCTGTGATCAGGCAGGAACAATCAGAAACTATCGGAATAGGCAAGGGGGAGTCGAAGGAACTGGTCTGAGGTCAGTTACCGGCATGGCAAGCCGAATGAACCAGGGCACACTAAGCAGGCGCAAGCCTTCGAACAGGAGTAGAACAGAAGCCACTCAGGAGGAAAATAAATTGTAAATAAATAATAAATAAATTCTCCAAATAAAAAACTCCAGACTTTTAGAAAAGATTCAGTGATGACTGAGGACACAAAACGCTAAACAACAACCTAACAAAGGGAAGATGGAGACCTGGAACTTTATTACACAGAACGATAGTGAAATGGAAAATGCTTATGCAAGCATGGGGAGAGAAACAAGGGTACTTACAGTTGATTAGACGAACTGTGGTAAAAACCCCCCTGTGAGGCTACAGCTGCTCTGTTCTTATGAGGCTCAAAGCTCCAGCCTGCAGGAGTCAGTCACACACACCTCTGTGCTAAAGACCCTAAACAGGCAGAGTTGGGCACTTAGACTAATGCCAGGTACAGCTATTGAGCCAATAATGTGATTTCATTAACCATTACTTGACCCAGAAAAGTCTCATCGAGATTAAAAATCTGTTTTACAAGAGCAACCTGGCCAAGTCAGGGAGCTGCACAATTAACAGGTTTATAGACATGAACACTGTAATTTCAAATGTGTATAAAAACTAAGTTACAGAATCATTAGATATTAAATTATTTGTCAGTATTCCTCGCAAGTCATTGACATAAGGGATCATACCGGGGAACATCAATCAAACATGATTAAAAGCGAAAGAGTTCAAAATCCTGAATCCTGACCCCTGTACACTGCTATTACAATTAGAAGGCCTTATTGGGGCCCAACTCCCCACCCCAGCTTTCCCAGCTGTATATATCTGACGGGCGCATTATCCGCATCCCACTGGTCAGGATGCGGTGAGTTACTGAATCCTGGACTTGGCTGCGGTTCTGAAACACTGCCTCGCCCGCGCGCACTCTCCTGGCACGCGATCAAAATCAATACCCCGCTCCAAAACTTCGTTACTTCGTGAAAACGGGCAGCAGTCCCTCATTGAACAATATGTGCGCTTAAATTAAATGATATGCGATCCTTTTAAAATCAATTAAAACACACACACACACACACACACACACACACACACACACACACACACACACACACACACACTTTCATTCATAGCCAGTGTGTCCTGGATGCGGACAGAATCATGTGAGTCATCTGTTCACCATACGCAATCAGAGGAGGCCATGGCACATTCAAATAGTATCGAGAATAATTTTGCACGATTTGCAGCGCTTCTTGTGCTTAATTCGGCTGGTGGATTTCTTGGGAGAAGTGTGTGCTCGTTTATGCCAAGAGTTCGCTAAAATTCCAATATGAAGTCTGGCCGAAGCCTAGCCAGCTGACATCTGGCTCGCATTTGAAAAAGTATTCAACTATATTCTTTAAATTTAATCGAAAGTACGAGATAAGTCGGTCATGGCAGGGCGTGGATGAGTCATGGCGTTTATTCTAGCAATTGCAGGTATGAGGATAATTTATTGGATTATATGACATGTGTCGTTTCTGCATTTTCGGTTATGTCACATTAGTGTAGCTTTAAATATCCGCTGTTTACTCCGTACGGCGCGTGTCAGATCTCGGTGTGGCTGCAGCAGGGTAGTCCCGTGCCACCCTGCGGCGCGCGGCTGTTCCATTAGTGCCAGCTCTGCGCGCAGCCCGCCTCCCCCCCTCCCTCGCCCGCTCGCCCGCTCGCTCGCTTCACGCTTAAAGAGGCTGCGAGGGATCGCAAAGCCAGAACCGAGGACCTCAGCGAGAATAGGCGGGCGGGAAGTCGCCTCTGCTTGTCTGTTTTACCTTTTTGTCCAATCCACAATATTTACTGGATGCTCCCGGCGCTGTAAATGTAGAAGAAAGTGTAATATCCTGCCCCGTCCCGTGCTTTAGCTAAACTGCTGAGGTAAGCTGCTTTGTTATTTACTTTTAAATGAAAATTCAGTATTTTATGCATGAAAGCACATTGATGCGATGTCTGCCCTCAGTGCCCTTAAACGTAAGTGCCCTTGGTTCATTGCCTTGTTTAAGAGACGCGGCGACCTTGTTCAGATCGGTATGAGTCTTGTAAACAAAATTCTGTGCATGCAAGAGGCAATATGCCATATTTTTCCAGAATTCATGTTTGTCATTTGATAATGCTGGCTCTGCTGGGGCATTTCGCGTAGCCAGAGATGAGGTTTAGTTGTACTTAAGCGCATCCCCGATCGAAGTTGCCCATCTTACACTGAATATTTTTGTAAAATGAATTGTGAAGAAAGTAAGACTAAAACTGTAATATTTATGCTAAACAACTAGATGGGACGAAGACCTCAATGGAGTTTTACGGAAATTGGTTCACGTTGGCTTTCAAAATACGCACGGGTTAAATTCTTCTCAGCATTGCAATGAGTTGTAGTTTACAACAACATTCACAGTTACGTCAACTCTTTCGCGGGAGTATCTGCATCAGCCGTAAAACAGAAGCACAGACGGCGGGGGAAGAGTCACCTTCTCTGTGGCATGAAACACGGTTCATTCGACACTTACCGTCAGATATGTTTTCTCACGGGAGTCATTCTTGGTGACCGGGACATTCTGTCGATTCTTAAGAAACACCTTCACAGTGTGAGCGGACGGCTAGCCGTATCCGATTTCTTTATAACCAACTGATTTATATGTTTTCGATGCCACTGCAAGTTCCATTCTCTGCCGCCGGTGTAGTTATTCGTGGGGCTGTTCTATTCTGAAAGAGCCAGACGGTCTCATTAGGAAAGACGGACTGAGGATCGCTCTCCGGGAGCTGTCACATTTCGCATTCGTCATCTCACTCCTAATGCCTTTATGAATGCAGCTCGGCAAGGAGCTGTACAGAGGCCCTATCAGATTAAAAAAAAAAAAATTCCTGCCGAAAGACTGACGGGACAAAAGCGATCCCTTCCCTGAATACAGCCGAGGCTTGCTCTCGTGTAGACTGTATGGAAACCTCCGTAGTTTTTATGCACCACAGAAAACGGGTCAGTCTCATGAGTGTGTACAAGTCCCGTGAAGACAAGAGCCCTCTGTCCGTGTGAATTCGGTTAATGTGCCATCTCGGCGTGATCTGGCCAACAGCTGCTGGGAAAACAACTCAGTCTTTGTCCCCCTTCGTCTTTCAGAAGCTTACATCGAGTGATTTAACCCAGACAACCATGCGAACGATGATCCAGAGAACATGCATTTTTATCGAGTGAAAACAAGGAGGGGCCGGGTTTCGTGTTTTAGTTTTTAGAGCAGTAAAATTTCCCTCGGAGAACCGGGTCAGGTTCAGAAACCCTTCATTCGCTTTCTCACTCGGAATTGTTTTCATTAAAGTTAAGTAGGCCTAAAGGAGAGGTGGACACGTCGGCTATTTCAGAGCGCCGTTTTGCTCACGCAACGAGCTACTCCTTCGTGGTAATATTTTTAGCTTCAAGAGAGGTGAATTTAATTACTTTAATGAGAAAATAATTTCTTCGCGTTGTGAACTCTTAGGTGGGCAGATCACAGTTTGACACCAGACCAGTAAGGGCTGGATGTCAGACTGGCGCTGGCGGTTGGCGCTGACAGCTTGTCATAGTCTTACTGAAATGGCGCAACTCCTGCGGTTTATCGCGCTCTCCGCCCGGGTTTGCAGCGTGAGAGGCAGAAGGGTGTATTAATGTTGTTGATGATGTTTGGTGAGTCATCGCAGAAGAGTGATTCTGCAGTTCTGTACCAGCTTTGACTTTGAGTGTCTGCTGTCATGGCAGTATTCCAGCAGGGGATCCTGCTTTTTCCAATCTACCACACAATCGTCCCTGATTTAACTGGTTGTAATAAAAAATTGCTGTAATAAAAATGACATAATTTCTGAGGGGATTCAGCGTTTACTTAACCCCATAAAATCTACAGGCCCGTGTTTGAGTCCGTCAAATGCAGCTGCTGTATTCAAACTTGTGGAACTTCAGGCCTATTTTAAATCCTAGCGAAGATCTCAAGGTTTCCAAAGATCCCAAATATTTCCTGCTGAATTATTGGGAAATGTATATAAAATGATGCACAAGATCTGGATATTCTCCATTTGAGGTAATGCCGTGGCCATGAAAACATGGTGTCCTGGGTTTGAATATTTCTCTCAGTATAAATGTAATGTAGCTTCAGTGAAGCGACATTGTCCTACAGTATAGAGCAGCACAGTGGTTCAGTGGTTAGCACTGTTAGCACTATCGCTTCACAACAAGTAGGTCGAGGGGTTTGAATCCTGTCTGGGGCCTTTCTGTGTGGAGTTTGCATGTTTGTGTGAGTTTCCTCTTGGTGCTCCGGTTTTCCCCATCCAGAGAAACATGCATCATAGGAACACTCCTGCCAGGACCCCTGACCAAGGAACTGGTTTTAGAACTGGAGTTGGTCCCCGGGCGCTGCTCTGTGGCTGCCCACTGCTCCTAACTATAGGATGGGTCAAATGCAGAGGACAAATTACCCCACGGGGTTCAATAAAGTGTACCTTATCTTATAAAGAAAGTTTTCTTTTTTAGCTTCAAAACTTCAGCAAAAAAGACAGATTTTGGGGATTAACTGCTGATCATTGTTGCACGTTCTGTGCTGCACCATCATCCTCAAACACCGTACACCAGCTACACCTGCCTGCCAGGCTCGGTTTTAATCCCTGGCGTAATGGTAGCACTGCTCACTCATATCATGTTGATGATCAACATCAGGTGAACTGATAATCAAAAAAGTCAAATATTTATTCATAAATATCAGTAAAACTATGGTTTTAGAGAGAATTAAAAAACATATTTCTGCACAGTCTGCACAGTTTTCACAGCCAAGAGTGCAACAGGCACTAACCATTTTGGCACATAAATCATACGCATTCAAATTGATTAAAGCACTACATGCTTTGTTTTGCCATGACCAGATGTTAAAGCCAGCTTACCACAAGAAAAGGGGCTTTGCATGGTCTAGTTTTAACTCTACATCATTGCCTTCCCCATAGAAATGTGCAGTTAAATGATTTCACTTGTGATCAGCCGTGATAGTTTTTCATTTATCATTTCTCTTTTGATGAGCATCTTATAACAGCACTGTAATGTGGCATTGTAGACGGTGTTTCACTGAGTGGTGCATTTGAGCGCGCTCAGTTCTCTGACGGGGGAGGAATTGGGAAATTAACCCTGCCGTCTTAAAACAGCCTCCAAGCTGGTTCTGTTTCACGTGATGCCGTTTGTGGGATGTGGCCCCGCTGTAAAACCTCTTCAGATTCGGGTTAAAATGGGGATTCTGCTCTAAATACTCCAATGAAGTTTTCCTTTTTTTTTTTTTTTTGCTTTATCTTTGAGTGTAGTTTTTTGGATAATTGTGGATTTACACTGAAATGGCAGGAGAGGAGTATCGTCAGCTCGGAGCAGTGATCTTGACACCCGGGTTATAAGTGAAGACATAAGCGAGCAGGTGAAAATGATTTTTTCTGTACTGCAATGTGCTCACTTTTACAGTTTCAGTTTTTGTCACTGGACCATTGGATCATCAGTAAAGTACAATTTTCCATTCGTCTCTTGATTTTCCCATCATTACTGACCCCTGATGGGCAGCACAGAGGTGAGGGTGGCTCACGGGTCCCTCTGTAATCACTGCACACTTCCTGAGGACCTGTTTTAAAGCCTGCTGTCTCTCCCACACTGTTCTTCTGTCTACATCTGTCTCCCTCATTCTATCCATCCCTTCATCTCTCTATCTCTATCCATCTCTGCATATCTCTCTCTATCCACCTCTCTGCTTCTCCATCCATCTCTCTCCCCCCTTCCTCTCCTCTCTCTATTTCCCTCTCTCTCTCTGAGCTGATAATATGGACAGTCTCCTTTATGGGAGTTGTGGCAGATTATGATGCTGCCCCAGGTGACTGAGATGCGCATGAGATGGTCTCACCTGGACAGACAGGTGTTTGGTGGGATCTAATTGCCCTCAGGAAATCCTCAGAGGTGTGATTGCGCTCTTGCAGAGACCTTACCCTCTCATGTAAAATCCTGCCGGTAAAGAAATACCTGACTATTCTCATTTGTTAACCTGTTTCACCATTGCACTGGAGGAGGGTTTTTAAAGTGGTGTTTTTAAGGGAAAAAGTGAATTGGAAAACTGTTTTGGGCGGATGGGTAAGAGAAATTTCTTACCTTTGATATTTTGTAATAAAAAAAATTTTTGAGGGTAAATCCACGCTTACCATTGTTAGCTCAATGTGTCCATTGTTATGGCCCCACTTTGTTATGGCCCCAATTTGTCACGTCGTCAATTTGTTATGACGTCACGGCCAGCAAGGGATGACAGACAAAATTCTTAAACTTCAACAGATTTAATTAAACAAACACTTAGAACTAATCTACAATCTACCCTACTGACCAAGATTGAAATAAAAAAAAAAGATATTTACAGTCCCTTGGTAATTGAGATGGGGCTGCTATGTTGTGATGTCCTGGGACAGGAAAATGCTCCAACACAGGCAAAAAATCCACAAAAAAAGCTTCACAGGTCTTGAAAAAGAGTGACAGGTCTGGTCAAATGTATCCTTCCACAATTTCTCCTTGCAATTTCTCCTACTGCTTTTCACTCTGTCAATTTTTCTCCTTATATACTCTTTGCCAGCCCCCTCTGAGGCATGCCCAGGACATGCCCCAAACCTAGCTCTAGACCGGGCTGAACAAAAAAAATTGTCAATACTGCCATCTAGTGGCTTTTTTTTTCCACATTACACCTCCATTCGAAAAGGGAAAAATTTTGACTCATAAAGGCAAAATTTTTCTTTTCAATACAAAAATGGTTAAGTAGACACTGGTATATATTTACATATAATACAATATGCTAATAAACACGTGATATATATACATATACTCAAACACGGGATAAGCAATCAGCAATTACATTGTCAGTACCCTTTACATGCTTAATTTCCAAGTCAAACTCCTGTAAAATCAAACTCCAATTCAACAATCTCCGATTCTTGTTTTTCATCTTACTCAAAACATTAACGGATTGTGGTCAGTATATACAATCATTGGCTTTTGCCCTGTACAAACATAAACCTCAAAGTGTTGTAAGGATAGAACCAGAGCCAACAGCTCCTTCTCAATTGTGGAATAGTTCTTTTGGTGGCGATTGAACTTCCTGGAGAAGTATGCCACGGGATGCTCAATGTCATCAGAGTCACTTCTCTGTAGGAGCACAGATCCACAAGCTTGGTCGCTAGCATCGACCGCCATGGAGAACGGCTTGTTGAAGTCAGGAGATTTGAGCACGGGGAAGTGACACAGCAGAGACTTCAGGCGATCGAAGGCTCTTTGGCATGCTTCATCCCAAGTGAACTTTTACGCCTTTCTTCAGTTGGTTGGTGAGACTGAGAGCAATCTCAGCAAAGTTCTTGCAGAACTTGCGGTAGTACCCGATCATTCCAAGGAAGCGGCGCAAAGCTTTTTTGTTGTCAGGAACTGGAAAGTCCATGATGGCTTGGACTTTAGCATTTATGGGTGCCACCTTACCCTGGCCTATGACGTAGCCAAGATACGTGACAGTAGCACAACTAAAGTCACTCTTGTTCAGGTTAACAGTAAGGTTAGCCTGGGTCAAGCGCTGGAACAACGTCTCTACATCTTTCAGATGTTCTTCCCAGGAGTCACTCCATGTGATCAGGTCGTCGATGTACGCACCAGTGTGTGGCAATCCGGCGATTGTAGACTGTATCATCCTTTGGAACGTGGCTGGGGCATTTTTCATGCCAAAGGGTAGGACTTCATACTGGTATAACCCAGATGGTGTGGCAAAAGCAGAGATGCTCTTGGCCCTCTCAGTTAAAGGCACACGCCAATAACCCTTCAATAAATCAATCTTGGTCAGAAACTTTGCTTGCCCTACTCTATCGATACAATCATCAATCCTAGATATTGGAAACACATCAGTTCTAGTTACAGCATTGACTTTGCGATAATCTGTACAGAATCTAGTACTTCCATCAGGTTTTGGAACTAGAACACAGGGTGAACTCCAATCTGAGTTAGAGGGTCTGATAATATCATGTTCTAATATGTACTCAACCTCTTTCTCAGCAATCTTTCTCTTTTCAGGATTCATCCGGTACGGATGCTGTTTTATTGGTTTGGCATCACCAACATCTACATCATGAGAGGCTAGAGAAACTCTCTTTGGAACATCAGGAAATAGATCTTTATATTTCTTGATCAACCTCTCAAACTGATCTTTCTGTGAGGGTTCTAAGTGCTGGAGTTTTACATCAAGATTTTGCAACACTTCAGAATTTGACAGTTTACATGAAAGAACTTCAGCTTTAATTCTAGGTTCATCATCTTGAAACTCCCCCTCATCTTCACAAGTCTCGGCCATAGGAGGATCTGAAATGACAGCTGCAACCCTAGCATTCCTATCATGATAAGGCTTCAGCATGTTAATGTGACACAACTGTTTTGGCTTTCTCCTATCTGGAGTCTTCACAATGTAATTGAGATCATTGAGTTTTGTCAGAATTTCATAAGGACCATGAAATCTAGCCTGCAATGGATTGGACTGCAAGGGAAACAACACAAGGGCCTTGTCTCCTGGTTTAAACTCACGGCTTCTAGCCTTATGATCATACCAAGTTTTCATTTTTCCCTGACTTGATTTCAAGTTCTCTTTGGCTAGGTCACAAGCTGCACACAGTCTTTCCTTGAACTTGCTAACATAGTCTAATAGACTGATATGCGGCTCTTTCTCTTGCCATTGTTCACTCAACAATAGCAAAGGTCCTCTCACTTCATGGCCAAACACTAGCTCAAACGGACTAAATCCAGTAGACTCCTGCACTGCTTCTCTACCTGCAAACAACAGCAAATGAACACCTTCATCCCAGTCTTTCTCATGGTCATAACAATAAGTCCTCATCATTGCCTTGAGAGTGGAATGAAACTGCTCTAAGGCACCCTGACTCTCTGGATGATAGGCACTGGAAAGAATCTGCTTCGCACCTAGTTCATACACAACCTGCTGAAACAATCCCGAAGTGAAATTGCTACCTTGATCTGACTGAATTTCCCTGGGAAGGCCAAACAACGTGAAGAACTTTATCAAAGCCTTCGAGATTGCAGTTGCCTTGATGTTGCGTGAGAGGTATGGCTTCAGGGAATCTGGTAGATGCACACATGATTGTCAACAAGTACTGATTTCCAGATCTAGTCTTGGGTAATGGACTAACACAATCAACGATGACCTTGGAGAAGGGCTCCCCAAATGCTGGGATAGGCTGCAATGGAGCTACAGGTGGGTCTAACTGGTGTTTTCCAACTACCTGACAAGTGTGACAGGTTTTGCAAAAGTTGGAAACATCTTTCCGAAGTCCAGGCCAGAAGAAGTGTTTCATGAACTTGTCAACAGTCTTGTTAACACCAAGATGACCTCCTAAAGGCAAACTATGAGCCATTGCTAAGATCTCATTCCTGTAGACCTTCGGAACAACAATTTGCTTGACCACTGCCCAATCTGCATTGGCAGGGATATCAGGAGGGCGCCACTTCCGCATCAACACTCCATCCTTGAGATAATACCCAACTGGAACTGCGTCTATTTCTTCATCAGAAGGGGCTCTCTTCTTTAGTACACAAATTTCAGGATCATTGGTTTGCTCCTGAATCAACCGCTTTCTGGACGGAGACAAGTCTCCAGACACATCAGAATCACCAGACCCATCTGGCTGGCTGAATAGAGAACTGATAAAAGTGTCTGATAAGTCCTCAAATGGAGAAACCATAGTCGGCTGAACAGAGTCATGAGGCGAACCACCTGAGTCATGACTATTCAATGTGCTGCACGGCACCACATCATCTTCTTCTTGAGCCCTCTTGGCCATAGCACGAGTCACTGCACAGGAAGGATACAGAGATGGGTCTTCATCGCCATCTTCAGTGCTCGGCTGTGAAGTAAGATGAACAGGGGGAACTACATTGCCCCCAGCCAGGTCATTGCCTAGCAACAGAGAAACACCCTTGATAGGTAGACTTGACATAAGTCCCACCTTTACCTGTCCTGTAACTAAAACTGACTTCAAGAATACAGAGCGCAGGGGTACAGATACAGTCCTCCCTTCAATACCTTGTGCAAGTATGAAATCCCCAGAAGCGGTCTCATCACGTAACTCCAAGGAGTCCATCAACAAAAGTGACTGAGAAGCTCCGCTATCCCTTAGGATATATATGGGGACAGGAGGAGAATGCTCATTCAGAGCCACAAATCCCTCTGACACAAATGGAAGAAATTCCTCCCTCACAAAGTCAGCAGTATCAGGCTTCTTAGCCTCACAAGGAGCAGGCAATTTAGCAGATCGGTCATCTACTACAGGGGTTTCTAACCTTGTCTTCACAAAGGCATTGGGTTTGGTATCCTTTTCTTTTTCTTTCTTAGCTTTAAGGAACCAACAGTTAGTTATAACATGACCAGATTTCTTGCAATAATTGCAAACTAGACCACTTTTGTCACTGTCAGCTTTCACACTTTGATCAGGCCTTTTACTGGATTTCTGAGCACCATCACCAGATTTGTCTTTGTCTTTGGGTGAGGAATCTTGGGTATCACCGTTACCTTTCTTCCGAAATTGGGACCATCTATTTTTACTGCTAGACTGAAATTTGGACTTATGTGTGAGAACATATTCGTCTGCAAACTTGGCAGCTGATTGCAAATTCAGTGCTTGCTTCTCATTAAGGTAGGTCTTAATATCATCCTTGACACAGTTCTTGAATTCTTCAACTAACACCATCTCTTTTAGTGAGTGAAATCATCCTTGACCTCCATAGAAGTACACCAGCGCTCAAAGCAAACCTTCTTCTCGTTAGCAAATTCCACATAAGTCTGATTGTCAGATTTCTTCAGACCTCTGAATTTCTGTCGGTGAGCCTCTGGAACCAACTCATAAGCTGTCAAAATAACCTTTTTGACAACCTCATAATCAGAGGAATCATCTGCAGACAAAGCCGAATAGGCTTGTTGAGCTTTACCCTTGAGGACAGTTTGCAACATCAGAGGCCAGTGTTCCTTTGGCCACTGACAACTCTTAGCTACCTTCTCGAAGCACTGGAAATACTTATCAACCTCCTTCTCCGAGAATGGAGGCACCAGCTTTACCTCCTGGCTAGCATGAAATCTGTTTTCAGCTTCCATTTTAATTTTTAGTTGCTCCATTTGGAGCCTTTCTTCTCTGTCTAATTTTTCTAAATCGAAATCTCTCTGTCTCTGTCTCTCTCTTTCTGCTCTTTCCTCTTTCTCTCAAACTGCCTTTCTTTCTCTCTTTCTGCTCTCTCAAACTCTCTTTGTTTTTCTTTTTCTCTTTCTACTCTCTCGAATGCTCTTTCCTCTCTTTCAATCTCTAGCATTTTTAATTTAAGTTCCATTTCTACATTTGGATTTTCCACTGGAAACTGTTCCAGATCTCCTGGTGCAAACACATTTTCATCAATGTAATATTCAACAGTCTCTCTAGCCAGTCTTGCTTTTCGCATGGCTGGTTTTACATCTGTCAGCTCTAACTGTCTGCATATTTCTAGCAGTTCTGTCTTTTTAAAAGACTTCAAAACCTCTATGGTTGGTGATGCCAAGAAATCATCCATTGCTGTTGATCTGTCAATACAGATCTAGGAAAATCCAAAAAACAATTTCACAATTTGAAATTTTAGATTTTCAATAAATGACTCGCACAATGGTCTATCCCGGACGAGCCCCCACTTTGTTATGGCCCCAATTTGTTATGGCGTCAATTTGTTATGACGTCATGGACAGCAAGGGATGACAGACAAAATTCTTAAACTTCAACAGATTTAATTAAACAAACACTTAGAACTAATCTACAATCTACCCTACTGACCAAGATTGAAATAAAAAAAAAAGATATTTACAGTCCCCTGGTAATTGAGATGGGCTGCTATATTGCGATGTCCTGGGACAGGGAAATGCTCCAACACTGGCAAAAATCCACAAAAAGCTTCACAGGTCTTGAAAAGAGTGACAGGTCTGGTCAAATGTATCCTTCCACAATTTCTCCTTGCAATTTCTCCTACTGCTTTTCACTCTGTCAATTTTTCTCCTTATATACTCTTTGCCAGCCCCCTCTGAGGCATGCCCAGGACATGCCCCAAACCTAGCTCTAGACCGGGCTTAACAAAAAAAATGGTCAATACTGCCATTTAGTGGCTTTTTTTTTTCCACATTACACCATGTTATAACCAAACTAGATCTGCGAGTCTCCAAGCATGTTTTTCTTCTCGAGCGTTGCTTCAAAGATCTCAGTTCCTCAGCATTCAGATGCTTGCAATGTGTTTTCCTCTCTGTGATTGGCTTGTGATGCGGTCCGTAACCCTTTGCCGGTAGCCATTTGATTCTATGGGCTCTGATGTTTCCAACGAGCTCTAAACCACTTTAATCACACAAAGCTAGCCTGAGCTAGAGCCTTGTGTTCCCAGTGCATCAAACTGAGTCCATGGGCCATTCGAATGTACTTAAATAGCGCGACAATATAAATGCTTAACTGGTTTTTTTGTGGTATTTTCGGTATAGTTATCCGCTAAATATTCAACAGTCATTTTCAAAGTCGTTTTCTGACAGAATCTTTGTGCCATTCCGCGTGAATTCTGTGAGCACAACAGTACGAGCAGGGTGAGTGTTGACTTATTCAATTTGACCTCTGTGTCATAGTTAGTTGATGTAGGCTTATGGTTAGGGTGAAGCATTGCAATCCAGGGTTCAATTCCCAGGATGGACATACAGTATCTCACAAAAGTGAGTGCACCCCTCACATTTTGACAATTCATTTATTATATCTTTTCAAGGGACAATGTTACAGAAATGAAACTTGAAGATATTCTAGAGTAGTCATTGTGCAGTCTGTGTAGCAGTGTAGATTTACTGCACTGTCCAAATAACTGAATAAACAGTCACTCTTTCCAAAATGGGTGGCAACAAAAGTGAGTGCACACCCCAATTGGTAATGGTCAACCAAGCAATAAAACGTCTTATTCATCATGTTCATGCTTTTGTCTGTTCGACTGGGCTACATGAGGTTGTGTAACAGGTGTTGAAGGTTTAAATTGTGGTGCTTTGGGTGCAATGCTCTCATTCTGGTCACTGGATAGTCAATATGGCACCTCATGGGAAAGAACTCTCTGAGGATCTGAAAAAGAGAATTGTTGCTCTCCACAAAGATGGTCTAAGCCAGAAGAAGATCTGTGAAACCATGAAACTGAGCTACAGCACGGTGGCCAAGGTAATCCAGCGGTTTTCCAAGATGGGTTCTGCTCAGAACAGGCCTCGTCAGGGTCAACCGCAGAGGTTGAGTCCTCGTGCTCTGCGTCAGGTGCACAAGTTGGCTTCAGAAAACAGATGCAGGAGTGCTGGCAGTATTGCTAACGAGGTTGCAGCAGTGGGAGAACAGCCTGTCGGTGCTCAGACCATCCGTCATGCACTGCACCAAGTCAGTCTGCATGGTCGTCGGCCAAGACAGAAACCTCTTCTGATGACAGACCACAAGAAAGCCCGAAAACAGTTTGCTGAAGACAACCAGTGCAAGAGCATGAACTACTGGAACCGTGTTCTGCGGTCTGACGAGACCAAGATAAACTTGTTCGGCTCAGATAGTGTCCAGCATGTGTGGCGGTGCCCTGGTGAGGAGTACCAAGACAATTGTGTACAGCCTACAGTCAGACATGGTGGCAGCATCATGGTCTGGGGCTGCATGAGTGCTTCTGGTCCTGAGGAGCTGCGCTTCATTAATGGAATAATGGATTCCAACATGTACTGTGACATTCTGAAGCAGAACATGATGCCCTTCCTTCAGAAACTGGGCCACACGGCAGCTTTCCAACATGATAATGACCTCCGAGATGACAACTGCCTTCCTGAAGAAGCTGAAGGTGAAGGTGATGAAGCGGCCAAGTATGTCCCCAGACCTGAATTCCATTGAGCACCTGTGGGGCCTCCTCAAGAGGAAGGTGGAGGAGCAGCAGGTGTCCAACATCCACCAGCTCTGTGATGTTGTCATGGAGGAGTGGAGGAGGATCCCAGCAACAACCTGTGCAGCTCTGGTGAATTCCATGCCTCGGAGAATCAAGGCAGTGCTGGAGAACAATGGTGGTCACACTAAATATTGACACTATGGACACAATTTGGCATGTTGACGGAGAGGTGTATTCACTTTTGTTGCCACCCATTTTGGAAATGGTGACAATTTGTTCAGTTATTTGGACAGTGCAGTAAATCTACACTGCTACACATATTGTACAATGACTACTCTAGAATTTATTCAGGTTTCATTTCTGTAATGATGTCTCTTAAAAAGATATAATAAATCTGCTCCAGTGGAGTCAGACTTCATTTTCTTTGTATGTATTGTCTTTGAATGGGAAGTTGTATAGGCTACAGGACAGGCAGAAATAATAAAAAAAAATAAAAATAAAAATTCTAAAAATTAAAAAGTGGTTGTATTTGGATGGAATGTACACCTGTAGTGACATATAAGTGAAATTAAATGAGTTTTACAGTTTGGTAACTGAAAATATGAAACAGCACACTGTGCCAGCTTGGAGAGGCCCCCTAGACATTCCTGAACTAAAACCTCTCTAAATTTGCTCTGATTTACTTTGTTAGAATACATTTTGGCACAGATAATGGTGAGATTCTGTGCTGTAATTATTTAGGGTTTTCAGACTGCAACTGAATAATTTTAAGACGGATAAAAGTAAAACTTTGTTTGGTGCAAAAAAAGATGTTTCATTTATGCAGTGTTCCATCTTCATTTACTCTGACTCAGTGACACATACACTGATTTTTGCACCATGACAAATATCCCCAAGGTGTTACCTTCATTTTGATACCAAGATTATTCAAATCAACCGATTCGTTGCAGAGATATACTCATTTCATTTTGGGCATGTCATTTTCAAGCCAGAGGCTCAGGGCTTAAGGTTAACATATTTGGTAATCATTTACAAATGATGTTCACATCAACTGAGGTATTCATTTATGCATTATGGTTTCACTGTTTGAGGTGCTGCATGAGGGTGTTATGACTTGAAAATCACAACAAAGAAAACCAGCAATGACAACTCAAACAAATTTATTCTTCACTGATTAGGTAAAAAAAACTTCTAAAAATAATCCACTGTAATCTTACAATAACACTCTAATGCCACTATGTAACTTTGATGCCAAAACAAAACTCTTCCCTTACTGACCAAAATGACAGCATTTATATAGACTAGCAACATCCTGGAAAGATCTACAGGAGTCCTGGGTGATCCAGCCCCCTCCAGGCAAGAAGAAGCCAGAAACTTCTAGAAAGCACTAGTCTATTTCATCACACACAAGTGATATTTCATCAGATCATATTTTCTACACACATACCACCAGAGGGTGCCAAATGATGAACAAAATAAACAAATAGCTGACCAGTAAGGCAGCACAAACAGTCTGTAACAAATCTCCATTTACAAATGATATACAGTGCTTTACATAAAACACTCATACATAACAAGGAATACTTAAGGGATGTTTTCAACTTCACAATAAGGGAAACACAGAAAATGAATAAATGGTCAATTATGGTTGCATAATGCTTATTCGGCTGTCTCGCACATTAGTTACCTGCTAATCACTTGATCGTTAATGAACTAATGTTAATTAATATTAATTATTGTTCCCTTATTGTAAAGTGTTACCGAAAATACAATGTTATTTAACTTCAGAGTTTATTATTCTCGGGTTATGTTTTACACAAATTTTTTTCCAGAGCCGATTGATTATTGTTGTCAACAAATAGCTGTAATAGTAACATTTTAGCACAAGGATGGACTCATTCAAAAAAGGTATTGCCAGGAAATTATATAGACCCACACATCGTACAGCGGTCATAGCCATGCAGTGCAACAATACTCTTATCTGAAATTAGCACGTCAGTGGATCTTCATCGTACAGTCGAGTTTGCTGTAGGGCAAACAAAGGGCTCTTCAAGGGATTCTCTTAGTGTCTTTCAAGCAAGACCAGCGCCTCAAAACGCCGCCTTGAAAGAGGCATTTTAGGGGCAATACTGCGTGTAAAGATTGGGCTGTCTTTTTAAACTCTGAAGTGACACACTTGCGTCCTTGTGAAAAAAAAAAACAACTATTTTTTTCGAAGACCCGAGACTGGAATGGCAACGTTTACTTCATACTTTCATACAAGGTCGTAAAATTGCAGAAGTTGAAAATATCAGTTTAGGTTTACGGAAACCATCTTTTGGGGTTGTTTAATTTACCAACAAATTTGCTTCAAATGCTTTGAAAGTTGTTTGGGTTCACCAGTTTGGATAGTTTTCATTATAAACATTTGTCTGTGTGGAGTATCCTAAACATTATAAGAGATGAGATCGTTACGCGGTTCCATATTCATGCAACCGGCAAATAGTTCACAAAAAGATTTGAAAAATTAAAGCCTGATTTTCCCTGTCACTCATGAGCCTTCGTATTCTAAGTTCCGCGTTTCCGTTACCAACTGTTTTCGTTTTTGATACTCATTTCTGGATTGCCCCTGTGTATGATTGATTTTGGTTTTGACTCTGAGTTCTTTAACTGGCTTGAGATCTTATCTGCTCCTCTGTTCCACACTCTGCCCTCCTGCTTTCCTGATCTACACCTGGGCTCTGAGTTCATCTGTTGTTTCTGTACCGCATGCCTTCTGACTGCCGTCAAACTGCACCCTGACCCTGAGCTCGGTTTCCAGTGAACGAGTGAAAAGGATCTTTCATCTGCACCTCGGTTCAGAGTCTGTCAGTTCAGCCAACAAAATACTTTCTGCTGAGGGGATAATTCATTAATTGATTAAACAGGCTCACAAAAATGGCTGCCATTTTGTCGTCTTGTGTGTTTGAAATGTAAAATCTGCACGAATGTTCAGGCGACATATTGGATTTACCAAATATTAATAAGTCGAGAAGACTGATTAATTTGGTCGAGGTTGTTCTTTGCCTGGGCTATCCTACTCCTATCTCTTACTCAGTGCATCATCCCCAAAAATGTATGAGCAGAAATAAGTTGGCTGGATAGAGTATGGACGAATGTGTTGTATAGATAGTGTATGGATGAATGTGTAGTGTAGATGTTGTATGTATGAATTTGTTGCTAATTCAGCATGAGTATTCATTAGTTGCCATCTTCAGCCAGATGAAGTTCATGCGGGTACAGACGGATTTGTCCAGAATGAATTCTGTTCCTCTGGGCATGAAAGGAGGCAGTTTAGAAGTACGTTGAGTACATAATTGATAAAAATGGCTTTTCTTCAATTAGATGTTTTTCTCAGCCCATAAAAGCTGAATCAGCCTGTAACTTATGAGAGACTCGGCAGCTCCCCAGATTTAAAACAGACGTAATGCGATATGCTGAACAAACACCCTAACGATTTGGGCAGAGGCACTGCTCTGCTTTATAATGTGATCAGCACAGAGACATTTTATTATGAATTAGTAATGACTTTATAGTTTGACCAATACATTTTACTCAGTCCAACATATGTGAAGGAATGTGTTATTACTAATGACTGCACTGCCTGAGGGAATCCAACAGAGGATTTTCATACACGATATTGCATTTCCATTTCAGCAGTCCAATCAACTCACTGGAGACACATTCAGTTTATTCAACCTTTGTTCACGGGTAATTAATGTGATTATATTTAATGCCGATATGTGTTATAAAAACTCTAAACAGATGCATAGATAATATTTACTTTCCCTACATTATTCATTCCTTTAATTTAGCTGATGTTGCAACTGTGACTCGGCGCTGATGAGTAAAATCAGCCCATTTACAGTATTACTGTCCTGCAAAACCCGGGGAGCAGTGCTGGTTGTACAGCTCGTTCTGTACTGAGGCAGTACTGTATCTCTTTAAGCTCTCAGGCGAGTTAAACTCACTGGAGAAAAAGCTTAGTTTAATGGAATCATGAGTGATGGCAGCACTGGCACGCGCTGAGGAGTTTCTCGGGACCTCCCTATGAAACTGCCACTTTACATTACAGGCCAGAGCGTGTGCCGAACCACGCGGAGACCGCTCAGCTCCGCTGGGCATCAGACTACACCGTACATAACTCTTCGATTATTAATGAATGCTGAGGTCATATTCGCTCCCTCCTCCCCGACAGAGTTCGTAGCGGACACTCCACATGGAACACATAAAGTTTGATCGATTAAAATGATGCACAGAAATGATGTGGAAGCGACGCGCGGCAGTTATAGAGATGGATGAAATACGAAGATTAATCTCCTTGTGTTGAAATCCAGCGTTTACACATGAAAAATATCACTACCACTTATATTACTGCGATTTTGTGTTTCTACAGTTTTCATGGAGTTATATTTTACTCTGGCAGATATAATGAGTACCAGAATTCATTGGACAATGTTTTTAATTTTTTCTGTCAACCAACCAAGTTGGCCTGAGGTATATTCGCCCATGTCTGTATGTTTGTCCAGACAATATTACTCAAATATCTTAATCAATTACAATGATATTTTATGGAAGTGTGGGCCATGGCCCAAGGAACGATCCGTTAGATTATGGTGGCGATCCAGATCACCATCCAGATCGAGGAATTTCTTAAAGGATTGTTCACCATTGCGGGATTGGAAAATTGGAATAAATGCCATTCATCTTAAAATTCACTAGATGGTAGTAAAGTTCCGAATCATAAGCAGACGTTTGCGCTCTCTGTGTGCTTCCACGTTTTGGTTCTGCAATCTAGCTCTTTGAGTTTGAAAGGACACATTGACAATGAGGTTGAGAGTGTGGACTGTGGCTTACATTTCAGGGTGTTTTCACACCAATGAGCCGTTAACACTTGAAATGACAGCATTGTCCTTTGTTGATTGTGCCCTTTTTTCAGTTGCATCAAAAATATTGGACTCTTCATATAAAGTAATAATTTTTATCATTTAGTCACACTTCCTTCCTTGCAATGACTGCTTGTAATCTGTGACATAGACATCAGCAGACGCTGGGTATCTTCCCTGGTGATGCTCTGAAAGGCCTGTACTGCAGCATCTTCACTTCCTGCTTGTTTTGGGGACTTAATTTGCCTCAGTCTCATCAGCACCGTAAAATGCACTATGAATTGGATTCACATCTGGTGATTGACTTGGCCAACGGTGCCAAAATAAGAGAAATGTGTCACTGTCTAAGAATTATGGTGCTCTCTGTGGTAATTTTAAACTGCTGTTTGTCACTCGACTTCATTAGCTTTATTGCTAAAAATATGAATAGGTTCAGTGTTCTTTGCATCGAATATAGTTGAATACAGAGTATAATTACGGGAGCTAATTGCAGCCGGGTCAGTTTTTAGATCAGGTAGTCTGTAGGCTATAATTTTGATATTTGTGTTTTGCACTGTCGACGCTCACCCTGGACTATTTGACAGAGCATTTAATTTCAGGTATTTTTACTTTAATTACCAGGTAGTGGGTGACTTTACTGTTTCGAATGCCATTCCGTGAGGAAAAACTGTATCTTTCCTTCGTGAACGCAGTAGCTCGAGGAATGTGGAAATGTTCTGCTCTGGGTGTTGAAGTGGCTGAAATAGGATCACCTGCGGGTCTCCCACTGAGAGCTCAGTCTACTGTAAGCACAGAAATATGCATGATTATAATGTTCTCCACTGAACATTCAGCATTGTAGTGCAATGTAGCAATAATCAATCCTGGTCTTTTCAAAGCACTGGAGGAGTTGAACTGCTGGCTTTTACAAAAAATCTTTTCCAAAACTCCTACTCTTCAAAAGAGTAATGCGCCCAGACTGACTTCAGTTGCAGGTCAGATCACAGGTCAGGTTGGGGAGCCAGTTCGGCACTAGATCAAACACGATCGCTTGCTACGAGCTCTTTGAGTGGTCTTCTAATCTCTGATGACCGTTGTTATAACACCGACGAGGAAATTATTTTTAAAATGGCTGGATTATTAAAAAAATGCTGGAATTTCCTCAGTATGGAGGCTAAATGTAACACTACCCTTCAGCAGAAGCTGTGAATCTGTGCTTCCAGCTTGTGTCAGCGGTTTTTGTTTAAGCTGCTCTGTGGCCATTCCAAATTCATGAACCCGCTGCGCCTCGTTGAGGAATGCTTCTGTTCTAATGAAACTCATAAAACCACTTATAAAGTACGATCCTCTGGCTCATGCCATTAATATAATAAGCATACTGGCCAGACTGTTGCTGCACATCACTGCTTTATTGCCTAACTTATGAAATAAATAATAAAGGTGCTTATAACAATAAACAGTTCTTAAGGAGAGCGATGGTGAACCTTTATTTCAAACTTTAAAAGAGTTTGCTGAATTAAAAGTGTACCTCGCCAGCATGTGGATTTGAACTTGCTGAAGCCACTACTGGTGTTCTTGGGAGAACCATTATGAAGTCACAAACAGCCATTTCGTTTTCATGAAAATTTAACTCTGGGACCAACACAGGGAACCTTCCGGAATGTTATTTTAACATCAGTTTAGAAGTGGTATTGCAATAAACTTGCCCAAATTAAAATTTAAAGTGTATGTGACTGTGAAATTGCAATGTGGAGACTTGCCCAAATTTGACTTTGAACGTCTCTGATTGAGGTATTGTATTGGAGGTTATCTGCCTAATTCTCATTTTAAATGTCTATGTAACTTTGGTTTTGTGAAAGGGGATTATATTCTGCTGCACAGATGCTGCAGTATTGACTTTGATGAGATCTTTTAACAAAGGAGACACGCTGCGGCTGCCAGATTTCCATGCCAGGACTTTATTCTATCGATGGCTGTAAATGTAGCTATGACAGGTTCGATAGCCTGAATGCCTGGGAGAGGAAGAATTTAATTAACTGGCCACCGCATCGTTCTTCATTCCATCAATCAAACATTTTCAAAACACAGCAAAAAAGTACTCAAAGCAAAACCTGTTCCGACCCAACACCCCCTCGCTGAAACTTCGGCGCAATGGGATGTATATGAGTCATAGATTATAGTAGTGTGATTCACTAAATACAGTTGCAATCAAAATTATTCAACCCCCATTGCAAATTGGGTTTAATAGCAAAATTTACAAACTTTTTAGCTGATGTGATAAACAGATCGAACAAGAACATTTTAAATAGCTCAACACAACTAATATTACAAGTGGCTTCTCCAAATTTAACACAAAATGCCATTTTTAATGACTGCTGCAGTCTCAAAATTATTCAACCCCCTGAATAGAATCCCTCATAAGAGCATATTTGTAAATCAGGTGTTGTCTCAAGCACACTTAATGCAGCTAATCAAGAGCTTAATTAGTTACATCATGTTTGCTTGAGATAGAACACATCAAATACTTGCACTCGCTAGGGGTTTGTTGACAGTGAAATTTGATTGCATATTAGAAATATGGCTGTCAAAAGAGTTGTCCAACAAGCTAATAAAGGAGATCATTGCCTGGCAGAAACTATGAAAAGGATACAAAAAGGTAGCGCAGGTGCTGAATTTTCATAGAGATACAGTTGGAAGCATAGTTCGCAAGTTCAGAGTTAAAGGAAGAGTGGCTACAGTACCAGGATGTGGCAAAAAGAGGAAGCTATCAATGGCTGTCACCAGATTCCTGAGGAGACGGGTGGTCAAAAACCCTAGAGTGACTGCAGGAGACCCGCAGCAAGACTTGGAGGCAGGAGGCACTGAGGTTTCAGTTGAAGGTCTCCAGGACATGCACCACAACTGATCCAAAAGCACAAGCTCCAATATGCTCAAAACCACATAAATAAGCCACAGAAGTTTTGGGATATTGTTCTGTGGAGTGATGAAACAAAACTGGAATATTTCGGGCTTATGAATCAGTGGTATGTCTGCAGGAGGAATAAAGAAGCATATGCTGAAAAGTACAGCCTGCCTATAGTGAAGAATTGTGGGGGCTTTTTGATGCTCTGCGCCTGCCTTGCTTCCTCTGGCACTGGAAACCTGCAAAGTGTGGAGGGCAAGATGGATTCAGTCAAGTACCAGGATATCCAAGGAGAAAATGTCATGCCATCTGTACAGAAGCTGACGCTTGGGCATCATTGGACCTTCCAAAAGGACAATGATCCTAAGCATACCTCAACATCCACCAAGGCTTGGTTTCAGAAGAAGTCTGGGAAGATTCTAGAGTGCCCATCACAGACGCCTCACTTGAACCCCTTAAAAAATCTCTGGTAGGATTTGAAGAAGGCAGCTGCAGCATGCAAACCCTAGAATATTAGTGAACTGGAGGCCATTGTCCATGAGGACTGGGCTAAGATTCCTTAGGAATGCTGTCAAAAGCTGACATCTGCCTATGCATCACATCTCCAGCAGGTCATAGCTGCAAAAGAGTTTTCTACTAAGTATTAAAGATGCTTGTCATGAAGGGGTTGAATAATTTTGAGCCTGCAGTAGTGATTATAAGTGGCATGTTGTGTTGAATTTAGAGAAGCCACTTGTAATATTTGTTGTGTTGAGCCATTTAAATTGTTCTTGTTTGATTTGTTCATTGCAAACAGCTGAAAGTTTGTAAAATTTGCCAGTAATTTGCAATGGGGGTTGAATAATTTTTATTGCAACTGTATATATTATAACTCAATCTTTTTGAGATTTCCATTCTTGGAAACTCAGTCATTATTCAATTAAAAATATCAAGTTATTGTCTCGTCCTCTGCTTTCTCCTTCATTTTTGTCACCACAGCCCAGTGAATCGTGTCGGTTTCAGTCGTGTTGTTTCTTCCCCTGACCTCACGTGTGTTTGCGCGCTCACATCTCCCTGGTGTGGTGTGTATTTAAGTTCTTCTGTTTGTGCTTTTCCCTTGCTGGATTGTCTTGTCTTATCATTGCTCTTCTAGCCTACTCTAGTTACGAGTCTAGCACTCTGCTGTTAATGGCTTTAACCGAAAAACAAGTGACTTCATCAGGGACACCCTTCCCTTTCTCTCTAGTGGTCCTGAGAGGCGAATCGCTCTGGTTACCTCAAGCTGTGGAGGCTGTGAGTCTGCAGACCGTGGTTAGAGGTCTGTCGGTGGTCATAACCAGGCAGGCAATCATAGACAGCAAAGCATAGACTGTGCACACTCACGGGCTCCACAGCTTGAGGTCACCTTACCTGTCCCGGACTGTCCCTGACCTGCCGTGTCAGCACCCCTCTCTGTTCTTCCGTTGGTGTGTGTGCCACTTGCAGCTTCTGGCCATTATTAAAACGCCATAAAAGCTTATGCCTGGATGTGCACCTGGTTCCTTCTTCTGAAACTGAGACAGAGCCTGAATGAAGACATTTAAACAGCGGTGTTCACTCACCTATATTCATAACAGGTAATCTCTCTCTCTCTTTCTCTCTCTCTCCCTCCCCCTCTCTCTCTCCCTCCCTCCCTCTCTCTCTCTCTCCCCCTCCCTCCCCCCCTCTCTCTCTTTCTCTCTCTCTCTCCCTCCCTCCTTCCCTCCCTCCCCTCCCTCTCTCTCCAGGCCCCCTCTCCCTAATCCAGGCCCTAGTAAGCAGGAAAATATTGTGGTTATCCGCGAGACTTGATTTCAAAAATCTTTTTGTATTTGTGCCTTAGGAAAACTAAATTTTTATTTTTATCTGAATGGAAAATGACTGTTTGGTCATGAGTTTACAGTTATGCGTAAAAATCTGTGAACCATAATTTCGGCATTTACACTCTCTGAGATACAGTGTTTTGTTTCACTTGTGAAAAACAGGCGGAATTTGGCCCATTTGGCTGTTGGGTGAAAGAGGTTTGTACAGAAGAGCCTGAGGGTTAAGTGATATTTGGGGCGAACTCTAAACCTGCAGGTGTGTTTAGCGAGGCTCGGAGCTGTTTGCGCTGCACTGATGTCTCTGTACCGGGAGAAACGACACTCGGCTTTCTGTCTCATCCCTCACTGCATCTGCGGAGCCTTGGGCAGAGTGTCCTGCCTGTCTGTTTCCCAAATGTAATCTTGTGGTCAGATTTGGGTTTTTTTTCGTTTGGCTGCTTTTGCAGGGCTGAGGTCCAGCAGCATTACGGTGTGTGAAAGGGGTGAGGGTGCAGCGATGGTCCTCGTGCAGCATCCTCGGGCAACCGAATCATCAGAAGCTGTCGAATATCGGGCCCAGTGCTACACTCTGTATATGTGCTCCTGCATAAGAACCACGACTGAACAATCAGCGAATAATCATCATCATCATCATAAGACCACAGTGAACCCTGATTTGACTCGTCTGAATTTAATAGTAAGCAGCTGAACAGGACCTCTAGCTGTTGAATGAGGAGTGCTTTTTAAGGGTTGAATGCGAAACCTGTAAGATGGTAGATTTCCGGTAACAGGCTTGGGCCGTCCGCATATCCAGTGGCTTTAATGCGCTTAAGCTAATGCAAACATTCACAAATATTTTTTGAGATACTTGAATTTATTCTGCTTTTCAGTTCTAGAAGCAACTTCATCAGTGATCATTACCATTGACCTTCTGTTATTCAGAAATATTGGATGGAAATTCTGCTGTTAATTTAATTGATCTGCGATAATGAGTTAATATTTGAGTGCTGTTGTGAACACAGTAAGATTAGCACAGCTGATTGGTTGGGCTGAGTGCTTCAGTAAGTGGCTTTAGATAAAGCCTCAGTGAATGAACTAATCAGAACTGTTAGTATAAACAATCTCTCCGGTCACTTCAGTACAATCCACTCCAATATCAATTGTTCGCACCTTATGTGAAGTACACTACATTCTGTTCGGCCATACAGAATGGGTATGGGATGTGCTGTGACCTTTCACAGTTCTCTACACTCAAATAATGCTTCTCAACTCAAAAAAGGGAATTTTCTGTCTCCATCTGACGCAGAGTCTGTGGTTTTTCTACACACATCCTTACAGATTGAAGAGCTGTAACGGTCACTCTGAACAGTGACGTCTGCAGTGTGGCGCTGGTTCTGATTACAGTGACCAAATGCAGCATTTCTGCGGTAAAAATGAAACTATTTCCCAGGAGAAATAATATCAGGCTTGGAAAGAAATAAATAAATAAAATATCAGAGTGCAGAAGATTAGATTTATGTCATGACTGAAGAATCTCGCCAAACAGGGCCGACAGGTCTGTGTTATAATTCACTCCAAAGACAGGATGCAGGAGGTAAACGGCGAGCTTTACGGAGGAGAGATGTAGCTCCGCTCAAGCAGAGATATTTTTAAAGCATGTGGTAAAGGTCCCGAGGGCTTTAGCTGTCTAATCAGTTTGTTTAGTTGCAGCTTATCTCTGTGCGTTTGGACTGAAGTGTGACGCTGATATTGCAGATGTAGACTGTGTGCGATTGACTCGTTATGCTGCGGATTACAGGCCCAGCGCTCCTCTGGGATGTCTGGGGGGAGAGGAAGTGAGACAGGAGTGGCAGTGGAGTTCTGCTCACAGACAGCGTTAGTGCCACATACACTCAGGGCTCCACATTCTGATGCACTTCACAGGAATAAATTAGAGTATTCTGTCCTGTGTTTATTCCCGCCTCCTGCCCATTGCATGCTGGGATATGCTACAGGACCCCACCCCTCCCCCCACCCACGTTTTATCTGGAATGTGCAGATTAGATAAGGGTTGGGGGGATGGACGGTATCTGTGAGGACTTGGGTTTGGGTCGTAGGCTGCTGTTTAAGCAGGTCAGAATGTTTTTGGTAACTTGCGTATATTCTCACGAGCTTCTGAAAACGTGCAGTATTCTGCAGGGTGAGGCTAGCGCAATGAGCTGTCACACACTCGCCGTTCTAGAGCACCATCAGATCAGACCACACACTCACTTGTGCTTGACTGTCCGGACTCGCGCGCGCGCGTGTGTGTGTGTGTCTGAGTGCGTGTATGTGTGTGTGTGTGTGTGTGTGCATGCACATGTGTGTGTCTGAGTGTGTATGTGTGTGTGTGTGTGTGCGTGTACGTTTGTGTGTGTGTGTATGTGTGTGTGTGCGCGCTTGTGTGTGTACGTGTGTGTGTGTGTGTGAGTGTGTATGCATGTCGGTGTGTGTGTGTGTGTGCTTGCACATGTGTGTGTGTGTGTGTGTGTGTGTGGGGATGCATTATTCACCCCGAGATTGCTTTTACTTTACAGTGTCACTATGATAAAAAGTATCTCTCCTTTTTCCTGCTACATTACCTTTTACAAAGTTTATGTATCCATTTAGGTAGAATCCAGGCCAATTTTAGACTCTGATTCAAATGGCAACTATAATTGATTTAAGTGTGATTTTAGCTTTTGTTCGCTGGCATAATTCAATCTAAAAATGCCCAAGCACAACCACAGGAGCTGGGGCCAGCAGGAAGTGATGTCATATTGGCATCCTGGGAAAACAAAGGTGGCTGCTGCAGTAACCATTCAACGCAGATTTAAGGCTTTTCTTCACCCGTTTTCCCTGTTTTTGGGCAGAGTTCTCTCTCACGTCACCATGTGACCAACCAGACATGAGCGCCCGCTAGAGATTATGCAGCAGGGAAATATTTATGTTCCTGACTGCCCGGCGACACATCACAGTGTAATGTGCAGGATAGCATACTGAGTTCTGATTGGTGGACCTGCCTGCATCACACAGTGTCCGGTAGATCTGGCTGTCTTACTAATCAGGATGGTGCTCTGTGCTGAACCCCTCACAGCTGCACAGCTCCGTACTGTACACACCGACCGCATATTACATCGGTGCCATACTGTATTAGCGTTCACAGAACAGCTGAGCTCTACTCTGGGCCGGGGATTCTCCGGCATAATTACTGAGAGCACGATCACTGAGTGAGAAGGATTACTGTTAACCAGATGAGAAGGATTACTGAGTTAGCCAGATAAGAAGAATAAACAGGATTGCAGAATAAGACAAATTACTGAGTTAGTCTGTTTATATATCCAGATATGTAACTGCACTCAGTAAAACTCAGAGCAGCTCCTTTAGTGCTGTCCATGTGCCGGATCAGTAAAGACTTTGGGTTTGACTCAGGACAGTACGCCAGTACGACTCATTGTGATGTTCTTCTTTCCCTGGCTTTGTGTGATTGGGCCTTTCTGTCACAGCCAGACTTAATTTTATGCAATAAAAAACTTTTTTTTTGCATTCAATAAAATCAAAAAAGATGATTTATCTGTATCATAATTACTGGGGAGTGGTGTGTTCAGTGCTGTATCAGCTCTGACTGAGCCAGGAAAAAAATTCATTGGAGGCAGATCATGTGATTCTTGATGGCCTGTTGGTGCCCTTAGGTACTTTATTTTCGGATTGACTCCATAAAGAGTTACTTACCTCTTGGAATCCGTGAGAACGCAGTCCTCTGCTCCAGACAGAGGGGAATACACACACACAGAGACGGGAGTCAACTGGAGTTTAGCTCGTTATAAATATAAAGATTAAAGCTCTGCTCAGAGAAACTCTTCCTGAAGTGTCAGATCAGCTTCACTATACTTTAAAAACAGGGCAGCTGGTAAACAGACATAAATTCAGGTCGCAGTTAAACGCCTGCGGGGAGTACAATTTCGAGAGCTTTGAGCTGGCAAAAAAAGAGAAATAAAAGACAAACAAGCTGCCGACTGTGTGCTAAAAATACACACGTAAACTGGCGGTATAGTGGCAGATCGTGGTGTCGGGGTTGAGGGGGATGTGTTTGCCGTGTCGGGGGCTGACGGCCATATTTATTAAAATTCAGTGGCGATGCAGCGCAGATATTCCTGTACACCCTGTGTAATTACACACACCCCCCTCTCCTGAAGCCCTTCTGGCGTTTTCCACTGCAGAGGGACCGACCCCCCCGATACAGGCGGTGCCGTGAGATGGGCTCTCCACACTGGTGATGTCACCGAGGGGAGGGGTTAGTGTGGGGGCGGGACACAGCCGCGCCAGTGGCTCCCTGTTTTAGGGGCTGGTAAAAATGTAAACATTGCTACAACATTGCTAAAACGTTGTCTACTGGTTGCTGAGTCATTGTAAAATATAACCTCTGGCCTTCATGAGAAACAAAACTGCTACATCCTTCACTGGCCCCGCCCATCTCCTATCGTCTGACCCTCCACTAGGCCCGCCCATCCCCCGTCACCTAACCCTCCACTGGCTCCGCTCATTTCCCGATCACCTGACCTGCTACTGGTCATCTCCCATCACCTGACCCGCCACCTCAGCACCATGCAGCAACGTAATATTTACAACGCATGGCCAGGTAAAAACACACACGCACACACACAAACACACACACCCACAAAAGGCATGCCAAGATACACACATAAACATGCGCATTCAATGCATGCACATAAACACACAAACACCTGCACAGATGTACTCAAACACACACCCATACAAGGCTTGCATGATTGTATACAAACATATGCTCAGATGCATAGGTGCATACAAATACACAACACAAACAAGCATATAAGATGCATCCGCTCACAAATGCTGAAACACAGCAATGCAGAAAAGCACATGCAAACACACACTCAGTCACACAAGTACAAACACATACATGAACACACAAAGATGCAGATAAATGCAGATATACACACAGCCACACACACGTGCTGCTGGTTCACACCCTATAATCAGTATTAAACTAATACTATTCATGTTTATAATTGTCCTTAAGCAGCCTGTAAGGGGTAAACAGGCGGTAAAACACTTTTAAGCAACTGTTCGCTAATTAAACTCACATTACAGGCACTTCCGTTAATGTCTGTGTTTTTATTGACGACGTGCTGAAGATTAGTGATTATTCTCCAGCGATTATTCTCCGTCTGCTCTTCATGCTATAATAAAATCAGCGTTTCTCAAAAGAGCACATAGACAGGGCTGAACACACACTCGGCGTCTCTGAGATTATTCTCTGGGCTTCAGTAGGGCCGAGCTCTCTCACTCCACACTCCAACACAACTAATGTCGCCGAGCAGCTGTGTAACACTGCAGGGCGCAGAATGCAAAAGGTTTTAATCGATTAGTTTGCACCTCCAGGCCAAACGCAGGTACAAACACTGAGAGATGGCATGAAGGGAAGGTGGGATCGAGAGGTAGGGAGGGAAGGTGGGATGGAGAGGTAGGAAGGGAAGGTGGGATGGAGAGGTAGGAAGGGAAGGTGGGATGGATAGGTAAGAAGGGAAGGTGGGATGGAGGTAGGAAGGGAAGGTGGGATGGAGAGGTAGGAAGGGAAGGTGGGATGGAGAGGTAGGAAGGGAAGGTGAGATGGAGGGGTAGGAAGGGAAGGTGGGATGGAGGGGTAGGAAGGGAAGGTGGGATGGAGGGGTAGGAAGGGAAGGTGGGATGGAGGGGTAGGAAGGGAAGGTGGGATGGAGAGGGTAGGAAGGGAAGGTGGGATGGAGGGATAGGAAGGGAAGGTGGGATGGAGAGGTAGGAAGGGAAGGTGGGATGGAGGGATATGAAGGGAAGGTGGGATGGAGAGGTAGGAAGGGAAGGTGGGATGGAGAGGTAGGAAGGGAAGGTGGGATGGAGAGGTAGGAAGGGAAGGTGGGATGGAGGGATATGAAGGGAAGGTGGGATGGAGAGGTAGGAAGGGAAGGTGGGATGGAGAGGTAGGAAGGGAAGGTGGGATGGAGGGATAGGAAGGGAAGGTGGGATGGAGGGGTAGGAAGGGAAGGTGGGATGGAGAGGTAGGAAGGGAAGGTGGGATGGAGGGGTAGGAAGGGAAGGTGGGATGGAGAGGTAGGAAGGGAAGGTGGGATGGAGAGGTAGGAAGGGAAGGTTGAGCGCAGTAAGGGGTCGGACTGAGCCCAGTTTGTCCACTTGCTCCACCAGGCCTTCACCTCCTGTCCCACAATCCCTTGCGCCTGAGCTGAGCTGGCCCCAGCTGTATATGAGAAAGTATCCTTATGCTTTAAAAATCACAAACAGCGTCTCAGTTCGATTTCACACGCTGGGGTTCGGTTTATCGCCATATGGTGCTCTGACGATTTCACGCGGGCTAAATTGTGGGCGGTAGTGGGTTTCGTGTGCAAATCACACAGGCCCATTTGCTTCCCGAACAGATGGCGTGATCACATGACTGGGCCGGAAGCATCTCGATGTGCGAGAACCTGCCGGATGTTCTGTGGTTCTGATGTGCCCCGCGGAACATGGAGAGGATTAGAATCCAGCAGGATTAATGAGCTCAAGTCTCTGTTCCTGACAGCATTCAGTCCGACGCGCATTCAACTAAATTAATCCACGTTACAATAATGGATTAGTGTTGTAAAATTATGATTTATTATAATAATAATAATTACAAACTAAAAAAATGTTTATCAAATTATATTTAGCCTAATTTTCTCACTGTTCAAAGGCTGCTTTAAACTGGCTCCCTGTGCAGTGTTGTTGAGGCACTTGGGTAAACATGAGCACGGAGGCATTAGGATGATCGGGGTCCAGCGGCAGCCATGTTTTCTGCTGAATGCAGCTCTGCCCTCTGAGCCGGCTGCGACCCTCTGTACAGGGGCTCCTCTGAATGAGGCTCTTGTTCTCGTGTTTGCCGCTCCACAGAGATATAATTACACCTCACCCTCCCATCACACGGAGGTTCGCTCCCGAGAGTGGGCAGCCGTTCGAAAGCAGAGAAAAGCTTTATTTATACCGTCTCATCACATGCAGGATTTCTCCTCTGTCCTTCATTCAAGGTCAGTGAGTGTTTCCCCTCATCTGGAGACGGACTGAAGTAATCTCTCTCTCCTGTGCTTTTGTTTTTTCAGGAAACTGGAGGGATTCCCAAACTGGAGCGCAGACGGTGAAACTGTGGGGTCCTGGACCGTGTAATTGGGCTGTGCCCCTGGATCGGGCCCCATTATGATTCTGTGGTTCTGCAGTGGGGCAAAAGCACTGGTTCCGGCTAGTTTAATCCGCACACACGGCTAATTTATGGACTTTATAAAGCCCTGAAGCTGGGGCCCTTGAGATGCAAGATGAAGCCTCACGCAGAGCAGATGCTTTTATTCAATCCAGCTAAGCAGGGGCCAGTGTCCCCTGAAGCAGTGTGGGGTTAAGGGCCTCGCTCAGGGGCCCAGCGGAGACACTGCTCGTGTTGTGGCTACACTGGGGCTTGAGTCACCAGCTCTGAGAACAGCCTCTGACAAACATTAGTTCAGTACCTCATATACCATTCGACCTGATCCCTCCAGCCAATCCCGCGGCAGGAGACTTGGGTAAAATCACCCAAGTTGGAAACGACTAAAGCCCCTCTGTCATTCAATCACAGAATTGACGACTTTGGGAATTGGTACACCTCGTGAAGAATTCCCAGAGTGGAGGTACAGGACTGTTTTTACATCCCACAGTTACATAAAGACTTAGCAATATTTTTCCGGAACTTTCTTGGTCCAGGCGTGGCTGCCAACCTCCAGTGGTAATCCCAACATGGATTCGGAGGTGGGAGGCGGGGCCAGCCTCTCCACAGGGGCCGTCGGGGCCATTGTCTGCAACACGCTGGTGGCAGTGCTGATTATCATCCTGATCCTGGTCCTCTGCAAAGCCTGCAAAGTGCCCTCCAGCCAAGAGAGGGCACCAGTGTTGGCTCAGGACCAGGATAAAAATGCCCCCAAGTATGTACTTACACCTTGACCACCCTCGGAGGTGCATGGATTCCAGCGAAAGGTGTGGATTGTATGGAGGGCTGTGGCTTTAAGTTTATGGCCCGAACAGCTACAAATATATGCCATCCCCTTGCAAACAGCTCAGTTGGCCTTTATCTCGAGCGTACAGCCATGATGGGCGGTGCTCCGTGTGGAAGAGATGCGAGTGAGGATCACGGGAAGTGGTGGCCAGTTTTGAGTCGATGTAAAATCGAAATATTTTTATGGAATCTAACTCTCATCAGGTGATTTCTTCGCTTTAACCCCGACACCATGGCCACAACCCCTGGTCATGTGACTCCAGACCATGGGATGCAATCCAATTACGCGTAAAGTGCAATACAAGCCCACCACCATATGCTCTTTCCTGCAATTTATTTTTCAAGTTTTTTTCATTTGCACTGGGTGTACCTGACGAGAGCAGGACGATGACTGAAGTGGATGATGCTGTTTGTTATGATCAGGGGATTTGTGATGTTTCATTATCTCTTTACTGAGGGCAATGCTGTAGAATGAGAGAACTGGATTATTAATATAAGCTGCCGGGTTAGCTCACTCGGTTAAGGCGCCACATTTTCGGAGCAGTAGTGACTACTACGGCGCGGGCTCGATCCCCGGTCGTACCAACCAGCAGTGGTCAGCAGCTTTTTCAGAACAGCGCACGATTGGCTAAAGCGCTGTGGGAATGTGAATTGGTAAGGGACTGCCGGGAAGGGTAATTAAAAATGGTTGCCTTGTTCGTTGCTCAAGCGCCTCCTGTTGGCCAGCGGGGCGCTCGTCAGTGAGATTCTGAGCTTGCTCATGTTCAGGTATCCTCCGCCCTCGTTCTGAACTTGCGAAAGTTTCGACCAACGAGTGTAAAGATGCAGGGGCTGACAGGCGCGCGCTTCAGAGGAAAGCTGAGAACTGTCTCTCTCTCCTGAGCTGGCAACAGGGGGTTGTATATGAGCAAGCCTTGTATATAGTTCTCGGATTGGGCATTCCAAATTCGGGTGGGATTGGAGATGCCAAATTTAAAAAAAATAAATGAATAAAAATAATACAATATAAAAATGTATGTCAGGTAGCTTTTCTCATGAATGACTCTGCACTGTGGTGAAACAGCTAACTAAACCATGCGAGACTTGACATAATACTAAACGTGCAATAATCTCTGACGCTAACCCATTAGCATCTCACTGATCGCTCACTGCTTGTACAGCATTATTATCATTTTCAGAGCTGCAAAGATGAGAACCTCAAAATCTCTACACGCTTCCAGGGGTGAAATCACTCGCGACAAAGACACAATCCCGCTTCACTGTGTCAAAGACGCCTTTAAAAAGCCGAAAGTCCCGAGGGTGGCTGAGATCGATCTGGCGCTTCAGAATTTTAAAAGCCCGCATCTCTTCGCTCGTGCTACAGGGCAGGGAAGGTTTATTTCTTCTGCAGGTCTTAGAATATGCGCGGTGCAGATTTTACTAGATTGCGCTTGGGGCTATGTGCCCTCTCGGCGGGCTTAACCGACCTTTAGCCGACAAAAAGAACAGGTCAAAATTAGAACTATGACCTTAACGTCAAATAGGCTTCTGGAGACACCCAATATGCATAATCCGCTTAAATCTGAGGGCTGTCCCTAATCACTTCAGCAGCTGAAGCGGTAAAAAGCAATAGAAAGACAGACAGACGGACAGCGGAGGGGACGCCCTAATACCCAATCGGCAAGAATCGCAGAGGGAGTAAAAATGGAAGAAAAACAGTAAAGGTTGTAGCAGAGGGGTCCTCAAATCTGGCCCCCGTGGCTAGTGATGGAGGAGCTATTTCTCATTCTGGGCCCTAAATTTGTGAACTGATTTTTACACGGGTTGCCAGTTGAGGTAATGTATGGACAATCAGTGACACCCCTTGCTGATGACCCATCAGGTTATGAGTATAATCTAAAGCAGCGCATGTGAGTTTGGGGCCAGATCTGAACATTCCTGCAGCCCACCATAGTGAAAATCGAACGCAGGAGGCGTTTCCTCGCGTTTGGTTCCGAAGGACGAGCGAAGCCCCTGTTGAGCTCCTCCCTCAGAGACATGCAGAGGCAGAAACACACGCTCAGTGTTTCAGACATTATGATGCTGTGATTTATTCCTTTAATTTTTTTTTTTTTAAATAAAAATTGATTCCATCATGTTGTGTCTGCATTCAGACATTGAAGAAATCTAGAGAAATGTGTTATTTTGACAGTGTAAGGGGAGAATCTTTCAGATGTAGCACAGTGATATACGAGGAGCTGCTCAAATTTCTGGGCAGCATCTGAAATTCATGCATCCAGCGCTGCGCAGCGAGCAAACTGCTCACATCTGCCGTATCGCTCTCCCTCAAACTCACACACACCCGCACACGCAAACGCACAGTCCCACAGACATGCACACACGCACCCACACACACACACCCACGCACAACACAAGCGTACAAAGACCCCTACATCATGCTCACATAAAACAATAATTTAGATTATAAACTAACATCCAAATCCTTGCAATTGTGAATGTGACACTGAAATTATAATTGACAAAGCAAAGTATAATCTTTTTTCGTCTCATTTTTAATATGTACAGACAACTGCATTATACACACATTTTTATTATTTTTGTACTTGACTAATAAAACTGAGTCAATTCATCGCAGCGTTCGTATTTTATGCGTGAGATTATGGTTTTGCATGTGATGAGATTCGATTGTGGAATTCTGGTGCCAAGAGATTTGTTCGCGGTGAAATTCAAATTCGATAAGATGCCTGTGTGAGGTGACTGGATGAGATGCCTGTGTGAGGTGATGGATGAGATGCCTGTGTGAGGTGACTGGATGAGATGCCTGTGTGAGGGTGATGGATGAGATGCCTGCCTGTGTGATGGATGACTGGATGGATGAGATGCCTGTGTGAGGTGATGGATGAGATGCCTGTGTGAGGTGATGGATGAGATGCCTGTGTGAGGTGATGGATGAGATGCCTGTGTGAGGTGATGGATGAGATGCCTGTGTGAGGTGATGGATGAGATGCCTGTGTGAGGTGATGGATGATGCCTGTGTGGATGGATGAGATGCCTGTGTGAGGTGAGATGCCTGCCTGTGTGAGGTGATGGATGAGATGTGTGGGGTGATGGATGAGATGCCTGTGTGAGGTGATGGATGAGATGCCTGTGTGAGGTGATGGATGAGATGCCTGTGTGAGGTGATGGATGAGATGCCTGTGTGAGGTGATGGATGAGATGCCTGTGTGGGTGATGGATGAGATGCCTGTGTGAGGTGATGGATGAGATGCCTGTGTGAGGTGATGGATGAGATGCCTGTGTGGGGTGATGGATGAGATGCCTGTGTGGAGGTGACTGGATGAGATGCCTGTGTGAGGTGATGGATGAGATGCCTGTGTGAGGTGACTGGATGAGATGCCTGTGTGGGTGATGGATGAGATGCCTGTGTGAGGGTGACTGGATGAGATGCCTGTGTGGAGGTGACTGGATGAGATGCCTGTGTGAGGTGACTGGATGAGATGCCTGTGTGAGGTGACTGGATGAGATGCCTGTGTGAGGTGACTGGATGAGATGCCTGTGTGAGGTGATGGATGAGATGCCTGTGTGAGGTGATGGATGAGATGCCTGTGTGAGGTGATGGATGAGATGCCTGTGTGAGGTGATGGATGGATGCCTGTGTGAGGTGATGGATGAGATGCTGTGTGGGGTGACTGGATGAGATGCCTGTGTGGAGGTGACTGGATGAGATGCCTGTGTGAGGTGATGGATGAGATGCCTGTGTGAGGTGATGGATGAGATGCCTGTGTGAGGTGATGGATGAGATGCCTGTGTGAGGTGACTGGATGAGATGCCTGTGTGAGGTGATGGATGAGATGCCTGTGTGAGGGGTGATGGATGAGATGCCTGTGTGAGGTGATGGATGAGATGCCTGTGTGAGGTGATGGATGAGATGCCTGTGTGAGGGTGATGGATGAGATGCCTGTGTGAGGTGATGGATGAGATGCCTGTGTGAGGTGATGGATGAGATGCCTGTGTGAGGTGATGGATGAGATGCCTGTGTGGGTGATGGATGGATGCCTGTGTGATGATGTGAGATGCCTGTGTGGGTGACTGGATGAGATGCCTGTGTGAGGTGATGGATGAGATGCCTGTGTGAGGTGACTGGATGAGATGCCTGTGTGGATGAGATGTGGATGGATGAGATGCCTGTGTGAGGTGATGGATGAGATGCCTGTGTGTGATGGATGAGATGCCTGTGTGGGATGACTGATGAGATGCCTGTGTGAGGTGATGGATGAGATGCCTGTGTGAGGTGATGGATGAGATGCCTGTGGATGAGATGCCTGTGTGAGGTGACTGGATGAGATGCCTGTGTGAGGTGACTGGATGAGATGCCTGTGTGAGGTGATGGATGAGATGCCTGTGTGAGGTGACTGGATGAGATGCCTGTGTGAGGTGACTGGATGAGATGCCTGTGTGAGGTGACTGGATGAGATGCCTGTGTGAGGTGACTGGATGAGATGCCTGTGTGAGGTGACTGGATGAGATGCCTGTGTGAGGTGACTGGATGAGATGCCTGTGTGAGGTGACTGGATGAGATGCCTGTGTGAGGGTGACTGGATGAGATGCCTGTGTGAGGACTGACTGAGATGCCTGCCTGTGTGGGTGATGGATGAGATGCCTGTGTGAGGGTGACTGGATGAGATGCCTGTGTGAGGTGATGGATGAGATGCCTGTGTGAGGTGATGGATGAGATGCCTGTGTGGAGGTGATGGATGAGATGCCTGTGTGAGGTGATGGATGAGATGCCTGTGTGAGGTGATGGATGAGATGCCTGTGTGAGGTGATGGATGAGATGCCTGTGTGAGGTGATGGATGAGATGCCTGTGTGGGGTGACTGGATGAGATGCCTGTGTGGGGTGATGGATGAGATGCCTGTGTGAGGTGACTGGATGAGATGCCTGTGTGAGGTGATGGATGAGATGCCTGGATGAGGATGCCTGTGTGGAGGTGATGGATGAGATGCCTGTGTGAGGTGACTGGATGAGATGCCTGTGTGGGGTGATGGATGAGATGCCTGTGTGAGGTGACTGGATGAGATGCCTGTGTGAGGTGATGGATGAGATGCCTGTGTGAGGTGATGGATGAGATGCCTGTGTGAGGTGACTGGATGAGATGCCTGTGTGAGGTGACTGGATGAGATGCCTGTGTGAGGTGACTGGATGAGATGCCTGTGTGAGGTGACTGGATGAGATGCCTGTGTGAGGTGACTGGATGAGATGCCTGTGAGGTGATGGATGAGATGCCTGTGTGAGGTGACTGGATGAGATGCCTGTGTGCGGTGATGGATGAGATGCCTGTGTGAGGTGATGGATGAGATGCCTGTGTGAGGTGATGGATGAGATGCCTGTGTGAGGTGATGGATGAGATGCCTGTGTGAGGTGATGGATGAGATGCCTGTGTGAGGTGATGGATGAGATGCCTGTGTGAGGTGACTGGATGAGATGCCTGTGTGGTGATGGATGAGATGCCTGTGTGGATGGATGAGATGCCTGTGTGAGGTGATGGATGAGATGCCTGTGTGAGGTGATGGATGAGATGCCTGTGTGAGGTGACTGGATGAGATGCCTGTGTGAGGTGATGGATGAGATGCCTGTGTGAGGTGACTGATGAGATGCCTGTGTGAGGGTGATGGATGAGATGCCTGTGTGAGGTGATGGATGAGATGCCTGTGTGAGGTGATGGATGAGATGCCTGTGTGGATGAGATGGTGATGGATGCCTGTGTGAGATGCCTGTGTGAGGTGATGGATGAGATGCCTGTGTGAGGTGATGGATGAGATGCCTGTGTGAGGTGACTGGATGAGATGCCTGTGTGAGGTGATGGATGAGATGCCTGTGTGAGGTGACTGGATGAGATGCCTGTGTGAGGTGATGGATGAGATGCCTGTGTGAGGTGACTGGATGAGATGCCTGTGTGAGGTGATGGATGAGATGCCTGTGTGAGGTGATGGATGAGATGCCTGTGTGAGGTGATGGATGAGATGCCCGTGTGAGGTGATGGATGAGATGCCTGTGTGAGGTGATGGATGAGATGCCTGTGTGAGGTGACTGGATGAGATGCCTGTGTGAGGTGACTGGATGAGATGCCTGTGTGAGGTGACTGGATGAGATGCCTGTGTGAGGTGATGGATGAGATGCCTGTTTGAGGTGATGGATGAGATGCCTGTGTGAGGTGATGGATGAGATGCCTGTGTGAGGTGATGGATGAGATGCCTGTGTGAGGTGATGGATGAGATGCCTGTGTGAGGTGACTGGATGAGATGCCTGTGTGAGACTCCAGACTCTCAGTTGGTCCCAGGCTCCCTCAGCAGGCTCAAAAGTTTCTCCATCTTGGCGATCTCCACCTCGGGGCCCTTAGGGGTCTCCTGGCCTTTTTTCTCCTGTAAGGGGGAGATGGAGAACAGCAAGGTGTGAACACGGGGCCAGGAGCGCTGAAACCACACACACACACACGCACGCACATGCGCGCATGCGCGCACGCACACACACACAGACACACACACACACACATTTCCAAAATAAATTTGTAAATTTACAGAAGTCCCTTGCAGTCCCATGCAGAGGGCCTGACCGTAAAAACAGAGACAGTGAGGGTTTAGTGGTTGAATATTTAAGGTATCAGCAGTGATGTCGTCCACAGCATATGAGGTCTAACAAAAGGGTCCTTCTGATAATTCACAAAGACTGTGACTTCCTGTTCGCCCCTGTTCCCACAATGCACTGCTCACTCAGGTAAGGTGTGGCAGGTGTGAATCCACAGCATTGCATTGCAGTACACAACACCTACTGCCACAGTACTGCACTAAGTGCTTAATGAGCACTAAATATGTACGAAGCCATTTCAGCCAGAAACTTTCTCAGGAGGCAAAATATAGTCAGCATCAGCTGTCAATTTCACACGCGTATCTTTGATCAACCACACACCAGCACACATTTATTCCACATACTCTCCAGACACACACACACACACATCACTATGGTGCGCTTGTATAAGTCGACACTCAGAACCTTCTTGGGCATATCCACTTCAAGGGAAGAAACTCGGCGAAAAACACACGATGATCATTTTAACCAAAACCTTAACTGGCAGAAACAAAAAAAATAATAATTAAAAATGGTTGTATTTAGATGGAATGTATGCCTGTAGTGACACAGAAGAGAAATTAAATGAGTTTTACAGTTTGGCACCTGAGAAATCTGAAACGGCACACAGTGTCCAAAAGTAACACAGTTGTGCTCATCCTAGGATATGACACCTTCCTGTCTGGACCTGCTGCTGGATGCTGAGCGTTGAGGTGCTCCTCCTCAGGCGTGCCGCTGCTCGACAGGGTAGTGAACACTGATGTGTGCACTGTAGTACCTAGGGTAGATCCATTCAGTTCACACTGAAAAACTCACTTGTATGTTCATTAAAATATTACTTCAAAATGTGAGTCGTCCAGCCTGAGATGAGTGCTCATAACACACACCGGATTGTAAAGATCTGGCTTCCGCACAAGGGAGTTCAGCCAAGAGCTGAACATCTGTTGTGTTTATGAAATCTGCGGTGTGTCTCTGACAGGAACCACATCACAGACCTGGAGCCGAAACAAGATGGCTGCCAAACAGGCCGACAGCTGCCTCTATAATCCTGAGCATCTGGGGTGGCAGAATTCCCGACATAACCGAGTAACATCGGCCATTCCGGATCATTCCCAGCCAGCAGCGCAGGTCCTGCTCCAGCTGGAACAGGAGGGAAGATCATTTTTCCAATTTTGGGCTCGTCTGTTTAGCTTTGCGTCTGGTTCGGGGATGGGGAGGGGTAATTATCTAAACTGCAGCAAAGCGCTTTTCCTCTGCTAATTTACGTTTGTCCCCCGTAAATGAAACAGCGCTTGTTTGCTTAATGAATAATGGGCCAGTTGTTTCTGACGCTCGCTGAAAAATCGCAGATACAGCCCTTCTGCCAGGAAATCTGTTCTCGCTGCACTCAACATGATGACATCGGATGGAGTAACGATGGGTTCCGCAGCATCAAACGGCTCAGTGCGATATAAACTGGTTTCTTATCAAAAAAAAGATGGATCACTTACGAAAAAACCTACATTCATACCAATATTTTATGAAAAAATAGAATGTAAAGTAGCGTCCATGAGAAATGACTAATAATGAAAACAGAGGGGGCGCCGCAGTGGCTCATCGGTCTAAGGCTCTAAGCGTGCGCACCATAAAGGCTGTGTCCCTCCAACGGCGACCCGGGTTCGATTCCAGCTCGGGTCATTCGCCGCATGCCTTCCCCAACCTTCCGGTCTATCTTCACTGTATAACTATCTAATAAAAGAAAAAAATCCCCAAAAAATTATATAAAAAAATAATGAAAACAGAGGTCATTCTGTTTGGAGTAGCAAGGTGGAATTAGTATGATTGTTCCAAAACCATGCAAGAAAATATTGTAAAGCAAATACGTCCAAAACTGTACTTAAAGGAAGAGACAGCACCTCGGCAAAGTATATTTCAGAGGAAAGTAGAATACTTGAAGTGTCTAAAACACATAGTTTTATTAATTTTAATTCAGTAATGATCCAGTGCAACGCATTTTTAAACCAGCGAGTCTTCAAATTGGCTTCAATACCAGGGGCAGACATTTTTACTTGGGGAATCTTCTGATTTTGAATTTGATCTTCGGAAACCTCACCTTTAAAAATGCTTAATAACCTTAACCTTTTGCAGTTTACATCTCCCGATTAGCCACAGTTGCTCAGACTAATTGGTAAAAACCGATGACCTTCTAATTTACTTTTGATAGCATTGTTATGCATTGCACCACAAAATTATGAGGCGTCTTCTGGACATAAATGACGACATGAAATATCAATATGTCTTCATAATTTCAGCGCTCGTTAAGGAGCACAGATTTGCGGAAGTTAGTTTGCGAGGCTGCGGGAATCCGTTCTTTATTTTGAATATTGTCATGGCTAAAGGGCGCTGTAAGGTTGCACAGCTGTGTGACAATCCCAAGGACGGCGAAAATAAATGCTATAATGTCAGCGAAAGGTTTGGATTTACAATGCCATATCAATTATATAAATGTAGGCGATGGGAATTCACCTTTCATTACCATTTCTAATTATAGGTCATGTATTGGTCTTGGTCGCTCAGTTGATAAATTGTTTGATTGTTAATCAGGCCAGCTTAAATAAAAACAGCTTGCAGGCAGCCAAACCGTAAAGGGAGAGCTTACTGAAGGCCCTTTGAACTACTCCATGGCCCGGATGAAAGGAAAGAGAACAACTGACGTCACGAAAGAGAATAACTGAAGCACAAGCACCGCGGCACTGGAATTTGATTGGATAATGCGTTCGAAATGTATACTCACCCACTATAAAGGGCACTATGTAGTGAATGTTCGAAAACAATATAGAGAGTGAGTGAGCGAGTGGACAAGTGTGCATTCCGAACGCAGCCTCAGATTCCCCATGTAGAAATGTCTGCCCCCTGGTATTGACGCCGATTTGAGGACTTTCCAGATTTAAAATGTGTCGCACTGGACATTACCAAATTAAAATTGATAAAACTGCGTTTTAGACACTTCAAGAATCCTACTTTCCGCTGAAAAATACTTTGCCGAGGTGCTGTCTCCTCCTTTAAAGTGGTGTAAAAAGTCTAAATTTGTAAAGGACAGAAATGGGTTAAACCAACAGCCCCCCCCCCACATTTGGATTGATCTGCCTCATTCACAAATCAACCTCTTCGTTGCACACAATCGGTTAACGGGAGCGATACAAAATGCTGCACCTGGCGCATCTTATCAAAGGCCCTTCCTGTCGAGTAATCGCTGCAGTACGACTGCGGAGACCCATCGATAAAGGGCCTCAGCCTGAAACAGACAGGGCAGACCAACCCCCTGAGAGACGGAGCAACCAATCATACATGGGCCCCCACAATATTGCACCCAATCAGCCATATGGGCGTGGCCCAGATCCACTGCCTGACCAATGACTGCTCGCTCACTTAAACTTCAGCTTTTTTTTTCCCGTACATGATTTTTTTTTTCTCATAGATCTCAATCTCAATCCGAAACCTCTCCCTAATTTGATATGTGTCTTTAACAATTTGTAGCTGAGGTCATTGTTTCTCCTCCGAGCCAAATGGTGGCGCTATCCAGCCGGTTCTAACAGAGAAGACTACAGCCTGGCTGGTACAAGGTTGAGTCTGCGGAAGAATTCCCATATACCTGTAGACCGCTTATGAAGGCTGTATCTGATTGGTCAGCAGGGGTCGCTAGAGAGCAATGAACTATGACCCTATGAGCAAGAAAACCCTTCTGTCCAAGTAAGAGCCAGCAGCCACATTCAGAAATATCCGACCATTAGACACCTGCAAAAGGCCTGGAACTGAGCCCTTACAAACCAACACAGGAGCTCATTATATCACCTGGTGCAGGCTGATGTCTGCCCTGTCCCTCTCGAAAGCTCTGGCATTTTCAAATTCATCGAGTAAGACGCGCTCAGCGCTAAAAGCGCCATCACACAGCTTCAAAGACTCAGGAACGCATTTCATGCTATTAATAACCTCAGCCTTCCGCTGAACCAGGAGATCGATAGAACCGCAAATCCAGTCAGCAGAAAACGCACTTTCCTTTTAACATCCTCAGAGTGGAGCAGTTTCCACAGATGAGGGCGGTGAATCGAGAAGCAGGATATCAGAGTTAGCTGGATAACTGTGCTAGTTTCAGCACCGAACCCTCCCAGATCTGGAGCACGGACGTACAACTCATGGCAAACGGGGCCATTTTGTTTCAAAAGAATAATATTGTTTCTCATTTGCCCTGGGTTGCCTCACAGCAAGGCGGCTGTGGGTTTGAATTCGGCCCAAGTCTTTCCGTGTGGAGTTATCCTCGTGTCTGTGTCGGTCTTCTGGGATTCCTTCAACACTCAGGTCACCTGACCGAATTGGATGTTTATTTGTTCAGTTGGAGACTTGTACCTCCCCAGGGGAGTCAGTGCGTGAGTAAGACGATGGAATATTCTCTGAAAATGTAGTTCACATTTATACTGGGAAAGATGGCAGAACATACATCGACACCCACAGGGACGTCCTGTTAAGAGTTGCCCCACCTTCACTGACGAGAGCACAAGTCTTCAGACTGCGGGAGGAGTCAGGATGCATGCAGATAAAATCCCACACAAACAGCAGAACATGCAAACTCTGCACAGACGTGCTCCAGCCGTTTAACCTGAAGCGCTTTACTGTGACATATTCACTCCACGCAGGCGATAGGCGGCTCAGCGCTGGGGATCTCACAGCTGAGTTTGCACAGAGAACACAGACAGTCTGTAAGAACATCACCGCCACATTCACGCGTGGCCACTTCAGATTTACGGTCATCGTTTTCCCCGCATCAGCGGCAGGATATCAAAGATAATTTTATAAGGCTGCACGTCGCATATTTAAAGCTTCTTAACAGCTAGAAAGTTCAGAGCAAATCTTAAATTCTGGGAAGTTAATGAAAAGTAAAGAAAATGGCAGCTATAGCATTATGGCATGACTTCAAAGCTCAGCTAAAGTAATTTCTCAGTGCTTCAAAAAAAAAAAAGCCAAACTAATGACACATTTGCTCAATACTCAGATGATTATAGCCAAGGACCTCCATAAAACCGGCATTATGGCAGCTCTCTCCAGTCATCTGGGAACAGAAAATGAACTGAAGGGATGATTTACTGAATAATAACAGGGCATAAAGTGGGAACTGAACATCTGCATTCGGGAAACTTATGGAGCAGCGCTCAGTAATGAAGCCACTGGCTATAGCGTCACTTTCTGTGTGCAAGTGCTAACACGGGGTCTCACAACAGGAGAGAACACACGGCAGATATAGGTCAGGGCTGACTAATCCTGTTCCTGGAGATCTACTATCCTGTAGGTTTTCACTCCAACCCAATCAACAGCCAGATATCTTCTTAAAATGCTGATGAGCAAGTTTGGTTTGGAGGGAGAACTTGAAGTATGGTGGACCTCCAACAACAGGGTTGGACAGCACATCTGTAAGCCTTTAAGCATAAAAATGTCCTTAATATTGTGGTCACCAGCGAATTCAAAATCTCCGCAAACTGACCTCATTCTTTTCCCTAAAGAGCCAGTGAACAAACCTCTGAGATGTGTTGGGTGCAAACAATACGTTCCATGAATAACACAAGCTGACAGGTGACACTGTGTTACTTTAGTTTACAAACTGACGTGGGCAGCACTGCGGTGTTTCACGGTGGGAGAAACAGGTTTCATCAGGAACTTCACCTGCGACCTTCAGTTACTCATGAGAGGATTAGCAGAACAGCCTGTAGAAATGGACAGTGGCAACAATTTGCAAATTTTTTTGTTTGATGAAAGGGTTCAAACCAAGAAGTTTCTTCATGTGAGAACGTGCTATCACCAGCACCAGAGGTTTAGCCCATCCCTGCTTTTGCCGTACATTATAATACAGTGTGACACCATTCTGCAATACAAATCATATCAGAGCATCGACTCAGAAATATGAACTCTTGACATCAGCTCGCTTTTATTTGTTTTTACAGTTACAAGCACACCTATGAGAACAGGAGTCTCTCTCTCTGCAGGTCGGTTTAAAAGCCAGATTTGATAAATAACGCTCCGTATTTCCCCGCGGCAGGATTACAGACTCTGATCTGAACTACAGGAGTCTCCGTCAGCTGTGCTGTACTGGGGCGGCTCATTAATCACGTTAGCACGGCCTTTATTGATTGGTGGAGAGGGTGGGAATTAGGACTTCCCATCTGAATCTTCAGTCCCCATATCCCGAGGCCCCAGGATATTACTGTGAATGCCATGTTTCTGTACGGACACTGTGCCTTTTTCAGTACTAGAACAGCAGAGTTAGTCTGCCGAAGTCTGGGAATAAAAGAGCTGATGTACGGGAGCAGCTAAGTTAACCGCCTGAAGTATGGAAACAGCAGAGTTTAAGCAGCTATTTTAAAGTAAACATGCAAAGAAAAACACCCGATCAACTGCTAGCAACACTCAATCATCCACCAGCCAGCACGAGCACGTGGTAGGAGTACAGGAGAGGAGAGACGGTGGTGCAGTGTGCAATGCTGTAGCGCCACAGGAGGGACGTCTGGTGCCCTGTCCGTGTGGCGTTTGCATGTTCTCTCCGTGTTCACATGGGCGTCGCCCAGGTACTCCAGCTTCCTCCCACAGTCCAGGCTAACGACACTCTAAATCGCTCTGAGATGTGAGTGAGCGAGCGAGAGCTGTGTGAGGCGAAAGCCGTCTGGATTTGCCTGCATTTGTGTTCCCCGAGCCGACAAGCAGGCCGTCTCAGTTAAAACTGTCCCGCTAAATCGCGTCAAGAGGGTTAGCATCCATTTACACCCGACCTCCCCGCTCTTCAGCGCTATTCGCTCCGGATCTGAAAGCCGCTTTACACGAGCGACAGGAGTAAATACAGCTGCCGCTCCAGTGGGGCCGGGAGAGGAATTACCCACCGAATATGAGAGAATAACGAGCGATGCGGTGGAGATTCGGCCGGGGTCGTCCCTGCTGAGTCAGTCTGTTTTTACGAGCGTGTATCGCGACGAAGTTGTGAGGGTGAGAAACTGCTCGGAGCCCGAGCTCAGGGATTTGCAAGCACAGCTGAGGAAACTGTTTTGCAGAGGTAAGGTACAGCAGCCTGGGCTAAAAGATTACCTATCATCCAATAATACAATAATACGTTTTATCCCATAAATCACTAAAAATTGGTGTGATACAGCCCGTGAGATACAGGTTTGGCATCACACAAGTGTGATACAGCTTTCTCAGGTCGCGATTGGTCAAATTCCATTTATTGAGAAACGTCAACTAATATGTTTGCAAAGGTAACTTCACCAATTCTGCTGTCAACTGTTCACCATTGCTGGTGTTAACTTGTAGTTGACAGTTTATGCAAGTCAATGGAATGAATAATTCATTAGCTAGCATGCCAACGCTTTTGGACAGTAAAGAAATACGTTAGACATGTAACTGTTGTGGTAGATGCTAGAATTTATTCATTTAATAGCAAAAAGCGTTAGCATACTAGCTAGCAAATTATTCATCCCATTGACTTGAATTAACTGCGAACCAGAGGCTAACGTTAACACTATTTTTCCATCTTACAAGTAATAAAATGCTGACATTTATGGGATAAATAGGATCTCAAATTTGTGAGCCTGAAATATAAAATTTAGGAAACTCAAGTAGCAATTTTCATTTATTCCTCGCAAATGGCTCAAAATAAATTAAAATGACTACTCTCGTTGCATAAATTTGATATCTCGAGCTCACCCATTGGAAATCTTCTGTGTATCCTAGATGCTTCATGACTTATATCAGTACCCGAGAATAGGGCAATGGCTTATACTGCATAAATATAAAACGCCAGGCAGCTGTGTTACCTTGGAATAAAGGCCATGTGTACGTGATAAGACACCCTAGAGACCCGTAAAATTCCGGACCGTTTAGAGCCTATTTTCGCGATGATGAACATTTTTGAATGAGTATTTCAGTCGCATGAATATGAGCTCCGCTGACAGGCTGACGCAGAATCTAAGTCAGAAAAATCTCCAGTAAAGAGGGGAAAGCAAAGTTAATCACGCAACTGACGAGTCCTGGGCTAATTTATACTTTAATAACTTCTGGGATAAACACTTGTGCTAATCTGGAGCAGCGTGCAGCGCTGCAGCAGCCGAGCTGAAGATCTCTCATGCTCAGTCCAGGGAGAGACACACAGCCGGTCTGCACAAGCAAGTTATAAATTCTGGAGTTGTGCCCAACCATAAACAAAATCCCTGCTGTACCTCGTCTAACCTGCTGATATCAACATTATATCCAATAAAATACACCCATCGCCATCCACTCAGCACTGGAGACATGAATACGAGCGTCATGTTTCTGCAGAGCAAGCTACTGCTCTCCACTCCAATTTCCTGCAATCAAATTGGCACTGAGATCAGCTGACAAAGCCAAACTCAGGAAGTTGTGCACACAGACAATACCTCGGAGGCAATCTCATCATGTCTACAGTTGTGTGTGTGTGTACAGTTCCTGTCCTATAAGGTAAGGTCATTTGATATGAGTCTGTTATGAAAAGTAATTAGTGTAATGTTGTAATGAGGAGTTCTGAAGCGTGACTGCAGAGAACACCAGCCGGCACAGCAGCCAGCAGGACCTGCAGCAGATCAGCACTACACCTGCCGAAAATAATCGATCCTTGGATGCATCGAGATTCTTTACTGGACGATGCAGCATCGATGCTGTGACGCCAGAGAATCGATTTTTTATTAAATAAATTAATAAACGGCAGCTGATTTTTCCCCAATATATATTAGACATATTATACTTTTTATATGATATAATATTATATGTTATAACCAGAATACATTTCATGCATCGCTGTTGAAATGGTGCATTCGTTAGATTGCATGCGCGTCGCCCATCAGAACAACCTGATTTTGACATGTCATGTCATAATCAGTCAGAGTCAGTTGGCGAATGGCGATGGCTGAGGCAGATACCAGCAGCGTCGTCCATCAGACGATTAGAAATGCTGATACCCTAAAAGCGGACATATGGAAATACTTCGGATTTCATGAAGTTGAAGGAAATAGAGCGCTTGACAAAACGTTTGCCATTTGCAAAGAGTGCCATGCCAAAATAAAATACTTCGGAAACACGACGAACATGCGGAATCACCTCAGCAGATGGCACAACGAACTAGCCAAAGGCCTTGCTACCGGCGGTAGCAGCAGCAGCGCTAGCAATTGCACACCTGACCAACCTAAAATCACCGAATCGATGAAGAAATTGCCACCGGGGTCAGTGCAAGCTCAGAAGATAACCCGTTGTATCGGAGTCTTCATTGCGAAGGACTTGCGGCCGTACAATGTCGTCATGAATGCAGGCTTTCGCCAGCAATAAAGTGCCTCGAGCCGCGCTACCAAATACCGAGTCAACAGCAAATAACCGACACAGTCGTGCCAGCCTTATACCAAGAAGTGAAACGCCAGGTGAGGGATGCACTGAATGTTGCACTTGAATGTTGCATTTGAATATTTTGCACTGAAGAATTTATTTTTAAGAATACATTTTAACACAGAATACAACAGGAATGTCTTCGACTGAAGCGGTGTTCTAAATAAACAATCATTTAAAGAATCATCTGCTGACTGTGTTAATTGACTAAAACAGGCTTTTTGGCAATTGCAGCCTTTACCATTTTGCTTTGATATCTCCAAAAATGTTCTAGCCTAATATGGAAAATGTAGGATGTGTTGCATCGAGATGCATCGGATAATCCGATCGGATCGAATCGCAGACTGCTGAATCTTAATCGAATCGAATCTTCAGGAGGGGGAAGATGCACACCCCTAATCAGCACTGAGTCACTGTTTCTAATCCTGTCTCAGGTACCACTATCCCGAAATGTGCTGGGACTCTAATGCATTAGACAGATAACTAAACTCCAAAAAGAGAACATGTTCTGATCTTATCAGTGGCGGGCGGTGGACGGAAAACTGAGGGGGCGGAAAACATCCCTTGAAACGGATGAGATTAGTGACCCGATTTCAATCATTGTTCTTGGTCAACATGTTAGTTTCCCTTATAATGAAATGTTTAGGTGAGTGAATAATAAATTCTATAAAATGTTTAATTCACATGCCTTAATAGGCAACTCTTCACGAAAAAACCACTGTGGATTTTCCGCGTTAAATTTTGTCACATCCTGGGCAAGTCGTCAAACCTGTGCGTGATGATTGTTTAATTGAAAAAGATTGAAATGCACTCTTTTTTGCGTTCAACTGATGCATTTACTTTCTTGTCTTAACGAACACAATTAGCTACACCTGAGAGGGGAGAGCGAAAGTGTCTTTTACCAGGGAAATTGACTGAAAACAGATCAAGACTAATAAGCAGTTTAAAGATATGTTTATCGCCCTCCTTGTTCTCTGTCCACCGCCCGCCACTGGATCTTATATAGGCACGTCCTGTGTGTTAGTGGCAGCGATCTCTCAAAATCTGCTCTTACTGTACCTGAGGCTGTACTGGCGTGGGGAGCTGTGGTATTAGCCTGGAATCCATACATATCAAGTGCTGGTGGCTCCCAACGGTCACTCACTGATATGTCTGGCCTCAGTCCATAGGCTAGCATTTCACTTTCAAATATTCGCACAAAATCCATGCAAGATCTGTGGTTGGCTCACAGTCGAAAGGGTGCCCCGCCCCTTTAGATAGACTTACGGTGGGTCCTGAATGAATTGATTCCAATGGGGAGAAGTGAACGTGAGCACAGATTATCACCAATTATTTTGCCCCATTGCCACAGAATTAAATACAGGACTTATTTTTTCACAGGCCACATATCTTCCAAACATTCTGGTGCTGCAATGGCATTTTTAAGACCAACAGATCAGGAGAAAATGAAATTTGTTCAAGACCTGTGTCTCTCTCAGCAGCGCTCACGTAACATCTGGCAATGCAGAAATACAGTATGGACTGCAGCAAACTACGAATTAAACTTTCAAACTGAAATAATGCTTGTGTTTATATGTTCAGTGATACTGTTACTGCCATCGATGTTTAATCGTGTTTAAAGGGAAAAGGAATATATTTGATCACTATGATCTTGTACTGGATTGATATCAGATATTAAAAAAGCGGGGAAAAGCGGCAAATAAGCGTTGGCCATCCATGTTAAAAATGCCGAAACGTTGTGCAGCAATAGGTTGCGATAATAGGAACAAGCTATCCATCTTCTCTTTTCCGAAGAAAGTAGACTGGCAAGGAATAAATTAGCAACTGTCATATTACATACCAGCTTCATAGGGTTAACCTAGCTGATGCAATCATGCCCTTCAAGCTATAGCTAATGCCAATTACAGCAAAATGCGATACATAATTTGAGTATTTAATTTAGCCTTTATTATACCGGGAAATCCCACTGAAATAAACAAAATGCAGATATGGCCAAACATTATCCTGTTCAAAACCTAACAACAACTCCAAGAGTAAACGCAAGCAAGCCACAATCTAATTTATAAGCTCATGTCAAATAACACTCACGAATGCTGTAGCTGGCCAGCTAACTCATGTTCGTAATGCTGAGTACAGGTGTTAGTTGTGTTGTAAAATGCCTGATTTAGCAAAGTAAAAGGAAATATACATGCAACATGCAGATATAAGATAAATACCGGTATATCCCAACGTTTAAATGCTCGCCTACTTAGCTACCACTTCTCACAACAAGATGCGACAGATAACCCGGTCAGCATTCATTCTGCAAATGGCGCCGTGCGATTGGTGGTCCTCGCCAAAAGGTCACCCAATCAGCCAAGAGCAGAATGCATGAATATTTATATATCCGGTTTTTTAGTGACGTTAAGGCTAAACACTAGCCTACCGATTGCGGCCAGACTATATCAGTGAGTGACCGCTGGGAGCGACTAGCACTTGATATAGATGGATTCCAGGCAACTGTGGTATTACTGTACCTGAGGCTGTACTGGTGTGTGGAGCTGTGGTATTACTGTACCTGAGGCTGTACTGGTGTGCGGAGCTGTGGTATTATTCAACCTGAGGCTGTACTGGTGTGGGGAGCTGTGGTATTACTGTACCTGAGGCTGTACTGGTGTGTGGAGCTGTGGTATTACTGTACCTGAGGCTGTACTGGTGTGTGGAGCTGTGTTATTACTGTACCTGAGGCTGTACTGGTGTGCGGAGCTGTGGTATTACTGTACCTGAGGCTGTACTGGTGTGTGGAGCTGCGGTATTACTGTACCTGAGGCTGTACTGGTGTGTGGAGCTGTGGTATTACTGTACCTGAGGCTGTACTGGTGTGTGGAGCTGTGGTATTACTGTACCTGAGGCTGTACTGGTGTGTAGAGCTGTGGTATTACTGTACCTGAGGCTGTACTGGTGTGTGGAGCTGTGGTATTACGGTACCTGAGGCTGTACTGGTGTGAGGAGCTGTGGTATTACTGTACCTGAGGCTGTACTGGTGTGAGGAGTTGTGGTATTACTGTACGTGAGGCTGTACTGGTGTGGGGAGCTGTGGTATTACTGTACCTGAGGCTGTACTGGTGTGCGGAGCTGTGGTATTACTGTACCTGAGGCTGTACTGGTGTGTGGAGCTGTGTTATTACTGTACCTGAGGCTGTACTGGTGTGGGGAGCTGTGGTATTACTGTACCTGAGGCTGTACTGGTGTGTAGAGCTGTGGTATTACTGTACCTGAGGCTGTACTGGTGTGTGGAGCTGTGGTATTACGGTACCTGAGGCTGTACTGGTGTGAGGAGCTGTGGTATTACTGTACCTGAGGCTGTACTGGTGTGAGGAGTTGTGGTATTACTGTACGTGAGGCTGTACTGGTGTGGGGGCTGTGGTGGTTACTGTACCTGAGGCTGTACTGGTGTGTGGAGCTGTGGTATTACTGTACCTGAGGCTGTACTGGTGTGTGGAGCTGTGTTATTACTGTACCTGAGGCTGTACTGGTGTGGGGAGCTGTGGTATTACTGTACCTGAGGCTGTACTGGTGTGTGGAGCTGTGGTATTACGGTACCTGAGGCTGTACTGGTGTGAGGAGCTGTGGTATTACTGTACCTGAGGCTGTACTGGTGTGAGGAGTTGTGGTATTACTGTACCTGAGGCTGTACTGGTGTGGGGAGCTGTGGTATTACTCTACCTGAGGCTGGACTGGTGTGTGGAGCTGTGGTGTTACTGTACCTGAGGCTGTACTGGTGTGTGGAGCTGTGGTATTACTGTACCTGAGGCAGTACTGGTGTGGGCAGCTGTGGTATTACTGTACGTGAGGCTGTACTGGTGTGTGGAGCTGAGGTATTACTGTACCTGAGGCTGTACTGGTGTGTAGAGCTGTGGTATTACTGTACCTGAGGCTGTACTGGTGTGTGGAGCTGTGGTATTACTGTACCTGAGGCTGTACTGGTGTGTGGAGCTGTGGTATTACTGTACCTGAGGCTGTACTGGTGTGTGGAGCTGTGGTATTACTGTACCTGAGGCTGTACTGGTGTGGGGAGCTGTGGTATTACTGTACCTGAGGCTGTACTGGTGTGTGGAGCTGTGGTATTACTGAACCTGGGGCTGCACTGGTTTGTGGAGCTGTGGTATTACTGTACCTGAGGCTGTACTGGTGTGGGGAGCTGTGGTATTACTGTACCTGAGGCTGTACTGGTAAGTGGAGCTGTGGAATTACTGTACCTGAGGATGTAATGGTGTGTGGAGCTGTGGTATTACTGTACCTGAGGCTGTAGTGGTGTGTGGAGCTGTGGTATTACTGTACCTGAGGCTGTACTGGTGTGTGGAGCTGTGGTATTACTGTACCTGAAGCTGTATTGGTGTGTGGAGCTGTGGTATTACTGTACCTGAGGCTGTACTGGTGTGTGGAGCTGTGGTATTACTGTACCTGAGGCTGTACTGGTGTGTGGAGCTGTGGTATTACTGTACCTGAGGCTGTAATGGTGTGTGGAGCTGTGGTATTACTGTACCTGAGGCTGTACTGGTGTGTGGAGCTGTGGTATTACTGTACCTGAGGCTGTACTGGTGTGCGGAGCTGTGGTATTACTGTACCTGAGGCTGTTCTGGTGTGTGGAGCTGTGGTATTACTGTACCTGAGGCTGTACTGGTGTGTGGAGCTGTGGTATTACTGTACCTGAGGCTGTACTGGTGTGTG